>JAFEMH010000678.1:0-661882 GCA_022495995.1 Adenophora triphylla var. japonica
TTTAGTGAAAACTTGAATTTGTAGAAATATGCCTTATTAATGTTCGTTTAGGCCGTTACAAGCTTGCGAGCTTAAACCTATAAGGAAGGTTGGATGTTGCACAAGGAAAGTGATCAGCTAATGTATCGTGATACTGAAGTATGACCAGTATTTTTCGAGATGCGCTCTACAAGTTGAGCTTGATTTCTCTTGGGTGTGTAACCGCCAGTGATCGATCGACTGTGTTTCAGACGTAGTCTTGTTGGGGAATACTTACAAAGAATGATTTGAGCTGTGCGCAGTGTTTGTCCTACAATAAATGGTTAGTGAGTTACGAGGACCGAATGTCTCTGAACTTAAATGCCTTGAATGATTTCGGCACTTCCAGCTCTTCTTGACAATTCTACTCTCAAAGTATTGATGACACTGACCCTTTTCAATTTGCTTTAAGGAAGGTATTTATATTTGTCTTCGAAATTGAGCTTGTTGTCTTTGAAGGGGTTTGAAGGGATGACCAGAACGGACAAACATTAAATGAAAATATCTTCTCCATTAAATGCTTGAGATTTTGAAGTACAACCATGCTTGAATTATCAACCGAGGTAAAGATGTTGTGGTGAGTCTTGGTAAGTTTGGTAACACTCCTGCTTGAAGTTATTCTTGTCAGGCGGCTGACGTAGGTATTAAACATAGCAAGCTGCTACCACCCCAACTTTAGCTAAGTAGGTTGAGAGGAATTAATGATAGGTCGATTGATGGAAAGTGCTTGATGGAGGCTTAATGACGTACTTGATGGTGATGGAGTCACATGCTTAGGTTGCGAGGTCACGCCGGCCAGGTCGAAGATAGTCAACCGGTTATGACTTGCTTGATAAGTTGAACAAGTTAACCAATTTCTCATTTGGAATAAATCAAAGGTATTGAGTGTTCGAGTCATCTATCTAGAGAAAAATACAAGTATAAAAACATTGGGACTAAGCAGCTGAGGGGATCCTTATGATACATAGAAAATTCTAAGTAGTAGGGGTTCTCAATAATGCTCTTATGATTGGGATTAAGCAATTTTTAAGTTATACATATATTTGACTAACATAATTAAATCTTTAACAATTAAGCATTCTATTTCCTATGGGGACAAATGAAGGTGTTAAAAGTAAGGTGGAATTGTTGAGATATACTTTGGAATATCGAGGTTTTAGGTTGAGATGAAGCAAGGCTGAAATTAGGCATGCACGCTATATGGCGATGAGCGTTGGGTTGTGAAACAATGTCATGCTTATAAGATGAATGTGGCGAGATGCGTATGCTACGTGATTGTGTGGCCATATACGAAAGGATCGTTTAAGGATTGAGGTGATTAAGGGGAAAGTCGGACTCGGAGTTGCACCCAGCGGAGATAATATGAGGGAGAATCGCTCTAAGGAGGTTTGGTCATGTGAGAAGGAGACGAGGTAATGCACCCGTTAGGAAGGCTTAATAGTTGAGAAGTGATAAAACGGTGAGGGTAGGAGAATGACTAAGAAAGCATGTATAAGGGTGATTGAAAGCGATATGGTTAATGATACGCATATCTTCATTATAGTGGAGGCATCTATCCTCTGGTGCTAAATTTGTACAATAAATGTCGAGATAGTTACAAGAATTAACGGCTACGATACTACTCCTAAAAGACGATAACGGGTAATATCATAAAGAAGTTGGTTAAAATGACTTGGTCCCACACTCTTTAGCTTCCGTTTGGTAAAGATTCGTAAGCTATTTCAAATTTAACAAGTCATCGAGTGAGTTGCGGGGCTGGCTAATGGCATGTGCAAGAAGAGCCATTGCGGGGCCCAAAATTTTGAAGGGCCCATTTTCAAAAAAAAAAAAAAAAAAACTAGCTTTCTTTTTTGAGTTCAATTAGATAAAAATTCAATATTTTGTCTCAATTTCAAAATGAATGATAAAAAAAAATCATAATAAATTTGAAAAAAAATGGATATTTAATTTGGGACATGGGTATTAGGTTATGTATCAAAAATTTATGTACAAGTATTTTATGTAGGCTAGCCTTCTATTTTATGTGTTCATTTAGACAAAATATAATTTATAGATCTTTCACTCCAACTAGGCAATAAATAATCTTTGATAGTTCTTTCACAATAAAACAAAACAAAAGCTAAAAAAGCTAAATTTTCTCTGATGTCTGTCTGCTAATCTTTTTTGCCGCAAATAATTTATCTAATAAAAATGTTAGATGGACGATACTTAGATAAAAGTTTGATAAATGTTTAGAGATTTTAGTACTTCAAATGTTAGAAAATAAGTTTTATATTATTATTATATAACATAAACTATTTTTTATTTTTGATAAATATTTTTAAGGACCTGAGTTTAAATTTTGAACAGTGCCCCTAAAATGTTAGGGCCGGCCCTGGTGAGTTGTAGCCCTCTATCTTGTCTATATATAGTGATATATTTAGAGAGATTTGTGTATCAGATATAACTTTCCCTAGCCACCAGGATTTCCTTTTAAGCCTCTTGCTGCAACTTTATACAATCCATATACCAAGACTCCATTCGCCCTTAAAATCTTAATCAAGATTAAAGCTTGGGTTTGGTTTGTCTTTCTGAACTGTGGTGATGCTAAAGTTTTCTAAAAAGATCAGCAATTTGCAACACAAGTTGGTAAGAGCCCCCCACCTCCACCTCCACCCCCGTTCTTCGTTTTTAATAGTTTGTTATATCTACTTGAATTTTGAGCCGAATCTTACAATGATTCACTTTCTCTTCGTGTGCTTTTGTTCATCTATTTGTTCTTACTATTATTATTTTCCATTCTTTCTTTGTACATCAGATTTTTAGTAGTCCTTCTATACTTGTGATTACAACTCCACTAATTTTTTTTGGCATTTAAAATAAATATATACGCCTTATGATCTCCATTCCAATCTTTGTATATCACATTTTAGAAAAGTGAGATTTTTAAATGATGTCCAATTTATTGTACTCTAATTATCAGTTTTTTTGGTACTTTTGAACCTTAGGGTACAATATTTATCACTTGATCAGTTTCTCAATTTTAACTTTGTTGGAATATATAGTCTCCAATTACTTTTTGTGATGCATAGGCTTACACGTACAAGCTAACATACACCTCCTCGATTCACAAATAAGAGTCCTGTTACTTTTTGTACAAAGTTTAATGGAAACCAAAGCTTGTGGACAGAATTAAATTAGAAATCACAAATAAGGGTCTAAAGTTTGGGGGTCGTTCGTAGAAAATGGTCTGGTGTTTCAAAACTCGCAAAAAAAAGTCTAAAGATGACAAATATAGCAATTAAGGGCTTTTTGACAGAAACCATTATAAATCTTTGTTAAAAGAAGAGTATGAAGTTAACAATTCTTAGCAAATAAATGTCTGGTTTAACGAAAATTTCTAACGGTTTTGTCAAAAAGCCCTTTTGCTAAATTTGTCATCGTTAGACCTTCATTTGCAAGTTTTGAAACATTCGACCCCTTTCTATAAATGATCACCAAACTTTAGACCCTTATTTGTCATTTACCCAAATTAATTTGGATGTGGGTTCAGAGTAAAGCTGTGGCCAAAATTCATCCTTTCTTACCTAAAAGGAAAGTGAACACTTTTTTGTGAACATCCCAAAAAAAGGAATAATGGATTTTTATTTGTGATTAGAGGGAGTAATTACTAGTAACTTTTTTTCTTATGCATTTTGGTCGTGCTTGTCTTTTACATAAAGAAAGCTATGCCCCGTTTGGATATGCATTCTTATTTTTTGGTGAAACCAGAACAGAATCATGAACCAGAATAATAACCACATCCAAACAAGGACTATATCCTCCAAAGATTTTAATTATACATGTTTACTTCATTGCATATAAATTTCTACTGACCTCATTAGTTACATCAAACTTTGTTTGAATCCTTCTAATATTTGAATACTCCCTACATTCACTAATACTTGTTGAGACACTAAATGCTTGTGGATCATTCAAGCCTAGTCATTAAAAATATTAGGAAAATGGGCCACACCACTAGCCAATTGATTTTGAGATGGACCACCGACATCAAAATGGTATAAGAGCACACTTTCCACACGCGTAGGCCCAAAGGTCTATGTTATTGGTTCATTCCACCCAAACCATTAAACCTAAGTTGTATGCCTCAAGTCCCAATTACATGCAAGGGGAGTGTTGAGACACTAAATCTACATAGGACGAATTTAAGCCTAGTCACTTAAATATAAGGATCATGGTGCTAGAGCACTAATAAGTCAATTAATTTCAAGGTGGACATCATACTCCAATAGTAGTAACATCAAATGTAAGGTAAAAATGTGAAATATAAAAGCTTATAATATTTTAGTGTTGACTATCTTTAATATGTGAGTTGAAATTGACGTGCTTGGGACAGGTAGAAATAAGTACAGTTGAAGACCGTTGCATTCAGATTCTTTTTTCTTATCTCTTACGACCTCTGTCCCATAAATGTTGCACTTTCCTTTTTGGTCCGTCCCAAAATAAATGTCGTGTTTCTAAATAAGGAAATACACTTTCATCATTGTACAAACTAGTAAAGCACATTCCTTAAAAATGTTGACTAGCCAAATGCGACATTTATTTTGGGACGGAGGGAGTATATGGCTATTTGAACATGTGTACTATCAACTTACTAGGTCCTATAAAAATAAACTATCCACATATTCGGTAAAAAACAAAATAATAACAAATGAAATATATATATATATATATATATATATATATATATATATATATATATATATATATATATATATATATATAAGATGGAGAAAAGATGCCTTACAATTTAATGAGCAGCCAAGTTGGTTTGAGTTTTAACAATTTCTACATGACAGGCTGAATTAGAGAATTCGCATACGCGTGCAAGCACTTACGGTTATACTTCAGCCGTTCTCAAGACTAGACTTGAAAGACTCTTGAGGGAGAGAGAGCTAAGGAAATCCAATAAGTCATTCCCTCTATATGAGGACGTCAATGGTAATGCAGAGGTGGACATTTTTGGGGATGGCCAGTTTTTAGCTGAGGCTGATAATTGGCCTCGCGAGGATGACTTAGTGGACGGGATTGCAGCAATTAGAGCTCTCAGCAATGGACGTGAGAGGAAAGACTTGCGATCTCCAAAACAACGTCTATTGGTGGTAGCAAATCGTTTGCCTGTATGTGCAACTAGGAAAAGCGAGGACTCTTGGACACTTGAAATAAGCATAGGTGGCCTAGTCAGTGCACTTCTGGGTAAGTAATGAACTAGATTCTCCTATATTTCATACTCCACAATACCACTGCTTATAATCTTTTCCCACAAATATATTGTCTATTTTCCTTCTTGTGATCAATGTTTTACAATTTCTTCGTGAATACAACTAGATTTGTTGTCAAGAAAAGTTAGCAATGTATCCGTACAATTATTTTATTTTATTTTTATCTAGAGAGAATGCCCTTTTTGCGTGACGTTGAGGTTGTCACGGGTTCAAGTCCCAAGCAGCCTCTTACATTAATGAAGGGTAAGGTTTCCCTACATTTCATCCAATGCAAGGTAAGGTTTGCCTACATTTCACCCTTGTGGTGGGGACCTTCCCCGGACCCTCGCTACGTAGGGATGCCTTGTGCACCAGGTTGCCCTTAGAGAATGTTCTTTTTTTCGATCTGCCATCATAGCTCTGCATTAGTCTCAGAAATTGTAGCTAGATTATTAGCAGTTTATTTGCACATTTTTCCTAATCATTTATTATAATACTGATGCTTATGGATGTGGGTTTACTTTAATGAAGGTGTGAATGAATTTGAAACAAGATGGATTGGGTGGGCTGGTGTAAATGTACCGGATGAGATAGGACAGAGATCGCTGACTGAAGCTCTGGCTGAAAAGGTCCACCACCTGCCCTCCTTACTCTTGTCATCATTGATTTCAATTTGGAAGCACAATGAGTGTAATCTTTTTTTTTTAAAATGTAATCTTATTATCTTATCTGGGAAAATGATCTTTGTAATGAATCATGTTTTCATGCTGAATGCAGAGGTGCATCCCGGTTTTCCTTGATGAAGATATTGTTCATCAGTATTATAATGGCTACTGTAACAACATCTTGTGGCCTCTTTTTCACTATCTCGGTCTCCCTCAAGAAGACCGTCTTGCAACAACTCGTAGTTTCCAGTCTCAGTTTGATGCATATAAGAAAGCTAATCAAATGTTTGCTGATGTGGTAAATGAGCATTATCAGGAGGGAGATGTTGTATGGTGCCATGATTACCATTTGATGTTTCTCCCCAAATGCCTAAAACAATATAATAGTAAAATGAAAGTTGGCTGGTTTCTGCACACACCATTTCCATCATCTGAAATTCACAGGACACTGCCTTCTCGATCGGAGCTCCTAAGATCTGTTCTTGCAGCTGATCTAGTCGGGTAAGGATTTTCAAATTACCTTCAATTAATTCACATTCATTTCCTGTTATCATGCCTTTTGCTAGAGAAGCCTTAGTTTTTCTATGTTCTTCAATTCCTTTATCTGTTGATACATCCTGCTGCATGCGTAAAATATTGAAATCATGATATATATTCCTTTTAGGCCAAAATACATTCATCCCCCAAAGTATCGACTGATTCCCACTTTGACCCCGTTTGAAAAGTCGGTCTGTTTGATACCTAAGTTTGCAATTTGTCCCACTTTGCCCCCCAGCTCAAACGAGCGTTAGAAAACTAACAAATTTTGGTCAATATATCTTTTAATATGATATATTGACCTCCCAAAGTATTCCCTCAATTCCACTTCACACTCTTGCTCATTATTTATGGTATTTTTAATATATAAATTAAATTATTAAATAGAAATAATATCACATCAATTATTATCTTCAATAATTTTATTTTATTTCATTTTGAATTTTAATGGCAATCTAAAAGTTATTTAACAAAATATCTCTTGTAACTAATTAAATTAGCACACAAATTATTTTATTAAATAAAGTTTATCTATTTATTACTAATTCAAATGGTATAAAAATATAAATCACCCACATATTATTAGAAATGGTATAAAAATTTTTGCATGGTTATACTTGATAAAGAAAAATGAAAAAGTGGAGGATATATATATATATATGTATATATATATATATATATATATATATATATATATATATATATATATATATATATATATATATATATATATATATATATATATATATATATATATATAAACTTCAGTTCATCTTCTTCTTTCCAATAACCCCCCACCCACTCCCTCAAACCTCACACCACAACCCCATAACTCACACAACCAAGATCTCCTCCTCCTTTTTCCATTGAACCGCCATCTCTCAATCTCCCTCTTCTTCCGTTCAAGCAAAAATATATACCAAGATCTTCTTCTTTTTCTTCTTCCGTTCAACTCCTTAGCCAACTCCGGCCATCTCTCAATCTCTTCCATCCGACTTTTCAAACCAGCAGGACCCACTAACCCCTATGCAGCCCCCCGCCTTCTTTTCCAACTCCGATCCAGAAACCATTTAAGCATGGAATTTTTCAATGCACAAATCTAAGTCTCGAATCCCAGATTTGCAATAAGTAGAGAGTTAAATATGAAAATAAGTGTTATTAAACAAAAATTTGGGGATTTACAGTCATATAACTTGGAATAGATGTTTTAATTTGGAAAACCAACTCTAAAAAACTAGATTTGGCGTTCAATTTTTGTTATGGTGGTGTCAATGGTGGTTATGGTGGTGGCATGCCGGTGCTTTGGTGGTGGCTATCTCAAGAAGAACAGCTCAGGGATTTATGATAATCAAATGACATGTAAGCCCTCATTTTTTGAGTCAAAAGACGTAAATATCCATCATGTGACAAGCACATGACCAAAATCTGTTAGTTTTCTAACGTCCGTTTGAGCTGGGGGTTAAAGTGGTACAAATTGAAAACTTAGGTACCAAACAGACCGACTTTTCAAATGGGGATGCAAAGTGGGAATCGGTGGATACTTTGGGGGGATAAACGTATTTTGGCCTTCCTTTTACTTCTAACTAATCAGCATAGATTTAGAAGAAAGTTACAAAAGTATGGTGAGAATGGATATATGATGTTGTTAGCCTTGTTCTACCTTAAAAGGTAAAAGTTTAATTGATGAAGGCAGTCCTCAGGCAACCCAAGAAGTGTTCGCCATGGTTCCAAGTAAAGGGGGCCAACAAGGAAAAAAGACGAATTTTAGCCTGGACTATTTCCTTCTGAGAGCACATTTGTCCTGAGATTAGGTCTTTTCTGCCCTCCACCTGGAATAAGTCACTAGTGTTATCCCTGTTAGGTCTTATGAACCAAATGCTACGTGAAAATTTATTAGTCTAGAGGACAAATGGTGGAGAATTAGGACCAATAAAAAGAGGAATAAGCTAATGACCCAGAAGAATCCAGCAACAACTGTCTATCATGAGAACAAGTAGACTGAAAATGGAGGTTGAAAACAATATGGTGAAAGGTATCTGCTGATTTTTCTTTACACCAGTTGTTGAGTGTCATTGCTCTCCTAGATTACTAAGAGAAAGCCTTGAGTGGACAATACCTTGGCATTCTACATAAAGGAGTTTTCTAAGGAACTCGTAAAATCTTCTCAATTTCTATTTTAGCTATAGAGAAGTTTATGAATCCTTGCGTGCTGGAACTGAAGTGTATAACCTTATAAGACGAAACTCAACTACATATCTCCAAGCAAACTCAAGCTTGTACTGATAATATTGTTTGTATAGCTTAACAGGCACTAGAAATAGTTAATGTTTTCTTATGCACTCCTTGTTCCAAGGTTGTATTTTCCTTTTCCTTTTCCTTTTCCTTTTCCCTTTCAATGTCAATTCTTATTTCTGAATGATGCTTCTTGCTGTATCGACTGTACCTACTTCTACCTCGTTTCCCAAAAACATGCCAATTTCAACTAACGTATCAAAGTTTTTCTAGTGCACTCTTCGTTCCAAGGTTGTATTTTCCTTTTTCTTTTCCCTTTCAATGTCAATTCTTATTTCTGAATGATGCTTCTTGCTGTATCAACTGTACCTACTTCTACCTCGTTTCCCAAAAATATGCCAATTTCAACCAACTCATCAAAGTTAGTCAATACTAAAATATTGTAAGCTTTTATTTTTCACATTTTTACCTTACAGTTGATGTGACTATTATTGGAGTATGATGTCCATCTTGAAATCAATTGACTTATTAGAGCTCTATCACCATGATCCTTATATTTAAGTGACTATACTTAAATTCACCCTATGTAGATTTAATTGAGTCATTATTGGGCTTCTTATCACTGCATCAACCAATAGTGAGCAAACTCCATTTGGACCAAGGAAATCTAGAATCACCATGTACTTTTGAAATCTAATCCTCTGAAACCTCTTGGTGAAGTAATCAAATACAGTAACCCTGTACTGTGTAAATGATGGTGCATAAAGTAGATTTATATCGACATTGAAATGTCTTCCCCTGTCTTCAGTTTTCAGTTTCCTGGTGAAGTTTTAAGTATGCATAAAATATGCATAATGTTGCTGCATTTATTACATTTTCGCAGACATGTGTCTTTTAATACGTCAAAGCTTTATTGTTCAGGTTCCACACTTATGATTATGCAAGGCACTTCGTTAGTGCTTGTACTCGTATTCTTGGGCTTGAGGGTACACCTGAAGGAGTTGAGGATCAAGGAAAGCTTACTCGTGTGGCTGCGGTATATGTTCTGTTTTTACTATGCACAACTGCATATTATTTCATGCTTATGACAGCATTAGTTTTGTCTACGGAGCTGCGCAAATAATTATCATGAGATTTATCTTAAGTTGTTTAAATATTCACTTAAACCACAGTTTCCTATCGGGATAGATTCTGAACGATTCGTTCAAGCTCTTGAACTCCAACCAGTAAAGGATCACATGAAAGACTTGCAAGATAGATTTGCTGGCCGGAAGGTATGATCAATTTCATTTTCTATTCAGCTGTTTATTAGAAAGTTCACAGCACAGTATTATGCTAGTACATTTTTTTATACTACCCACTTTTCTTGTGGATATTCTATAATTAACTTGGATTTTCTGTCTTGTTATGTTGTATTTCTTTTTAAGCCACTTATCCAGATATGATGGATTCTCCCTTACTCATCGATCAAATCATGGGTCTAATGACTCTAGAAATGTATTTTGCCTTTTCTTCCTTTTCCACTTATCCAGGGAACATAAGTTTATGTCATCAAACTTCATTTTTATTTTGTTCGCGTTGGATCAAACTGTGGTAGGCCCATTTACAACTTTATATCGCTGTTATTGCAATGTACACCAAGGACCAAGGAAGTCCTTCATTTCATGGATTTTTCCGGTGAGCCTTTCCATGTTACATGATGTAGAGTTTGGTCGTGGTCCTTTGTTGGACTGGTGATGTTAGAATGTATATATGGAAAGGTACCACCCAGGTGGCATGACTGTTGTAGCACCCATGTGAAGATGATTGTTTTCTGTACACCATTGAAGCTGGCTTCTAGAACATCCCACTTAATGTTTTCATCACTAATGATAATATGTTGAAAACCATGCCATTAGATACAACAAATAAGCCTTAATTTTGTCAATTTAACCGTCATATCAGGTTTTTCATCGGTAGAAGGTCCAAATATTTTGAAATCGTAGCATGGCACTGGATAATTATCCTATTGTTACTCATATTGTCATAATGATCCCTCCGCTTAATACTTAATAGTTTATGATGCCTTGTAAGTGATCAATTGTTCTTTTTACATTTGGGTTCTAAGTATAGCAATCATTTTTTTTTAAGTATTGCAATCACTTACCTAGAACAACTAGGCTGGAACTCTGAATCTAATTTACGCAAGTCATCCTCTTTCTAGTATACTTAGGGTTGGCTACATGAATCCTTTTCAGCCAAACTGTTGGCTTCAATGCATGATTATTGCACAAGCCACACTCACACATATTCTTCTTATTTTTCTTGACCACATTAGTTTAGTTCTTCCACCTGTCTTTTACTTTTATTGTCGATATTTGTCACAAGTCCTTACGACTTCAGTTAGTGGTCTATATGATGTGTATATAAACCATCTCAAGGGGTTTTTATTTCATTTTATCTTCTACTGGGGTGACTTTTTCTGCCTTGCCAGTTCAGTCATTCGGATGTTATCTTTTCCAGCTTACCCAGATATGTATCTTATATCTTATCTTTCACCTAAGAGTTATATTTATTGTTCAATTATGAAATAGTGTATATGTATGCTTGTGTAACCCGTCTTGCTTACAAGAAAATCAGCATTTCATGTGCGTAACTAACATATGTTTTCGTAAAGATTCTCCGATATATTTATTATTAGCACCAACATCACTTATCATTTAGTGAATTGTCTAAGCTTGTGGGGTTGTTGATCAACCTTTGATTCATTATGCTTTGAATGATGTGCAACAATGTGGCTATTGCTGACCTTACAAGTTGTTTTATTATATCATACGTATTGTGTTTCTTTGATTTAATTAATGATAGAAGTCACAAGGATTTCCCACATCTGTTTAATATTATCTTGGTTTCTTATCTTTATGAATTATGAAAAAGAAAAGAAAAAAGTGTCATGGGTTGTTTTATGTTTTCCCCATGGAATTGTGAGTTATATTGGTATATCCACTATATCTTGCATAACTTTGCTGTTCCTAAGACTTAAAATTGTCTTATGTTGGTTAATGATGTTTTCTCTCCAAGCCTGGATCTCGTTGGGTTCATCTATACTGAATTCTTCAGTCTTTATTGGCAGGTAATGTTAGGTGTTGATCGACTTGATATGATTAAAGGAATCCCCCAAAAGATTCTGGCTTTTGAGAAATTCCTTGAAGAAAATCCAGATTGGACAGATAAAGTGGTCTTGATTCAAATTGCCATGCCAACAAGGACGGATGTTCCTGAGTGTATGTTCAATCATCTTGAATCTGTTTTCTGAACATTCTTTGAGTATCACCCTTAGAAGAGTAACTTCCTTTATATAAGATTGATAATCCAGCTTTGAGTTTCTCAATCTCAAATGGGTACTTCTTCATTTTTTTTAAATATATAGGCTGTTTATGCATTTCCTGTTCTGAAATTTTCTGTCACAGAACACGGTTAAAGTTAGTATTTTTCCTAAAGTTAATTAATCCGGCTTGATTTCACCTTACTGGTTTACTTTTGAAATTGATAAATATAGCATCAGTTACCAACTCCTGAACTTGAAATAACTAATAGCCAAGACAAGTATTTTGGCCTTTTTACTTTTTATTCATGATATCTACATATATCTTTTCATCCTTTATTTTGACAGATCAAAGGCTTACATGTCAAGTTCACGAAATTGTGGGACGCATTAATGGAAGATTTGGGAGTCTTACGTCTGTTCCAATTCATCATTTGGTAGGTCCTGCCTTAGTGAATCATTCATTTTGTTGATAGTCTCACAATAATTAGCATGTCCTTTCAATAAAATCTACTTTGGAGAAGTAAACTATGCATTTGCCGCAAATTTTAGTTAAATATATGATAGAACTAAGAAAATTTTGACCTTTAAAAGTGGTTACATGTTTAAATTCCTATGCATAACCTGCCTATATTTTCAATTTTATAATTAATAACTTAATATTGCCACAAAGATCTCATGCAAATTATTAGCTATAAAGTAAATGAATCATTAGTTATACAACAACATCAACAACAACAAAGCCTTAGTGCCAAAATGATTTGGGTTGGTTAACATGAATCGTTAATTATCTTACATAAAATCAAGTTAGTTTCTCAAGAATATGTTTACTGATAAAGTATCAGTTATTAGGACACACACACACACACACTACACGACATTCACGGAGTTATAATTGGAGTTATTGATTAGTCATAGTGCACTTTTCATGCTGAGTCCAAGACAATGATATTAGACACCTCTGAATGATTAAAAAACTGCAAGAGATGATGGTATATAATGAGGCAAGGTCATATAGTTACTCAACTTGGAGTCATTTCGTCTTTTATGACCTTTGCTTCTGTAATTGTCGAGCTATTATGGTTACTTGTTAGATATGCCTTTTTATTGAATTTAGATTTTAATAGATCACATGAGTATTGTTAAATGGTTTGTTGTTGTTTGGAAAACCCAAAATCATTTTGGGACTAAAGCTTTGTTGTTGTTGTTGTTGTTGTTGTTGTTGTTGTACATGAGTATTGATAATTGGGTTTTATACATTAAAATCTAGTGTTTTTTAATTTAAGCTTATCTACGTAAATATAACTAACCATTGAAAGAAGTGCAGCCGATCAAAGCAAGGGACCCCTCTAATTTAGTTGTTTTCGAGAACCAAGCTCAGTATCGATACTATTGACATTGGGTACACACACAAAAAAAAACTTGATTTATGTTATATGATTATTGCTTTATTCTCACTCCTCATTCCTTTGGATAATGTCTTCCGAAGTTGGGACCAAAATCCTCACCTATCTCTTTTTTGTTGTTGCTGCTACTATGTGTACAGCATCCATAAGCACATAATTTCCACATTTTATTTATATATATATATATATATATATATATATATATATATATATATATATATATATATATATATATTCGGTTTCTAATCTTACTTTTAGCGGTAATGTATATTGTTCTCCTCTATATTTTCAGGACCGGTCTCTCGACTTTCCTGCGCTTTGCGCATTATACGCTGTTACTGGTAAAATATTTGTGCATGCATCCTCAAGCGCAATTATTTATAGTTTAATTTTACGAGTATAATTGTCGGATCAAACTGCTAATAGTTAGTGTTCTTTCTTGGCCTTTGGCATAGATGTGGCACTTGTTACATCTCTAAGGGATGGAATGAATCTTGTCAGCTATGAGTTTGTTGCCTGCCAAGCTTTAAAGAAAGGGGTTCTCATTCTAAGTGAGGTAATATCTTTATCTTCTTTCACTACAAGTATTGAATTTTATGTCAATTGCATTTACCAGAACATATCAAAGAAACAATGTGTTGTGTAGGGATATTAAAAAAATAAATAATGGGTTTCTTTTCCAACAAACTACTTTTGACTGAAATAATGATGCAGGACGGACTACGAAGTCTTCCCGCAAAGTTGTCTCCAGCTTACTGAGATCCCCACTATTAAGTTATACGTGTCGATTCCACCACTCCAAAATCAAATTAATTAAATAATTCGTATTACTAGTTCCTCAATGAGAAAGCATGCTATAATAATAATATAAAAAAAACACAGTCAGTAATGTTTTTATCTTTCTGTAGTTTGCAGGAGCAGCTCAGTCTCTTGGAGCTGGAGCAATATTGGTAAACCCGTGGAACATTACAGAAGTTGCTGCTTCAATTGGTTATGCTCTAAATATGCCAGCCGAGGAAAGAGAAAAAAGACACCTGCATAACTTCATGCATGTGACTACTCACACATCTCAAGAATGGGCTGAAACATTTGTCAGGTTTGTGTAGCATATACTCCATCTGTTCTTCTCAGAGTACACTACTCAAAGTTTGCTTTTTAATAATTAACATGATTTGCTATGAATACTTTAAATTTGTAAGATCTAAAGTATTTTTCTTGTTTATCTGTCTGTTATAATACTCACTCTGTCCCAAAATGAATGACCTATTTTTCTTTAAATTTTCTCTTGATCAAGAGCAAATTTGAAAAGTTTTTTGCTCATTCATGATGTAGGAAACGGAGGTTATGAGATGAACCGAACAAGAATTGAACAAGATTCACAAAGAATAAAGCCGCAGCCACTCTTTTCTTTTTATTTAATTCATAATCAAAGTCTGAATCAAAACATAACCCTAACATTGTTTAAATACTAATCTAAGAATGTTCTAGAACCCTAGCAAACCCTAATACAACTTTTTAAATGAAAGTACTAAAATACCCTAACTTAATATTAAAATAAAACATTAAAATAAAACATTAAAACTCTAAACCAAAAACCAAAAACCCAAGCCAGCGTTGAAGCCCATTCTGCCGCTGTTGCACTTCCGCCTTGGCTGCTCTTTGAGGCGCCCGCCTGGGCTCACATGGGGCGGACGCCTCACTCCCAGTTCCTCTGTTCTGTCGTCGCTGCTTTGTTGCTTGCCGCTGCTTCTGTCCCGAGTCATACTGTATCATCCTCCCCTCCTTAGAAAAGACTCGTCCTCGAGTCAATATCCTCAATATGAACACCACGATACCCCGAAAAATCTGAACTCCATCTGCAAAAGGAATTTGATGCCCTTGACGAACTCGAAACTTCATTGCCTTTGTGATAGTGTCCATCAAATCAGCCCAATGTGTGGATAAAAAGAACTCAATAATTAATTTCCGAATGATGTATCGAACAGAAACCCGGGGGCAATCGTGTCAAATGGGTCTTTGTACCCAAGATCAATGGTAACTGCTTCAAATTTCCACACCAAGGATGCCCCTTGATTATCAAATATTTTCGCTGACTCCTTATCAGCAGGTGAGTTATTGTCATAAACAGGACCGATTGTCGATACTTGACAAACGTCACAATGACACATATCATACCTAGGTGGTTTGGACCAATCAACAAAATTTTCTTCTCTTGAAGATTCGACCAAAGAACCTTTTTTAAAACCAATAGTATCCATCCAAGAATCAATCGACTCTTCAGGATATGTATCAAACCGAGGGGGTTTTGACCAATCGACAAGATTTTCATGACTTGAAGATTCGACAAAAATACCCTCGTTAAACCCAACAGTATCAACCCAAAACACAAAGGAATCAGTAGGGTTTGCCTTACCTTCGACATCCGGAGTTTCGATCTTCATATCGACTTCCCTCGAATGGTTAGTTGCATACCTATCATGATTTCTGGTCAAGGAATCGACACCATTGTGATACTCCTCACTCTCGGAAGAACTATCCGAATCAGAATCCATAATCGGCGGTGCCCCCCCCCCCCACGATTTGTGCGATTCCGAACTTGGAGTTGAAGTACCTGAACCTGTCTTCTCAGATCGTCGATCTCGATATCGCGTATATCACGCTCGCGGTGATGATCGTCTTCCGGAGGATCCGCTGCACGGCCCCTACCACGAACACCTTTTCCTCCACGAACTACACGCACTCGTTCGGCCATCAAATCGTCCAGACAACTGATACCAAATGATGTAGGAAACGGAGGTTATGAGATGAACCGAACAAGAATTGAACAAGATTCACAAAGAATAAAGCCGCAGCCACTCTTTTCTTTTTATTTAATTCATAATCAAAGTCTGAATCAAAACATAACCCTAACATTGTTTAAATACTAATCTAAGAATGTTCTAGAACCCTAGCAAACCCTAATACAACTTTTTAAATGAAAGTACTAAAATACCCTAACTTAATATTAAAATAAAACATTAAAATAAAACATTAAAACTCTAAACCAAAAACCAAAAACCCAAGCCAGCGTTGAAGCCCATTTTGCCGCTGTTGCACTTCCGCCTTGGCTGCTCTTTGAGGCGCCCGCCTGGGCTCACATGGGGCGGCCGCCTCACTCCCAGTTCATCTGTTTCTGTCGTCGCTGCTTTGTTGCTTGCCGCTGCTTCTGTCCCGAGTCATACTGTATCAATTCATTTTGGGACAGAGGTTGTAATAATAAATTCAAACCTTTTTTTTTGTTTCTTAATTTTTCAAGTTTTGAATTCAAAGCCCAATTTTTATATTTTTATCTTCTCCACTTAAACATGCATTTGATACCTAACTCGGTTTATTGTTCTCTTCCATGTAGTGAATTAAATGATACGGTAGTTGAAGCTCAGATGAGAACCAGGCAGATTCCTCCTCAACTTCAAACTTCAGATGCACTCGAGCGCTATTTACAATCGAAGAATCGGCTGCTTATACTGGTACCCTTTGTTTTCCTCCTTCTAAACTCAAGACCCTCTTATCTCTACAACTGTCCCTTTCTATTTAAAGAGAGTTGAACAATTGGATGTATTTTGGACGAAACTTCTCCAATCTGGTAGAAACGTATTCCAGTGATAAGACAAGTATCAGAGCTCGTTATTCTTGTGGCTTTTGTACTTGAAAGTTGAAACATTTTTTTTGCACATTTCTAGAAGTGTTTTGAGCTTTTTATTTCAAGAAGTGTATGGATGTCAGGAAAGGAAAGCATCAGTTTTGTAACATAAGAAGGCAACTTTTAAGATTTACCACCATTTTACTAAAGACTATGAGTAAAGATGTGTTGCAGTAATTCTTTTTTGCTCAATAAACTACGTGTTACTATGATCAAAACTATTGTCCCACCAAAATGAAATGGAAAAAAAGTAGAAATTTGAGACTTATATCGATGGTTAGGAAAAAAAAGTGTTTGATCATCAACTAAGTTGTGCTTCAATTCACAGGGATTCAATGCAACATTGACTGAACCAATGGACGCTCCAGAAAGAAGGGTTGATCAGTTCAAAGAGATGGAAATTAAATTGCATCCTGATTTGAAAGAACCCTTAAAGAGACTTTGTGATGATCCTAAGACAACAGTTGTTGTGCTTAGTGGCAGTGATAGAACTATCCTGGACAAGGTTGACCATTTTGCGACCGAGGGAGTAGAAATTTGAGAAATATTGTTTTCTTTTTCCTATGAAACCATTGTTAACTAATTGCTTATTCAGAACTTTGGTGAGTACAACATGTGGCTGGCAGCAGAACATGGCATGTTTTTACGTCTTACAACAAAGGGAGATTGGATGACTACTATGCCAGAAATTCTACATATGGATTGGGTCGACAGTGTGAAGGTTTGTTTTCTTATGTTTCATCCGTTTGTATAAATCCCTGAAGCTCTACTAATCCTTTGAGATTTGTCTTTTTCCAGCACGTTTTTGAGTATTTCACCGAGAGAACACCTCGGTCACATTTTGAGCTTAGGGAGACTTCACTTGTGTGGAACTACAAACATGCAGGTGCCCAATCTTATATCTTGTTCCTACTCCTTCAATTGGTTTCAACAAAGCACGTACCTTGTTAATTTATTATTACTCTCTCCTTCCCAAAAAATGGTTTCCTTAATGATCTCACCATATTGCATAATGAGTATATGTGTTGATCACAACTTGGTGTTTGATGAAGGATGATTTAATAACTTCTCCAAAATTTGGACATTCATTTTGGGACAAGATTTCTGGAAAAATGGACATACATGTGTACGGAGGAAGTATTATTTGTTTTGATTATTCGTTCTCCATAATCTTGAGTTTATGTTATTACGAAAATAGATATTGAGTTTGAAAGGCTTCAAGCAAAGGACATGTTGCAACACTTGTGGACTGGTCCTATATCAAATGCTTCAGTAGAAGTTGTCCAAGGTGCACGATCAGTTGAGGTCAGAGCCGTTGGTGTCACAAAGGTACACATGCTTTTACCAAATCAGAAGCTTATCTATTGTTCTTGTGAGAAATTATTTATTTTTACATTTTTCGTTTTGATTTTAGGGTGCTGCAATTGATCGCATTTTAGGAGAAATAATTCATAACGAAGACGTGAATGCACCTATTGACTATGTGTTATGTGTTGGCCATTTCCTGCCAAAGGTACATCCATCATACTTCTAGCCAATCAAATTAAATACAAATATTTATGAATTTTCCGTTAAATATTACTCTAGTACTACTCCCTCCATCTCAATAGAAGAGCAACACTTAGTTAAACACTCTTCTTAAGAAATTGATCTGAAGTTCTACTACTTCTCTAAATTCCCCTCAAAACATTTGAATTCAAATTAGACAGAAATTGAAGACTAGTTTTGTCAATTTGTTGCTAATATGTTACGTTATGAGGAAATGTCACTTTTCAGTGAGACGGTCCTAAAAAGAATACTCTTCTTCTGTTGAGACGGAAGTAGTAGAATGTTTGGTTTTGAATCTTGTGATGCTGCTAAAAAAGCTCTAGCTCAAGCATCACCAAGTAACCCTTTTTATACAAAAGGTTTTTGGTTCAATCCCCATCAATGATAGATTTCACTCAAAAGTATCACTATTTTAATACTACCTCTGTCCCAAAATTAATGAACAATTTTTTTTTTTCACATTTGCTATTAAATCAAGACCAAATTAAAAGGTTTTTTGGTCATTTATTTCGGACGGAGGGAGTATATTAAATCATCAATTAATAATAAAAAAGACCATTAAAAAATTGAATCTTGGGATGCTCATTTGTAGTTTATGCATTATCTGTTGTTCAGGATGAAGACGTTTACACCTTTTTTGAGCCTGAGCTACAGGTTGCACCACCGCCTACAACAAGACCAAGCACGCCCAACCCTGCCAATGGATCCATTCCAAGTCTTAACGGAGGAAAAAATGGATTCCGGACATATTGTAATAATAATGGGACCACACAGTCCGTTCCGCCCCCAGAAAACAAAATAAGCAGCGTTACTAACGGAAACGCTAACGGATGGTGGGCCACAGTTCATGATAGGATGACAGTCCATGAAGGTTCATCAGTACTCGATCTAAAGAGTGACAATTATTTCTCATGTGCCGTTGGAAGGAAGCGTTCAAGTGCAAGGTATCTCCTCAGTTCTTCTGCAGAGGTTGTCTCGTTGCTCAAACAACTGGCTGAGGCTTCTTAATTAAGCTGAGTTGACTTTTTGAAGGTAAAGTTGACCTCTTTGTTAAGATTGGTTGACTTTTTGCGACCGGAGATTTGATTCGGATGCGTAGAGAAGGAAAGTTGGAGGGGAAATCAAGTGGTGAGGAAGTGATTTTGTGTTTTGAGTTAGGATTTCCAGTTACAGATTTTTTTTGTTGTGCTAGGTTAATTTTTTTGATGTTCTTGAATTTCCATTCCAGAATCTTAATTTTGAAACTATGAAGAGGTTGGGGATGGAATTTTCAGCTTGAACATGTCTATTGTTGAAAAGATATTCAGGTGATGAAAATCTGTTTTTGCAGTGGTGATGGAATTTAGAAGAAATATGAAGTTATTTTTTTTTATATATTTTTAAAATGCTCTTTTTCCGGGCCCATGAAAAGGGGTTTTTCAAAAAGCGTGTGTTTCCCTTATTAGTACCGGTGCTAATGTTTCAAAGTGCTAGTCATTCGTAGATAGTTATAAACATTTAACTGACATTTATTAACATTCAAATCTATATTTTTTATGCTTATTAAAAAAATGTCAGTGTGGTAAAAGAGTGCTTGTGTGTGTGTGTGTGAAATTCAAAGGATGTCGACGGTAGTGTTAAAAGAGTGTCCGTGTGTGTTAAAAATTGTTAGACAAAAACTTGGGTGAGAACAGGGATACCCGTCTCATCCATGAGACGGGTTATTTCGACCCGAAACCCGCTCCATCACCCGACCCATCACCCGGAATATAAATAGACTAAACCGCCCAAAAACACACAATACACACAGTAAAAAAGGTTAGCAGTGTTCGAGAAGCTTCAGCGATCATCTCTCTCTCTCCGTCGTTCACCGTCAACCGCCGTTCACCGTCGTTCAACTGTTAGGTAACTCCTTTCAAGTCGATTTTCTTCCTTAAAAGCTTTTTGTAGAGTTACATTAGTTTTTTGTTCGAAGTTTATGCAAGATTTTCCCCAATTTTTTTTTCAAATTTCATGTCGTTTTGTACATCATTTTTATTTGATTTTAAGTGCGACTCTTGCATTTTATGCTTTGATTTTGTCTTTTTGCTATTATTTTCAAGTCGATTTTGGTAACATTGTTCATTTCTAGGGTTAGAGATGTTGTTTGGTTGTACTTTTTGTGGTTTTTCATATTTTATTGTGTTTTTATATGAAATTTGTTATAATGCATGTTGTTTATTTTGTATTTTTCTATTGTTGTTGCTGTTTTGGTTCATTTTTTTGTTGTTTTGTTTTTTCTGTTTTGGTTATTTTCTAGGGTTATATATGTTGTTTGTTTTTGTTCTCTTTTTTTTTTTTTATTTTTTTTTTTATATATATATATATATATATATATATGTTTAATTATATCGAGTTTTGTCTGTAATAGTTAGAATAAGATAATGTTATATTGTTGACATAAAGTAATAGATTGTTTATAGGTGTTTATATGATTGTGTAATAGTCAGAATAAGATATCTTTTGAGTAATACTTCTCATTTCTTTAAGTAATAGTTGGTATTGATATAATTAATAGTACTATACTTTTGAAGTAATATTGTTATTTTGAGTAATATTTTACATTGTTTAATATACATAATATGTAATAGTTGGTTTATAGATGTTCATATGATTGTGTAATAGCCAGAATAATATAATGTAATAGTGTTGACAATCATTATGTAATAGTTATATATTTTTTAATGTAATGTTTATGAGTACTAAAATTTTGTTTTGTTGTTTTTTAATGGATATAGGATGAAGAGTAACATTAAACAGTTTAGGAAAGGGCAAAGGAGATCATAAAGGATTTCATCTTCTTCTAGTAGAAAGCAGATCAATCAATCAAGTCCAGTTTCTCTTGTCATTAGCTCAGATTCTGATCAATCAAGTCCAGTTACTCCGATGGACAAAGGCTTGGTTGATTAAAGTTCTTCTGATGATGATAAAAATACCTCAATGGAAAGATCTTTGGTTGTTTATCAACCTGTTTCTCAAGTAGGTATTGATGTGGATATATTGGAGGATACCACTGATCGATTAAAACAGCACGATGAAGCTACATTAATGAAGAGAAACAAGTTGATAAACGAGAGGAATGAAGCCTCTGTTAATGAAGAAAATGTTGAATGTAGTGGTGGTGGTATCGTACTTTCACTTGAAAAAGAAGATGGTAAAATTGTTCGTATTAAACAATGTCAATGAAGAAACGTCGGATTGGGAACAAATGTTACAAAAACAAGTTGGATGAAGAGAAAAATACCAGAAATGTTTTCACCAGATCTTCATCAAAAGTTTGTATTGAAAAAAATGTGGAGGCTGAAAAGAAAACAAAGGAAAAGCATATTCGAAGAACTGTTGTTGCTAGATCTTCTCCAAAAGAAAAAGATGTTGTTGGAAAAATTATGAAGAATGTTCTTTGGTAAAAAGGAAAAAGAGTTGAAGAAAAAATTTGTTTATTTGAAGGAGAAGGATATGAAGGAAAAAATTGTAACATCTGAAGTGAAATTGGAAAAGGGTTCAAAAAGAGCTGCTGTTGTTTATTTGGAAGGAAGTGATTTGAAGAAAATTAAAAATGAGAGGTTAGTAATGAGTAATATTTGTTATGTTATTTCATGTTGTTTATGGATTACATTATTTTTTAACTAATAATAGTTTTAGGAACTGTTTTCATTTTGAGTAATACTTCTCATTTGTTTAAGTAATAGTTGGTATTGCTATAAGTAATAGTTCTACACTTGTGAAGTAATAGTGTTATTTTTTTTTATTTAACTAATAATAGTTTTAAAACAGTTTTCATTTTGAGTAATACTTCTGATTTGTTTAAGTAATAGTTGGTATTGCTATAAGTAATAGTACTACACTTGTGAAGTAATAGTGTTATTTTTTTTTAACTAATAATAGTTTTAAAACAGTTTTCATTTTGAGTAATACTTCTGATTTGTTTAAGTAATAGTTGGTATTGCTATAAGTAATAGTACTACACTTGTGAAGTAATAGTGTTATTTTTTTTTTTTAACTAATAATAGTTTTAGGAACAGTTTTCATTTTGAGTAATACTTCTCATTTGTTTAAGTAATAGTTGGTATTGCTATAAGTAATAGTTCTACACTTGTGAAGTAATAGTGTTATTTTGTTTTTTAACTAATAATAGTTTTAGGAGAACCTGTTTTCATTTTGAGTACCACTTCTCATTTGTTTAAGTAATAGTTGGTATTGCTATAAGTAATAGTACTAGACTTGTGAAGTAATATATTATTTCATGTTGTTTATGGATTACATTATTTATTTCATCTATTACATTATATAAGTAATAGATCTTGCTTCATAATATAATATTAGTTTTATAAATAAGTAATAGTTGATAATTCTTATTAGTAATATATCTTGTTTCATAATGTAATATCGGTTTTTATATAAGTAATAGTTGATAATGCTTAGAGTATTAATTTAAGTTTAATCAAGTATTAAGCTGTTTTATTTTATAGGCCACCATTTGTTTCAAAGAGTGTTGGCTTGGGGATAACTGAGATGGTGAAGACATTTAATTCTGATCAAAGGTTAGCAGTTATTAGTATGGGTTTTGGAGATCTTCTTGAGATGAATGTGAAGACTGTTAATCTTTCTATTGCAAAGTGGATGGTTGAGAGGTTTAATGGGGTTTCTAGGATTCTCGATGCTTCTAATGGTGAGTTTATTCAATTAACTGCCGAGGATTATTGCGATGTTTTTCAATTACCCATCAGTGGTTTTAAAGTTGTTTCATACAAGCGGAATGATGAGCAACCTGAGGCTTTTACTCGCTTTAAAAATGAGTATGGTCTTACTGTGAAGAGTACTGTGAAAGATTTGAGAAATATTTTGACTTACATTATTGGTGGTCAATCTGGAGATGATTTTAAAATTTTGTTTGCATTGTATTGTTTGTCAAGTTTCTTCGTGCCAAGGGGTAATTACACTGTTGTGTTGCCCCTGTTGAAGACTTTGTTGGATGTTCAGAATATTGAGAAGTATGATTGGTCAGCTTATTGTTTTAATAAGCTATGAAATTCCATTCACAAGTACCACACTGAGTCGAAAATACATCTTCGAGGGTGTTTGTTGGCGTTTACTATAATTTATCTGCATCGATTGAATTGGAGGGGTATTGTTTCGCCAACTACACTCCCACTTATCAAACATTGGACCAGTGACAAAATCATGGAAAGAGTTTTGGAAGAAAAAAAATCAGGTTCGTTTGGTAATGGTTTCTGGGTGAAGGATGTTTATCCTATTACAAAAAAAGTGGTTATTTGTGAGACAGAGAAGATGAAGAAGGAGGACATTGCTCCTGATGTTGGAACTAGAAATGATGATTTTGTTCAAAATATTGTTGACGAAATAAACAGTGAGGGTTTGGGATTGTACGAGGAAGTTGAAGAAAAAGATGGAAGATATATTAAGTTTGGTATTCCAAAAGGTCTTCAAACAAATGAAGATATCAAAATGTCTGCAAAGGATGTAAGTATTTTTTTTATATATTACTTTATGTATTGCCATATATTATTTCATGTTGTTTATGGATTACATTATTTTTTAACTAATAATAGTTTTAGGAACTGTTTTCATTTTGAGTAATACTTCTCATTTGTTTAAGTAATAGTTGGTATTGCTATAAGTAATAGTACTACCCTTGTAAAGTAATATTGTTTTTTTTTTGTTTAACTAATAATAGTTTAAAAACAGTTTTCATTTTGAGTAATACTTCTGATTTGTTTAAGTAATAGTTGGTATTGCTATAAGTAATAGTACTACACTTGTGAAGTAATAGTGTTATTTTTTTTTTTAACTAATAATAGTTTTAAGAAATGTTTTCATTTTAAGTAATACTTCTCATTTGTTTAAGTAATAGTTGGTATTGCTATAAATAATAGTACTACACTTGTGAAGTAATATTGTTTTTTTTTTTTAACTAATAATAGTTTTAGGAACAGTTTTCATTTTGAGTAATACTTCTCATTTGTTTAAGTAATAGTTGGTATTGCTATAAGTAATAGTACTTCACTTGTGAAGTAATAGTGTTATTTTGTTTATGGATTACATTATTTATTTCATCTATTACATTATATATAGTTATATATTATATTATATGTTTCTAATTATTACTCTTAATTTTCAGAATTTTCATGAAATTTTTATGTTGATGAAGAGAGACATGGGAATAGTTTTTGATCATTATATGCACAGTTTGAAGGGTTTGAAGGACAATGTTCCTAAGGTTTACCAAGTGCACTATACAGATTCTCAAGAAGAAGATAGGTTTTGGAGTAATGAAGAAGTTCTGAAGATTATAGATGCAGCTTGTGAGAGAATGAATCAAATGATGAAGATGAGCGATGATATGCCGAATTTTGAGCTTCTTTCGTCCTAAAAAGTTAACACTCCTGTTCAGGCAAAATTCAATATTTTTGATGATGATCAGACAATAAATATTGGTTTGTCTGGTGAGGTAGATGAATCCATACGGGAAGCCATCAAATCTGTTGAAAAGTGTGATCGGCCAAACGGATTTTATGATCCTTTGACACTTTCTACTTGTGTCATTGCTGAAAGGACTGATTTTGTTTCAAGTTTTATGACCCAAAACAAAAGATTTTTTGTGAATAGTGATTTGAGAGAGAAACAATTTATTGATTTTTGTATGTTTGATGTTGATGATTTCTATGATGGGTAAGTTTAATTACTATTTCTCTAATTATATTTTTGTTTTTTAAATTGAAATACTAATGTCTTATTTTTTTTTTATTTTTTTTATTCAGGGATATGGTGATGTTCATGCTTCAAAATGCTGATGAATACCCATGTTATGTATTCAAGAAAGATATAATTTCTATGAACATGAAGAGATGGGTGTTTGTTAATATCATTGATGCTTGGACTGTTATTTTAAATAAAGAGCAGAAGGATGGGAAACGGGTGTTCTTAAATCTGTCGCATTGTGTAAGTAAATAATTGTTTTACCAACTGTTTTCATTTTGAGTAATACTTCTTATTTATTTAAGTAATAGTTGGTATTGCTATAAGTGATAGTACTACACTTGTGAAGTAATATTGTTATTTTTTTTTTTAACTAATAATAGTTTTAGGAACTGTTTTCATTTTGAGTAATACTTCTCATTTGTTTAAGTAATAGTTGGTATTGCTATAAGTAATAGTACTACACTTGTGAAGTAATAGTGTTATTTTTTTTTTTTTAACTAATAATAGTTTTAGGAACTGTTTTCATTTTGAGTAATACTTCTCATTTGTTTAAGTAATAGTTGGTATTGCTATAAGTAATAGTACTACACTTGTGAAGTAATAGTGTTATTTTTTTTTTTTTTTAACTAATAATAGTTTTAAGAAATGTTTTCATTTTGAGTAACACTTCTCATTTGTTTAAGTAATAGTTGGTATTGCTATAAGTAATAGTACTACACTTGTAAAGTAATATTGTATTTTTTTTTTAACTAATAATAGTTATAGGAACTGTTTTCATTTTGAGTAATACTTCTCATATGTTTAAGTAATAGTTGGTATTGCTATAAGTAATAGTACTACCCTTGTAAAGTAATATTGTTTTTTTTTTGTTTAACTAATAATAGTTTATATATTATTTTTTTGAAAGGCCTACTTGGACCTTATTATGAATGGCGTGGAAATTGATGTTTCTAAAATGGAGTCGAATGTAAGAGATTCTTTCAAGCAATCTCTTAAAATTGTTAATGTGGATGCGAAGATGGCTGAAATGGTTAGTACCTTTGTTAATATAGTTATACTTTTCATTTTTTCAGTTTTTTTTATTTACTTTATAATAAAACTTCCAATATTTTCTTATTTGTATTGTAGATTTTTGTTCCGATTAACATCCGAGAGCACTACTATTGTATTGTTTTGAATTTCAATTTGGGCAAGGTTCAAGTCATTGATAATCGAGATTATGATGACAGAATTTTGTTTGAGCCGGAAATTCAGAAAATATATCAAAATATTGCAAAAACAGTGGTATGTACTTTTAAATAATGTAGTGGTTATTTTTTATTTTATTTTTGTATATTATCTGTTTAATAGTGTTTTTTTTTATAATGATTAGCACAAGTTGTTGGTAAAATTTGTTCGTGATATTAATCATCCTAAGGCCGGGCAAGTAATGAAGTATCCCATTGAATTTTTGAAGTTTAACGGGAAGAATAACTCGGATGGAAATGACTGTGGTATATTTCTGATGTACAATATGGAATTTTTTGATGAAGAAAATGTGTCCAGTGATGATGATATAAGCAAGGTATTACTTCGTTACTTTTTAATTAGTACAACATGTTTATTAGAGCATTACTGTTCAGTTTTTTTTAATTTTTTATACTTTCTGTTTTTGTTTTGAAGGGTAATGTGAGAAGAGTTCTCAGGGCGAAGTACTTACTGAAATTTGTTCTTCATCCAATCAATACTGTCAAAGAATTTTTGTTGGGTAATGTTGTTGAATTTTGTAAAAATAAAGCCCAATTGAAGTTTAAAGTGGAAGAAAAGAAGAAAAATGCTGGAGAGTTGAAGAAGAAAGAAAAGTTGAAGAAATAGTTGTGTTTGTTGAAACAATTTTTTATGTTTATGTTTTCATGGGGATATGTATATCTTTGAAGAAATAGTTGTGTTGTTTAAACAATGTTCTATGTTTAAGTCTCGTGGGAATATGTGCACCTTTGAAACAATGGTAGGTTTTTTTATTTTGGTTCAAACAATGTTATGTACTTTTCAGTTTTCACTAGTAATCAATGTAAATATTGGTAGTAATCACTGAAAATATTTTTGTTCTGAAGTATAAGTTTTTTTTATTGTTTTTTTGGTGCATAACAGGTAAAGGTAATATTAACTGCATGTGTAATAGTTGATAAAAACTAATGTAATAGTTGAAGTTAGCTAATGTAATACTTAATATATGAAAATGTAAAATCAACTGCAAGTGTAATAGTTGAAATTAGCTAATGTAATACTTACTAATTGATAGTGTAATACTTAATACATGAAAAGGTAATAGTTGATGAAAACTATTGTAATAGTTGAAGCTAGCTAATGTAATACTTACTAATTGATAATGTAATACTTAATATATGAAAATATAAAATCAACTTCATGTGTAATAGTTGAAATTAGCTAATGTAATACTTAGTAATGGATAATATAATACTTACTAATTGATAGTGTAATACTTAATATATGAAAATGTAAAATCAACTGCATGTGTAATAGTTGAAATTAGCTAATGTAATACTTAATATATGAAAATGTAAAATCAATTTCATGTGTAATAGTTGAAATTAGCTAATGTAATACTTAGTAATGGATAATATAATACTTACTAATTGATAGTGTTATACTTAATATATGAAAATGTAAAATCAACTGCATGTGTAATAGTTGAAGTTAGCTAATGTAATACTTAATATATGAAAATGTAAAATCAACTGCATGTGTAATAGTTGAAATTAGCTAATGTAATACTTACTTATTGATAGTGTAATACTTAATACATGAAAAGGTAATAGTTGATGAAAACTATTGTAATAGTTGAAGCTAGCTAATGTAATACTTACTAATTGATAATGTAATACTTAATTCTAATACTTAATACGTAAAAAGTAACATTTGTAATATTAATTCTAAAACAATCTAACATTTGGTGTTTTTGAACCAAATTCCCCTTCAATCGATCACTTCGTTAACATGGGCTTACGTACTCTTTTTTCCTCCTTTTCGATAGCCCCTTTTATCCTTTTTTCCTTTCTTTAGTGACTGAACGAGCTGGATCTAGTGTTACATTTGATGTAGATGAAACATGTGAACCTGAAGTTTCTTCTTGTTCTTCTCTATTGGTCAATGAAGAAAGAGCAACGCATAGATCTTCGTAAGTGTCATCAACTTTTTTTCTTGCTGTGTCACTGTCTTGGCACTTCAAAAATAGATTATAGAACTTTCTTGACATTTCATGCCGCCATTGAATCAAACTGCTATTCCTGTCAAAATTTTCCAAGGTGTGGAATTTATCCCAAACTGATGATTTTGCTAATTTTGTCCATCTTTTCAGTATATACTTTTCTGGTATCTTTATACGATCATTATGATAGAGGACTTTCAATATATGCCTACACAAAATACCACATTCTTCAAATTTTCTACAATTGCAACTCACAAAGTCAGTTTTTGGATCCATCATGACATATCTTGTATGTCCAGAACCATCAAGTCCACAAATCTCATAAGTTTGCGGCAGCTTCATCAACATCCATAAGAGTACATTTCCTTGTAAGTGCTAGCATGAATTCTTTTTCAAATCGTTGAAAGACAGATAAAGTGTATACCTCTGAAGCGTGCTTAAGCAATCCCGTTAATAGAAGTGTAGACTTTGGAATTGATCTTGCAGTTTTGAATTCATCTTGTTCTTCTGTCTTCCTCCAATTTTCCAATATACTTTTAAAAATTGAATGAAATTCTACAAGGCTAGTTGTTTTTTTCACATTGCTCCCCATTGCACTATTTGTAACCTCATTTGCGTTGTGATGAAAGTATACCAGCTGAAAAGTAATCTTTGTTCAAGGCCGTGCACCATTTATCCTTCAAAGCATGCAATCTTTTAAACCACGTTTCGTTTTGTAGCTGATACTTACTAATCATTTCATTCCAACATTCTTCAAATTCAGCTTCATCATTACAACCCGACATACATTTTCTGAACTCGTCCTTGAAGACATCATCGCTCTTCAAACGGCCAAAATTTTTTATGGCATTTTGATACAAATGCCATTGGCACAACCTGTGTTTTGTATTAGGGAATGCCTGTAAAGGTAATAAAGAGTATTTATTAATGTAGCATTTTTGTAGAATGTGTAATAGAACTGTTAAACAAAAAGTAATAGTTAATGTTCCTAATTATAATAGTATCATACAGTTAATGTAATACTTAAATATAATGAATATAAAAATGCTTACCGTTGCTATAGCATTTGTAATTGCTTGATCCTGATCAGTGAATATTGTCACCGGGGACTTGCTTCCCATTGCTTTCTTGAATATTTCAAACAACCATTCAAATGATTTTGTTTCTTCATTTGCCAAAAATGCAACCCCAAACATAATGTTTTTGCAATGATTGTTTAACCCAACTATTGGAGCACAAATCAAACCATATTTGTTTGTACTATATGTTGTGTCAAAGACAACCACATCACCATAAATATCATAATCCTCTTTCATCATTGAATCTCTCCAAAACACACTACTTAATCTACCTTCATCATCCAACATTACTCTAAAGAAAAAATCAGTTTCTTCAGATTGTTGTTTATACAACATCTCAACAAGTGTCTGTGCATCTCCACTCCCTCTTTCTTTTAGTTTCAATCTATTGACATAATTCAAATGGTCCTTTTTAGTGTGACCAAGAATGTCATCTCTGTTGGGTTTCGAGGGTCCATGCACAGCGGAAAATTGCAAATAACTCGAATACCCAAAGTCCTAGAATCGTTCTAGATGAATAATTAAGAATTATGAATTAGGGTTACCAACCTTGATTGCCTTTGTCGTTGATATACGTGTTCCAACTCCAGATTGAAGAGTTTGCAAGTCTTCAATATACGATCCTTGAATCACGAACAAAAGATCTTGAGAAGCGAAGATCCTCCACGAGTATCCACGCGATGAACGAACCCTAGAACTCTTTCTAGGAGGATTGCTAGATCCTTCGATTGAAACACTTTCAATCTAAGTGTATTATGGAATTGGTGTGATGATTTCAATTCACAATTGAAAAGGGTTCTCAATTTTGGGTTTCTCTAAACTCAAAATTCGTCACTTGGCTGCTAGGGTTGATAAAGGAGAGTATTTATCCTTTATAAATACTGTGCCCTATTAAAAACCCTTGAGAAAAACGGTTTCAGCATTCGGGGCACATGGGCGGTCGCCCGCTAGGGACTGGGCGGTCGCCCGTGTGTCCGAGCCTAATCCTTCCTCCGAAAACCCATGTGGGCGGTCGCTCGTAGGCACGTGGGCGGTCGCCCGTGTGTCCGAGCCTTAAACCCTTATTCGAAAACCATCGTGGGCGGTCGCTCATAGGCACGTAGGCGGTCGCCCATGTGTCCGAACTCCGATGCCCGGTTTTCCAAATAAGATGGGCGGTCGCCCATAGCACGTTGGGCGGTCGCCCGACACACCGAGAATTCCATAATTCCATTTTGTCAATTCGTTCGATGCGTGTGACCCCATAGGACTATATTATGTTGTGCAATGAGTTCGATCACATCGATCCTCATAAGACATGAGCGGACTCTAGCAAGCCATCATGCCTAACCAAATAATATAATATCAAGTTCGTTTTTCCTACATAGAACATATCACAATCCCATTGTCACACGATGTTATATTGAACATGAGTCATGGTCCACGTCAACTCATATTGTTCAATGCTTTCTCGTTACCAAGTAAATTGATTAATCGAATGACATTAATCATATTAATTCATTCGGGCGTGGCCATGCACTACATCAATCTTACTCACGAGTGGCCAAGCAAACATCTCTCTTTACGAGGGACAAGTTTCCATCTTGACTTATCATTCTTCCCAACAAGAATCATATCATGCCAATGATAGCCCTTATTGTTGTCAGGTTAAAGACAACGTTAAACTATATCAAACATGATATTCATCGAGTGGAAGACGATGATAATCTCGAGTCGAAAGGATATCAATGATATGACTATATGAGATTTATTTATGACATATGACCATGACATAAATCTCATAATGGGTCAAGTCCGATTACCTTGTTCACTAACAAGTACCCATGAATCTAATGTGCATCTCTATGCATATAATCATCACATGATTATCCATTAGACTTCATACTAGTGCTTCATAAGTACTAGGGACACAATTATTAATGTAAACATGCAAACACATATAATAATCAAAAGAAACAATCTCATATATAAATAAGCAATGACATTACATAAAGGTCTATCTCTATAGGCCTAGGGCACTAACACCTACGAGTCTCCCACTTGCACTAGGCCCAATCACTCATGTATCTTATACCCATGGACCTAACATGACCATCATGTTTAGCTTGTGGCAAAGGCTTGGTGAGAGGGTCTGAAATATTGTCATCTGTTGGTACTTTGCATATCTTGACGTCCTCCCTTTCACAGATTTCTCGAATGAGGTGAAAACGTCTCAAAATGTGTTTGGATCGATGTGACCTTGGTTCTTTTGCTTGGGCAATAGCACCATTATTGTCACGAAACGACTCTATCGGGTTAGTGATACTCGGAGCGACTTCTAAGTCACTAACGAACTTCTTGATCAACCGCCTCCTTAGCCGCATCCGATCTTTGCTATGTATTCGGCTTGTTGTAGAATCGGCAACGGTGCTTTGCTTGGAACTCTTCCAACAAACGGCACCTCCATTTAGCATAAACACAAACCCAGGCTGCGATCTATAGTCATCTTTGTCGGTTTGGAAGCTTGCATCTGTGTAACCCTTTACAACCGGATCATCTTCCATTCCTCAAATACCAAGAATACATCCTTAGTTCTTCTCAAGTACTTAAGGATATTCTTGGCTGCTATCCGATGGTTTTCACCGGGATCGGGCCCAGTATCTACTCGTTGCGCTTAGAGCATACGAGACATCGGGTCTAGTACACGACATGGCATACATGATAGATCCAATTGCCGAAGCATATGGAATATCACTCATCCTCTTTCGCTCATCATTTGTCTTAGGACAATGAGTCTTGCTAAGAGTAATGCCATGTCCCATTGGCAAGTTCCCTCTCTTAGAATTTTCCATGCGGAATCTTCTAAGGACCTTGTCAATATACGTACTTTGACTCAAACTAATCATCCTTCTTGATCTATCTCTATAGATCTTGATACCAAGGATATAAGCCGCTTCACCCATATCTTTCATTGAAAAACATTTTCCTAACCAAGACTTAACGGTCTCGAGTGCGGGAACATTGTTTCCAATGAGCAAGATGTCATCGACATATAACACCGAAATAGCACTATGCTCCCACTTATTTTCTTGTATACACAAGGCTCATCTTCGTTTTGATGAAGCCAAACTCTTTGGTGATTCATCAAAACGTAGATTCGGCTCAGGAAGCTTGCTTCAATCCATAAATGGATCTCGCAACTTACACACTTTGTTAGAACCTTTTGGATCGACAAACCCTTGAGTGTATCATGTATACATCCTCGAAGCGGGTTTCCGTTAAGAAACGGCTTATTTGTTTTGACGTCCATTTGCCATATCTCATAGTCGTAATATGCGGCTATGGCAATTAAGATTCTAATAGACTTAAGCATTGCTACGGGCGAAAAGGTTTCATCATAGTCGACGCCATGAATGCGCACTTTATACCCCTTAGCAACTAGCCTAGCCTTATAAGTATGTACCTTCCCATCCATGTCAGTTTTCTTTTTGAAAACCCACTTGCACCCTATGGTTTTTACACCTTCGGGTGGATCAATCAAGTTCCAAACTTGATTGTCATACATGGATTTGATTTCGGATTCCATGGCTCCTAGCCGCTTATCCGAATCGGGAGTGGACATCGCCTCTTGATAGGAAGTAGGTTCATCATTCTCAATGATTTCTACTTGATTACTTTCCGTCATGAGAAATCCATATCTCTCGGAGTTCGGATCGTATCCTATCCGTCTGCGAAGAACTTGTGTATCTTGAACCGGTTCCACAACGGCTTGTGAACTTGGTTCCGTCTCAACTATCGGTTCCTTGTCATTTTCGGGTTCTTGAATTTCTTCAAGATCAATTTTACTCCCACTAGTTTCTTTAGAGAGAAACTCTTTCTCTAGAAAAGACACCATTACGAGCAACAAACACTTTGTTCTCGGATTGGTTGTAAAATAGATATCCTTTCGTTTCCTTAGGATAACCAACGAAAATGCATTTGTCGAATTTAGGTGCAAGTTTATGTTCGAAACTAATTTCTTTACATAAGCTTCACAACCCCAAATCTTCATGAAAGATAAGCTAGGCTTTCTTCCATACCACATCTCATGTGGGGTTTTAGGAGCCGATTTAGTAGGGACCTTATTAAGCGTGAAAGCAATGTTTCCGGTGCATGTCCCCAAAGAAATAGGAAGGTTAACTTGACTCATCATCGATCGAACCATATCTAATAGAGTTCGATTTCTCCTCTCGGATACACCATTCCATTGTGGTGTTCGGGTGGAGTAAGTTACGAAACAATTCCACAACTTTTCGAGATGATCGTCAAATTCTTGGCTTAAATATTCACCACCTCGATCGGATCGAATGGTTTTAATAGTTTTGCCAAGTTGATTTTGTACCTCATTTTGAAATATTCTAAATATCTCAAATGCTTCACTTTTGTACTTCATCAGATAGACATAGCCATATACGGAGAAGTCATCGGTGAAACGTTATGAAATCTTAGAAATCCTCCCTAGCAATGCTATTCATTGGTCCACATACATCAGTATGTATGAGAGCCAATAAATCACTAGCCCTTTCACTACTCTTAGTAAAAGGAGCTTTAGTCATCTTGCCCAATAAACAAGACTCGCAAACATCATATGATTCATAATCATATGAGTCTAAATATCCATCTTTGTGGAGTTTAGATACGCGTTTCTCGTTTATGTGACCAAGAACGGCAATGCCATTTGTATGTGTTGTTCACATCATTTGGTTTAGATTTCTTACTAACATGATAAACATTCTCAACATTATTATCAACATCCAAGACATAAAGGCCATTAAAAGAATGAGCAACACAATAAAGCATGTCATTCAAATAAATTGAAAATTTCTTATTCGCAATAAGAAAATTGTAACCCTCATTGTCTAAACATGAAATAGAAATAATGTTTACGCTCAAATCAGGAACATAATAACGGTTATTTAAAACTAAAATTAATCCGCTAGGTAAAGTGACTTCGTAAGTCCCTACGGCCAATGCGGCAACTCTTGCTCCATTTCCAACCGCGAGATCTACTTCACCCTCTTTGAGCGACCTTCTATTCTTAAGTCCCTGCACATTTAGACAAATGTGAGATCCACATCCGGTATCTAATACCCAAGAACTAGAAGTAGAAAGTAGAACATCTATCATATAGATACACGAAGTCGTGGCAATCACATTGCCCTTCTTCTTGACCCTTCTGATAAGCTTTGCGATTACGCTTCCAATGCCCGGTTTCATTGCAATGGTAGCATACCGCATCCTTTTGGGATTTGGGTTGAGGCTTCTCAACAACGGCAACCTTTGCCTCCGGTTTAGCAACTTTTGCTTTACCCTTGTTTTTCTTGAACCCTTTTCCTTTGTTCACCATCAACACTTGATTGGTTTTCTTGGTGATATTGTTCTCCGCATTCTTTAGCATCCCATGCAATTCGGACACGAGATTTATTCATCCCATTCATGTTATAATTCGGAAACGGGCGATTATAACTCTCGGGAAGTGAATGCAATATCATATCCGTAGCCGACTCTAAGCTGGATAGGATATCCAAGCCTCTCAAGGTGCTCGAGGTGACCGCTTCATTTTCAACACATGAGGCCCAACGGGTTGTCCTTCAATCATCTTGCATGAATGAAGAGCCTTCATAGTGTCAAACCTTTCTGACGTGCTTGCAAGCTGGAACATTTCCTTTAAATGATTTCCCAAATCATAAGCTTCCATGTGTACAAGGTCCTTACGAAGGGCCTTACACATAGTAGCTTGACATCGAGCAACCAACATCTATAGAATCATCAACATGTTTCTTATGTTGGTCCCTTTCGGCTTTGGGTGCATTAGCGGCGGGCTCGGGAGGAATGGGTCCATCGAGAATGTACAACTTCCTTTCTGTTTGAGAACAATTCCCAAACAGGCGGATCCAATCCACATAGTTGTTGCCATTCTCTTCTAACTTGTCCTTCTCGAGGAGGCGATCGCGATGACAAATTCGATTAGTGTTAGCGGCCGTTGATCTACAAAGATATGCAACAAGATATAAACATATATAAGCACCAATTTCATTTAAGAGATTAAATAATGTATTTCACAAATACTCCCACTAAATTATATAACCTTCATATACAAACATGCATAATATAATTTAATAGGCTAAGACCCAACTTTAATTTAATTTCAAGTCGGCTATGGCACATTTGCTCAAAATTAAACTAAAAGGTAGATAACATTTATCAATCATATCAACATCTGACTCTTAGATCTTTTATGAGATTATAGACATCATATGTCACATGTTTCAATCTCATCTTATGCCTTAGGCCCAAAAGCTGTTTTGATAGCCTTATTGAGTTCAACCATTTTAAACGTATAGCAATCACTATTTGCTCATCTTGATCATACAAAGATAGAATTAATGCACCTCGCTATGGCGAGCCCACATAAAACTACCCGTGTACTCACAAGTGTTTAAAGTGGGTAGCATAAACAAACTCAAAATTTCAAAGAAGGTTCAATTTTTCATGTTTATCAATTAACATGGCATGGTTGATTCATGAAAAACTATATGAGCATAATTATGAACATGGAATGATACAACACAAATCACATTTGGTCGGTAATTACTAGTACGCGGCCACGTGCTCCAAGGTTATCCCACACTTCCATCGAAGTGCACTGTGGGAAAGGTTTTGGTGTCCGACCCATATACCAAGTAATACTTCACAAATATCCTAGATTAATCATATTAATCATATTAATGAATTTAACATCCCATGACCTAGATTAATCATATTAATCACATATTACAATTTCATAATCATGGTATATCACTATATACAATTACTTCAAAAGTAAAACTCATACAATTTCACATTCTAAATCATATTCATCATGAAAATCCATATAATCACATTACACAATTATCATGATTATCTAACTAAACATCATGAACGGGGCTCACGATACCCTTTGTTGGGTTTCGAGGGTCCGTGCGCGGCGGAAAATTGCAAATAACTCGAATACCCAAAGCCCTAGAATCGTTCTAGATGAATAATTAAGAATTATGAATTAGGGTTACCAACCTTGATTGCCTTTGTCGTTGATATACGTGTTCCAACTCCAGATTGAAGAGTTTGCAAGTCTTCAATATACGATCCTTGAATCACGAACAAAAGATCTTGAGAAGCGAAGATCCTCACGAGTATCCACGCGATGAGCAGAACCCTAGAACTCTTTCTAGGAGGATTGCTAGATCCTTCGATTGAAACACTTTCAATCTAAGTGTATTATGGAATTGGTGTGATGATTTCAATTCACAATTGAAAAGGGTTCTCAATTTTGGGTTTCTCTAAACTCAAAATTCGTCACTTGGCTGCTAGGGTTGATAAAGGAGAGTATTTATACTTTATAAATACTGTGCCCTATTAAAAACCCTTGAGAAAAACGGTTTCAGCATTCAGGGCACATGGGCGGTCGCCCATAGGGACCTGGGCGGTCGCCCATGTGTCCAGAGCCTAATCCTTCCTCAGAAAACCCATGTGGGCGGTCGCTCGCAGGCACATGGGCGGTCGCCCGTGTGTCCCGAGCCTTAAACCCTTATTCGAAAACCATCGTGGGCGGTCGCTCATAGGCGCGTGGGCGGTCGCCCATGTGTCCGAACTCCGATGCCGGTTTTCCAAATAAGATGGGCGGTCGCCCATAGCACATTGGGCGGTCGCCCGACACACCAGAATTCCATAATTCCATTTTGTCAATTCGTTCGATGCGTGTGACCCCATAGGACTATATTATGTTGGCAATGAGTTCGATCACATCGATCCTCATAAGACATGAGCGGACTCTAGCAAGCCGTCATGCCTACCCAAATAATATAATATTAAGTTCGTTTTTCCTACATAGAACATATCACAATCCCATTGTCACACGATGTTATATTGAACATGAGTCATGGTCCACGTCAACTCATATTGTTCAATGCTTTCTCGTTACCAAGTAAATTGATTAATCGAATGACATTAATCATATTAATTCATTCGGGCATGGCCATGCACTACATCAATCTTACTCACGAGTGGCCAAGCAAACATCTCTCTTTACGAGGGACAAGTTTCCATCTTGACTTATCATTCTTCCCAACAAGAATCATATCATGCCAATGATAGCCCTTATTGTTGTCAGGTTAAAGACAACGTTAAACTATATCAAACATGATATTCATCGAGTGGAAGACGATGATAATCTCGGTCGAAAGGATATCGATGATATGACTATATGAGATTTATTTATGACATATGACCATGACATAAATCTCATAATGGGTCAAGTCCAGTACCTTGTTCACTAACAAGTACCCATGAATCTAATGTGCATCTCTATGCATATAATCATCACATGATTATCCATTAGACTTCATACTAGTGCTTCATAAGTACTAGGGACACAATTATTAATGTAAACATGCAAACACATATAATAATCAAAAGAAACAATCTCATATATAAATAAGCAATGACATTACATAAAGGTCTATCTCTATAGGCCTAGGGCACTAACACCTACAATCTCCACCAGCTTCATATGACATATAACGGTAGGAGTCCATTGCTCTTATACCAGAAGAAACCATATCTTCTATTACTTTACCTTTATCCTCCGTAATACTTCTCTCACATCTATAATACTTGGACCACTTTTTCCTTGTCAACTGATGATTATGCTCCAAAATATGTCTATCGACCACATAATGTCCTTCATCTTCTAAAAGCTTTACTTTTAATAAAGCTTTACATTGTGTGCGTGTTATATGAGTCTTTCGCTTTTTAAGTTCATTATCATCAAACCCTTCTACTCGAGATCCAGCACTAGAACAAATGAAATATTTGTGTAGTACAACTCCATCTCCTCGACATCTTGCAGTTGACTTTCTTACACCAAAACCTATTTCCTTAGCATGTTAACAATATAAGTCATACATTTCATCAATTGTCTTTGCTGTAAAACAAAATAGAGATCCACTCATGTTTGATCCTGTATCATTCTGTTCTTCTTCAATTATTATTTCATTTTCTTTGAATGTTTCTTCAGCATAGTCTTGTAGTCTCCAAGTTGGTTTGTAAACTGATCCATCATCAACTACAATTAAAGTAACACAATACATTATGTAAAGTAACAATGACAGTAAATAATGTTCTTCTAAATTATAGCTTTATATTTAAAATAATAGTTCACAATTATTGAAGTAATACTTGTTAAATATAATCGTAATAGATCATAAAGTTTCATGTCTGTGTGTGTAATGTTATGCAAATTCATATCAAAATTCAAGTTAAATAATATGAAATCTAGTTTCTAGTAACAATCTTCTGAGTCGTTAGGTTGCTTTGATGTTGTATATCGTTCTCCATTAACCTTCGGCGAGACGAGATCTGAAAATTTTAGATCTGGATTTTGTTCTGATTTTGCTAGATCTGAGTTGTTGTTGTTGAATAATCGACTCCGGCGACCTTTGATCTGGATTTTTAGGTTCAGTCTCCGGAATCGTGTCCCTCCGGCGACCTCTGATTTTCAGTGCGTGTTTGTGTGTGTAGATTAGCGGATCACCTTTTACTATGTGTTTGTGTGTGTTTTCGTTAGGTCGAACTATTTATAGGTCGGCTTATGGGTCCAGGATTCGGGTCATTTCGACCCGTCTCATCCATGAGACGGGTATATGTGTTCTCATGGGAGACCATCTCAAATTGTTAGTGGTAAAAATTGTTAGTGAGTTTTAATGTGTTTTAGGGCCCGTTTGATTTAGCTTATTGATATTGATATGTGCTGATGACTTATTACTTATGACTGATAACTTATGACTGATGACTTATGACTGATGTCATAAGTAATAATAATTATTATTATTATTTTTATTTTTATTATCATTATCATTATTTTATTATTATTTTATTATTATTAATATTATTAATATTATTATTTTATTATTTTTTTATTATTTTTTTATTATTATTATTATAACTATTATTTTATTATTTTAATATTATGTTATTATTATTTTTATTATTATTATTATTTTAATATTATTATCATTATTATTATTATTTATTTTTATTTTTTAATTATTATTATTTATTATTACGACTATATTATTATTTTTTAATTTATTATTATTTTTTTAATTATTTTTATTTAATTATTTTTATTTAATTATTGTTATTATTATTATTTTATTATTAATTTATTATTATTATTATCTTATTATTATTATTATTATATTTTTATTATTATTATTTTATTATTTAAATATTATTTTTATTATTATTTTATTATTATTATCATTATTATTTTATTATTATTTTTAATTATTATTATTATTATTATTAATTATTATTATTATTATTTTATTATTTTATTATTATTTTTAATTATTATTATTATTATTATTATTATTATTATTATTAATTATTATTATTATTTTATTATTTTATTATTATTTTTTATTATTATTTTTTATTTTTATTGTTATTATTGTTATTATTATTTTTATTACTATTATTATTATTATTATTATTTTATTATTATTATTTTATTATTATTATTTTTATTATTTTTTTATTATTATTATTATTATTTTATTATTATTATTATTATTATTATTATTATTATTATTTTTATTTTTTTATTTTGATTTTTTTTTTTTACTGTTCATACGTGTTTTTAACTTAAGCACTTGGCTTAAACACTTGGCTAAATGCTTATGACTTATAAGGAAATTGTGCTTTAATTGGCTTGTACATGACTTATGACTTATTTTGACAAAAATGAAATCAAACGATCAAAAAATGACTTATGAAAAGTCATAAGTCATAAGCACCTTGAATTAAGTCATATCAAACGGGCCCTTACTAAGTTTGGGTTATTTACACGGTGTCACTGCGTATTTTATATTTTAAAGCGTATTTTAAAAGAGTTGGTCTTATAAAAAACTAGTTTTTTCTTAAGATAAGGAAAAACGTGTTTTCAAAATAAACGGTGGCAATTTTGTAATTACTGGCAACCATGTTCAAAATAAACGGTGGCATTTTTGTAATTACTGGCAATTATGATAAATGCCAGTGTTAATATTACAAATGACCAGTGATTTCATACTGACATTTTATAAACATGAAACTGGCTCTTTTTATACGGGCATTTTTAAATACATGAACTGGCACTCTTCAAACTGGCACTCTGTTACACTAACACTGGCACTTTGTTACACTAATATTTTTGCTGGCTCTCAAAAATACAAGCACTGGCATTCAAAAATACATGGACTGGCATTTGAAAACACATTTACTGGCACTCAAAAATGCATATACTGGCACTCAAAAACACTGATAATTATTTTTGCTGATATTCAAAAAAACATGAACTGGCATTCAAAAAAACATGGACTGGCATTCAAAATTACAAGAACTGGCATTCAAAAAATACATTGACACTCGTTACACACTTACTGACACTCTATTATACACTAACTGGCACTCCAAAATACATGGACTGGCACTCCAAAACACATACACTGGCATCTAATTTACCCAGTCCACCAATGCATCAAATTCTCAAACTGGTACTCAAATACTTATAAACTGGCATTAATTAACACTAAAACGGGCACATAAAATCCCAATCCCTAACGTGCCAGTCTCTCTCTCTAACCTCTCTCTAAACGCAATTCCATTCGTCTCTCTCCAGTCGTCTTCTTCTTCTCCGATCTCTACCCAAATCGGTGCCCCCATCTTTGCCGACCAGCCAAAATTGACCTAAGCTTGCAATCGATCTGAGTTTTGTTCTCAAAGAATTCATATTTGGATCTCTTTCCGTCGATCGTGTGTGCATTCGATCTGAGTTTTGTTCTCAAAGAATTCATATTTGGTTGTCGCCGATTGATTTGGAATTGGCGTTGGTCTTGGATTGAGGGAGAATTAGGTTTGGTAGAAGTCGCCGGTGAGGAAGAGGCTTGGTTGAGGGATTTGGTCCGGCAATGGAGGTTGGGCTTGGAGAAGAAGAAGGAGCTCCTTTGCGTATAGAGAGAGAGAGAGAGAAGAGAGAGAGCTGTGTTAACGAAGACGACAAAACACGTTTTTTGTTAAGTTAACAAAAAAACGCGTTTTTTACAAGTTTTTGGCATTTTAAAACAAGTTTCTTTTATTTAAAATAGTAACACCACATGTTTTTTAAAACACGTTTTTTTGAATTTAAAAACATTTTCCTAAAATTTTGACAAAAAATTAATGAAAAAACATTAGAGCATTTACAGCCATGACTTTAGTCATGGCATGAGCCCATGTGGCAACTTAAAACTCTCCCAACCATGACTTTTATTAAGTCAAGAATAACTTTTTCATTTTTGGTTTTGACAGAAGCCGTGGTTCACGACATGGAAAAGAGAAAAATCAAGGCAATTGACCAATTACCATGTGACACGTGTCAAATTTTTGAAATTAATTTTTTTCAACAAAAATTGCAATTAACATATAAAAAATAATAAAAATACAAGAATATTGAAAAAACTACCATTATTAATATTTATCACTCTCTATAATTAAAAAATAAAATATATTAATTATAATATAAATGAGTAGGAAAGAGAAAATATGGTGGGGTATAATAAAAAGTAGGAGAGAGAAACTGATGACTTTTACCATGAATGGAGATAAAATTGTTTGGAATTGTGTTATTGATGACTGATGACGTGGAGCTGAGGTGGAGGAGAGAGAGATGGCTTTGAAGTGACATGAATGAAGATGCTCTTAATGTACTCCCTCCGTCCCATCCGACTTAGGACAATTTGCCATTTTGGGCATCTCACTCGACTTAGGACATCCCAAAATGACAAGTTTATAATATTTTTATATTCAATAGGACCCACTTGTCATTCTCACAACAACAATCCTCTACTATTTCTCCCACCCATTCTCTCTCATATTTTACTTTTCACACTCACAACACCTCCTCCACTCATTCTCTCTCCTCTTATTATAATAGTATTTCTTAATCCCCGTGTCGGGAGATAAAATCCTAAGTCGGGTGGGACGGAAGGAGTATTAATTATTTATTTTTTTTGACTTTTTAAATATTTGGAAAGAGTTGGTCTTATAAAAAACGCGTTTTTTCTGGCACTTAGAAAAAACGCGTTTTGTGTTTCCCCGTTTGTGCCAGTGCCAGTTAAACAAAGTGCCAGTGTGATAAAGTGCCACTGCATGTGTAACAAAATGCCAGTGAAAAAAGTGTCAGTACCAATTTAACCAAGTGCCAGTGTAAACTGGCACTGGCACTTTGTTAAACTGACACTGGCACTTTTTACACGGGCACTTTTATATACATGAACTGACACTCTTCACACTGGCACTCTGTTACACTAACACTGGCACTTTGTTACACTAACATTTTTGATGGCTTTCAAAAACACAAGCACTGGCATTCAAAAACACATGCACTGGCATTCAAAAACACATGCACTGGCACTCAAAAACACATATACTGGCACTCAAAAAACACTGATAATCGTTTTTGCTGGCATTCAAAAAAAATGAACTGACATTCAAAAAAACATGGACTGGCATTCAAAATCAGTAATCATTTTTGCTGGCATTCAAAAAAACATAGACTGGCATTCAAGAAAACATGGACTGGCATTCAAAATCAATTACACTGGCATTCAAAATCAAACAATCCTCAAATTCCCAAACAAAAAACCAAATCATCTCGTAATTGAATTTGCCAACGCCGTCTCCCCTGTTTCAAAAACCAAATCATCTCGTTAAGCATCGTCTTCATCTTCCATTCTGTTTCCTGACTTCTCAAATCTTGAATTGAATCCAATTCCTCAAGAACAAGTTTCCTAATTAAACTTCTGCTTCAATCAATTCAAGTTCCAATTTCTCCAAGGTCGATTAATTTCACCGGCCGGATCTGAACGTAACAAATCAATCGGTAACGGCAACCCGATCTCCGGCAATGGCCTACGTCGACCACGCTTTCTCTATATCAGATGAGGACATTATGATGGACTTCGACTCCTACACTGGTGGTCGCCGGCGAATGGTGAGGAAGAAGACGATTAGGGAGCGAGCTTTGTGTTTTGCGTTTAGAGAGAGAGAGAGGATCCCGTGTAGAGAGAGAGAGAGTAGTGAGCGTGTTTTGTGTTTTGTGAGAGAGAGACGGGTTTTTAAGTAATTTTAAAACACTTTTTTTGTTAAGTTAACAAAAAACGCGTTTTTTACAAGTTTTTGTCATTTGGAAAACTTTGTAGAGTAAACTGGAATGTGATCGAGTTTGTTCTTATTGGCTTAACCTTTTACTCCCTCGCCCGCCAAAAAGTGACTCTCCACTTTCTCTTAAAAAATACTTCATCCGTCTCAAATTAATTAAAGGTTGTTACTTTCTTTTTTGATATATCTCGGTTCTTAGTTGCTTTATTTTTTAAAATGAATAATGAGACTCACTTGTTATACTTACAATAACAACATATTCACTATTTTTTACCAACTTTCTCTCTCCTACTTTACTTTTTATACTCACGATATTTATTTTTTCTTAATACTCATGAAAAGTAAAATTCAAAATTTTATTTTGGAATGGAAGAAGTAGGACATACACCATGCCTTAAAGAAAAATAGTCTTATCTCAATCTTTATATCTTTATATGTATAGTGAAGTCAATTGAACTTTCAATAATTTATGAAAATCTCATTAATTATTTGCATAAAAATATAAACATTATTATTGATATTGATAGTAATTATAATGATGCATTAATAATAACATTAAAATTTTATGTTGAACAAAATTTGATCAAATAAATGGACTGTAAGAAATATAAATTAAAGTAACACCTATGAGATAGTGGCAGATCAGAGCATTTTGTAAAGGGGTGCACAAATACACTATAAAGATTTGAGTTAAAAAATAATGCTTGATATGGGACTCAAATCTCAACCTTCAAGTTAAAATTTTAACACCTTAACCACTAAACCACACACACTATTTGAATAAGGGGGGTTCACTTCCACCCCTTAAAGTCTACTTGTGTCCGCCCCTGCGTATGCGTATGAGATAAAAGATGATTGGTCTTACAAACAAAATCAAAAAATCTTTAGTTGAAAGTCTTACTCAATAGGATGAAGCTACAAATGGTAGATAAGAAAGATTGTCAAGGGGCATGAGCCAACTTGATAGAAAGTGGAGTAGCGACTTGTAGTTGAAAGCATGACATGCCATGCCATGCCATGCGTGAGAAAGGAACTTGTTGCATGGGGGCGGTCGATGGGTTGCATGTTGCGGCATTCGGTCCAGAATTGGTTCCTAACATAACATAAGGGCGATCGATGGATTGGATGTTAAAGCAGTCAGTCAAGAAAGAAACGGCTAAAATTTTAATTTTGGTGAATTGTTAGAGATTATATGCTCGTTGGGTTTCACATATTGATTAATAATCTATACCACTCAATATCAAAAAAGAAAAATTATCTTATAGAAGTCGAGGAAGATGATTGTATAGCTCGGAGACACAAGAAAATTCTAGGCAAACATTCTATTTTGGGACCAAAACAAATGTGAAATAGTAAAATTAAGGAGTTTTTACCAAAAACCCACTCAAAAAGATGCAATCTTAAAAAAATATGTAAATTATGATTCTACGAAAAACTCCTCGACAAAAAGGAAATTTACCAAAAAAGACAAAAAAAAAAAAAGCACGCGTCAGCAAAGGAATTATGACTTTTCATAATTCATCTGAATTTCCCGTATACGCGCTACCAGAAAAGGGTTATAATTTTTCATAATTTCTCTGAAGTCCTGTATTTATTAATTATATGTTACATTTATCGGTTGTTTAATTGATAACAGTTGTTTTTGATTAAACAACTGATAAATATAATTTATTAGTTAAACAACTGATAAATACAAAGTTAAACAACTGATAAATATGGGGGTTTTGTAGAAATCATAAAAATTATAATTCATTCCTTGGTAGTGCCTCTATATTTTTGCCCATTCAATAAACCAAGGAGTAATTTTGTAATATTAGTGGAGTTTTTGTTAATTTTCAACTTGTGTTTTTTTTTTTTTTTTTTTTTTTTTTTTTTTTTTTTTTTTGCAAAATTCATCTTTCAAAATGAGTTTTTGGTAAACGCCCCTAAAATTAAATATATGATCTGAATTTAATTTGAATGTTGATAACTACTTCCACTAACCTAATTGAACGATGATATTTTAATGTCGAAAATGACTTCCACTAACAACCTAATACTCCATTGTATGGGGCAAATGCATGGGCATGCAAACAACACCTTGACAATATGCAAATTTACCATATACTTTACTTGGTTTGGACTTGTTTACAACAAGTAGGCATGTAATATGGACTTGGATTTGGTGGTCCGATCCTTTCTGATCTTAACCTTTTGATGTCCCCAAAAGAATATTCAACCCCCATTCTTATTTTTTTTATTTTTTTGATAGATTTCCTATCGCGTACGAAACACTTAAACACTTCAAGCAGCGGCGAAACCAATTTTTTTTTTGAAAGTTGTGTATTAGGGATAAATATTATGTTTGAGAGATTCAAATTTAGTATATAACGGGATCAAAATAATACTTTAGTGGAATCTTTCTCATAATTAAGGAAGTCAAAATGTATAAATTCATCAATTTTATTAATAAAAAGTCATCCTTTAAAAAAACTTAAAATGTACTAAAATTGACATATTTAAAAATTGAAGGGGTCGAACGACCCCCATGGTATAACTAGCTTTGCCACTAACCTCGAGTGATATTTTTGTTACTCTCCCTCTGTTGTCTCGGAATAAACGTGATAATTTTCATTTTTGTACATACCAAAATAAATATTAAATTAAAAAAAAAATACAATATGTATTCACACTTCCACTCCTAAACCACCAACTTACATTAGAAAATAAAATAGTCTAAAAATGAGATTGTTGGACACAATGGAAAAAAAAAAGTGTGCCCATTGAAGATTTTGATGGCAAAGCAAAATGGCCTATGTATTGAGTCCAAGGGAAAGCAAGTCAAAGGAATCTAGCTACGATATCCCCCATAACATCCCCCTCCCCCCCGAAATAAAAGGTGGAGCAACAACCAACGGGGTTTAAGGATGTTACGTATTATCCTAGATTTTCATTTTAACCTTAGTAATATTGAAACAACCAAACTAACCTGCATATTATTTAAAAAATAACAAATTTAACCATATTCAACAGTTTAGCTTGGAGTCGAACCAAGCTAAAACGTGTGATTTGATTAGATTTTTAGACATAAGTGTGGTTTAGCTCGGTTTGAGAAATTAACAGACCATGTGGTTCAACTCAATTTGTGGTTTGGCACTCCTAAAACGAATCGAACCAAACCGAACTGTTTAAGATCGAACCGCGATTTGAAACCGTTAAACCGAGCCATTAAACCGAAACGTGAAACCAAGCCATAAACCGAACCTTGAAACCGCAATCCTGACCGTTCCTTCAAAGTTTTAGTTAATCTCAACCATTAATTTTCAAAAATCCTAATAACAAATAAACAAACTAACAGTCAACGCCTCTCTAGTCTCCTTAAAGAGTAATAACATCCTAACAAACCGCGGTTTTGGACCGTGGTCTGAACCGCAAAATCAAATCGCGGTTTAGACCGAACCAAATCGAATCATAGCGGTTTGGTTTAGCTCGGTCTGAAATTTTTTATGATTTAGCTCGATTTAAAATTTGTCCAAATCGATGTTAGCGATTTGACTTCTAAATTTGTTCAAACTGATTTAAATCGAACCATTTCCACCTCTATTTACTACGCAGTTGTGCACTGTCATATTTAGTCACATCACCATATCGTTGGGTATGTGTGGGGGTGTTATTGATTGGACTAAATAAGCATAAAAATTGAGTGAAATTGACAAATTGTGGTCATGATTGCAGGAAGCTGAAGTAAGCCAAGACTTTAGGGGTGCCAAATCACTTTTTCTTATACAACTTCAATCTTAATCTTAGATTTATAGTCAAAGCAAAATGTATGGATGGATAGATAGATAGAAGGAATCTTCAATATCTCAAGCACTACATTGTTTGTTCATAGTATACATAATGAGCTGCGAATTATTTATTTTGGTAAAAAATCACTTGGAGAGAAATATTTTAGAAAATATACTCCCTCCGTCACATACAAAAAGACACAAATTTTCATTTTTGGTATCCCATTTGAAAAAACATGCATCCAAAATGAAAACCTCTTACTATTTATTTATTCCTGAAACTCACTTGTTATACTAATAATAACTATTTACTTAATATTTTCTACTTCACTTTTTCTCTCCGTAAAATCTAGGGAGAAACGCGTTTCTCCATAAGTTATGGAGAAACGGGTTACGGGTATCCAGAAGCTATTGAAAGGATATCCAGAAACTTTTTGTATTGGCCATGACCTTGTCCCATGGTTACTTCGGATATCGATCTCAAAGGTTCTGATATCCGTAACCCGCTGAAAGGATATCCGTAGCTTATGAAAGTGATATCCGAAACCTTCAAAATGATATCCGTAAACTTTCAAAATGTTTCGGATATTCATTGATGGTTTCGGATATACATTTGAAGGTTTCTCGGATATCCGTAAACCTTCAATAAGCATTTTCTCGGTCTTGGCCTCTTGGATTCGCTTCAAATATGTTTCGGATATTCATTTGATGGTTTCTGATATAACATTTGAAGGTTTCGGATATCCGTAAAACCTTCAATAAGCAATTTGTGGTCTTGGCCTTGGATTTGGCTTCAAATCTATTTTTTCTGGATATCCGCCCAAAGGCTTCTGGATATCCGTTCCAAAGCTTCTGGATATCCAGAATCCTTTGAGACTGATATTCAGAAATTTTCTTCTGATTATCAAACGTATAGCTTCTGGCTATTAAAAACGCTGAACGGTATAAACCGAGCTACGAACATGGGCTTGCTCGAACCTGGGCCCAACTATATTGGGCCATGGATATTATATATTCATCAAGTATTAGGGCCGAGCATTCTCTTCTTCGTATGACGAGGAACATTTACCTTGGCCTTATGTCGCCATTCTTGGGCCGGCCTGTCTCACTTACCGAGGAGAGAAAAGTCCTTTGCTCGGCATATCACCAATTACCGAGGAAACAAAAGTATTCTCCCCGGCATATTTTCATGTCGGCCATTCATCAAGTGACGGGGAAGCAGGATCGTTCTCCTCGGCCTATTCGCCAAAGGCCGAGGAAAAACATTTGCCTTCCTCGGCGTTCCGGCTAGCAGTTACAATCCTTATTCAACAAGGATTATACAACCATTATCCAATCAGGATTATACTTATCAACATCAATTCAAGTCAAACAATGACTCCTCAACAAGATATAATTCTATTAGAGTTATATCTTATCTCTTTACAAGTTTATTCCAACATGGATTCTTTCAATCCAATCCTATAAATACAAGCCCCGTGGCTCATTATTGGGTACGTTACTTTTTACATTGGAGAAACTCTGTCAATTTGATTTCTCTAATATCAACGGTGAACTTACTCTCACGCCGGAGGGCCTTTAGCCGGATCCGCCCCGGCTTAGTTTACGTGTTTTCTCTTATTTTCAGGCCTTGCAATCGTCGGAGCATTCGACGCTTGGATTTGGGCTGATTTGACGATTTTGGCATCATCAATTGGTTCCATTGCCGGGAAATCGATTCAAACACCCATTGTTTGGCCTGGAAGACGCTCGCCTTAAGCCAATTTTCTTGCCGGAATTATTCTTTCTTGGAACGGAATTTCTGGATTGCTGGGTTTGTTCTTGAAAACCGCCTGAATCTGCATATCTTGACCGGAAAATACCCAGATTCTGTTGAAGGCATTTTTGGCGTTAAAATTCCCCCCCAGTTTGGCTTGAATTCGTTGTTTCGAAAGAAGTACAATCGGCAGTTTGTTTGTGGTCAAAATTTGCCATAATTTTGACCTCAAAATTGATTCTATTGAAATTGTGATTTTTGAGATATTTGCTGTTAATAATCTGCTGTTGATTCATAATGGACGGACAATTCACAAGTGTTACAAATTCGAGGATCCCACCCAAGTGAATGGGGAAACACCGAGCCGAGGAACCACCGCTCCTCCTCCTCCTCTACCTCGTGCCGATGCCATTCCTCCTTGCCATGACTCTTCGTTCCACGGGTCGTGCAAATGCCGAGGAGAGGGCAATGACCTTCCTCATCCTACTCGTACTCGTGGGAAGCAAGCGTGAAGGAAGAAAACAAAGAATGCCGACGCGGCCAAGGTGAGGATCTCAACCCGTTGACCGACGCTCTTTGTTACACAAACAAATGGAGACTTCAGAAAGGATGTATGAGACACAAGTAGCTCGTTGCAAATGGACCCAGATCATTCCACGGCTCCCTTCATTGTCCCATCAATGGGGCCCACCTTGAGAAAGGAACAGGAGAGCATCAGCTCCTCCCCCGAAGACCGCCGAAGCTACCACCGCGCCTCCTGTGGATTCTCCTCATCCTCGGCATAACAAGAAGCATAAGGAGCCCGCGGTCGACCCGAGAAGCCAAATAACTCCTAGGGAAGAGGAAGTGAACTCCAAGGACCTAAGAACAAGACTCACTTTGAATAGGCGCCTATCACCTCGCTCGCCTTATCATGACGCCTAGGCGCCCCACGTCTCCTCGAGCTCGTCGGCCGATTCTCCTCGTCCTCATCGTTCGATTCTCATCGTCCCTCGTCGACGGACTCTCCTCGTCCTAAAGTGCAGCGAGAATTTGCTAGGCCAAGGACCCCGTGAGCCCTGCTGCACGATACTTGGGGCACAAGACCCGGAACCAAGACGCGTGGTAGGGCCCCTCCGCACGTGATGGCCACCGACATGAAGCGGAGCACAAGAGGGCAAATGATCGCCCTAAAGACAAGTCGCCGAAGTTCCCAACGAAGCACTCGCCGCAGCAATGAGAAGGAAATAGAAACAAAGCAATGGGAGCCGTTGAAACAAAGGCTGGATGATATAGAGAGGGGAAAGAAATATAATGATGACGATTATGATTGGGCCACCCGTCCGTTTTCCTTGAGGATAACTACTGCACCTCCCCATCCTAACCTCAAGCTCCCAAATTTCGAGAAGTATAACGGAACCACTGACGCCAAGGACCATGTGCAAAGTTTTGAACAAACCATGAATCTCCTCACCACTGCTGATGACTTGCTCTGCAAAGCTTTCGCGAGCACCTTTCCGAATGCCTTTGACACGGTTCCGTGAGCTCAAGAAAGGCCGCATCGATTCCGGAGGGGCATGAGGAGAATGTTCTTAGATCACTTTGCCACGGGCCGGGAAAGAGGAAGATGAGATTAACCGACTTGGCCAACATTGAGCAAGGGAAGGAGAGACCACCCTTAGCTACTACAATAGGTTCCGAAAGATGGCGTACCAAGTCGAAGAAAGCCTCACCGATAGGGAGGTCATAGTTTGCTTCAACTCGGGTTAAAGTCTGGCCCTCATTTATGAACTCACCAGGGAACCCGGCTCAAGGCCGAATTGTACAAAGTGGCATATGCCATTTCCATGGTTGAAGATAAAACAAAGAAAAGGGGAGCTGACAAGGCGGAACCCGAAGCAACTAACTCCCGACAGAATGACAAAGCTGGGAACGGCAAAAAGGAAAGAATAAAACCGTAAGCACCGAGAAGCCGGAATTCACCCTCTTACAAAGCCAATCTCCGAAATCATGCAACTGCGAACCTTCCTCCACCTCGTCCGCCGACCGATAACCCAAAGTATCCCCGCAACAAGAACAAATACCGTGATTTTCACAAGGACAACGGCACACCACCGATGGTTCCGGGCCCTTAAGAAGATAATCCAACAATGGGTCGACGAGGGAAAATTAGACCGTTATGTCATGAAGAAAGATGGCAAGCGAAAGCGGAAGCAAGAGGAGAGCGAAGATGACTCCAAGAGTGAGGATTGAAGATCGAAGGCCTCCTAGGGCTAAACTACATGTGATCCGTGAAGAGGTGACCTCCACCGTAAAGCTAAGGGATCGATCCACGAGCTAAGCAAAGTATACCATGTCCCCGCTTGGATCCATAAAGCGTAAGAAATCATTAGTTTTTCTCCGAATGAGTTAGCGGAAGTCGAAGCGGCTCGTGAGCAGCCATTGGTCATCAAGGGTCGAATTGACAATGTTGAATCCGAAAGACTTCTTGTTGACACGGGGCCTCCCGTGACATCTTGTACTATTCAGCCTTCCAACAAATGGGGTCAAGGACACCGCACTAGAGCCATATCATGGAAGGCTTGAAGGATTCACCAACCATAAGGTTGGAGCAAAGTGGAACCGTAGAACTAGAACTCAAGTCGGCGATCATCCCTTCCGAGCAACAACCATACCGTCACTTTCATAGTCATGGATTTGACTAGTGACTATCATGCGATTATTGGCATTCCAAGTCAAGCCAAACTTGGGATGGTAGCCTCCCTTCCTCACCAACGAGTTAAATTTCCCACTCGTGCTGGCATTGGATGCGTGAGGGCAACCCCCAAAGATTTCTTGGAACATGTTGTCAAGAGCCGGAAAAAATCAAAAAGCGTGGAGATAGATACGCCCGAGGAGAACATCAAGATCACCAAATCACAGAAGACCACGGAAACTAGCTCTAGAATGAACTATATCCGTGAAGTATGGGAAAGTGAGGAAGAGGAACCTATGGTCCTAGAAATTGTAGATGACCAAGGCATAACTCTACCCACACCGGAAGAAGAGCCTATGGTCCTAGAAACCGCGGATGACCAAGGCATAGTTCTACCCATCTCCGAGGAAGACCCCATTCTCGTCACAATGACCGTAACTCGGGGCCAACCATGACTCGGGAAGAACGATCTCCCGTACATCGATAAACTTATGGAGGAAGAAGGCCTCAATATAAACGACAATGAAGGGAGGAGAATCGTAGAGATCATCATCGAATCCCCTGGAATTTCGAGACGGACCGAAATGAAGCCCGTAGATGAGCTAGAAGAGGTAGTCATTAATCCCGACTATCCCGAATGTAAAATCAAGCTAGGAGGCCAGCTATCACAGAAGAGAAAGAAAGAATTATATCCCTCTTGAAAAATGGGGCCTCGACGTCTTTGCTTGGAGAGTCGAAGACATGAGGGGGATCAATGAAGAAGTAGCCCTCCACCGCTTAGAAGTTGATCCTTTAGCGAAGACCATCTCCCTACAAGGAGAAATTTTGCAAGGGACAAGGAGGAAGCTATAAAGGAGGAGGTGCGTGGTTACTCAAATAGGAATAATTCGCGAAGTCAAATACCCCGTTTGGTTGGCTAATGTTGTTATGGTAAAGAAGCAAAATGGGAAATGGCGCATGTGCATAGACTTTATCGATCTAAACAAAGCCTGCCCAAGGACGGCTATCCTCTCCCCAGAATCGACAAGTTAGTGGACTCCATTTCGGACACCAAACTCTCACTTCTTAGATGCCTACTCGTGCTATCATCGTATAAAAATGGCGAAAGAAGACATCGAGAAGATCGCCTTTCAAACACCTCGGGAATTTCTTACATCATGATGCCTTTTGGGCTCAAGAATGCTGGTGCCACTTACCAACGGATGGTAAATCAAGTTTTTGCAAGTCGAGATAGGTAGAAACATGGAGGCTTATATTGATGACATGGTCATAAAGACCAAGGAAGGCGCCCACGTTCCGACCTAGAAGAGACCATTCACAACCTCCGAGCCAACAACATGAAGCCGAATCCAAGCAAGTGCGTGTTCGGAGTTATCGGCAGGAAATTTCTGGGCTTCATGGTTTCCCAAAGAGGGATTGAAGCAAACCCGTAAAAGATCAAGGCGCTCATTGACATGAAGGAACCTACCACCATCAAGGAGGTCCGTAGACTTAATGGAAGAATTGCAAATTTCCCTTGGAAGATTCATCGCCAAGTCCGCCGAAAAGTCACCGCCTTTCTTCAAGGTATTGAAGGGTACCAAGAGCTTCTCCCCGGACTTCGAATGCTCGAAGCGTTCCTCCGCTTGAAGGAGTACTTGGGTTCCCTCCCTCGTTTAGCGATCAGGCTACCGTGAAATGCTATACGTCTTCCTAGCCGCCATCGATCACGCTGCCGCAGTCCTGTCCTAGTTCGAAAGGATGAAGGAATTCGAGCCTGTCTACTATGTCTCAAAAGCTCGTCCGATGTAGAAAGCAGATATTTTAATGTGGAGAAGATAGCGTACGCACTAGTCATTGCTTTCAAGAAAGCTGCGTGCATATTTTTCTCGCACACCCTATCACCGTCTACACCAATGAACCATTGAAGAAAATCCTTCACAAGTTGGACGGCTCGCCAGACGTCTCCTTAATTGGTCAATCGCTCTAACGGAGTTTGATATCACTTACCAACCAAGGAAGACCCTCCTAAAGCACAGCCTTTGGTTGATTTCTACGGTCGAGATCGCCTTTATGGGTGAGTATCTCCCCACCTCCCGAAGCAAAATGCGCTGAGGAAAAAGACTCTCCCATTGAACTCCCATCCAACCTGCTGGATCCCGTATACGGACGGATCGGCTACCAAGGAAATAAGCGGAGCCGGAGTAGTACTAGCAAGCCCCGGAAGGAGAATATACTATACAAGATGCCATCCGCTTCGTGTTTCGCCTCTAACAACCAAGCTGAATACGAGGCTCTCATATTTGGCATTGAGTTGGCCTCCTTCTATGGAGCAACTAAGGTGGCTGCTTTCTGTGACTCCCAACTTGTTGTCAAACAAGTGAAAGGAGAATATAACACTCAAGACGTCACCCTTGCCAAATATAGAGACCTAGTCCTAGATATGACGAAGAAAATGGAATTTTTCGAGCTCAAGCAGATAGGAAGGGAAGACAACCAAGTCGCAGACGCACTACAAGAATCAGGGCTTTTAGCCACGGTCGTCGAACCGTGGTAAATAGAGATAAAACCGTGGCTAATAGTATTTACCACGGTTTTGTCACGTTTTTACGTCCGAGGCTTTTGTGAGCGTCGCTTATACTGTTCTACGTTTTCTAAACCGTGACAAATAGTATTTGCTACGGTTATGGTCACGGTTAAAAACCGTAGCACAATAAGTGTGATATATGTTAATTTTTTATTTGTCATAGTTGTTGTGACATTTTCTAAACCGTGACAAATAGTATTTTTTATTTGTCATAGTTGTTGTGACATTTTAAAAACGGTGAAATTTGTAATACTTGTAACAATTTGGAACCGTCACAAAAGTTATGTGTAACATGTAAATCATTATTTGTATTGGTAATTAACGTGGCAAATAATACCACAATTTGGGATCCAAAATTTTAGATTTAAATAAGCATACGGTAAATATGTCAAAGCCTATACACAAAAGAATTTTGGAACTATAAAAATGTATACACGAATGAAGGGGCTATCAAAGACAAGCACACTGATCATTCCACCTAAATATAAAACTACCTGTATATATTTTTAGCAGTAAACTTAATCAGCATATGGAAGTAGACTGAAGATGACGCGTGACTTGAACATATGCAAGAGTTCTAACTTATTTAAAAACAGAATAATGGTACTAAGAAGATTTGGCAACTAACTCATGTTACAAAGACTTTATCATTCCTTGCAATTAATGATAAAACAAAAACAGATATTGATGATGATAATTAACAACCCAACATACCCACTGCTGCAGACAGCACAAATGGGGACAGGTTGAAGGGTACCAACAGGCACATACCTATATCAGATTGATAAATAAATGGAATAAGAAATTAAACTTGAACCACAATACAAGTCAAGAAATACCTGATATCCGTTCCATTCTGAGGTAGGAGGAGGAATGCCTTGGGTTAGTGGTGAATACATCATTGGTACATAAGGAGTAGGCTCATTCAACGCCCTTGGAGACCAGGATGACATTGTTGTTTGCGGTGGACCTGGCAATGAAGATGATCCACCATTACCTATTCCAATAGGAGATTCACCAGTAGGATCAGGATGAAGATTTCTAGGGTTTGCGGTTTGCGTTGTTGAACTGCGCCTATACACGAGTGGCCGAAATCCTAATTAGGTTAGAATTCTAAGAGAGGTAAGAGAGGAATGGAAATCAGAAACGATTTGGATTTGGAATTGGATTTGGTTTTGGATTGAGAGGGAATTTTTGGAGGGAATTCGGAAATTTGGGAGGGGAATTTTGGGAGGAAGAATTTGGGGAAGGCGCTGGAGGAGTTTGCTCATATGAACGTAAAAAATAAAATTAAAAGAACGCTTAAACCACGGTTACTTATTAAACCGGTGCAAAACAAAATTATTTGCTCCGGTTCGAAAGACCGTGGTTTATAATAAATTATTTGTCACGGTTAACGGACCGTGACAAATAAAATGTGACAAAAACATCTTTTTCTTGTAGTGACGTTCTCTCCAAACTAGCCACCATGGATGTGTCTCCTTCGGAGACCAACCCATATGTAGTTTATGCCGAGGAACCTGCGTATGAAAGATTACAAGTCATGCTTCTGGACGAAGAAGAGAGATGCTGGATCGATGACTACATCGAATACATTGAGAAGGAGAAACTCCCAGAAGATGATGCTCGAGCCAAGCTTATCAAGAAGAGGTCTCCAAGATTCGTGGTGATTGAACTGAGTCCTCTACCGAAGATCTTTCACGAAGCCCCGCTAAGGTGTGTCTATCCCAAGGAAACCGAGAACCTCCCGGCGAGAAGTACATACGAAGGTGTTTGCGGCGGACACCCTGGGCCGTGAACCTTAGCCGACAAAATCATATCGCTAGGTTACTACCGGCCAAACCTAAGGGAAGACGCGCATGCCTATGTTCGAAAATGTGACAAATGCCAAAGGTTCTCTCGACATTCCAAGACTACTGGCAGCCGAGCAAACACTTGTAATACCTACGTGGCCATTTGATATGCGGGGATCGACCTCATTGGACCCTTCCCACCCGCCCGGTAATTGCAAGTACGTGATAGTAGCCGTTGATTACTTCTCCAGTGGATAGAAGCCAAGGCATTGGCCAAGATTACGGAAGAGAACGCGATCAACTTTGTTCATGACAACATTTGGTGCAGATTTGGCCTTCCGCATACAATTGTTTCGACTACGGCCTCCAATTCTCCACGGAATTTACAACCGAATTGGGAAGAGTTAAAGTACGCCATGCAAAATCTTCAAGCAGCGTGACCCCAAGGCAACTGGCCAAGCGTAAGCCGCCAACAACCGGTTCTAACCGCCCTCACCAAGAATCTGGAAGGACGCGAGGGTAGATGGTTGGACGAACTTCCCCTAGCTTTATGGGTCATTCGCACAACCACCTGGGGCCAACCGGGAAACCCCATTCGCACTAACCTTCGGGCTCGAGGCTATGGCACCAGCAGAGATGGCCATCCCTACAGTAAGGAACTCCCATTATGACGAGCAAGTCAACAAGGTCAATAGGCTCCTAGATCTAGACCTGATAGATGAAAAACGACTAGCTGCGCAGATGAGGATGGTAAACTACAAGCAAAGGACCAAGGCATATCACGACAAGAGGGTCATCAAAAGAGTATTCCAAGTGGGTGATTGGGTACTTAGAAAGATCGAGGCCATCGACGGAAGGCGGAGCGTAACAAGCTCTCTACCAACTGGGAAGGTCCCTACATCATCACTCAAGTCATTCGAGAAGGGACCTACAGATTAAGGACCAAGGAGGGGAAGGATCTCAAGCATCCGTGGCACTCCGACAACCTTAGAAAATATTATCACTAGTCTAGTTTATTTTGCAATAGATTAGATCTTTATTTTCTGTCTTTTATTTTCTGCCTTTTTTCCTTTTTAGTTGATAGGATTGTAGTGTGATGTAATCACATTTCGGCTCTACGAAAGCAGCTTTCTTCCAACATGCAAAGCCACTATCAACTATTTATACCAACTCCTAAGATGAGGATATTATCTCCTACTCTCTCAAACACACAGTCAAGACCAAGGATCTTCCTTGGCCTGATGGCTTACCACAAAGTCAAGACCAAGGATCTTCCTTGGCCCGATGGCTTACCACGCTCAAGACCAAGGATCTTCCTTCGCCCGATGGCTTACCACAAAGCCAAGACCAAGGGTCTTCCTTGGCCTCGATGGCTTACCAATGCCCAAGACCAAGGGTCTTCCTTCGCCCGATGGCTTACCAACAGCCCAAGACCAAGGGCCCTCCTCGGCCTCGATGGCTTACCATACACCCAAGACCAAGGGTCTTCCTTGGCCCGATGGCTTACCACAAAGCCAAGACCAAGGGTCTTCCTCGCCCGATGGCTTACACAACAGCCCAATACCAAGGGTCATCTTGGCCTAATGGCCTACCATACATCCCACCAAGGGTCCACCTTCGTTCAGATCACAAGTCATATTCAAAGCCAAGGAAAACTTCCTCGGCCTAAATGACGTACGAGCATAGTTAAAGCCGAGGAAACTTCCTCGCCAAACCACTTGTTCAATAAGTAAGCAATAAGGGACCTTCTTTGGATCCCACCTTCTCAAGTCCAAAGTGCCTCCGCCTAGCATGCAAGGATATGAGCAAGTTATTGAAACAACAAGAATCATAGCAAAGGATTTTTCATTGATATTCAAATGAAATTACATATCCTATCATCTATTACAAAAAGCATAACAAGAAAAAGCTATTCTAAGATTGTTGAGCATCATCAAAAGGCTTTTCAAGCCAATCTTGAGTAATGGAGCCAGGAGGAGGAAGGTCCGTTTGATTGGTAAGAGCATCGGCTTCCTCGGCTCCTCTTCCTTCCTCGGTTTCCATGGCCTCGTGCTCTTCCTCGTCCCTGGATGGCCTCCACTAAGTCTTTGATGTCGCCGTGGACAACAGGGCCGGCCTCCACACTTCCCCGCATGCTTGAGCATCCTCGGGCCGCTATCAATTCCAAGTTGCCTGCAGAGAAGGGGACTAAGTGATGGAGGGCCCTAACTTCCTCACTGTATTGGTCCCGGCATATCAGCATGGCTATTTTGTTGATGTCAAGGCCGGTGGAGGGATCAGCCAAAATGCTCCTGGCAAGATGAAGGTATCCATCTTCGAACATAGTAGCCGTTTGCTCGTCCACGGCGTCCTGGAAGGCCAAGCTGGATATCACAAAGATCCTTCAATGCCGGCTCTCCTTGAAGCGCCACGGCCTCGTTTTCTTTGGCGGGAAGGGCGGCCTCCGGTCCTTGGTATTTGGCCTCAGCTTCCTCGGCCTTTGCCTGAAGCTCGGCCTTATCCGTAAGAGCTTTGGTCAGCTCTTCTCCTTTAAGCCGGAGAAGCTCGTCGGCCTTGGCCTTCCCTTCCTCGGCCCTCTTCACCTCAGCTTCCACCTTCGCCTTGGCTGCCTCAAGCTCGGCATCTTTGGCTTTAAGAAGTTTAACCAAGGAAGACTTCTCGGAGATCGCTTTTGGCCGTGGTCGCCTTGGCCTCATTCATGCGTCTGGTCTTCTTCTTGGCTAAAACATTTTCATACGCCGTGACAGAAGCCAACTGAAAGAAAAGTTCAATATCATATTAAGTATGCATCTCTCAAAATCAATGATCAACGAGCAAGGAAAGGATATTCACCTCGGCAATTAAGAGCCCCTTGCGACAAAGCAAGGTATCATCGCTGGGAGCCTCCCGACAAGAGCATCATAGGCATCCTCGTCCATAGATCTCTCGAACCGGGGCTCGCCCAATCGTACTAAGGGCCCCGTCCTAGTTTGCAGAGGAATTCCTTTGAGCCGAGGAACGTTGATGGCCATGCTTCTGGCCGGCCCGTCGGCCCGCTCAATAGTCTCAATATTTTGGATGGTTAGAGGAGGAGGAGGAGCCTCAACATGGGGAGCCTCAACGTGGGGAGCCCCACCAACATTTGCCTTCTTAGGTACAGGCTCCTCGGCACTCGAAGCTTCGAGCTCTTTGGAGCCGATTTCCGAGCAACGAGGCGGCTTTCCTCGGCTCCCGCCTCGGCACCGGCAGAAAGGTCGCCCAAGTCTCCAAGCATGGGTTCAATTTGATCCTCGGATGCCGCGTCCTCGGAATTAATCTCCCGATGCACTTTAAGGGGTAGGGGCTTATCACCCCGGACACCGAGCACCAAGTTACGAGCATTGGCCTCGTCCTTCCTCTCCACCGCAGCGTGAGACTTCTTGCTCGCCTTTCTCTTCGCCCGATCGCCTCCCGAGGACTTAGTCTCTCCATTGCAAGGGTGGCTTCTTCCTCGGTGGTCAAATCAGAAGACAAGGAAGAAATGGTCAAGTACGAGCAAGAAGATCCAAGGTCAAGTACGGCAAAATAATATGCAAAAAATTACAAGTGTAAGATAAAAATTTACGTCCAACAATGTTAGGTGCTCCAATACATTGGTCACGGGGACGCTCATCGTGGCACCTAATACAATCCTCGTGAAATACGAAGCCTGGATGTACCGTCCAATCATTGAAGCGACGACCTCTTTTAACATTAACAAGGGGAGCTACCCCGTCCTCGTTCCCCGGCATCAATCCTGCCTGGATATAGAAATGATCCGAGGATTCAACTTGCTTCCAATCCAGAACCCCTGTCCTGGCAAACTCTTCTAGACGTTTGATCAAAGCTTTGGTCCACTCATATTGTTGGACAGAAGGAAGATGTTGGGTCACCACAAGGAGACCGGAACTCCCAACCTTGGCGGCTCTCAACTCGGATAACGTGATGATCCCACTGGAACTTTACTAGACATGGGGAGGAGCAATTTTGGTTTCCTATTGGCACTCCTAATTACTACCACCATTGTTCCTTGATGACTTGGATAATGTAGAAATGACGGAAGGCTCCCATGGTCGGCTCATAGCCTAAACTACTACAGAGGATGATGAAGCTAACCAAAGACCCTAGTGCCATTGGCTCCTAGCATGGCCGGCACAAACCTTTACATCGTCCAAAAATTCGCGAGATGAAGGGGTCCAAAGGAAGACGAAGCCCCCGTTGGAACCGTTTATAATAGAAGTGGACATAATCTTGGTTGTAGTAGAAGTTCGTCTCCTCCTACTCCGTCTTCGGCTCAATCTTGCCCATATAAGTTAACTTGTACTCATCCCGGTTCACCTTGTACTTGGAGTACAATTTTTCAATCATGGGATCCCCGTGCTTTGGTGCCCTCTCCACTTGCTTTCCTCGGCTACTCAGCTCCTCGCCTCTTCTTCTGACGAGGCGGGCATCGCCTTGTGCACCTTCAACGAAGGCGTCAACTATTTGAGTAGACGAGGAGGGCTCTCCTTCTCTTCCCGTCATATCTCGCATAAAGACGAGGAGACCAAATTATTTACCTCACAATGGCCGATTAAATGACGGGGAAGGAAGATTCCCTCCTCGTCATTCCATAAGGCCGAGGAAGGAAGATCTCCTTCCTCGTCATTTCATAAGGCCGAGGAGGGGGCCGTACCTCTCGACGCTCACGCATTTCGCGATGGGAGGCCGGGTAGAACAGCTTCGATGTGCTCCACCATTTGAGCCCTATCCTCAAACACTATGATGTTGGGAGAACCGGACTCAATCCTATCTATTCTTGTGGAGTCCGGGTATTGAATGAATAAACGGGAGCGCCGTAACCCCTCAACCGCTTGCTTATATCATCCAAGTTCGGCATCATCCATGGACCCTCTCTCTACGATAGACCCTCAAATTTCCGGATTATGATATCCATAGCGGAATCGGGAGAATGGTCCCAAGATCGAGCCATTTCTAAGGGGAATCAAAAATGAAGGGGAGTTCATTCAATATTCTAGAAATTTCATATAAAATGCAAAGAGAATTAAAGAACTGAGGTTTTTAAAGTTTTTTATCAAGAAAAGCTTCAACCTTCAACAATGGCGGTTCTTGGCATGGACAAAATCACTCCTAAACCCTAGAAAACGCTGGAGCATGAAAGGAAGTTGTGAGAAAAGGAGAAATTTCATACCTGAGTTTGCAAGAATGAATGGAATCAATGCAGAAAGCAACTTTGCCGGAAAAATCAAGCTCGCCGGAACCTGGCTCAAGATTGCTGTGATTCGCCGGAGATCTCTTTCGCCTTTGCTCTCAAATAGGGGGTTTGTAAAGATTTGAAATGAAATGATTTTGATTTTTATACCTCCTTAACCCGGGTTAACCCATGGGTAAAGTGATAACCTGCATAATACGCCCCAACATTTAATGATAAGTACAGTTATTGAGGCATGACAAGACTGGGGGGCCCCATGTCATCATCAGAATAGTAACCGTCGGATACCCACCAATGACGCGTGTAAAACCTGTTCGTATCCCAGATGCCGAGGACGAGCTAACTTTCTACTCGTCTAAGCCGAGCTAGAAAGTTGGGGGCCACTGAACGGTATAAACCGAGCTACGAACATGGGCTTGCTCGAACCTGGGCCCAACTATATTGGGCCATGGATATTATATATTCATCAAGTATTAGGGCCGAGCATTCTCTTCTTCGTATGACGAGGAACATTTACCTTGGCCTTATGTCGCCATTCTTGGGCCGGCCTGTCTCACTTACCGAGGAGAGAAAAGTCCTTTGCTCGGCATATCACCAATTACCGAGGAAACAAAAGTATTCTCCCCGGCATATTTTCATGTCGGCCATTCATCAAGTGACGGGGAAGCAGGATCGTTCTCCTCGGCCTATTCGCCAAAGGCCGAGGAAAAACATTTGCCTTCCTCGGCGTTCCGGCTTAGCGCTACAATCCTTATTCAACAAGGATTATACAACCATTATCCAATCAGGATTATACTTATCAACATCAATTCAAGTCAAACAATGACTCCTCAACAAGATATAATTCTATTAGAGTTATATCTTATCTCTTTACAAGTTTATTCCAACATGGATTCTTTCAATCCAATCCTATAAATACAAGCCCCGTGGCTCATTATTGGGTACGTTACTTTTTACATTGGAGAAACTCTGTCAATTTGATTTCTCTAATATCAACGGTGAACTTACTCTCACGCCGGAGGGCCTTTAGCCGGATCCGCCCCGGCTTAGTTTACGTGTTTTCTCTTATTTTCAGGCCTTGCAATCGCCGGAGCATTCGACGCTTGGATTTGGACTGATTTGACGATTTTGGCATCATCAAACGCGTTTCTCCATAGTTATGGAGAAACGCGTTTCTCAGCAGACCTACTCTTTTCTCTCTTACTTCACTTTTCATAATTACAATACTTACTCTATTATACACTTTTCTTAATTCTCGTGAAAAATCAACTTTATACTTTTTCGGGTGGGATAGATGGAGTATATTATCTTATTAAAATCAACTTTTTTCTAAAGAATATTAGAGCTTTAAAACCTCCAAGTTAAAAGCGAAACTTACCAATTACAAGTTAACTGATTATTTTAAATTGTAAATCGTAAATTGAAATGGAAAAATTAACAAGTTGTAATTTTAAGGTATAATTTGATACGTTTCAGTACTATAAAATACTGATTTTTTCCTTTATAATATTATGGAAAAAGTAATATTCCTTTTTATTAGACTTGTTCCACGAAATATTACTAGCTACAAATTTATCCTAAATGAGGAATTTAATTAATAATAATAATGATGGATATTTTAATGATAAAAAACATCACTTATACTTCTTTTAGATAATTTGAAATATAATTAAGTCTATAAATGTTCATACCCCAATTAAACAACCATTTAAATTAAAAGAAAAATATCCTAATATCAAAACATGAAATCTTTTTACTCCATTTACCATTTTTTCCATCAAGAGAAAGTCAGTTAAAAGTATATATATATATGGATATAGTTAAATACACGGCTCCAAAAATACACGGCTCGCCGCAATTGACGATAATACCCATTTATATATAATTTTTTTTTTTTCATTTCAAATTCAGTCAAACAAAAGCTCTTCCTCTCCCTCGCTCTCTCTCTACACGACGACGACAACACCCAACGGACGGACGACACACCACGACGACGAAGAATGACTCGAGTAAAAATTCCGGCCGTCCCTGCTGGAGCTTCCGCCGCCGCTACAACCACTGCCATCGCCGCCGCCTCCGCTTCTACCACCGTGCCCGTAAAGAAGGTAATGCAATTTGAACGTAATTTAAACCTAATTTTACATTCCCAATGTCTAATTTTTGTTTGATTGCTTCAATTGATTTGGACATCTTTCATGAACTGGTTGCTTCAATTGATTTCGACGTCTTTTTCTTTACATCGTTCATTTTTCTTTCTTTTTATGCATCTCGTGTAATTTTTCTTTCTTTGATATTAACCAAACTGGAGAATGCATCTCGTGTGAACTCACACGAGATGCATCTCGTGTGTGAACTCACACGAGATGCATCTCGTGTGATTTTACACGAGTTGTGCCCAGTGTCCACTCTTTTTCTTTACATCGTTCGTATTCAGTTATAAATGCTAAATAGCTAATTTATTGTCTCTTATTTGTTTTTTTGTAGGCACGTGAACGTATGACCGCGTCCAATAGAAAGAGGAAGGCCGAGACGGCACCTAAGGTAGATAAACGCAGCAAAAGGATACATGATAGGACTATCGTGCGTGGGTCTGAGCTTGGGATTGAGCAGGATGTAGGAGATGATCATGATAGGACTTTGCGGCTGAGCAAATGAGCAGATCGAGTGTACTGGACATCGGGTTTCAGCATGAGATTGAGGAGGATGTAGGAGATGATGAGGCATCTTCTGATTCTGATGATAGTAGTGAGGAGGATGTAGGAGATGATGATGGATCTTCTGATTTTGATGATAGTGGTGAGGGGGGTGAGGAGGCGGAGCAGGAGGGTGGGGATGATGATGATGATGATGATGATGAGGAGGAGGAGGAGGAGGAGGAGGTACATGATGTTAGACCTTTGAGGCATGGGAGGGGGAGGGGGAGGGGGAGGGATGTGGCTAGAGGGCAGGGACGGAGGAGGCAGGGTGCGGGTGGGGAGGAGCCACCATCATGGCAGATTCAGAGTGACCCAGGTGGCGGCCCAGAGAATGTTTCACTTATATACGGCTTTGGTGATCACAGAGCTCGAGAGATTTGGAGGGATGCCACTAGTGAGTCAGTGGTGACTTTTCATACGAGACTGCTACATCTGCAAAAGTAAGATAATCATTTATGTGAATTTATTAAAATCTTGAAGTTGTTTGGCACACACTCTAAATATTCCATTAATTATACATCTCGTACTTTTCTCGATCTCGAGTGTTGATTATATTTTTGTTTGGAATAAACGAGTTCAAGCGTGATGATCCGGGAGGCTACCGATAGAGCTGGGCCGACCCTCGTTGATGCATCGGGCATCCAAGAATGCACGATGCCACCATTCAGAGGCCTAATCATGCGCTGATGACGGCATTTTTGGAACGGTGGTCTCCTGAGACTAACTCGTTCCACATGCCGTGGGGGGAGATGACCATTACGTTACACGACGTATTTCATATCCTCAAAATCCAAATGGAAATTGAGTTACAAATATGTGCAATTATTTAGAATTTTTAGGGTTTTATGTGTCTCGATCTTGCCAAAAATGGTATACGGCTACCTCGTTTATTTTTTTTTAATTTTTTTCTAGATTCTAGGTGACATTTAAAGTGTTTTTCATCTACATGAGTTTCCTCAAAATCCAAATGGAGATTGAATTACAAATATTTGCCATTATTTAGGGTTTTTAGGGTTTTATGTGTCCCGATCTTGCCAAAAATGGTATACGACTACCTCGTTTATTTTTTTTTAATTTTTTTCTAGATTCTAAATGACATTTAAAGTGTTTTTCATCTCTATCACTATACTCAAAATCCAAATGGAGATTGAGTTACAAATATGTGCCATTATTTAGGGTGTTTAGGATTTTATGTGTCCCCGATCTTGCCAAAAATGGTATACGGCTACCTCGTTTATTTTTTTTTAATTTTTTTCTACATTCTAAATGACATTTAAAATGTTTTTCATCTACATGAGTTTCCTCAAAATCCAAATGGAAATTGAGTTACAAATATGTGCTATTATTTAGGGTATTTAGGATTTTATGTGTCTCGTATGTATCCACACGAGACACATCTCGTGTGGATACACACGATATACATCTCGTGTATATCCACACGAGACACATCTCGTGTGGATCCATACGAGATGAGTGAAGAATTAGGCAAAACCCATTACCAAAACATCAACAACCATCATCATAATCAACACGAAAGAACCGATTACCAAAACCTGAATATTCAATCAAATGAAAGGGCCCTTATAATGGTGGACGGAGATAAATCTCGTGTAAAATCACACGAGAATCTTCTCGTGTTAGATTACACGAGATAAACTGAAAATAGAGTTCCTCTTATACCGGGACGCATCAATGGCGTCACTAACATTCCCTTTGAAATCGTAACCTCCTTTTCCAACAATCAATGCTCCAATTACTTCAAACCCTTTCAACAAAAGTGTCCTCAAATCATCCGCACGGAAAAATTCAAGTAAATCAATCACAAACGCATTGTGCAAACAAAGAATCGAGATGATTGGGAGTTAGGGTTACACGATTGATTCTCCGACGAAATCAGTGAAAAGGGGCCGGAGGGTGGGTGTGAATGCACCCGAAGGTGGATATTACCGTGAGGGGAGAGACGAAGGGAGAACCTATCAACCATTGGAGACACCTTCGTTGTTGATGATGATATCGTTCGCAGTGTCCATGGGTGAACGATTGGAATTTTCCTGCGAAGTGTGTCGTGTGAATATACACGGTATAAGGAGAAAATATCGTGTAGAAACACACGAGACGGAAGGGCAAAATTGAAATATTTCGTTCCCTTTGTATTTTTCGTTCTCTCGTATTTAGTATTTACCATATATATATATATATATATATATATATATATATATATATATATATATATATATATATATATATATATATATATATATATATATAGGGTCCTATTATAATGAGAACCACATTTATATGAGAACCATGAAAACCACTAACAGCCATTGGATTAAAAAACACATCAATGTTCCAGATTAAAAAAAAAAAGAAAGAGGGGGTGGCATTTTCGTAATTATTTCATTTAAAATCCCCCTCAAATTTCAAAATAAAATATCTCAATATCTATAAGTCAAAAAAAAATCGAAAACACTGATTTTTTTGTCTTGACGAGACGATTCAAACTAGATCCCTGAAGATAGGATTTTGAAAAAATAATATTGAACAACGTCTAATTTTTAAAACACTGTGTTGCTAGTGAACACTAGCTGTGTTGTCTTAGTGAACACTAGCTATGTTGTATTAGTGAACACTAGATGTGTTGTATTAGTGAACACTAGCTGTATTGTCTTAGTGAACACTAGTTGTATTGTCTTAGTGAACACTAATTAATTAGTGAACACTAGCTGTAAGTGAACACTAGCTATGTTGTCTTAGTGAACACTAGCTATGTTAACACTAGCTATGTTGTCTTAGTAAACACTAGTTGTATTGTCTTAGTGAACACTAATTAATTAGTGAACACTAGCTGTAAGTGAACACTAGCTATGTTGTCTTAGTGAACACTAATTAATTAGTGAACACTAGGCGTAAGTGAACACTAGCCGTAAGTTAACTAGTTATGTTGTCTTAGTGAACACTAGCTATGTTGTCTTAGTGAACACTAGGCTTTGTGTTGTCTTAGTGAACACTAGCTATGTAGTCTTAGTGAACACTAGTTGTATTGTCTTAGTGAACACTAATTAATTAGTGAACACCGGTTGTATTGTTCATTAATTAATTAGTGAACACTAGTTGTATTGTCTTAGTGAACACTTAAAGCTAGTGTTCACTAATTAATTAGTGAACACTAGCTGTATTGTCTTAGTGAACACTAATTAATTAGTGAACACTAGCTGTAAGTGAACACTAGCTATGTTGTCTTAGTGAACACTAATTAATTAGTGAACACTAGCTGTAAGTTAACTAGTTATGTTGTCTTAGTGAACACTAGCTATGTAGTCTTAGTGAACACTAGCTGTGTTGTCTTAGTGAACACTAATTAATTAGTGAACTCTAGCCGTAAGTGAACACTAGCCGTAAGTGAACACTAGCTATGTTGTCTTAGTGAACACTAATTAATTAGTGAACACTAGCCGTAAGTGAACACTAGCCGTAAGTTAACTAGTTATGTTGTCTTAGTGAACACTAGCTATGTTGTCTTAGTGAACACTAGTTGTATTGTCTTAGTGAACACTAATTAATTAGTGAACTCTAGCTGTAAGTGAACACTAGCTGTAAGTGAACACTAGCTATGTTGTCTTAGTGAACACTAATTAATTAGTGAACACTAGCTGTAAGTGAACACTAGCTGTAAGTTAACTAGATATGTTGTCTTAGTGAACACTAGCTATGTTGTCTTAGTGAACACTAGTTGTATTGTCTTAGTGAACACTAATTAATTAGTGAACTCTAGGCGTAAGTGAACACTAGCTGTAAGTGAACACTAGCTATGTTGTTTTAGTGAACACTAATTAATTAGTGAACACTAGCTGTAAGTGAACACTAGCTGTAAGTTAACTAGTTATGTTGTCTTAGTGAACACTAGCTATGTTGTCTTAGTGAACACTAATTAACTAGTTAAGTAATGTACACTAGTTAAGTAATGTACACTAGTTAAGTAATTAACTCGTGCACACTAGTTAAGTAATTAACTCGTGCACACTAGTTAAGTAATGTACACTAGTTAAGTAATTAACTCGTCTTGCAATAGTTAATTAAGTAATAAACCACCTGTAGGAACCTTATCTGGAACTCCTTCATTTTTTTCTGAAGAGCACGTCGCTCTCTAGTAAATACCTCTCGTCTTTTTTTCTGAAGAGCACGTCGCTCACAATGTGGCAACCTGAAAGGAGCTCACACTAAGAGAAACACCTGTATAATCATTGATTGACTGTTGTGTTCATTAAATAAATATTTAATTTGTGATTGATTACTGTATTTTTCTTCAAAAATTTTGTTATAATTCCACTCCGTTATTGCTCTAAACAAACATGTCTATAGGTTCATTGGTGTTGACCAACTCTACTTGCTTGGTGTACGTGGATTTGGTTATGCTTGTTCACTCCCCATTTATTTTATTCTTTCATTACAAAGTAATACGGAGCAATATCATGATTCAAACTAGTTAATTAGCTAGTGTACATTACTTAACTAGCTAGTGTACACTAGTTAATTAACTAGTGTACACAAGGACTTGGTCAAGACCAAGTCAAGGTATTGTCCAGTATAAGTCAGTATAAGTCATATGGCTAGTGTGCACGAGTTAACTAGCTAGTGTACACTATATACATTACTATTGTACATTACTTAACTAGCTAGTGTACACTAGTTAATTAGCTAGTGTTTTAAAAAATTAGACGTTGTTCAATATTATTTTTTCAATATCCTATCTTCAGGGATCTAGGTTGAATCGTCTCGTCAAGACAAAAAAATCAGTGTTTTCGAATTTTTTTTTTTTCGACTTATAGATATTGAGATATTTTATTTTGAAATTTGAGGGGGATTTAGTTCACAATAATTACGAAAATGCTAAACCCCCTCTATCTCTTTTTTAATCTGGAGCATTGATGTTTTTTTTTTTTTTTTTTTTTTTTTTTTTTTTTGATATCCGGGTTCCCGGCTACGTCGGACTAATCTGGACCACCAGTACCGGCCCTCGGTATCTTGGCGGAGGTAAATCGCGGGATGTGCCCTATGCGACGGGGTGGCGGCAAAGACTCCTTATACTCCGAGCCCCCGAGGAGCCCTCCTGAGGCAATTGCATCACTATTACATCACCAATGGGCCGCTCCAAATGCTCCCGCCAAAGTGGCACTTACTTCACTCTTACAACACCATTTGGCTGCTCAATGCTCCCGCCAAGATTCGAACTCCCACACCGAGTGGTACAAGCCCAAAGAATGTTGCTTCCTTAACCGCACTGGACATGTGCCTGGGACTCCAAGGCTCCTGAAACCCTAGGAAAGAATTAAACCACAAGATTCCCCCCAAGGGGAATCGAACTCGTGACCTCCCCGAAGGGAAGCCACTACAATACCATCAGGCCAGGAGACCTTTGGTTCATTGATGTATTTTTTAATCCAATGGCTGTTAGTGGTTCTCATGGTTCTCATATAAATTTGGTTCTCATTTGAATAGCTTCCTATATATATATATATATATATATATATATATATATATATATATATATATATACTCCCTCCGTCCAGTTACATACTTCACACTTTCTATTTTGGGCGTCCAATTACATACTTCACACTTTGTCTCCTACATTATTTTAATACTCACAACACCATTATAATTTACTATTTCCTCCACTCATTCTCTCTCATATTTTACTTTTACACTCACAACATTATATCATTATTTTTTTCCTTAATCCACGCGTGAACAGTAACCGTGAAGTATGTACTTGAACGGAGGGAGTACATATATAATGTTATACCAAATCGGAAAATATGAATACAAAACGGTGATCGTAAATAAAGTACACAATACTTGGTATTGGCTACGGCTACGGGTAGAATAAAATTATACTTCCTTCGTCCCGCCCGAAAGAGCACTTTTGGTCAACAACAGTTAACTTTGACCCAAACATTAATGCAAATCTAATCATTATATTGAAATTCTAAAAATTGTTATTGATAAATCAATAAATGGTTTATGAATAACAATTTTTATATTGTTAACTAAATTTGCATTATATTGTTAACTGTTGTTAACAATTTTTAGAATTTCAATAAGATGACTAAATTTGCATTATATTGTTAACTGTTGTTAACAATTTTTAGAATTTCAATAAGATGACTAAATTTGCATTAATGTTTAGGTCAAAGTTAACTGTTGTTGACCAAAAATGTTTAGAATTATTTTTATTTTACAGAGAAGGAGGAAGTGGTAAGGGTGATAAAAAGCATACCAGGACAATACTCATTGCACACCACAAGGTCATGGGAGTTTTCTGGTTTAGATGTAAGCATACAAACCAGTCATTTGGGAGGAGAAGATTTGCTTATTAAAGCTCACTTTGGCAAAGATGTCATTGTTGGCATGTTTGATACTGGTCAGTATAGTAATTCCATTTCATTTACTTGTTTTACTGTAAATTTCTTTATACGCGTCCGTCCCGTTAAGATATTCTCATTTATTATTTATTTATTCTAATTAAATGACAATTTCATTTTGAAAATTGTTAGGTTAAAATCATTAAACTTTCAAAATTGTTATAGAAAGAAGAGGGAGAAAAGAGAGGAGAGAAGAGAATGAGAGAGTCAACCAAGTTAGGAAAAAGAGGGAGCAATTAAATAATAAGTAGACCTTATTAAGGGTTATAACGGAAATGATGATAAGTTATCAAAATGTTTGAATAGCCAAATAAAACTATTATTAAGGGACGCAATGAAATTATTTATATATAATGCGAAATGATAATAGTGAAATACTCTCTCCGACCCATTACAAGCTACACATTTACTATTTGCATTGAAATTAATGAAAGTGTTAGTGGATTAGATATTCCTGAGTATGAACATTGAAGTAGGAGAGAGAAAGTGAAGTAGAGAATAATAATTAAATTTTTGTTGTGAGTATGATATGTGGGTTCCATCAATATAAAAGTAATAAAATATTTTTATTTTAAAAAGTGTGTAGTCTGTAGTGAGATGCTTGTGTAGTCTGTAGTGAGATGCTTAATAAGATAGTTTATAGTTAGAGAGAGAGAGAGAGAGAGAGAGAGAGAGAGAGAGAGAGAGAGAGAGAGAGAGTATAATATCATCATCTTTACAATCCAATGAAAATATAAAAAAAAAAAAAAATTGCGACTGAATAAAGTAATTATGTGTTGATGGTTTTTACATTATTGATTTATATTTTATTTTATTGGTTTTAAAAATTATAATCTGCCTAATTCTGATTATATTTGTTCTTTTTTTAAAAAAAGGTGTGTGGCCAGAGTCAGATAGCTTCAATGATGAAGGAATGGGTCCCATTCCAGATTCTTGGAAAGGGGTCTGTCAATATGGAGATCGTTTTAACTTTTCTAACTGCAACAAGTGAGTAATTATCTGTTTTTTTTCTCTCTTTATAATTAATTTCAAGGTCAAATTAATAATTAAACATTTTATTTTTTAATCGAAAAGGATTTCAAGAAGCCCCTAATTTTATTAAAATATAAAATAATAATTAGTAACTAAGCACTTCTACACTTCTTGACTGAATTTCTACAACTCCCTTGTACTCCATCCGCCCCATTCGAAAAAGATTAAAATTTCTGTTTTGAATGTTTCATTTAAAAAAACATACAAAAATTGGAAAATTTTTAATATTTCTTTATATATTGGATACACTTGTCATACTTACAATAACTATTCATTTTCTATTCCTTACCTCACTTTTTCTCTCATACCTCACTTTTTATACTCACAACACTTACTTCATTATACACTTTTTTTAATTCTCGTACAAGACCAATTTTATGCCTATTCGAATGGGACGAAATGAGTATTAATTTTTTCAATAAAAAAATATTCATAAGCAATTGTTCATTTTATTTGTGTGCGAAAAGAAACTATTAAGTTATTATGATCTTACCATAATCATCATAAAATCATAAGTTTATGTGCAAAATATCGCATCATGTTATATTTTGCACATAAATTTATAATGTTTATGGTAAAAACATTAAAGGTATTGATTGATGTATATGTTACTAAAAATGTTTAGATGTCAATAATTATTTTTATAAAAAATTAAAGCCAAAGATGGACATTTCTATTAGGACGTAGAGAAAATCATATTTCGATATATATATTTCAATACTATATTTGATCGGGCGATATAAAAAGGCGAAAATCTTTTTCATTCTATTTATAAATTCATATTTTCTGTACCAGTTCGTGTATCACACCATTTACTACTATATTGATCTAATAGTTTACGTGAATGGATGATCATCATGATTTTTTTATTTTTTTTTTACCATAATGATTGTGAGTAATTGGACTACTAGCTAAAAAGATTTAGCTATTCGTAGATTAATTTTTACCAAATACACTTTTAATCGTCTCTTTGATAATAATTTGTACTACAGACTAATTTATTTATCAATAAAACATTAATTTACATTTTTTTAGAGAATGAGACTAATTGGATGAGAAAATAAAGATGACAACTTATATAAAAACCTCTGTTCTAAAAGACCCCGCCTAAGGGCACTTAGGCGGCCCCTCTCCAACGCCTAGTTACAGCGCTGTCAGTAATCTCGACTAATCCCGATTAGTCTCCGACTATCCGCCTGCGCTAGCCGCCCCGCCTAGCATCCGCCTAGCGCTTTTTAGAACCTTGATAAAAACCCGACTATGATAACGAGACGGGTCAGATCAGGTAATTAACAAATCGAATTGAGCGGGTGAATGAGTAACGAGTCAAAATTGACGAGCGGAATATACTTGCCCAATCAAACAAGCAATTATAGAGGGCCAAAAAGCAAGAAAACATTTTTGAAGAAAATGAGGGATTGGAAGTTAGTGTAAAGGAGGAGGTGAATGATGTCCTACAATGGTGTCTGGGCATGAATTTCTTAGTTGGAGTCTGTTGTCCATTTTCATTCAAAACAATAAAACAGTCTGGCCCTTTCTGTTTATTGTTTTTGGCTTCTTCCATAGCCAATCCCATCTTGTGAACTTCTTAATATACTCCACTGATTGGTCACTTTTCCATGTTATTGGGATTGTGAATTTGAATAGTGATACAGCGAAATTTAACTGTTGTATCAGGCGTTGTATCAATATGTTTAAAGAAAACTTAATCAATAAATTGAATAGTGATACAGCGTGAAATTTAACTGTTGTATCAGGCGTTGTATCAATATGTTAAAAGAAAACTTGATCAATAAATTGCGATAAAATCAGGAGCGGATTTACCGTGTATGTAGATTGGGCGTTGCGTGCCCGATCACATAAGTTGTTATAGTATAATTATTAGTGTTTTACTCTGACATTTGGATAATTTATTTTTGATTTTCACTAACTTTTTTTTGTATATCGACTATTATTTATTCCTGGATCCGTCATTAATTGTAATTAGACTACTAAAATTCCTTGAAATTCATATTTATATGGGGATGAGGGGTCGTTTATTTTAAAAGTCCTTACAAATTACAAGACATAGCAAATAAATAAATAAATAAATAAATAAATAAATAAATAAATAAATAAAAATAAGAAATTATAGCAAAAATGTTATGGTGTTACAATCCAACTAGATAGATTTCCCCAATTAATATGCTATTTATATTTCGTCCATCATTTTTATTTTATTTTATTTTATTTTATGGAAAAACCATTTTTGTTTATCTACTGATACAAGTGTGTTCATAATGGAGTATAATGTTTGTATTTTTCTTTTTCACAGAAAGTTGATTGGAGCTCGATACTACATCAAAGCTTACGAGGCATATTACGGCCCACTAAATCACACACTAGACTGTAAATCCCCGCGCGATTGGGACGGTCACGGGACCCACACAGCATCCACCGTGGGCGGCCAAAGGGTGCCGAATGCCGAAGCAATCGGCGGCTTTGCCCGGGGCACTGCCTCTGGTGGTGCTCCACAAGTCCGGCTATCAATCTACAAAGTCTGCTGGTCAATTCCGGGCAAAGGCAAAGAAAATGGCAACACGTGTTTCTTTGAAGACGTGTTGGCGGCCATGGATGATGCCATTGGCGATGGAGTTCATGTAATGAGCCTTTCGCTTGGGTCGAGCAATCCGGTTAATTATACGAACGATGGTGTTGCTATTGGGGCGCTTCATGGTATTAAGCACGGCATTGTTACTGTGTGTAGTGCGGGGAACTCTGGCCCTGCACCGTCGACACTGACTAACCCTGCTCCGTGGATTGTCACCGTTGGTGCTAGCTCGTTGGACCGCTCTTTTGTTGCTCCCGTCCAACTTGGAAATGGTCTCACATTGAAGGTATAAACCTAAACCTCCCACGGAAAGTATCAGTATATGTAGCTAACTCTAAGTATATCTAACACTAGGGGGAAACAGTTACTCCATACAAGTTAGCAAAGAAGAAGATGTACCCATTGGTTTATGCAGCACAAGTTGTCAACTCCACCGTGCCGAAAACTGACATAGCCGGGTAAATTTAACTCTTTCCATCTCAAAAATCAAGTCTGTATTTCATCGACCGAGACTAAGAATCGTCAGAATAATGCAGGCAATGCCTTGATGGTTCGCTGTCACCTGAGAAGGCGAAGGGAAAGATAGTTTTTTGCCTGAGAGGCAATGGGACAAGAGTTGGAAAGGGCATTGAGGTTAAAAGAGCCGGAGGAATTGGCTATATATTGGGAAACAGTCCTGCAAATGGAGCTGAGTTACCTGCAGATGCTCATCTTCTTCCTGCAACAGCTGTGACTTCAGACGATGCTATTAAAATTTTGAAATATATAAATTCCAAGAAAAATCCGACTGCATATATCTTCCCGGGAAAGACTGTTATGCGTACTAAACCGGCTCCGTCTATGGCCGCCTTCTCTAGTCGAGGTCCGAATGTAATCTCCCCTGATATCCTCAAGGTAAAATTGTTATACCCCCACCGTCCCAAAATTATTGATTAGGATAAATCTGTTTCTTTATCTGTGTGAAAAGTCAAACAAAACTGTCCAAACTTTAGGAGTGAGCAGTAAAATAAACCCTTACTGATTGGGTTTATTGACAGCCTGACATTACTGCACCGGGGCTGAATATATTGGCGGCATGGACCGGAGGAAATAGCCCCACGAAGACTGCAGCCGATAGTCGAGTGGTCAAATATAACATCCTTTCAGGAACTTCAATGTCCTGCCCTCATGTAGCTGCTACTGCTGCTCTCCTTAAAGCAATTCACCCTGATTGGAGCCCTGCTGCTATAAAGTCTGCTATCATGACCTCAGGTACAAATGAACAAAACTTCAAAAATAAGATAAATTATATTTTCAGATAAAAATATTAAAAAGGGGGATTTTCAGTCCTAATATTTTAAAGTCATGCAATTTTTTTTAAAACTGCAGCTGGATTAGTGAACAATGAGGGGAAGTTAATAACAGAATCATCAGGCAAACCGGCTGATCCGTTCCAATTTGGGTCTGGTCATTTCAGACCAGAAAAAGCAGCTGATCCTGGACTGGTTTACGACACTTCATACACCGACTACCTTCACTTCCTCTGCAGCAGTGGAATTCAGGCCGACCCATCTTACATATGTCCTAAAAATGCTCCCTCACCAAACAACCTTAACTATCCATCCTTAATATTCCCAAAACTCGTAGGGAAAGCCACTGTCACGAGAATCGTGACAAATGTTGGTGGAAACAAAAGTGTCTACTTTGCTAGTGTGAAACCACCTAAGGGGTTCTCAGTTAAGGTCAATCCAACAATCTTGTTCTTTGACTCGGTTGGACAGCAGAAGAGTTTTGAGGTAGTCGTGGAAGCACAAAGAGATATGGTTCAGATGATTGAAAAGGGTAATTACTCGTTTGGATGGCTCACTTGGAGTGATAGCATCCATGAAGTTCGGAGCCCCCTTGCAGTTTCATTAGCTTAGCATGCTTTATAACATATCATTACTAATTTTTCTTCGATATTGGTTATTGAGTAGTATACAAACATTAGATGATAGATTATTGAGTTTTCTTTTTTTTTTTTTTCTCCCTAAGGGATTAATAAGTTTTTAAGCGGTTCATAAATGTCAGATAAGAAAGGTCTTCTGTACATCGAATATAAGTGTGTGTTCAGTTCAGCTTCAAAAACCAAAAGCAGAGATGTGCTTACTGCTTAGACAAAAATCATAAATTCAATGATAAGTGATAACTACCGAATTATAGTAAAATTATTATAAGCCTCGCCATTGATTATAAAGATGAATAAGTTCTTCAGATCTATAAGAAACACCTTCATCATTCAAATACAGAACTAGTCAAATTGTTTTATACTAACACAGAAGAAGAGCAGTCAAAATAAATATAATAACTCACCTTCCATTGCAAACTTCATGCAGAAATTCTCCTCATTCGCAGAAGTTCAAATTCGGTTGAGCAAATGACTCAGATAAAGAACCCAATTGGCCCAAAAGCCAGGCCTCTGAAGAATGTTTCTAGGTTGCAGAACCAGATAAAATCACCGGACTGTTAGGTCTTTCTTGAAATCAAGATCTGTCTGCTCTTACCCAGGAATAATTGTGAAATCTCTCGAGTCCAGAGGAATTGACCAAACCCCTCTTGATATGTAATAGATCCCTTCAACCTAGAAAAGCATCCGTTTGCCTATTTGTACTGTCTTCGTAGCCCTGAAGATGTGGTATAAGGAATATATTATGTGTCTTAGATGTCAAACTTATAAATGTTCTTCCCTGTTTTCCTGGGCAAGAGAATTGGTATCTTCATTCACCCATTCTCTTAATACCCTAACTCGGTCACCCTTGAAATGGATGTATTTCCATTTGCTCAAGTATTTTTTGAGAACCATATATTGCTTGTCGCTTTCACCGAGTTTTCGGAAGGCGCATGCAACTTTTCTGACAGTGTCCTCATCTGGTTTTACACCCAACTCCTCCATATCACCAAATACCTGAGAGTTTTACACGAACTAATTACTTATCACCAATAAGATCATTCTTCTACATAGCTACCAAACAGAAAAGAAAAGAGAGTGAAATTGAGGACTTCTTCTCAAAATGTCACTTTTTAAAAAGTATTTATCAAAATGTCTGTAGAGAAAGTATTGCTCAGAGTGACCAAGTTTTTTTGAAGACGCGGTTGCTCTACAGTATTGCTCAGAGTGACCAAGTTTTTTTGAAGACGCGGTTCCCAACCGCGCCTTCTCAAAAACATGGTTATTCTGGGCAATACTTTCAAGACTATGAAATTGTGAGAAATACCTATCTATAAAAGCGACATTTTGAGAAGAAAAAAAAATTGAAAAGGGTTTGAGATACCTCAACGACTTTTTCAGGCATATTATGATGAGCGTACAAGGATACCATCCTAGAAAAAAGCCTTTTTGAGATAGAGCGTGTATGTGTATGCAAAATCATATTCCAAAATGATTCAGCTTCATCTACCCTCTTGTCCATATCAAATGCCAGTAGGAGAGTATCAAATGTTGCCATTGTCATTCCTTGACCTTTGCCTACCATCCACTTGGCCACCTGAAAGCATAACAATTCATTTAGTAATTTATTTTCATTTATTTATTTAGTTATTAATTCCTGAAAGCATCACAATTACTTTCAGCATCATTGCTTAATCTCAACCTTTAACCAAAATCTTTTCTTTTCAAGTAAACTGATTGTGGTATAGACAAAACGTCAAATCAGCTGATGCATCCTGTACACACTAAAAGTATACTTGGATGAAAACGAAATCCAAGATTTTTGAAAAGGATTCTAATGCATCTTTCATCAGCCCCAGATCCCACAAGACACTATAGGAAGCAGATGCCTTAAACGGTTAAACCTACTCAAGAACATTTCTACAGTCTCAAACATATTTGTCTTCCCGATTTTCAGAAACAGGTACGGGGGAACTGCTCTCCAGAAGTGACATTTCCTCTTGCATTTGAAAGGGACCAGCTTCTTATCAACTCATTTACCGACCATGGCATGACCCACAAACTACAGAATGGTTCAGGTTCATGCCACGCTTGTAGAGCATCACGGAACACTGCGGAAGGTCGAAGGTGTTGAAATTGCAGTAACATATCAGCAGATGAGTCAACACCACCAACAACAAAGCCTTAGTCCCAAAATAATTTGGGGTCAGCTAACATGAATCCTCGTATGCCATCGTGAAAGAAAAGATGAAAGAAAAAAAAAGTTAAAAGAAGAAATAGGTGGAAATAAAATTTAGAAAATGAAAAGAGAAGAGAAAAAAATAGTGATAACAAAAAGAATAAATATATAATATATAGAGGAAATGAATAAAAAGAAAAGGAAAAGAAAAGAAAAATAAAATAAAATAAAATACCATCAACCCCCATCACCCACATGAATTTTTGTCCTCCGCTTATGCCTCTTCAACGCCATATTTTCATCCAATCCAAATACACTAGTATCATTTTCAATCACCCTCATCCAAATTTGCTTGGGTCTTCCCCCACCCCTCACCATTTTATCACTTCTCCACTTTTCATATCTCGTAACCGGTGCATCACTAAGTCTTCGTCTCACGTGACCAAAACCACCTTAGACGATTCTCCCTCATTTATCTTCAATGGGTGCAACACCTACTTTATCCCTGATCACCTCATTACTCAACCGATCTTTTCTTTTATTCCCACATATTCATCGTAGATCAACAACACTGAAACGGAATCATGACCTGAGCCTGTGGCAGATCCCTTAACTCTTAGTAGATCAAAGAATGATAGAGAAAAAGAGAATGTTGAAGTATTAGACTTGAGGATTGTTTAGAATAGCAGACAAGTTGAAAGTCGAAGAATGCTAAGGTCTGCGCTGGGAAAGAGAAAATGCAGACAATAAACAACAACAAAACCTTAGTCCGAAATGATTTTGGGACGTAACATGAAACGATGTATCGAATCGTCAATGAGAGGAGAGAAAACAATGAAAAATTGGGGAGATGTTAAAACATGACACACACAAAAAAATTGAGTAAAAGCTAAGAAGATAATCAAAACAGAGAAATAAGTATGAAGAAAAATCAAGAGAAACAGGAATCCAAAACATTTGGAAAGATTAAAAAGAAATCAAACCCCATCATCCACATTAATATTTTTCCTTCACTCTGCCCTCTTCAACGCCATATTTTCTTCTATTCCAAATAGACCCATATCGCCCTTATCCAAGTTTTTTATGCCTTCCCCTACCCCTCACCATCTTATCACTTCTCCACTCTTCATGCTTCCTAGTCTCTGATATGACATAATTATACTATCTAATTCCTATGTTTTTCCGTCCTTATAGTTATTTATTTTCATGTATTTAGTATAGGTTTGATGTAATTTTGGATAATATGTTAGAGTGAGGTGTTAGTGAGAGTTATTGTAATTCGAGGGTATTTTAGTTATTTTATTTCATATCCGGATGTAATTCTCTCAAGGAGCCAAAGTCAAGCCGAAAAAGTCACGATTATGAAGTTGTGGATTGAATTGCAAATCTGGAAAGTTCAGGGACCAGACTGAAAATCTGGAAAGTTCAGTGACCAAAGTGCAAAAGTGACAATATGAACAAGCTAAATGCCTCGTGCAGCTCGAAGAACTAGATGTACGGAACTGTGATATGAGTGGATAGTTTCTGGAGAAGCAGAGAGAGAGAGCAGCTGAAAAGATCGTGTTCAAAAAGTTATGTTTCTTACACTTAATAATTTGCCAAAATTTAGGAGTTTTTTTTCCCTAATTCGGTTTCAAAGACTTTGACTGAGAATAGTGCAGCTGTGGAAGTGAATCCACCGGCAAATGAAAATGCAGCAGATAGTGAGACGCAGGGTTGTGAGTGGTTCGCTAGAAAGCGTGACAAACTACTCTTCTTTGAAGAGTCCCCTGTGACCAATGCTCCAGTGCTTTCGATAGACAATATCAAAGGTGACATGGAGAGCCTCTTTAACCAACTGGTTGAATTACCAAGAATGCACAAGTCGATTGTCAGTTTTATGAACAACCTGGAGCATATATTGGATGACCAAACATCCGAGGAGTCGATCTCAAAAATTGGTATCATGATAGTGAGTTGTTGCAAAAAGCTGTTGAGCCTTGCCGCATCTGAGTATCCCATCAGAAGCTTGCAAAATCTCGAGAAAGTTGATGTAAGAGCGTGTGCGTCACGCAGCAATGTTCCATTTTAGGAAGCTGAATGTTGAAAACCAAAGTGCAAAAATGGAACCCATTCTCAATAAGCTGGAAACAGTTGCCCCGGAGAATCTAAACAGCTTGAAGCATGTATTTGGGATGGTTCTTGAAGGAATTCCTTGCTTTAAGAACCAGAAATCATTAACGATATCCAGATGTTGCAGCTTGAAGCATGTACTCTCTGTTTCTGTAGCTAAAATGCTAGGAAATTTCAAGATCTGAAAGTTAATGGCTCCACAATGGTAAATGAAATTATTGAAACTGATGGAGATCCTAGAGAAGTGAGTGATATTATACAGTTTCCCCAAGAACTAATTTCACCATCTATGAGTTGGAGGTACCGCGTAATTGGGGAAACCGTATAATATCACTCACTTCTCTGGGATCTCCATCAGTTTCAATAATTTCATTTACCATTGTGGAGCCATTAACTTTCAGGCCTTGAAATTTCCTAGCATTTTAGCTACAGAAACAGAGAGTACATGCTTCAAGCTGCAACATCCGGATATCGTTAATGATTTCAGGTTCTTAAAGCAAGGAATTCCTTCAAGAACCATCCCAAATACATGCTTCAAGCTGTTTAGATTCTCCAGGGCAACTGTTTCCAGCTTATTGAGAATGGGTTCCATTTTTGCACTTTGGTTTTCAACATTCAGCTTCCTAAAATGGAACATTGCTTGCATTGACGCACAATTCTTTACATCAACTTTCTCGAGATTTTGCAAGCTTCTGATGGGATACTCAGATGCGGCAAGGCTCAACAGCTTTTAGCAACAACTCACTATCATGATACCAATTTTTGAGATCGACTCCCTGGATGTTTGGTCATCCAATGTATGCTCCAGGTTGTTCATAAAACTGACAACCAACTTGTGCATGCTTGGTAATTCAACCAGTTGGTTAAAGAGGCACTCCCTGTCACCTTTGATATTGTCTATCGAAAGCACTGGAGCATTGGTCACAGGGGACTCTTCAGTAAGAGTAGTTTGCTGCTTTCTAGCGAACCACTCACAACCCTGCGTCTCACTATCTGCTGCATTTTCATTTGCCGGTGGATTCACTTCCACAGCTGCACTATTCTGAGTCAAAGTCTTTGAAACCGAATTAGGGAAAAAACTCCTAAATTTTGGCAAATTATTAAGTGTAAGAAAACATAACTTTTTGAACACGATCTTTTCAGCTGCTCTCTCTCTCTCTCCTTCTCCAGAAACTATCCACTCTAACATATCACAGTTCCGTACATCTAGTTCTTCGAGCTGCACGAGGCTTTTAGCTTGTTCATATTGTCACTTTTGCACTTTGGTCACTGAACTTTCCAGATTTTCAGTCTGGTCCCAGAACTTTCCAGATTTGCAATTCAATCCACAACTTCATAATCTTGACTTTTTCGGCTTGACTTTGACTCCTTGAGAGAATTACATCCGGATATGAAATAAAATAACTAAAATACCCTCGGATTACAATAACTCTCACTAACACATATTATCCAAAATTACATCAAACCTATACTAAATACATGAAAATAAATAATTATAAGGACGGAAAAACATAGGAATTAGATAGTATAATTATGTCATATCAGTCTCCTTCTCACATGACCAAACCACCTTAGGCAATTCTCTCACATCTTATCTTCAAAGGATGAAGATAATAGCTGAGAAGAAATTGAGGTGTGATTTCAGTTATTCCCCAGGTTTCTAGTAAATTACGGAATGTCAGGAGAGAAGGCAGGTTGACGTAACAGATAACTTGAGGAATGTTGAGAGCAATAGAAATCCGGATGATCGAAGGAACATGAGGTCCAACCTACGAAAGACGGAGCTTAGTGGCTCTGGAACCATAAGTCTTGTTTCCTTTGGTGCAAAAGCAAATCCAAGGCAAAGATTTGTTATGGAAAATGATGACATCTCCATTGCGAGACGGAGGATATTGAAATCAATGGATGCTACCAGTTCTTCCTAAATGGCATTGAAGCCATTCATAAAGTGCAATACTGATTATCAAGGACTTCATTGCTCATCAAGCCATTTATGACAGAAACATTGTAATGAACTTGCATAAATTGCTTCATGTCATCACAAATATGGAATTGTGAATGCTCGAAAGCTTTCAAAAAGTTAGATAATCCCGTACTTGAATTACTCGTTTCCATTGATTCCTCTTTCTTAATATCTGAAGGGCCTTTGCTGCTGCTATCACTGGAAACTCCACTTCCCATGCTGCCCATTTATCTAGTGCTCCATACACAGCCTCCTTCTCGTTAGGCAGTCCAGAAACCTATTAACAAGACATTTAGAAAGAAAAAATAATGAGTAAAAACTGATCACATTTTCGACACAGAATACAACATGATTCTATTAGTTGTAGGCAAAACTTAGACCATTCACAATCATGAAGATTTAAAAGAGGACATTGTGGGTAAAATAGATAATATTGATAGATCACCACTTACAATCCTAACAAGATTGAGTGCCTTTGACCCTGACCCAGCAGAATCTCTTTTCTTCCATAAGTGGTGTTCTTTCTTGCCAAATTTCGTGACGATTTTCCTACATTCCATTGTGCACAAATCTTAGAAAAGCCAAAATGGGAAATGAAAATAATGAAAACATATTAAATACTCTTCACACTCCACTCAAAGTGACCTCTTTAACTAGGTGTGGCAATAGTTATCCATGGGTGTCATCCAATAAGAATTAATTTTTTGTACCAATATGTTACATTGTACAATAGCCTAAAGCATTAAAAACATTAATGGATAACACCGGATAAGTAATTGCCACCCAATCTTTAACCATATCTTGCTCGATATTATTATATTCTGACATATAATTCTATTTATTTCTTGAGAAAAAACTACAAATAATAAGTTGAAGTTGGTGTTTCTTAGGGCTCGTAAGGGGCATCGTCATCACACACTTTATGATGCAATCAGGTTAAAGCAACGAAGGTGAAAGCAGAGAATGAATGGGAAGCAGAAACCTATGATGCACGGATACGCCACCCAGTCCACGTATCGCGTATCCGATACGTATCGGATACGGATACGCCTAAAATACGTCAGATACGGCGTCAAATACGTACCGGGGCCGAATTTGAATTTTCACAAACTTTGGATACGGGAAACGGGTCACGGATACGCGAATCGGGTAACGGATATGGTTAATTCGGTGAGAAATTGTAAATCGAGGAGAGAGAGAGACGTGAGAGACCGAGAGTGAGAGACGAAAAGAGACGTACCTCGCTTCGCCTTCTTCGTCAATCCCTAGCACCACCGCCGCCTCCGTGAACCTAGCTCGTCGGCCGTCGCGTCTCCTCCGTGACTCAGGTTAGTTCTTCTTCCTTCCTCTTCAGTCTTCGCGTCTCCTCGTCGCGCGTCTCTCACTCTCTCTCTCAGTTTCTCTTTGATTTTGATTTTAGACATTTTAGTTTGGGAGTTGGGACAGACCGCTGTTGTTGTTTATCCCTTATAAAGTTTGAATAATTCTATTTTGGATATTTATATTTTGGTCCCTATAGTTTGAATAGTTACACTTTGGTCCTTATAGTTTGAATATTTACACTTTACCCCCACGTATCCGTATCCGAGATTTTTTAACAATCACGTATCCCCGTATCTCGTATCCGCGAATCCGTATCTGAGAATCCGTATCCGTGCAACCTACGCAGAAACACCCCATAGCTTAGGTGGAAGGCAAAAAACAGTGAGCTTAGCACTCGGGGTGGGGGTGTTGAAAGTTTTGCCCCTTGAGTTGGCTAAGGCCTCTAGTGTCCCAACCCAAGAGGGTGTGATCTCCCCGCAAATGATGCCCCTTTTACCCTTAAGACTTGAGTTGCCTACTGATAAGTGCAGCTTCCCCCTAAGGTCACTTGGAGGATAATTTGAGAAGTTTTCAGAGATCTCCTGGTTTCCTTTGTGTTAGAAATATGCGGGTCACATGGTGGACACGAATAGGTCCTAATACATACTATATAAACTGCATCCGAAGTGCAATGCAAAATTGATAATTTTGGAAAAGCAAACAAAAAAAACATGTTTCGGATAAACAACAAATCAAGAAAGCTCAAGGGAATTTATTTTTTTTAAATAAATGACAAGGTGAATCACTTACTGCTCAACAGCACTATTTGTTGGAATATTTGGTATATGTGGTATGAAGTTCATAGCATATGACCTTGGGTGTCATTGGGCTTGAATTGTTATTTGGCAAGAGGAAATTCCCGTCGGATGTTCTGCGCTCGAGGGCGGCCGCGCTTAGGCCGAGAGCGGCCGCGCTTCGTGGCCGAGAGAAGAGCTTAAAAATCCTGTGTTGAGCGCGGTCGCGCTCTCCTTGAGAGCGGCCGCGCTGCGACGGGATCTGCGAATTTCTGGGCGAATTAGATCAGTTTTAGGTATCTTTAAGCCCTAAAACTCTACTTTTACCACACATATAAATACTCTCTTCCTCCCAGCCGTTTTTGGTACTTGAATATTGAAGAGAAACACAATTCTCTTGCTTTTATTCATTGATCGATTACTCCCGTTCATAGAGATTCGTTCGTGAGATTCAAGGCGACTGAGATAGGACCGCCGGTGACTACCTACCCGCGTGGCTATTTTGTGAGTACGTAGTTCGTGATCGTTTTATCCTCGGAGAAATTTGCACTGCACGAGTTGCACCAATTGGGGGCAATATTTTCTCTTAGTGACGCCTTCCTAAGGCGACTCGATCAAATCACGATAAGTTTTTCTAACCGTTTGATTTCTTGTTTCGCTTTGTTTTCCCGATCCTGTTCCTTGGCTTTCGGTTTTGCTATTGGCTTAATTGGTACGTTTTGACTTGATCAATAAAATCCCTACCGTTGATTAAATCGTTGTTTAATCTGTGCTTATTAATTTAATTTCCAATGATCCTAAGAGAAAATATAGTATTTTATTTGATCATGCTCGGTGGTTCCTCTAGCTCTCCCTTTAAGTCCCTAGTTGACACCTCCGATCTTCCGAGAAGTTTGGTGGTAAGAACTTCAAGCGTTGGTCCGAACGCATGAAGATCCGGGCCGTCTATTAAGGGTATGCGGTATCGCCGACATCTAAATGTCCCGCTCTGAATGGTGATGATCCAGTTAATGTGGCCGCTGCAGTTAAACTGTGGAAGGAGCAGGATGATGTTGTTCGAGGATGCATTCTGTCGCCTTTGTCGAATGCACTCTTTGATGTTTATTGCTCTGCTCCTCTCATTTCTTTGCGTCGGCTGTGGGATTCTCTTTCCAAGAAGTACAAGACCGATGAATCCGGTGTGGAAAAGTACCAAGTGGGAAAGTTCCCGAATTATCACATGAGTGAGGGAAAGTCGGTTACCGACCAAGTGCACGAACTCCAAATCGTTTTGCGAGTCGCTCAAGGATGCGGGCATGGGACTTCCCGATAAGTTCGTTGTCATGGCTATCATTGAGAAGTTTCCTCGATCGTGGGGGAATTCGGTATGACCCTCAGCGTCAAATCTTGGAAACTTGTCACTCAATGAGTTGATGAATGCGGTGCGATTCGGGAGGTGCGTAATGGTAACCAACCGAGTGTACTGTGGAGGCCGCCGCTAATATGATAACTTAGGTAAAAGCAAGTTTAAAGGAAAAGGTGTGAAAACTTCTAAGGATAAAGAAAACCATGATAAGCTTAAAGTTAAGAAAAATAACTTTAGGAAGCGAAGAGCAAAACAGAATCGCTGGAATTGTGGAGAAGGTGGACACTTTTCTAGGGACCGCCCGTCCAAGAAAGGAAAAGGACCACAAGCCTCTGGCGATGACCATCCCGTCGTCAACACGGTGTTGGGTCCGAAGGATTATGATGATCCCGACTCGATGCACCTGGAGTTGACGATCGACCTGCAATGTTACAAAGTATGTAACTTCTTGTCCCGAACTCTTTATCGTCTATGAACCCAACGAGCGGCTAGTTGACACTGGGGCAAATGTGCACGTTTGTGCGATAAATTGCTATTTGTGTCTTACCACTGTCCGTGGTAGATCGGTGACGATGGGGAACTCTAGTCTGCAAAGGTGCTTGGGACCGGACGCGTGGACCCGAGGTTTCCCAACGGGCGCATTCTTTCCTTGCAACGAGTGTATCACGTTCCCGATATTCGTCGCAACATTATTAGTGGTTCTAGTCTAGTTAGGGAAGGATTTGAGATTTCATTTAAGTGTAATAAGGTTATAATTTTGGATTACGGTAGTTTTGTGGGGAAAGGTTATTCCTCGGATGGTTTATTTAAAATTAGAGTTGAACCGATGTTTGTTCGCACAACAATAATTTTAGTTCTATTGATTATCTGTTTCGTATTCCATCAATCTTCAAATGTTTGGCATGGTCGTTTAGGACATATTAACTATGATTACGTGAAAAGAATGATTGAACTTAGATATTATTCCTAAACATGCTATTGATAAGAATTCTAAATGTCATGTATGTGTTGAAGCTAAATCTACAAAAGGTCCGTTTAAGCTCGGTTGTGAGAAATTACGAAATTCTAGATTTAGTTCATACCGATATTTGTGAATTTAATGGTGTGTTGACGAAAGACAAAAAGAAATACTTTCTCACCTTTATTGATGATGCTAGTAGATACCGTTATGTGTTCTTGCTTAATTCTAAGGATGAAGCATTAGATAAATTCATTATATTTAAGAACGAAGCGTAAAACACAAACCGGCAAGAAACTTAAACGGTTAAGGTCCGATAGAGGAGGTGAATATGAGTCTAATCCCTTCATGTATTATTGCCAAGAAAACGGAATTGTACATGAAGAGACTCCTCCCTACACCCTCAATCAAATGGTGTTCTTGAACGTAAGAATAGAACCCTTTCGATATGATTAACGGTTTGCTTATAAGTTACGGGATCGCCCAAATATATGTGGGGAGAGGCTTTGAATACGGCTTGCCATATTCGAATAGAGTCCCTCCTAAACATAGAAAGGAAAGTCCGTTTGAACTTTGGAGAGGTCGACAGGCTAGCTTGAAACACTTAAAAGTGTGGGGGTGCCTTGCAAAGGTACTTGTACCGCACATAAAAGGAAAAAGCTTGGACCTAAAGCTGATGCTATCTTTATAGGTTATTACGAAACAAGTTATGCATTGAGATTTCTCATTATAAAATCTGAAATTTACGCATAGATGTGAACTCTATAGTTGAGTTACGTGATGCAACATTTTTTGAGGATGTGTTTCCTATGAAGGACGGACTTCCTAAGGAATCTAACCCGACCACTAATTCCATTCCCGCCAAGTAGAGGAGATGACAAATGTGGGGGTTGATTCCGGTGCAACTCATTCGATGATGAGATTGAACCAAGGAGGAGCAAACGGGCAAGGACCACCTAAGGATTTTGGAAGTGATTTCATCACTTACAATGTCGAGGCGATCCTCTAACCTTCAAAGCTGCATGGCTACCTCGATGCCCAAGCCGGTGGAAGGATCTTGTTAAGAGTGAGATGGATTCTATTGTCTCTAATGGGACATGGAATTGGTCGATCTCCCTCTGGTTGTAGCACGATAGGATGTAAGTGGGTCTTTAAAAGGAAAGCTGAAACCGGATGGAACCGCTTGACAAGTTTAAGGCTAGGTTAGTGGCTAAGGGATTCAAGCAAATGGAGGGAATAGACTATTTCGATACCTATTCGCCAGTTGCTAGAATGACTACAATCCGAATGCTTATCGCATTGGCCTCTGTATATGATCTTCCTATCCATCAGATGGATGTTAAGACCGCCTTTTTGCATGGCGATCTAGAGGAAGAAATTTATATGGATCAACCTGAAGGTTTTGAGGCCCCTGGCAATGAGAGAAAGGTTTGTAAACTTGTTAAGTCCTTGTATGGACTGAAACAAGCCCTAGCTTGATGGCGTAGAAATTTGATAAAATTGTCTCATCGTTTGGCTTTGTTACTAATGAGTTTGATAAGTGTGTCTATAGCAAAAGTATTGGTGATAGTAGTATTGTCTTATGTCTGTATGTCGATGATATTCTGTTGTTTGGATCGGATATGAGGATAATTGATACTACTAAGGCATTCTTGAAAAGTAAGTTTGAGATGAAAGATATGGGAGTAGCAAGTGTGATTCTTGGCCTTAAGTTGACTCGTTCAACTAGTGGCATAACTATCTCGCAGTCTCATTATACCGAAAGTGTAATTGAGAAATTTGGTTATAAGAATTGCAAAGTGGCTAAGACTCCATATGATCCTTCATCTGCTCTTACTAAGAATGAAAGTGGAGTACCGATGGCTCAGTTGAGATATTCTCAGATTATTGGAAGTTTGATGTATCTTGCCAATTGTACTAGACCGGATATTTCATACTCGGTTACTAGGTTGGCTAGATATACTCAATGTCCAAGTAAAGCACATTGGGAAGCTCTTGATAGAGTTCTCAAGTACTTGAAGGGAACGATTTCCCTTGGGCTGCATTACGGTAGATATCCTTCTGTGCTTGAAGGGTATAGTGATGCAAGCTGGATTGCCTATAACTCAGGGAGTTATGGTTGTACGGGGTATGTTTTCACCTTAGGCGGAGCTGCGGTCGCTTGGAGGTCGACCAAACAAACTCTGTTGTCTAGGTCTACATTTGAGGCCGAATTAGTTGCTGCTTGACACTCTTGGATTGGAAGCCGAATGGCTTCGAGGACTTATGTACGAGTTGCCCGTAGTCGGCCGCAAGCCCGTACTGTTATCTGCATGCATTGTGACAACACGCCACACCGAGAAACCGAAAAGTGTCAAGTACAATCAGTAAAACTAGGAGACACATCCAAATTAGATTAAAATCTATAAGGGATCTTGTGTCTCGGAAGGTGATAGGCGGTTGATTATGTTGGTACGAGGATAACACGGGTGATCCTTTAACCGAAAGGGCTAGAATTTGCTCTTGTTCAAAAATCTAGGTTGGGGATGGGATCAAACCCGTCGACTCAAACGCAGAAGAACCCAATCTACCTGAGCGAGATCCCACAAAGGAGATTGATGTGGTAATAACAAGTCGTGGGGTGAGTCGGAGCACCGAATAATAGATTGACATGTTACGTATGCGAGTCTATCCCCCGAATAGCTAGAGGTGCTCATTCTTTGCTAATTTAGTAAAAGTTTGAAACTTTGAATGGGATCAAGTCTTTTAGACAAGATGCTAGCGATACATCTTACGAGATGCCTAAGTGAGTGTTGTTGTTGGCGCAACTAGAGGAATTTGGGTTATTCCTTGAAAGCACTCATGATAGAGGATCGGGACGTATGGCTTATAAGCGTCGAAGTATTCGATAGAGGGCCTATCATAGCTTTTGTCGTGTTTGTTACCCAAAGGCCTCTACATCCAAAGGCATCGATTCAAGACACCCGTTAAATCCGGACTGTGGAGGTTTGCGTTGGATAACATAGGTAGTGGTTCAAGCCGAAGGTACCATTATTGAAAGCATGGCGATGGACAATCATGCACGTCGTATTTCTATGAACTTGTGGGATTGTTGGAATATTTGGTATATGTGGTATGAAGTTCGTAGCATATGACCTTGGGTGTCATTGGGCTTGAATTGTTATTTGGCGAGAGAAATTCCCGTCGGATGTTCTGCGCTCGAGGGCGGCCGCGCTTGCCGAGAGCGGCCGCGCTCGTGGCCGAGAAGAGCTTAAAAATCTCGTGTTGAAGCGCGGTCGCGCTCTCCTTGAGAGCGGCCGCGCTTGTGACGGGATCTGCGAATTTCCTGGGCCGAATTAGATCAGTTTTAGGTATCTTTAAGCCCTAAAACTCTACTTTTACCACACATATAAATACTCTCTTCCTCCCAGCCGTTTTTGGTACTTGAATATTGAAGAGAAACACAATTCTCTTGCTTTTATTCATTGATCGATTACTCCCGTTCATAGAGATTCGTTCGTGAGATTCAAGGCGACTGAGATAGGACCGCCGGTGACTACCTACCTGTGTGCTATTTTGTGGTACGTAGTTCGTGATCGTTTTATCCTCGGAGAAATTTGCCTGTACCTGAGTTGCACCAATTGGGGGCAATATTTTCTCTTAGGACAGTCTTCCTAAGGCGACTCGATCAAATCACGATAAGTTTTTCTAACCGTTTGATTTCTTGTTTCTGTTTGTTTTCCTGATCCTGTTCCTTGGCTTTCGGTTTTGCTATTGGCTTAATTGGTACGTTTTGACTTGATCAATAAAATCCCCTACTGTTGATTAAATCGTTGTTTAATCTGTGGTGCTTATTAATTTAATTTCCAACACTATTTTTTGTCAAATGTTGTCCACTTTGATTTTGGAAACACTTAACTGGGTACACCCGAACTCCCTGTTTCGAGATAAAAATATAAGAAGAAAAAAACATACACCCTCCGTTCCCGTTCCAAAATGAATGATCAAAAAAGTTCAAATTTGCTCAAATTTGAACAAAAAAATGGCTTTCATTTTTTATCAAGAGCGAATTTGAAAAATAAAAATAAAAAATTGGTCATTCATTTTGGGACAGGGGTGGTAAATAATAATTTTTGGGCAAAAAAATATAAAGGAAAATGTTCTGTAAAATCAAATTTGAATTACCTTAAACGGGGAGGGAGTAAAAGTAATTCTATCAACTCTGCTTATCCCAATCTATAAGCAAAAGAAAATAAAGAATATAATTATACAAGGAATTGTGAGTTAATGTAAATTTAGAAGATGTAATAAGTTGATGAATAGTATAACCTGAACCTGACTATTTTGTTGAATTGAGATAAGCTGGAATGGAATTGGATTTCTGCTCAACAACGATGCCATACTTGATTCTGAATATCTGGGTTGCTACAATGTCGAATATTTATAGTATTACGGACTATTATTCAAAAGCTGGTCGCCGATGAAACGAATTCGGCCGGCCGACCGACCGGCGATGTTGTATCGACAGGGAAATTGGGAACGAACTCCTTAGACCAGCCACTATGGTGACTCTCCAAGTGAGAGTCACCCCCAAAAGAAAAAAAAAAAATGAAAAAGCAAAGGAAAGTCACGACCGAGCATGACTCCGGGCAATTTGTTGCCCTTCGGTTGACCCCGGTTGGGCATTTTCTTTTTTTTTTTTTTTTTTTTTTTGATTAAATTATTTTGATTTTGTATTTATATAAATATATTTTTAAAAATAATATATTTTATATATTAATTTTATTTTTAAAAGGTTGGGTTGGGTTGGGTTGGGTCAAGGTCACTGATGGGAGTATAAATTATATAAGGTTGAAAGTGTGTATATGGAAGTGAGAGAAATTAATATTTTATTTGAGGTTGGGTTGGGTCAGGGTCACTGATGGGGATGGTCTTACCCTTCTACCTTGACCACAGACGGATTTCGGCTCGCAGTCAATCTCTGGTCATTACAATCTACTCCCTACAAACCACACACTTTCCTTTTTGGGCGTTCCATTACAAACCACACACTCCCAAAAAAAAAACTTTATATTAAAAAATATTCACCCTATCCCACTCATTCTCTCTCCTACATTATTTTAATACTCACAACACCATTATAATTTATTATTCCCTCCACTCATTCTCTCTCCTATTTTACTTTTACACTCACAACACTTTATTAAAATACTCCCTCCGTCCCAATCTAAATGTCCAAAAATGGGTCCGACGCGAGAATTAAGAAAAGTGAGATAAGAATGAGGTATGAAAGAGAAAAAGTTTAAATGTTGTGAGTATGAAAAATTAAATAGGAGAGAGAATGAGTGGGAGGAATAGTTAGGAGAGAGAATGTTGTGAGTGTAAAAGTAAAGTAGGAGAGAGAATGAGTGGGTGGAATAGTGAAAAAAATTTCCTTTTTTGGAAATGAGACATTTTCAATGGGACGCCCAAAAAGGAAAGTTTGGACATTTAGATTGGGGCGGAGGGAGTATCATATTCCTTAATTCCCGCGCAAACAGTGTTGATGTGGATATTAGCGGGACGGAGGGAGTACTCCTTATGTCCCAAAATATTTGTCTCATTTGACTTTTTTATTGAACTTTGATCATAAATATATAATAATTTAATTATGTTCATGAAATTCTAAAAATTCCTATTGATTCACCATTAATAATATTATCAACAACAACTTCTAAAATTTCATGAACATGATTAATTTCTCATAAATTTGTGATCAAAGTTCAACAAAAAAATCAAATGAGACAAATATTTTGGGACGGAGAAAGTATTATCTAAACCCTGGTTACATTCAATCTAATATACTCCCTCCGTCCCACGTCAATGCAAACTTATTTCTATTTTGGTCCGTCCCACGTAAATGCAAACTGCCCAAAATGGAAACAAATTTATTATTTTATATTCACCCTATCCCACCCATTCACTCTCTCTCTTCATTTTTCACCATACAATTTATTCAATCAACCTACTATTGACTCCACTCATTCTCTCTCTTCATTTCCTACCACACATTTTCATTATCTTAATAATATTTCTTAGCTTATCGCGCTTACCAAAATAAGCTTTACATTCACATTTAATTTTATGAAAGACAATACAAGAAAGTATTAACTACCTCTTAACCTTGGATAAGTGGTGATTGAGATTTAATCTTGGCATTTTGATCCAACGACTCATATTAACTCAGCACCCCCACCCCACCCCACCCCACGTTCTCTCCATTTCCCTCTGCTTTCTTCCTCACGTCCCTCCTCCCTTTTTATGTATTCTGAACTTGAAATGAAAGAAAGCAAGGAGAGCTGGGTTTTTAAAGAAGTACCATCTTCTATAAAATTGATCTCTTCTTCTCTCCCTTTCACCTTCTCTCTCCATCCCGTCTTCCACCGATAAAATAGCTGCTCCGCCTTCTCTCTTACCCGTTTATCCTCTCTCATTATTCTAACTCGGGGAATCGACCAGATGAGCGAGATCGGAGAAAGCAGAATCGCTATCGCTGTTATACCGTAGACAATCACGTCCAAGCCTGCCACCATTTTCCAAGGTGTGGAACCCTGCCTAACCGGTCGACCCAACTCTTGGCCGCCCAATTCACCCCACCACCACCGTCGGCAACCGCCACAGGTGTCCGGTGTTCGTGGTCCAACATTATTATTATTATTTATTCACAATATTCACAAACCGAAGACTCCCTTCTTCTTTAATCGATTCAATTGCTCGAAACAATAAGCGAAAGTGAAAAGGTTGGATTTTTTTTCAATTTCGAATTTGGAGAGCGGGAATCAGGAAAAGGGGTTTAGGTTTTGATGAATTTTGACCGGAATTTGGTTTACGAAAGCTTCTAGGATGATCTAAATGCAGAATCTAAAGAGATAGAAATTGCTGAAAGTTGTTACATGGAAAATTTACATGGGGCTTAAAATGGGTAAAATCGTAAAAGTGATCGGTCTACGCCGCTGCCAACTCCCAATTATTTAATTCAATCCGATTTTATTAGTGATCAAAAAGATATTTTAAAGATTGTGAAAATAAAAAATACTCCCTCCGTCCCACTTCAATTGGTCCCGGGGTGAATTTTACGGTTTTTACGAAAAATGAATAAAGTGTGTAGAAATTAGAGGAGAGAGAATGTAAAAGTTAAATGTGTGGTAGGGAATAGGAGAGAGAATGTAAAAGTTAAAAATATTTAATAGGAGAGAGAATGAGTGGGAGGAATAGTAAGTTAATGATTGATTTTTTTGTAAATATGTGGAGATGATAAGGGTATAAATATTTGAAAAACTTTTCATTTATAGAATGAATCAATTGAAGTGGGACGTTCCAAAAAGAGAAATGGACCAATTGAAGTGGGACGGAGGGAGTAGTTTTTATAGTACTTAATTTATTCTAAATAAATTTTTTTTTTTTTATTAATTTGGTTTAGCATTCATAGAACATGATAAAATTATAAAACATATTATTTATTTGTTTCTGAGAGAATTATAAAAATATTATTAATAAGGCATCACTAAATATTACAATGAAATTAAAAACATCTGTCCAACCAACTTTGATCAATTTGGTTTAAAAAGTCAAAATGATGATATTTATTTTTAGACAAAATGAGAAATTATTTTCATTTAATAATAATTATCCAAAAATATATATTTTATTCGTCTCTAATTGAATGATCAAATTTCATCGTAAAAGATACATTCTAAAAATATACTATGTTTTTTATATATATTAACATAAAGATCCATAATATCACTTTGTAAATATTTAGTTTTACGATAATAGAATAAATAGCAAAAAATGGTTAAAAAAACATTTTGCGACAAATATTTTTGTCAAAATTTTAAAATAAAAAATTCTTAAATTTGGACATTCATATTTAGGAATATATATATATATATATATATATATATATATATATATATATATATATATATATATATATATATATATATATATATATATGTATATACTCCCCCTGTCCCGCTACAAACTGCACACTTCCTCATTGGGCGTTCCATTACAAACTGCACACTTCCTAAAATGGCAAATAATCTTTACTATTCCCTCCACTCATTCTCTCTCCTACATTATTTTAATACTCACAACACTATTATAATTTACTATTCTCTCCACTCATTCTCTCTCCTATTTTACTTTTACACTCGCAACATTTATATCATTATTTTTTTCCTTAACAAGGATGAAATTTTCAAAGTTAGGAGCAATGATTTTAGCACTTGAAAGCTTTGTTGCTGCACTTTTATGAAGTATAATAGTGTCTGAAGCATAAGTACATTTTGAATGACAATTGATTTTGAAATGTTAATAGTAATATGCATGGTTTTATATTATATTACCTGATTTCATTTTCTGATTTCCATTTCCCTTGCTACTTTTACTCAGGTTTCAATGCAGCCGTTGCTGGTTGTTTCTTTGCTATTGAGATTGTTTTAAGGCCTCTGCGTGAGGAGAACTCCCCTCCATTCACTACTGCAATGATAATATTGCCATATGTTATTTCATCTACTGGATCAAATGTTGTCACTTATATGACCTTATTGATATGAGGAGGTGATTCTTAACCTGTTGATCAGCTCAAGCTCAGAGGCGATTTAGAAGATGGAGAAGTATTTCAAGGTTGGAGAGAGGGTAACATGGAATTTGCTCCCACATATAAGTATTCTTTAGCCAATTGCAACCAATATTCTGGTGCACTTCCAAATAAAGCACGAGAGAAACGAAGGACTCCACATGTAGTATATTGAATACAACTTCCTCTAAGGAAATAGTAAGTGACATTGTTTTTTGTCAAAATTTTTTGGCCGTACATTTAACGAACGGGTGTTAGATTAGTTAATTTATTACTCTTGTGGATGATTGTAAGAATTATTATTGGTGTACAGACAAAAAACAATATATAGATGCAAAAATTGTTTTTTTTTCACTTATTATTTTCCCAACTGCTTACCCTTTTGTACTGACCCGTGCCATTGACACGGGCTTTTAAGTACTAGTATATAATACAATAGAAGAAGGGTTTAACCGCCTCCTATCCTCCCATAAAGAGAGGTTGAGATTGAAAGTTGGCAAATTGATCCGACGGCTGAAAATTATCTTCCTCCCCAACTGTTTTTAAACTTCCCCACTCCTCTCCTTCACAAACCACATCCCAGTTTTTAATCTCTCTTCCAACATAATCAGTCATAAATTTAAATCGTCAACCAACAACAAATATATAGATCTACACTCACAAACACACCCAAATTCAACACATACAAATGAACACGGCCAAATTCATACGCACCTGATCTATACAGATCTGGTGGATCTACACACACAAACACAAACAACAAATGTTTAGAAAGTAAATGTGATGCTGGGAAGGTGAAGGAGTGGTGGGGAAACGGTGGAATGGTGGCGGGGTGCCGATGGGAGGGGTGGCGACAGAGAGGGTAAGGATGAGAAGGCGAGAAAAAGAGAAAGAAAAGAGAGACGAAGAGAGCGAGAAAGAGACTTATTCGAACTTGAAGGAGGCGTTGGCGACGTCGGCAACGATGGTCACCGTCAAGGTGATTCAAAGGTAGAAGAAGTGGGAAGGGGTGTTGGGAAGGGAAAGTAGTGCGGCGAGACGGTGGAAGGGAGGTGAGAAGGTGGGAAGGGTGGCGGCGAAGAAAAGGTGGGAAGGGTGGCGGTGGGGAGAGTGGGGGATGAGGGAAGTGGAGAAGAGAGAGATAGAGAGTAAGGGTTTTTGTGGAGAGGAATTATGAAATGGGAGGGGTGAAATGAGGGTGCGCTGATAGTGGTTTTGGGTAAGTGGGCTGGGCCAGAGGATTAGGGTTAGTTGATTAGGAAAAATTAATTGGGTGGGGTTTAATTAAGGTAGTGGAGATAGATGACAGTGGGAAGGGAAGATGGTGGTTTGTGATGGCGGTGGTTTGTGGTGGTGTGCGATGATGGTGGAACGGTGGTAGGTTGTGGTGGCAGGAAGTAGGGTGAAAGGTGGTGGTTACTTAAGAAGAAATTAAATAGGGTAAATTACAAATAAGGGCCTAAAGTTTGCATCCCGTTCGCAGGATGGGGTCTGATGTTCTAAATTTGGCAATTTAGGGTTTCAAGTTATCAAATGTTGGCAATTGAGGGTTTTTTTGACGGAATCGTTAGTTTTTGGGTTAAATCCCCATGTGCGTGTCACGTGCCAAGTAAAGGGGGTTGAAACTGTAAAATGTTAAATTCTAGACCCTAAAATATAAATTTTAAAATTACAAAACACCCCCTCTTATTTTAAAACCTAAATAAATTAATAATAAAATAATAATAATAATAATAATAATAATTATTATTATTATTATTATTATTATAAAACCCATCTCACTCTCTCTTCTCTCTCTCTAAACGCCATTTCCGTCCCAACCTTAACCTTCACCTCAACCTAGCTTCTCCCTCCGGCCAAAAACCCAACACCAATCCTCCCTCACCTCCAAATCAATCGGCAACCTCACCAATTCCACAATTTCAATCGCCAAAATGACGGGAACGATGAAGCTAATGTATTCCGCATAGGCTACGCTCTTGCCACCGAGGCCCCTTCAATTGCATCATCCAAAAGGGGATTTGAATGGGTTGGTGTATACTTCGATGTGAATTGAACAGAGAGGCGCTAAGGGTTGGAACAAAGATGGAGACGTCGATGGATTTGGGTATCAATTGAGAGAAACGGTGATGGGTGATTGAGGGAAACAGGGGGACCAATTTGGGTAGAGAGAGAGTGCTTGTGAGGAAGATTCAGGGCCCGAATTGGATCGTTGTTTTGGGTTTTTATCAGAGGGATAGAGCTAGGTGAGGAAGACGACCATTAGAGAGAGCCATGGTGGTGAAGACGCCATTTGCGTCTAGAGAGAGAGTAGAGAGAGAGAGCTGAGCGTTTTTGAGAGAGAGGGTCCTTGGGAGCGATTGGCCGGTGAATGGGTTTAGAAAGGATGGAGAACGGTGAGGAAGGTCACCGGCGAACTGGTTTGGAGGACTAACTGGTGAAGAAGACGATTGGGGGAAGGGGCTAGGTCGCCATTAGCGTTGAGAAGAGAGGGAGAGAATTGCGTCTAAAATCATTTTAGTGAAGAATAATAATATTATTATTTTTATTATTATTATTAATTTTTTATTATTATTATAATTTTTATTTATTTTATTATTATTATTATTATTATTATTATTATTATTATTATTATTATTATTATTTATTATTATTATTATTATTTTATTATTATTATTATTATTATTAAATATTATTAGTATTATTATTTTATTATTTTTATTTTATTATTTTATTATTATTAGTATTATTATTCATTATTTTTATATTATTTTTATTTTATTATTTTATTATTATTATTATTATTATTTATTATGTAAATGGGCAAATTGCAAATAAGGGCCTGAAGTATGCACGTGATACGCACATGAGGATTTAACCCAAAAACTAACGATTTCGTCAAAAAAACCCTCAATTGCCAACATTTGGTAACTTGAGACCCTAAATCGCCTAATTTAGAACATCAGACCCCATCCTGCGAACGGGGTGCAAACTTTAGGCCCTTATTTGTAATTTACCCAATTAAATATGCCAATTTAGTTCTCAGTTAAGAGAGTTAGGAAATTGTTAGGTTATGGGGGCAATTTGAAAATTTGCCCGTAATTAACATGTTGATGCCTATTAACAGCCGTTAGTGATTTAGGTTGATTTGGTTAATTTATGTATAATACGCAGGTTAGTGGGGTGGCTGAGATTCAAAATGTGAATGGGCAGGTTTTAATTGAAATATATGCTCCCTCCGTCCCAAATGAATGTTAAAAAAATGTTCTAATTTACTCTTGAAAAGTGTAAACTTGGATATTCATTTTGGGATGTAGAGATTATCTAATTTACCTTATCAGTATCAATTCTTAGTTCTAACTCTAATTGACATTGATGTACTTTTATTACATTTTTAGTTATTGATCCGCTGATATTTCAATTAACATGTTTCTATTATTAGGTTGAAATTGAATATGGATTTCTCTGAATCTACTAAAGTTGTTTAGAATAGGATCCAGAAAATTGAGCCAGACAACGTCTCTAAGATAATAGGTTATCTCCTATTACAAGATCATGGCAAGAGGGATATGATCAGATTGGCCTTCGGCCCTGATAACTTAATCTACTCTTTAGTTATCAAGGCTAAAACAAACCTTTCACTATCCTCAAAAACCTCACTTTCCTCTCCATTGTCACTTTATCCATTAACCATTCGAGTTCCAACTCCAGTGGAATTTGTTACTCAAGGTTGCTCTTCCTTTCTTGATGAGTACCGAATTCAGTAATTCACCACCAATTACAATTGCGAAAAAAAAAAGGAAAGTAAGTAGGGTGGGGATAGGAGGAGGCAGGAAAGAAGAAAGTTAGTATAGGTGGGGGTTCTTTATATTTTCTACGCCTGACCATCATGTATATCGTCCCGTGCCATTGGCACGGGCATCTGAGTACTAGTTACTGACAAAACTACTTAGTACCAATTGCAAATAAAATCGAGAATTGTTATATAAACCCGTAAAATTGTTGAGTAAACTCGTAAGTTAAAATCTTCAAAAATGTCATCGAGTGAAATGACAACATTATTCATAAATCTATTAACTCAATCACTAATGTTATATAAACTCGTAAAATTGTTGAGTAAACCCGTATACCCCCTCCCTCCCTCATCAATTTTCACCACCTTCCCCCTCTCTTCCTCATCAATTTTCACCTTTTTACCAAGGTTTTAAAAAGTGCTAGGCGGATTCTAGGCGGCGAAGCTGGGCCTAGCGTCTAGGCGGGGACTAGTCGGGATTAGTCGGGACCTAGGCGGGGCTTAGAACTAGGCGTTGGAGAGGGGCCTAGGCGCCCTTAGACGGGGTCTTTTAGAACACTGCTTTTTACTTAATCACTTCCTTCTTTATTTTTTTACATCCAAAAAAATTATCTCTCTTTCCTTTCTCTTCCTCTCACCATCATTTGTCTCCAAAAATAAAAATTCATACATATTTGTTCCAAGACAAGAGATTCAGCAGGCTCATCATGGATGCTCTACCATCGAATGTTAATGTAAGTTTTCTAACCATTTAATTTGTTAAAAATGTCTTTTCTGTTTCGTAGTTCAAATTCGGCCAGTAGTGACCGAAAATCAGTTCAGGTTCGGCCACACCCGGCCGAAATTCAGTTCAGGTTCGGCCACACCCGGTCGAAAATTTAAAATTTTTCGGCTCTGATTTGCCGAATCTGGGCTTTTTTTCGGTCAGTAACGGCCGAATTTTTAAAATATTTCGGCCACACCCAGTCGAACCATCGAAAAATATTCGGCCACCACTGGCCGAACCTTTGTTTTTCTTCTTACACCTCCCTTATTGTTTTATTGAATTGTTGCAGTATTCACTGGGTGACAACAACTATGTATCGGTTGATTTTGAAAGCGTTTTGCGAGATTACACCCCAGAATTCACAATGCCCTTGTTTTTTCGAGACCGAAAAATAATGTTTGAATGAGCGCGTAAAAAGGGGGAAGAGCATGGGTTTCTTATCGTAGTCGGTCGGTCGGATAACGGGAGCCGTAATTCCGCTCCTCGAATGACGCTTGTTTGTGATCGCTAGAGGACATACAAGGAAAAACCAATCTCTCTGTCCTCTCAAGAATCTGTCAACCTTGAAATATTGGGGAAAAAAGGAAAAATAGAGAGAGTGGAACAAAGAAATGCGGTTGTAAGTTTCAGTTGAACGCCAGACAAGTCACGGTTAATGGTGAATGGCAATTAAAAGTGGTTTGTGGCTTTCACAATCATCCGATTTACGAATCCATGTTGGGTCACTCTTATGCCTGTAGATTACTGAAATCAGAGGAGGAGTACGTGATAAAATTGTCACATGCAAATAGCCGGCCGAATGATATTTTACATGAATTAAAAGAGAAATTTCCGGAAAACAAGTCCATAATACAGACTATTTATAATGCGCGAGTGAAGAACATGGCAACTGAGCATGCGGGTCGTTCTCAAATCCAACAGCTCATGTTTAAATTGACCGATCATGCTTATCACTTCGAATATCGGCAATGCGAGAATACAAATGTCATTAAGGAGATATTCTTTTCTCATCCGAAAAGCATTGAATTGATGAAGGCATTTCCATACGTCTTGTTCATGGATTGCACTTACAAGACAAATAGGTTCAACTTACCTTTGCTTGAGATTGTGGGCGTGACTTCAATCAAAATGACCTTCTTAATTGCTGTTGTATACCTAGAGGCTGAGAAAGAAGGAAACTACACGTGGGCATGCAAAGTGCTGAAATCTTTGATGGATCAATCATGTCTTCCTAATGTTATCGTGACCGATAGGGAGCTTGCCTTGATGAATGCAATTCGTGAGACGTTCCCAACGACAACTCATTTGCTCTATCGATGGCATATCTACAGGAATATTCTAGCAAAATGCAAGAAAATGTTTGATATGCAAGAGATTTGGGAGGCATTCATTCTTCATCTATAACTATATAAAAGCTGAAGTGCAAAGCACTTCAGCACACCCACTCTTTTCCCGCTCAAACTAGCACCTAGACTGAAAAAAAGGCCAGATTCATTCTCCCCTAATATCATTTATTAAACACACCCCCTACCCCTTTAATAAATCAAAAATACCACTTTATTGCAACCGAAAATATTTGTTCCCAAAATTTTTGACGGTATCTCTTCCACTTCGCCAATTTCATCTCTCTCAATCGTTCGCTCTCTCTCTCTCTCTCTCTCTCTCTCTCTCTCTCCGGCCGATCGACCATCCCACCGGAACCTTCATCTTAGCCTTCATCTTTTCGGCCATATTTCCCAGCGACTACTTCAGATATCCATCGATTTCTCTTCGCCCACTTTCATTCTCTCTCTAACGCTCCCTCCCTCTCTCTCTCTCTCTCTCTCTAACACTCCCTCTCTCTCTCTCTCTCCAGGTGACCATCCATGGCGCCTTCCTCTTCGCCTTCATCATATCGCCTATATTTCCTCCCTAGAGCTTGAGCCACGTTTCCTTCTCTCTGTGCTTCGAACCCCCGCTTTACCCTAGTTACTTCTCAATCTTATTACTGGTGAGTTCTTTTCCCAAACCCCAATATCTTTTATCGCATATCCCTTCTCCCCAAATCCTTCCTTTTCGAATTTAGTCTAACGAATCCCTGCTCCTAAGCCCTGGACAATTTTTTTTTTCTTTTTTTCTTTTTTGCGATCAGCAGTTCATTTGAGGAAGATGAGTGCAGAAGCAAGCAAGGGCTGACATCAAAGGTAAAGCCCTTAATTTTCTTATTCTTCTATCATTTTTCCCACATCATTAATTTTGAAATTTTAGTTTTCCAGAAATTCGAGTTGATTTGATTTTAAGTTTAATTTTGATTTCATCTATTGATTTGGGTAATTGTTTTCTTAGGGAATTTGTACGGTCGAGAGAATGAGAGAGTGGTGGTGATTTGATTCCTAATCTCTTTTTTTTCCTGCCTCCTAATGCTCTTTCAAATGTGCCTTCTGTTGACGGTCTAACGGATCAAATTCTCGATATTCTCAACTATTTTAGGTACTTAAAATACTACAATTATGCATAGCAATTATTATTATTCTTTATGACATTTCTTACTTCATGTTAAAATCTCTTCTAATTTTGAGACTTGAATCACAACACTAAGCTTGTGTGTATCTAGCATGAAATAATATCAAATAGGTTTCTTTTCCCTTTTCAATGTTGTTAATTTCTGATTGTATTTGTGCTATTCCTTCGACATTTTCAGGCTCAGTGCAGTAATGTGCATGGGGGCAATGGCGGGTGCTTACATTCTTACCTTGTTTGTTGTATGTTTTTTCAACACTCATGTCACAGCTTACTTGACAGTTCAAACAATTTGAGATTCAGTTGATGGATTATGGTTTCATTATTGCAGATTAAATATAGAGAAAGACTAAGTGGTTTGATACTCATTTCTCCTCTATGTAAATCACCTTCTTGGACTGAATGGTTGTGCAACAAGGTTCTTTTTCTCCCTTGCCACTCCCCATATGCAAATTTTTGGATACTGCCACATTTATACTTGGGCTGTGATTTATGTGCAGTTGATGGCAAATTTGTTGTACTTTTATGGCATGTGTGGGTTGCTGAAGGAGTGTTTGCTTTACAGATACTTAAGGTATTTTTTTCCGTTACTCTATGTGTACCGTCCCATGACTCCCATCACATAATGACCCTAATATGACTTCTTCTTCTTTTCTTATAAAGCCAGGTTAAGGAACGCAAACTGAAGAAAGTTAAAGATATGGATCTAAATTCAGTTGTCTCCTCGAGAAAATGCTCGTCGTGGCTGAAAAGAGTTTTGTTAGTGGGCAGCCTAAATCTTCTTCTACCAATGGCTATCGTCTAGAATGGACGGAGAAAATGGATAAAAGCACCATGACTTCTTATATTGAGCATACAAGTGTGAGTAGTGACTGATCATTACCACACCCACGATCTATTTGGCACTTGATTTTCCTTATGGATTTGGCCAAGAATAATGGGCTAATATGTAAATCTTCTTTTTCTTCTGAATATAACTAGGTGCCTTATATTGTAGATGCTGCTCCTGCAAGATGTCGAAAGGTTTATGCGAATGCCCATGATTTTAATATTAACTCTATCTCTAATAATAGGTAACACTTAATTTCCTAGCTTAACTATTATCTTGCTTTGCTTTTTGCTTGGGGAAGTTAACATTTTTAGTTGAGGCATTATTGTATCCTCAGTCCAGTTTGTAAAATTTGTCATTCAATTTTCATTTTTACCTTAACTGATGTTAACTTGGTCCATTTTAACACCGAGTTTTCCTAAATAGTATCTTCTTTTTGTTGGTTAAAGAAATATGATTTACCAATATATAAGTTATTGACATGGTATGAATGACTGCAGCTCATTAGACGGTGACCTGGTTTTGTAATCCTTGTAAAGTGATGGTGAGACATTTATTTCTGCGGACGACCTTAGGGATAAACTGGTGGAACCTTGACATCAGTGTAAGTGCTACAATATCATTGACATGAAGCCATTAAACATGGAGGATCTCACATGTAATTAAATGAATGATCAGTAATCAGTATTTTCATGTAGACCTAGCTGTTTAATACTCTCTTTGTCCCAAAGTAAGCATCCATTTCTCTAGACTTTTTTGTCTTTAATTGAGTATCATTTATTTATATTTACTACACTAAATCTTTGCTGTCAAATTTGATATACATTGTTATTCCCCTCTCTAAATCTTAAGTTATAGATCAAAGGTAACTTGGTGGCTTAACACAGTATAGTCACACTGTTCCCTGAGTTTGACACTCTTTTTGGCACCTTGTTTAGCTTGAGATTTCTCAAGTGAGGCACCTTTATTGATGCAGCACAATCATCAATGAACTACTCCCTCCGTCCTAAAATGAATATTCATTTAAAATTTTTTTTGCTGTTGATCAAGAGTAAATTTGGACATTATTCAGACATTCATTCCGGGACACAGGGAGTAGTATTTTTATACGGTACAATCATCAATGCACTGGATAAACAAATGCACACGCGAGTTATCTGCTGATGCAAGAATTGGTTTACACAGGTACATGTTTGTGGATCAATGGTTACAGAGGAACAGCCACACGCCATGTTAATTCCAATGGAGTTTTCCTTATGGGTTACGGGCTGTACAGACCATCACAGTTGAACGACGGCCAGGAGTCCACTCAGCCCGTCTTGCATTTCTCCGGCGTTGCTCTCTCCCGAAAGTATGGGGTTGAAGCTAACGCCGATTAAGACACGGGTACACGAGATGATTGATGATTACTGAAATCATATCCTTATAAATTCCTTGTCCAAAAGGTGTGTATTTTTTCTTTTTGTTGGTATATTTTTGAGATAAAAGGGTGGGTAGATATTGTTGTAGATAGGGTGAGGTGTGGAAATTCTTTAATGGACATAGGTGGAGGGAGAAATTTGGATTAATTCATTTGTAGTCAGTCAGCCAGTCATATACAGAAGAAGCATAATCTGTATCTGTAAATTATGAAAAGATATACTACATTTATTTTACAACGAATAATAGATTCAAAATCTATAGTCTGAAGTGTCATTTTGTTTAAAGGCCAGCACATGAGAGCAACAAGTGATATTTTGTAAAGATATGTATAAGTAATCTCAATATATTTTTGTTGAACGCATCAAATTTAAAAGTGTTTTACAAATTAGTTGTTATATAGTTAAAGGACTTTTCTTTATTTTGTTTCTGCAATTTATCAACTTTTTTTGATCGTGCGTTTAACGCACGGGTGTAGCACTAGTTGGAATGTAATGGTCAAAGCTGATACAGAGGCATCGTTTGATGACTATTTACGGCGATTATCAGAAGATTTCAGTCAATATCCCGATGCGGTCAATTATGTCCTGAACCAGTGGATTGTGCCTTACAAAGAAAGATTTGTCTCGTGTTGGACAACCCATGTTATGCACTTTAACAACTTGACTACAAACAGGTATATCAGGCGAACTTTATGTTTCTGTCATATGTTTTGATGTTTCCTATGTTTTGTTAATTATATGCTAATAAATTACGTATCCTATGTTAGGGTGGAGAGTCAACATGCCTTATTGAAGAAACAACTTGGATCGAGCCAGGGAGCATTTGAGACATGTTGGAAACAAATTCATAAACTCATCGAATGCTCCCATATTCCAATCATTGCCTCATTTGAGAAAATCAGAACTGTGGTTCAACACAAATTCAAGTCATCGCTATGGAGTGAGGTTAGAGGCATGGTGTCTATAAATGCATTGGATTTGATTTTCAACTCACTGAATTCTCTATATGATGGTAGCCGAGATCCATTGTTGTGTGGGTGTGCGGTGAGATCGGCATGCGGACTCTCTTGTCCACATGAGCTTGGATTCTAGCAACTGTTCAACACAAAGAAAGATCTGACTTGTTCTTTATCTTCTTATGCTGAAAGACGAATAACACTTGAAATCCTTTGAAAACAAAGCAAGGATTTCGAAAGATTTGAACTTGGAGAGAGTATTGATTGTGTTTGTGATGATTGTGATATGATGATTTTCTTGTGTTTAATGAGAGGAATAAAAGGTCTGTATATAGCATGAATGAGTCCACACTTGTGACTGTTCATATGAGTCACAAAGCCCCAAGCCAGCAACTGTTATCTGATTGCTCGGCCGAGCACTACTGGTGCCTCGCCCGAGCATTGGCTGGTTGCTCGGTTGAGCACTTTAGTGACTCGCCCAAGCAGAGGCTAGACAAATTAGCTTGTTTCTGGACAGGTATGCTCGGTCGAGGCTTATGCCTTGCTCGGCTGAGCAGTTCCTAGAAAGTGACTTTTGCCATTCACACTTAATATTTGACCTAATATTCCAATAATATATGTTAATAAGTGTCAATTTTTTTCCACTTGTAAGTATTAGTAATTTGTAATATATACCGACACTTATAAACATTTACTCTTAAGTTTTTTAATAAGTGCAAGCAAGGGTGTGTATTTTGAGTGTCAGTGTTTATGTTTAGAAGAATCGATGTTAGTGTTTAGTAGTGTCAATGTTAATTTTAGATGTGTTTAGAAGTGTTAATGTGTGTTTGTGTCATTGTTTAATCAAGTCGAGTTCATTGGCGAACAATGGAACTATTTGGTTTGTGAGCTTATCATTTTATTTTATTTTGTGCAAAGAAGTAATTTTGTGAGCTTATCATGTCATTTAAGCTTGAATCTTTTATGAGTTACGTATATTTGCAGAACAATGGAACTATTTGGTTTGTAAGCTTATCATGTCATTTAAGCTTGAATCTTTTATTTTGTGCAAAAGAAGTAATTTTGTGCAAGGGGGTGTGTTTTGTTTGTCAGTATTAATGTTTAGAAGCATTTAATTGATTAAAATTGACACAAACACACATAATTTCAACGATGTTGGTTTTGTTGTTTGATTTATACTATGTTTGATCCCTTAAAACGAAGAACACGATTTCTAGCCAGTGGCAACACTTATCCAATCATGCACCTGTGATAAAGAACGAAACAAAGCAATGTGCCGATGTGCGTGTTTTATGAACTAGTTGTTTAGTATGTTTACCAATGTATTACTATCTATGTCCCAATCAGAGGGGTAGATTTTTTGTGTGTGTGTTGTGTGAAATTGATCAAATCTTTGGATGAACACTTGACATATTTCCATTTAGTTTTCAACTGCACACAAATGTGTAATTATACAATTGTGAAATCAATTGAGAAGTGATTTTACAAGTGAAAAATGAAAAATACTGTGAAATCAAACAAATGTTTAATTATACAACTGTGAAATCAGACTAACTAGAGGTGTGAAAAATTGATAAATGAATATTTCAGTTTTACACAACTGTGAAAAATTGATAAATAAATATCTCTATTTTACACAACTGCGAAATCACACAACTGCGAAATCACAACACTGTGAAATACACAAGTGTCAAATCACACAAATGTGAAATCACACAAGTGTGAAATCACAACACTGAAATACACAACTGTCAAATCACACAACTGTGAAATCATAATTTTACAAGTGAAAAATGAAAAATACACAACTGTGATTCAATTGAGAAACTATTTTACAAGTGAAAAATGAAAAATGACACAATTGTGAAATCACACAATTGTGTAATCATACAATTGTGAAATCAAATGAGAAATGGTTTTACAAATAAAAAATAAAAATGACACAAATGTGAAATCACACAACTGTGTAAATATACAATAGTGAAATCACACAATTGTGTAATCATACAACTGTGAAATAGATTGAGAAATGATTTTACAAGTGAAAAATGAAAAATGACACAACTGTGTAATCATATAACTGTGAAATCAAACAACTATGAAATCATAAAACTGTATAATTATACAACTGTGAAATCACTGGAAAATGAAAACGATTTTTGCAATTTTTTACAAGTGAAAAATGAAATTCTTATTTTTAAAATTTTAATCATATCTTGAATGTAATTGTTTGATTTATTTTGATGATACGATTAATAAGGTGATTTCAGATTAATTTTTGATCCTCTTTAGATTAGATTAGGAAATCACATAACTATGAAATCACATAATTGTTAAATTACATAACTGTGAAATCACACAACTGTGAAAAATATAGTGACATGGGCAAAATGGTACATGAACTTATTGGTGAGATTTGAAAATGTGAGTAATTAAAGGTATTATTCATTTAGCTAATTAACTTTTTGATCAAAGTCTCATCTTTAAAACATAGTCTAATAGTAACACTAATCAATAATTATAATTAAAATGTGAAAAAAAAACATTCGTGAACCCTACCGAGATTGACATAACGAATGCAAGTTCTATATAAATCATCATTCCCTTAAGTTGTAGGTTTAGGGTTTTTTTCTTTATAACACAATTACTATCAACTTTCATAGCATGAGACTGTTGATGTTAAATTGGCTCATACTCTATTAATCACATAGTCGAGCTCATTTTATTTATGACTGATATCGATTCAAAGAATTTCCATCGAAATTGACACATTTAGATAGTCAAATATGAAAGTAGCTCGTTGTAAGGGCAACTCCAATGGTAGTACTAGTGCCATAGGTATCAAAATCAAAATTTGATACCCATGAGCACTATTTGCATGGGTATCAAAAAAACATCTCCAATCATGGGTATCAAAAATTTGGTATCAAATTAACTTTTTTAAGTTAGTAATTTTATTATTATTTTTAATATGATAAATAAATTCAAAATATGATAATTATTATAATTAATTATTTTAAAAAAATAATATTCTATAAATAATTATTAAAAAATTAAAATTAAAATAAAATTTCTATCTCCTGCAAAGATTTTAATATCTCACCAATAATTCTTGTGGGCCCCGCGTTATTTAGTAGGCTATTAATTATTTGTTTAATATTTATCTATTTGCCACATGGCACATTATTATTTGTCAATGAGATTATGGATAGGATTTTATGATAAAATTCTGACAACATATCTAAGCAAGTTTTTCAATAAATAAGGCCAAGCAACTTTACATTCTACACAATCATCTTCGTACAAAAAAAAAATCCATATGTTCCATAATTTTCAATATTTCTATCCTTTTGTTTTACTTGTTTAATGGATAGATTACGTAATTTAATAACAAAACATGATCGAGAAGTAAAACTAGGCGTCGTCGCTCGCTAGCAATGATGTCTTTATTCAATGCTGCTGAGCAAGAAAATGAAGATGCGGAGTCATCACAATGGGGCGGTTCAGTACCTAGCCGGAGCTACATACGGCGCCATAGAGAAAGTGTGCATGCCTTGCTCCATGTCTAATATTTTTCCAATCCGTGTACTTACTCGCCGAGTACATTTCGCCATCGCTTTAAAATGCATAAGCATTTATGTGAAAAGATCATGTGTGGGATTACTAACCATGATGACTATTTCATTCAGAAGTCTGATGCCACCGACCGACCTGGATTCTCTACGATGCAGAAGGTGGCACGTGCTATAAGGCAACTAGCATATGGTACAGTGGCATATCTTTTTGACGACACTTGGGGTATAGCTGAATCAACGAGCATATAGATTCTCAAGAGGTTCTCTCGAGCTATCTATGCTGTTTATGGAGAAGAATATCTTCGTCGTCCAACTGCATCGGATCTGCATAGATTGCTAGCCAAAGCTGAAAAAAAAGGGTTCCCTGGTATGCTCGGGAGCCTCGATTGTATGCATTGGCGATGGAAGGCACGTCCTAAAGGATGGGAGGGACAGTTTACTGGCTACAAAGGACGTACAAAAATCATTCTAGAGGTGGTGGCTTCTTACGATACATGGATCTGGCATGCCTTTTTTGGGCTTCCGAGATCTCTAAATGATCTCAATTTCCTTTCAAAATCACCATTGTTTGATGATGTATGTGAAGGTAGAAATAATCAAGTTGATTTTGAAGTTAATGGAAGGCATTACGGTCGTCGGTCAAGGATATTATTTAGTTGATGGTATATACCCTCGTTTGATGAAATTTGTTAAGACAATATCCAATCCCGGCACGCCACAACACCAACATTTTGCAAAGATGCAAGAGGCATATCAGAAGGATGTGGAAAGAGATTTTGGGATTTTACAAGCGCGTTGGGCCATTGTTCGAGGTCCTGCCCGTGGGTGGCATCGAGAGGATCTAAGCTATATCATGATGGCTTGTGTAATTTTGCACAACATGATAGTGGAAGATGAACGCGACGAAGATGAGTTGGTTAACTTTGACCCAGATGAGATCCCAACTTGTCCAGCTAAAGCACAAATTTATGAGAGGCCACCGATGGAAACAGATGTGCAACGCAATGTCATTTGTGATATGACTGGATTCATGAGTAGGTACCAAGGGTTGAAGTGTCAGGTTATTTCGAGAAGCCTACAAAAAGATTTAGTACAACACTTATGGAACAAGAAAGAGCAAGAAGATGGGCATGAAGAGAACGACGATTATTAATATTTCACTACTATTTATACTTTATTATGTTATTGTGTGAGCCATTTATGTTATTTCATTTCTTGCAATATGTTTTAGGTTTTTACTTTATGGCATAACTTATATAACTTATATTGCCTATTGTCTTTATCAAGGGAATGTACCGCCTTTTGTATTCTACAAGTAAATCTTTTAGAACAAAAAATTACCTTTCCTAGTGTGTTCACTCTTTATCGGGCCTCTTTGAATGGATTGGGCAGCCCACAAAGCTTCGTCATCAGGCGCAAGGTTTGATTTCGGTCTACCCTAGTACGTGTTACCCCTATATAACCCCCCCCCCCCCTCTCTCTCTAACCATCTGGTCCATCTCACTCTTTCCACCATTCCTGCACATTTCGCAATCTGGTGCCTATCCTCTGTTTCTTTTAAGGTATGTCTGTGTTCTTAGTGCGATCAAATTTGTATATTCAATATGGGATATCTTGTGTTGGATCTAACAATCATGTTGGGTTTTTGTTATGTTTAGGGTTTGCAGATGGACGAGCACTCTCCTGGCGTTCTAGCTGTGAGAATCAACAGATCAGGTATCGATCGATCTTGTTACAACCATGATTCACTGATTTTTCCCACGATTTGTTTGTGAACTTTATTTGATAGCTTGTTCCCGTCATTTTCTTCAGTTGATTAAGATTTATTGTTCTATTTGTTTCCTTTCTGATGATGCTAACAAACTCATTTATTGATCTATAGATATAAATGTTTTGAACTTTATTTGATAGCTTGATTTCCATTTATACCCATGTTTCAGATTTTTGGCTCAATTTTAATGAATGCTTGAAGAGCTTTCTTGGATCATTTTAGATCATGAGTGTTTGTCTAGATAATGTGTTTTATGAGAACTATAATTTTTGGCTCTTTTTATTCGATTTGCTACAACATCCAGACATGCTAATTTGAAAAGTTTCTGCTCACCTTTCCAAAAAAATAGTCTCACTTTCCTTTTTGGCTTGTCCCAAAGTAATTCTCTTTCTGGCCCAAAATAGGAGCGACATTTTGTTTTGCAAGTCAATTCATTGAACTTCGACCAACAAATCAAATTCTAAATAGGGCAAATTGCAATTTAGTTACCCATGTTTACCAATTTTTGCAAGTTTGCTCCCAACATTTAATTGTATGCAACCCCTTCCCAACATTGGCATTTTCTTATAGTCCAATGAAAAATTGGATGGAAAGTTCACTTCCTTTAAAAAAATCAAGTCATTTGCCACTTACATTTTCTTAAAGGGGCAATTATGACTTTTCTTAAATGAATGTTGTATATTATGCAACTTTCTCTTGCTTTATGTTGGCTTGTGATTAGCTAATATTCTGTGATCTACAAGTGTGCATTTATTTTAAGAATCCTGATATTTCACTTAATTAATTGATGTCTCACTTAATTAATTGATGTCGAAATCCCAAGTTTGAGCAGATATATCTGAATTTTGCTTGCATTTACATTTTGTCTAGATTGGCCATCCCTGTAAGATGTATTATGAAAGCTGCAGTTAATATCAGTTAAGTTTATCCCCAGGAGTGCATATCACTATATCAGTACTTATTTCCCCTTTTTAGGACCAGGTCATACCATATACAATTTCTATTGACTGCATTTCAACCGTGCTCATCATATTGCTTGGGATTCCATATTGCTCTTCTATGTTTCAATTGTGAATGCGTTGTTTTGTTATTTTCGACCAATCACTATGTAAAGTGTATTACTCTAGGATTTTTGTAATTATCAAGCAGTCAAATAAATCAACATTGTGTTTGATCATGCCGATTTCGGGTTCTTTCATCAAGCTGACATCACATTATCGGTGATGGTAGGCCCATGCACATGATTGCTTGATACTAAAATGAGTTGATCAATATCTTGCTATCTGGCTAGTCAAACTTTTAGGGTTGATGCCAAGTTGATAGGTGCAAAATCACGTGTGTTGTTGTACTTGTATTGAGATCTTTCCGTGAAAACTGTCTTTATATGAGATAAATTTTGCTGCCAGCCAGATAGTTTGATAGTGGTATTGCTGTTCTATCATTTTTGTACCCTGAGATTTCCATGCTACCCGTTTTTGATTTGGTTTAACTTGAGACAGTCAACTATATTGGATTGTTTCTTAGTTGTATTATTTATTAACTTTAACGGATGTCATAGGTATGCTGGAGCCAAGCAGCAAACTTCCTACTGTGACTCAGATCACTGACCAACATATAATGGCTTTACAAATCAATGGTTCAGCTTGGGCATTGGCGACTTCTGCTACACGATTTAAGGCATTCCTCCTAGACCTCTACTACTTTTGTTATCATTTGGACCATGTTTCATTTTGATGCATTGGCATGCTGCCAGAAGTTCCTTTTCGACTAGCTGTCCTTTTAACACAAGCTATTTCTAGTCCTGACTTTCCTGAGATAATACTGAACATTATGTTTATTTACGTCATTCCTAACCAAGACTGTCCTTGTTATTCATTAAAAATGGTCCAGTACCTTAAATTTTTTGAAGATGCCTAGTTATAACGACAATAGCTGTCTAGGTCACGTCGTAACCATATATTATATCATAACCACTTCCTTAATATGTAAATAGTGCCATAGTTTTCCCTCGATCTGCTTGCAGTCTTAGAGATCTTTATTTCTTGGCACACCTTTGTCTTAGGAGTGTGAGCAGAGTCATTCCAGCAGAGTTCCCAATTGGAGTAAGACTTACAATGCTGTTTGTTTTAGCACCCTTTTTAGAGTAAGAGCATCTAACCCGAGCTGATTATAAAAGAATTGGTTAGTCAACTTGGTCCTTTGACATATCTATAAATTGAAAATTGTAGGGTGGCTGTGGTTAGTAGGCTTGTAAAAGAATTTATGTATTATATTGTGTTCTCAATTTACTTTTCTTTGCGTATTTGCTTCATATATATATATATATATATATATATATATATATAAAATATATATATATTTGTTTTAAGCTAGTTAACTTGATAATTTGATGCAATATCACTTGTTACTTCTAATAGTTAAAGATGGGATTTTGCCAATTCTTTGTCCAATGAGCAATATTGTAAGTGCACTAACTAAAACCTCTATGGTAGATTTCTTTTTAATGGAAACAACTCCATTATAGCCGATCCCAAGTGATTGTGACCTGTTGGGTTGAGTTTGATTAAAAATGTAAACAACTCTGTTTGTACACTGATGCAATAGTTACCTGTTTGCTTTGATACCTTACTGTTATTCTGTTTACTTGGTTCTTGTGATAAATATTCAGTGCTAGATATGTTTCCCGTCCATTTAAGAACTATTTGAGTTAATTTTAGAATATATTAACTTCGTAAATGTGCTATTAGATAAGGAAATGGATTTTTCTTTCTTTCTGATTTCCTTTATCGTGAAGCCACAAATAGGTGGCTCTTCTTCCGCTTCTATCTTTCTGTTTTTTCTTCTCTCAATTTACCAGTGCTCGACCTTGTTTTTATTGCCCCGAACTCTCCCTCATGGATAGATTCTATATCCTAGTGTCATTTCATGCTTTATTTTCAAAACTATGACACTATATTGATTAGAAAACATGTTTAAATGTACAATCTTTGTCAATACTTTGTTGCATTCCAGTGTCGATTCCTAACATCATGTTTCAATTAACGAATTTTTCACCAATATACTTGCTTGACCCCCATCTTATGAATAGACCCCCCAATATAGAAAGGAAAAAAAATTGGCAAGTGTATATTGAGATTGAACAGAGAACAAACATAGAAACACACACAAGGAAGAGACATATTCAAGTAATCAATTAATACGTATTACATGAGCTTCTGTGTACATATATACAGGAGAAATAACAAACTGCCAATAACTACTCTTAACAGACCAACTGATTTCCTAACAGCTTAACCAACATACTCCCTCTGTCCTGGAACAAATGTCGCATTTGACTTGTCAACATTTTTAAGAGTGTGCTTTACACTAGCTTGTACAATATCAAATTTACACCAAGTTTATTTTCTAATTTAGCAACGCGACATTTATTTTGGAACAAACCAAAAAGGAAAGTGCGACATTTATTTCGGGACAGAGGGAGTAACAAATAGTGAACTAACTCTACTCTTCAATATTACAATCAGTATCCTTCAACTTGCTAGTATTTACACTTGATGCCCTTGAGTGAGTCTTTGTCTCCAATGTAATCACTTACTGTAATATGTATGAATCTACTTTAAAACACAGGAGGGGTATTAATGAGGTTTGGTACCAACCTCTGCATGCAACTTTTCTTGCTTCTATAAATCTTCTTTCTTGGACCATTCTTTACCGTATTCCCTTCCTCAACTTCTTCTGTCCTAATCGCAAGTGAACTACAGGTTTGCCAACAACTTTGACTCCGTTCAGCTTCACGTTTGTCGCCATCTTCAACGCCGGAGAACACCAGGTCTCTTTCTCTCTTTCTCTCTCTCTCTCTCATTTCCTCGGTCTTTTCTTCCAATACCTTACCATCTCTGATCTGGTTTTGAAGACGATGACCTCCACTCTCTCACTTTTGATCTCTTGCCACCTTGATTGAAACTGAGCTCTCTTTGTTTAATGAAGCCTGGATCTATGATTAAAAATGATCAAATCAGAATTTCATATCCCATTTATTCAAAAATAAAAATAAAAAATAGATCCCCAATTAATTTAATCACCCGAAAAGGATAATAAATCAGACCTTCAATTTGCGTATCTATGCGAAGCTATGCAGATTGGGATTTGATTTATTATTCTTTTTGGTTTGACTAAACTAATTGGGTATCTGATTTATTGTTTTTTGTTTTCTTTATTTTTTTTGTATATAGGATCTGATTTTATTATTTATTTTGAGGGATAAATTAATTGGGGATCTGAATTATCTTTAGGGTTGCTCAATTTTGATAAGTCTGGTTTATTCTTTGTCTTGGGTGATTTATAAATTGGGGATCTGGTGAACCAAATTATAAATTATATGAAAAAAGATCTCTTAAATTAGTGTTTTTTTAATCTTGATTGATTGCTCCACAATTAGGGATTTAATCAACCCGAACCAAGTGGGCTTAGAATTCTCAATCTTGCTTCTTATAAGAATTTTTCTAAGAGATGTGCAAGCTGATTTGGCCAAAACTTTTGCTTTGAACTGTTACAAGCTTGTTTGTGGCTAAAAATCTAAATGTTTGACCTAGTCGTGGACCGATCAATCGAGATTTAGTACCCCCTAGCGTACGTCATTTTTATTGAAAGGCACATAAATCATTACATCATATCTAATAGAAGTTTATTGGGAAAAATCTAGCAGATCAGTGGTAAACGATTCGATCCTGAGCTTATGAGCCGAGCTTTGGTTGTGCAAGCTCAAGATTGGTTACACTACATATCATGTAGTGGACTTGAGCTTGACTTGATTACACTGAGCGTAAGTTGGCCCGAGCTGGTTTGTTTTACTTAATAGAAAAAGAATGAGCCTTTAGTTTAATAATTTGAGTTGGGGACTTGGTAATTGAACATTGACTAAACTAGAGATGAAAGAAAAAGAAAATTACTCTCTCCATCCCTAAGTGACTGCCCACTTTTGATTTAGTGTCAAATTACATTAGTACCCATTAAGACGGAACTCATTTAGGGGAAAAAAATATAAATTGGTCAGTCATTTAGGGACCGTTGGTAACTTTGCAAGAAAATGGAAACAAACACGCTGATGTACACTTTCTCAACTCTCCATCTTTTGGCTCAAAGAAAAACAGGGATGAATAAAATGAGAGATCTGTTTGTGTTTTTGCAAAACGGATACAGAAATTTTACCAGTTGTTTCAATTTTATCAATGAGAAATCTATTGTTTCGTCTGGCAGTTTCATGTCAAATTCTTAAGCTTCCTATTTAAGCTTAAGAATTTATATTTAGCAAAGGAAACCTGTAGCTATCTACAATAAATCTTACTTAGTAGAATGTTTCTCCCTCAGTTAATAAGGAACACTGCTTTTTGTTTCTTTTAAATTTCTGTCACTCTTTTCTCCTTCAATAGAAGGTTAGTTTGGATCTGAAAAAAAGACGTGAAAAAAACACCTTAAATAGGAAATTAAAATTAAAATTAAAAGCTCATTACGATTACAAATTTTGTGATGAACATAGTATGTCCACAGAAAGTGTGATGTGCCATTGTGAAAGCTCTTGAATACGATTCAATCGTATAATGATATTTTCAATCTCCTTTATCCTTTGTTTATACTCATTTTGAGACCCAACCGAAGCATAAATATTTTGGGCTGTCGAGAACCAGTAACTTTTTTGATTAATTTTGATTTCTTTTATAGTTTTTTAATATATAATTTATTTTTTGTGTGTTTATAGGACCCATGGCTAGAAGCAGCAATGGCAGAAGAAATCCCATTCGGTCCTGCCGTAGGAGGTTGGACACCATTGATGAAGATGCATGGGGCCCATGGGCAAATCTTCCGGTGGACATTCTCATGGTGATCATAATGAAGCTAGGACTAATTGATTTTCTGGCATTCAGTGGTGTTTGCACGCCATGGAGATCATCAGCTCTTTCAAACCGGTCAACCTTCTTGGCACGAAAAGAGCCTCTTCTTCTGACCTTGTCAAAGAACGCGTGCACCAAGAACGTGTGCATTTTCATAGACATATTTGATGAAAGCAGAAGGTACAAAACCGCTCTTGGTAGTGACCCATCTCGTCGTTTCTCCGTAGTAGGTGTTTCTTGTGGGTACCTAATTATCTGCCGAAATAAATCTTCAGAGTTATATCTTGTAAATCCCATTACAAGGCATGAACTCTATTTCCCACCCCTGCCAAAAAACTCACCCTTCTATTACGCCTCTTTCCGTTCCGTCCTCGTCTATTCATCTTCATTATCCAAATTTATAGTCGTAATACTGTATAGAGGAGATAATAGAGGAGATAATCACAATCACGTAATCTTTTCTGGATTTGGTGATTCCGAGTGGGTTTTTCTCCCAAACCCAGGTCAAGATTGGGTTGACTTGGCCTTCTTTAAGGGTAAAATATACATGTTAAACAGAGACGGAAGTATAGGGGAAATGAGAATGAATCCTTTGCCAGGTCTGCATTTACTCTATGTAAAAAAGATGCCATCTTTAGAACGAGAATTGATTAGTTCAGTCAAACGGCTTTTCATGGTGGAACATTTATCGAGACCAATAGTCAAACATGAGTTTGACTTTGAGAAGATGGAGTGGGTGGTCATAGAGAATCTTGGGGGAGATAGCTTGTTTATCAACAGAGTTAAGTCATCTGCAATTGTAAGTTGTACCAACTGGCTAGGGCGCGGAAAGGCTCAATGCAATGGCACTTATCGTCTTCCTAAAATTGGTGGAGTTGAAGCTGATTCGTGGTACTTTCCTCATGATTGTTGCAGTAATAATCTTCTTGAAGATTCATTGATGTAGAATCTGAATTTTTGAAGATTATACTATGAAATTTGGTGTAGTTGGTTTAAAGGCCTTTGTTGTATAAAAGTGGTTTTGAGGCTCTAGTTTTTTGTTTTGTTTTTATCTGAAAATATTCATTGCAATTGTCAGAGACAAAGAAAATATGGTTCAGTGTTGATTTTGTTCATCATTTTTGACACATTTTGCCAGTTTCAATATTGGTTCTTCTCAAATAATTTTACAAATTAAACATTAATACTCCAATAAATAAAAAATTCATCATTGAAATTAAACAAAATTCTAATACTAGCACCAATATAAAAATGTCATGATTTTTTTTTTCGGGTTCGGTAAAGTTATCGGTATTGGAATTATAAAACTGTATCGAAATCGAAAACTCGGTTTTGTTGTAATTTAATACGGTAACTATTCGGTATCATCAATTTTTGTTTTTTTTTCCCAGTTCGGCTGTTGTCGGTTTCGGTTTGTTTTCGATTTTCTTGCACACACCCCTCTAATAATTTTAGATTGATTTAATTATTCGAATAAACATCACTAAGACAATATTCAGGAACCAAAAAAAGGTAGATAAGATAGCCAATCACTTCCACAGAATAGAGTGCTCCAGTAGCATAGAGCCCTGGTTTTCCTTCGGGAGGTTCAAGGTTCGAATCCGCCCTCCCCCATGTCGTAATTGAAATGTTGAAATTTGACAAAGAAAAAAGGGGCGGAAATAGCACTCAGTTCAAAGGCAATACAAAAGAACCTCATATCCATTCTTATCAATACATAAACACATGCACATATCTACATATAGCAATAATGGATAGAGAAGGATAAATTGATAAGGATGGGAACATTAGATTTCATACCTTAAAGAATCTGCTTATGCGTAGTAATGCTGAGATGATATTTCTTTTGCGGTTGACTTGATGTTTGCTGTTACAACAACAACAAAGCATTAGTCCCAAAATAATTTGGGATCGGCTAACATGAATCCTCATATGTCATCGTGTAAAAAGGTTGTTGGAAAAAAAAAATAGTCTGCAGCTCTTTCACCCGAACCCAAAACAGAAGTCGAAATCATGCCAATCATATACCAATGGAAATAGGAAGCCCGATCAAACTATCTGAGATGACAGACCAATGTTGATGTCCAACTCCTTAAGCGACCTAGGCAAGCAAACGAAAAGTCAGCAAGAGAAAAAAAAATTGAAGGTTCCACCGAGATTTGAACTCGGGCTATTGGATTCAAAGTCCAATGTCCTGACCACTAGACCATGGGACCCATCATCTGCCCATAGAGGCTTCCTCTACTATATAAGAGTAGATACTAATGAGTCAATAAATGAATACTTCATAGAATATACTGTCAGAAGATACAGCAATCCGCCCAAAAGTACCAAAATCGAATGGCATTGATATGCCATCTTTAACTGGGCTATCAAAGTATGAACTGACTTCATCATAAGTACAATTGGTGGATGATTCAACATAATTAAGTCTATTTCCTTATTTAGAAACACGATGCGACACTTTTTAGGGACGGAGGGAGTATAAGAATAATGTGGATAACCTGCTCTCAACAAGTGCAATTTTACCTTCACTTTATGTCGCCCGTCAACTTGACAAGGTAGATAAGGATACCAAAAGAGAGATTTACCAAAGTCAAATTACTAGACTAATTATAACAAATAAAAGTCACTGCCAAAGTACTAAAGAGGAAAAGAACCACATGAGGACATCATATGTGGTGGTATACTATCTCTCACCAATAAGAGATCCTGAAGCCAAAGCAACAATGGTGCAGATACGGAAACCCATCGACTTGACATGACAGACCATTATCTAAATGGAAGTAAAACTTGGCAAGAGAAAAAGAAGCAGAAAATGTAGTAAAGGAAAAGATTGAGAAAAAAATGAGAAGTAAACAAGAGAAAAAGAGAAACCAGGTAAATAGTTTAAAGCTAAACTCACTTCAATAATCAACTCTGAATTTCTTTGAAGCATTACAGGTATATTTACAGGAAATCATCAGGAAATTATTATATTTTGTTTATGTATTAAATTTTCTCTCTATCTCCTCATATTACAAGGCAAAGAAGTATTTTATTGAAGTAATTCATCTGCAATCTCTATAGATCCTCTCTAAAAACGTCCAAAACCGAAGCAACAGCGTACTAAGTAGAAATTGATATCCATTAAACTAGCTGACATGACATACTATCGTTTCACATCCTAATTAGGAAAAAAATATCATGGAAAGGTATAACCACTAGACCATGGGACCCTCCATCTGAGATTTGAACTCGGGCTATTGGATTCAAAGTCCAATGTCCTGACCACTAGACCATGGGACCCTCCATCTGCTATATGGTGCAATTCTTTAAATATATGCACACCTTAACGAGTCAAAATACTCCACAAGGAGAATGTGTTTAGAATAACTCCAAAGGCAATATGCTAAAGAGAAGAGAAATGCTGGAGAAATCAGTGAGAAACCGCATGGATATAAATGTTACTCCCTCCGTCCCTATATGAATGCCTATTCTCCCAATATTTTTGTCCCAAAACAAATGTCTATTTTTTGAGGAAGTTAATATATCACTCCAATCTGGCTAACACATAAAACACAGTAACAAACAGCTTTCAATGGATTTAACTTAAATATACTCCATAAAAGCCTATTCAGGACCAAAACCACCCTGCATTGCACACATGAAAGAAGATGATTTTAAAACATAATCCCTCCGTCCCATCTTAAAGATCAAAAGATTCCCAAAAGTTTTTCCCGTCTTTAAGTTCAAAATCCCAAAATGGGAAGGTTATAATACTTCTTTATTCAATGGGCCCCACATGTCATACTCACAATAATTATCCACTAACTATTCCCCATCCCACTTTCTCTCTCCTACCCACTTTCTATACTCTTAACACCCAACCCCCACTCAACAATATTTTAATATATAAAGTACACTTTCTTAATGCTTGAACTCACTAGTTTTTTGAACTTTAAGATGGGACAGAGGGAGTAGAACTTAATAGAAACAAGGAAATGAAGGGAAAATAGATAACAAAGTAGACTGTCCTATGATTAGGCGAGATTTGCTTGTCCTTATCTCCCAACAACGTTGAAAGGTTCATTTGACAAAATAAAGCTTAGTACATCATGCCATGTTATCAAATATGCATTCAAAAATAAAAGGATAGAAATCAGAATCATGCAATGATTTCTCAGTTAAAACATAAAAATGCATTACACCTGGTTGGGTTTCGGCTTTGTTAATATCAATAACGATGTTTCCTTTCTCCTCTGCACATTAACTACAATGCAGATGGTTACAGCTAACCAAAAAGAGAGTGAATTTGAAATCAACAATATAGTATTTAATGGAGTGCCTATAGGAAAAAACACCAAATTCAAGTTTGAAAAACATAGATGCAGATATATATATATGCAAGGAGCCTACATAGATCTATATTTTCTGATTTACTCATATTAATTTCTTAATTGTACACCAGGTGTAAAGGTTGAAGAGCTCAACATAAACTATAATTAGTTTGTCTAATTTGGCAAAGAAATGGGCCTTTAGAAAGAGGAATAAAAAAGGGAATGAAACAAAAACAAAAAGGAGCTTATATGCTAATAAAAATAGGTCCCACCGAGATTTGAACCCGGGTTACTGGATTCAGAGTCCAATGTCCTAACCGCTAGACCATGGGACCCTCCATCTGCGAAACCAGGCCCCTCTTTTAATATAGCTAATTGAATAAAACTATTCCATTTGGAAAACATATTTGGAACAAGGAAGCTTATCAAAGGTACTCCCTCCGCCCCCAAATGAATGTCCAAAAACTTTTCAAATTTGCTCTTGATCAAGAGCAAATTTGAGAATTTTTTGGACATTCATTTTTGGGCGGAAGGGAGTATATAACAAAATCAATGAGAAAGGAGTATGACGATTTCTCAGTTTATGGTGAATCTGTACAGAAAATAATGCTTGGATTTTGAGAATAATCAATTATGTCTGAGTTTATAGTGGGGTTGGGTAGCTTCCTTAGCCTTTCTATGTAGTAACGTTATTGGAGTCTTTTGGGGTACGGCTTTGTCAGTTAATCTATTTTGGTTTACTTATTCATTTCTTATTGTTTTAAGTCTGGCCATATTTTACGTTTCCACTTTTGGTGGATTTCCTGTCCACCTTATGAATGGTTAAATCCGATCTCACCAAACTTGAACTCCAGAACTGGAATCAGAGTCCAACGTCCTAACTGCTAGACCACAGGACTCTGCAACTGCTAAGTGTTAATGACCAAAAGTACATATGTAAGACAGATTTGGAAAGTGTTAGGGTCATTATTCATTAAGGTAGGTAGTCGGTTATTATTTATCTGTGTTTCTAATTATATATATATATATAAGATTTTCATCACTAGTGAGACAAAACAGTCTGAAAAAGAAAAAAAAGTGACAAGAGTACTCACCTATCGAACAAACATAAAGAAAAACAATCAAAGGAGAAAAAGCTGCAATCATCTTGATCCTCAACCCAATGCTGCCATAAACATGCTGCCGTGACATAAATGTTTCATGTTCGAAGTTTTGCTCCACCTAGGCATGCAAAATGGAAAGTTAAAGCGGAAAAGTAAATGAGAATGTTGAAAAAGAAAATTCAGGTCCCACCGAGATTTGAACTCGGGCTATTGGATTCAAAGTCCAATGTCCTGACCACTAGACCATGGGACCATACATGAGGATCCACCCTATTCAAAGTAAATAACAGAATTTTCATACAAAATTCATTTGAACGCAGGAAATCTACAGAAGATATATGTCCATCCAGATGGTATCAGTGTATCACTAAGGAACATGTAAGCTAAAATGTACGAAATAGATGTAAATTGACTAGGACCCAATGTGTTCAGAAAACATGTACAGGCAGAGACACTAGTAAGCAAGAAGGGAAAGGAAAAACAGTACGACTATATATATATATATATATATATATATATATATATATATATATAAGAATCAAACCCAGAGGGTCATATTAAGAGTAATAATAATCGAACGGTGTTGTATCTTGTTAAGATTGCATTAACATTGTCACAATTACAAAAAATTAGATTATTCATTTGGAAAATAAAGATAAGTGAGGACTATATATTCAAGATGAAGCAAATAATAATCAAATTAATCAAGTTCAAAGTCAAAGTTAGAACAAGAAAATTATATTACTCCCATGTTCTATAAAAATTAATCTATTTCACAAGTAAATTTTTTATTAACTATGTTTTAGTTGCTTATAACTTGTTAAAATTACATTTATTTTTAACAATGATTTTTTAATGGAAAGAGGTGATTTTTTGTTTTCAAAATAGAAGGAGTAATATATCAATTAAGTCAAAATTTAAATTGAAATATAAAAGTAAACTTAATATTCACATTCCCCTTAAAGAGGGTGAGTATAAATTTAAGATTTTACCAAATCCAATATTTAAGTAACAATATTACCCATTTGCTTTAATTTTATGAACTTTTACAAAGTCTGGTCACTTTTTTTTTTTCAAATAGTTCCTTAACTTCAACTAAATTTAGGGGTTGTAAAATTTCCTGGTATATATTCTTTTACAAAACTTAAGAGGACATAAGGGTAATTTTTAAAACTCAGGGGGTCAAAAATGCATATATATGTCCTTTTAATAAAATTAAAGGGGGCCATGGGGCAATTCTTGAAAGTTCAGGGGGTCAATTGACCCCCCTTGCCACTACAAGGCTCCGTTCCCTGGCTTGAGTCCATTTTCAACCATTGTACTTTCACTCGACTTCCAATTTAACCATCATTCTTTTCTTTTTCTTTTCTGCATAAAAACAACTGTAACCTGGAAAATCTCCCATCCCAACCCAAACACCGCGGACTATGACACGCGACGCACGGAATAGACACAAATTTGGGGTCGGGGTAGAAGGTTCCAAAACTACAAAGTTTTTTGTGCCTAAAAAAAAAGTTGTTAATGTGGAAGTCGTGTTAAAGTACGATGGTGGAAAATGAAATTGAGCCTATATATATAAATTCCTAACTCTATACTAGTTGAATATGTTTGAGACAGAGACAAAAGTGTAATGGAAAGATTATTTTGCTAATTGGATAAAGCAGTGAGTACTGAACAGAAGAAATAAAAAAGAAAATATCAAGGACAATAAAAAGATCCCAGGGAGATTCAAAAAAAATGGTTAGTCGGTTCATGTTCACTAGGCCTACTTACTAATTAGGCACAAAAAACATGCTTGGAAATTGGAATCCTAATTCATATCTAAACATTAAGAAGAGTATGTCTGGAAATTAAACTCCTAAATCCTATGTAAGCAATATACCAAAACAGTGAGAATTATTATAGCAACCAAATTCAAGATCCTCCTCCCCCTTCCCCCCTCCCTCACAACACATACGCACACACACACACACACATAATCACCAAGAAGACAAGCAGGAAAAAGAAAAAGACAACGTAATTTGTTTGAAAAGAATTCAATTTTCTTGTCTTGAAATCTAGTAACAATACCACCAATTCATTTGACAAACAAAGCTCGGAAAATATGAATTGTCCGACATTATTTAATACTTAAAACGTTCAAGAAGTAAACATGAATTCCCACCATTAATAAGACATAAGAACGGTGTTTTCTAACTTATTTGTCTATATAAAAGCTATAAAACCAGGTCCCACATAGATTTAACTCATGGTATTGGACCAAAAGACCGATGTCCTGGCCATTATATCATGCCACTAATGTGACCAAGAGCGGCCATAATTTTGTGTAAGAGAATAGTTTCTGAATACCTATGCTGCTCCAAGGAAATACTTTTAGTAAGTAAACATAGGGGGGAAGACACTAAGGCAATAGGCAAGGAGCCTACATAGATCTAAAAAATCTGGTTTACTAAAATTAATTTCTTAATGGTACATCAATTGTACAGGTTGAAGAGCACAACAGAAACTTTAATTAATTTGTCTAACTTGACAAAGAAATGGGCCTTTAGAAAGAGAATAAGAAAGAAAGGAGTGAAACAAAAACAAGAAAGAGACTATATGGTAAGAAAAAAGGTCCCACCGAGATTTGAACTTGGGTTATTGGATTCATAGTTTTATGTCCGGTCATTGTAATCAATTTCACTTAAGGTGGATTCTTTTTCTCTTATGTCGACAAATAAATTGTTCTACCCAAAGAAGAATTTTTTTTATGGATTTCTAGAAATTCCTAAAACAGAAAAGAGCTTAAATTTGAACTTGGGTTGGATTCAGTCCAAAATCTTAACTGATTAGCCACAGGACTCTGCAACTGCTAGATGGTCCCACCTTTTCCAAAATAACTTAGGGCAGTGACCAAAAGAACAAAAGAATGTTGCCATCCCCCCCACCAAACGCCACACGATAGAAATTCTAAAAGAAACCGGAAGATGGGTCTAAGCATTGGCAAATGCATAATATGATCTATTGTCATCATACACAAATGCTTCGTAATGAAGTCTTATGAAAAATCATTCGACAGAATTTTAACAGATTTCTGTGGAAATAGGTATACAATGGTATTGAATAGGCGTTTGATTATGAAAGGGTGGTCAACACACCTACATTGAAAAGGAAAGCATGAGAATTCCGACATTAGTCGGTATTAGTCAAATTGATTTATCAGATAAAATCCAAAATTGAGATATGCATAAGATATTTAATTAAATCAAAGGAAATTGCATATAAAGAAGTACCCGCATCTTGTTTATATCCATAATAAAGGGAAAATCCCAAATCAAGCTTGAAATATACACATACAAAGAGTACAGAATGCACAAACAGAAGACCAAATCAAAAGGAATATAATGGACAAAGAGTAGAAACAACAAAGTACAGATTAGAAATTGTATCGTAATTATATATGCATACAAAAAGAAGACCAGAAGCTCAATTCAAGATTGAAAAACGGAATCAGATGAAAGAAAAAAAAAGAAATGATATCAGACTCTGTACCTCATAGACTCTTGCAGAATCTAAAGCATAGCGACCCTGAAAATATGAGATATAGCGTGTAAAGGTGTGCTCCCGAGTTTTAAAAGGAAAGAAAAGAAAGGGAAGAGAAGGAAAGGAAGGGGAAGGGTAGAAATTTAATTTCTTTTCGAGGTGTTCCCGAGTTAAGAAGGAAAGGGAAGGAAAAAATATAGAATTATATTTATACCATTAATGAAAGAAAAAAAGTTTATATTTGAGGGGTAAAATAGGTTTATCAAAAAAGTTTCTTTTATAACATTTCATTTCCTTCCACTTTCAGGAGGATTGTGTAGGAGGGAAATGCTCAAAATATTTCCTTTCTTTTCCCTCCAATTCCTTCCTAAAAAATCTCGGGAGCAAGCTTAGGAAGAAAATTATTTTAAATTTCCTCACTTTTCCTTCCCTTTCTCCCGTTTTTAAAACTCGAGAGCACACCCTAAGAGATTTCACTCATATCAAAGAAAAGTGCATATAATGAAATACTGTATTCAGTTTCTTGATTATATCCCTACAAAAATGAAAAATCCCAAATCAAGATTGAAATATAGTGGACAAAAACTAGAATTACATACTACTCCCAGAGGAATAAATGTTGCATGTTTGACTTTTTAATTAACTTAATTTAATTTTGACCACAAAATCACACAAATTTAATTATTCTAATGAAATTGTGAAAACTGTTAATGGTACTAATTTTAATAGAAAATCAAATACAATTTTTAGAATTTCACGTAGATAATGAAATCGTAGTTAAATTTTGATCAAACTTCAACTAATATGACCAAAAAGTAAATATGTGACATTTATTCCGAGACGGGGAAAAATAGAAATAAGGAATTATACCATAAATATATGCATACAAAAAGAAAAACCCACATCAAGTTTGAAATGTATACATACAAAGAATTACTCGTATCTTGAGTATATCCATAGAAACAAACCCAAATCAAGCTTAAATATACACATACAAAGAGTACAACATACAAAATCAGAAAAGAAAATCAAAAGGAATATGATGAACAAATAGTAGAAAATACAATGTACAAAGAATGAATTGTATCTTAATTATAATTTATATGCATAGAAAAAACAAACACATCTGAGGTTTTTTTTTCCGACGATATTTCGGGAACGGAGAGGGACCAAACCCTAACGCTCACCGGAATATGCGGTAAAATAAAGAGGATCAGAATTCATACCACTCACAGAAAGGAGAAGAAACGGAAGTGATTACCCAAATCCGATTATGTGAAAGGGGGACGGTTATTTGCAAGGCACGCTATTTGCAAGGCACGGAAAATGGACAAAATTGCCCTCCCGTACGCGAACGTTTCGTGTAATTTTACACGACATTGTCAAATACGTTTCGTATATAAATATACGAAATGTATTAAGTTATTTCGTGTATATTCACACGAAATATTAACAAATATTTCGTGTAGTTTCATACGAAACATATCTCGATACCAATAATTCATACTTCCAAACATAAAAAACTGGAAAAATTCAAAGACCAATACAGCTTTATTGAAAAAAAAATCATAAAAAATGGTATACTTTGCCATATTTCACATCACAAATCCAAACTTTCAAACAAGCTTTTAATGATTCCTACATACAAATAAAAAAGGCTCAATAAGTCAAATGATACACTCATACTATGACCTATTTCTTGAAACTCTTTCTTCGTTCGACGCACCGAGAGTCGGTTGAATGTCTCTATCCGAGCTCGTATGGCATGACCAAGTTACTTGCGCTTGCATCACGATGAGCCTCCCAATATAACGCTGGCGATGGCATTGGGTAATCATTATCTAACATGTGCGGCAATATAAAATGGTTTCCAATGTGTCCAAGCACAAGTGTGTATGCGTGGGTGGTCCTACTCCTTGTGGTACGATCCAGGAAGGCATGTGAAGCATTTGGTTAGCGTGTACGAGATGAACACCACATTATACCTCGTGGCAATGATGTGCCCTAGCTCTGGGAGGGTCATATAATAATACTCAGGAGCCGGGGAGGAATAGTAAGCAATGCGACTGTAGAGCTCGTCCATACTAGTCCAAGATATAACTCTCTGATAAAGCTCGCGTCGACTATGCAGCTCAAGGCAACAATGCAGGCGGACTTGAGGCCACATGTCCTCATCTCCGTATATCTGCGCAGCCTGACGCTCTATAGCCACAATGTCCATCACCCCTCACATCTCGTGATGCCTTCAATAAATGGGACCATGAAAGGCATAAATGACATAGTATACCCAGAAGTATGTAGACTAGTGACTTGTCCATTTCCCTTTCCACGACCCCGACCCTGACTCCGGCCCCGTCCCCGTCCTCGTCCCCGACCTCGTCCTCTCCCACGAGTTGAAGAAGCTAGTGGTGGAAGAGACGTAGGAGTAGTAGGGCTAGATGGTGTAGTGTTTGAACCTACTTTCGGATTGGGCGTGGACTTCAAAGAGTTTGAGTCCCACGACATCATACCCGATTGGGTTGATGCAATGAATGTAGATCTAGACCTGCTTTGCCCGGTGGAGGGTGGTGTAGTGGGGACTCCAAAATATCTGTCTCGTATGCTCCCAATCTGAAAGTATTCTCGAACCGGCGGTCCGGGTTTATTTGCCTTTGAAATATGAGGTGGCTCGAAGCATCTCTACGGTTTGTGGATGTAGCTCTTCATTTATCGTTTGGAATAACTTTCTCTTGATCGGTTCAGTGCGTTCGTACTTCGTTCCACACGGCTACAAAAGAATTTTCATTGATCGAAGACCTAGTTGGACGGTACTCGGCTCAATGTCCAACTTCTTCCAAAAAGCATGAATCGAAGATAACCCAATCCGTCCCCGTAGCTCAGTATGCGTGCAATCTCGTGATCGCATGGAAGTCCATGTGTTCGCCTAACATAACACCCACATTACGAGGGATCCATGACATTATCCCCACTACGAGACCGCTCTTTTTGATGATGTCCAAGGCTACATTTGACACTCGCCCCAATATGTCCCGATAAAGATTACAAGTCTTCATATCAACTGAATTTCGCTCTTTGCCATCTCCATGCTAGCTTTGATTTTTATTATTTGAATTTCCATGATCTCGTGAGCAACTTTGAAAATTGTGTCAAAAGTAGAAGAAGTACTTCCCAACGCATGCTTCAACTGCTATGCTCACTCGGATCTGTTCGTGGTGTGGGTTCCGAAGTGTAGCAACGTATCCGTACGCATGGACATAATATTTTGTGAGTATGGAGTAATCCATGTATCGCGGAGATAGCTCAATAAAGCAGATAAGCAAGAAAACGTTTAGAAAACCGTTGCCAACGGGTGTTCCATTCTCCGTAAGTAGCGGGCGATATTGCTTTGCATTGAATTTATTCATGAATGCTTTTGCGAATTCCGGGTTCCCAGTATGAGCCAACGCCCTCTTTCGAACATTGACTTCTATATGCCTTCGACACAAATGATGTGCGGTCTCGGGAAATTCTGCTTGGACAACATTAATGAAAGCCAAGTCTCGATCAGTGAAGAAAACTGTTGGCATGTTGGGAGGATGAAAAAGACTACGCAAATTCTTGAGTGCCCATGCAAAATTATCGGTCTTCTCATTTTGGAGAAACGCATATGCAATTGTGAAATTCTTCCCCGTGGAAGTAAATCCCAAAATATGTAGGAATGGCAGTCCATAGCAGTTGGTGTTGTAAGTGCAATCACCTAGTAGGATTTTAAAGAGAAACAGAGTCAGACAACAGTCACAGAATTACATTTCGTGTACTTATATACGAAATTGTACATTTTATATCGTGTATTTTTACACGACATAAATGATACCATTTCGTGTATTACCACACGAAATATAGTCTTAAAATTATATATCCTTTTCGTGTAGTTTTATACGAAATATGAACATATGTTTCGTATAAAAATACACGAACTTGTAGGCAAAATTTCGTGTATAACCACACGAAATGAAGTCTGAACAGACTGTATGTACGTAATGCAGTAAAAAACACATTGAAAAAAAATTCACAAAAATTTACCTTGGACTACGTATGGAAAGCAGTTGAGCATATGCGATGCTAGTGGGTGAGAGAAGAATACGTCGCCGATGATGTCACTGTCCTTGGCTTTCCTCGTGAATACAATATATTGCTTATCGTCGAGTAATTTCATGAATTGTTGCGGCGGTGATCTCCCCGCTCGTTCCTCCTTGCTTTGAACTTCACGATGGCATTATGGACGTGTGTCCGAGTACTCACATTCTTCTTATCCTTCTTCTTTAACATTGTGAGAATGTTATTCGGACGCATGGACGATTGACTTGCGGTACACACCTCCTCATACTCATCTTGTGACAATTTCCCGAGCGGATGACCTTCCGGATACGTTGGAAAGTCATGATTATGAGAACCATGCTTGACAACATAACCCCATAACCCAAGACCCATATCTTTGGCCCGAAGTTCAAACTTGCACCCAATCCTCTCACGCTAGTTAGCCTCCGATTTTTAGATTTGCCAGCCTATACTTGCCACCAAAATGACATATAATCTTTGCGTAGCCTTGGATATTCCCACTAGTCTTTCTCGAATCTTGTATAACAAGTGTTAAATTTTGAAGGGCCGCAATACTCCGTACGTGTTTTAGAAGTTCATCTCTATTTTCAAATAATTATGATGTCGTGAATTGATCACTCAAATCCGGATATTGACCCTGCAAATTATAGTTGCATAAATAACTAATCAAGCAAAAATTTCAAGATTGGATTTTTATTCGAATGTGTATTTCAAGATTGCATTTTTATTCTAATGTGTATATGAAACATTGTCAATAGAATCCACATATGACAAAGATAAGATAGTAGCATATGAACTTACTTCATTGGAGCTTGGATTTTGATTTTGCCAAAAATGGTATACGCCTACCTCGTTTATTTTTTTTTTATTTTTTTCTAGATTCTAAATGACATTTAAAATGTTTTTCATCTACATGAGTTTCCTCAAAATCCAAATGGAGATTGAGTTACAAAATTTTGCCATTATTTAGGGTTTTTAGGGTTTTCTGTGTCCCGATCTTGCCAAAAATGGTATACGGCTACCTCGTTTATTTTTTTTTAATTTTTTTCTAGATTCTAAATGACATTTAAAATGTTTTTCATCTACATGAGTTTCCTCAAAATCCAAATGGAGATTGAGTTACAAAATTTTGCCATTATTTAGGGTTTTTAGGGTTTTCTGTGTCCCGATCTTGCCAAAAATGGTATACGCCTACCTCGTTTATTTTTTTTTAATTTTTTTCTAGATTATAAATGACATTTAAAATGTTTTTCATCTACATGAGTTTCCTCAAAAATCCAAATAGAGATTGAGTTACAAAATTTTGCCATTATTTACGGTTTTTAGGGTTTTCTGTGTCCCGATCTTGCCAAAAATGGTATACGGCTACCTCGTTTATTTTTTTTTAATTTTTTTCTAGATTCTAAATGACATTTAAAATGTTTTTCATCTACATGAGTTTCCTCAAAATCCAAATGGAGATTGAGTTACAAAATTTTGCCATTATTTAGGGTGTTTAGGATTTTCTGTGTCCTGATCTTGCCAAAAATGGTATACGGCTACCTCGTTTATTTTTTTTAATTTTTTTCTAGATTCTAAATGACATTTAAAATGTTTTTCATCTACATGAGTTTCCTCAAAATCCAAATGGAGATTGAGTTACAAAATTTTGCCATTATTTAGGGTGTTTAGGGTTTTCTACGTGTCCGATCTTGCCAAAAATGGTATACGGCTACCTCGTTTATTTTTTTTTTTTAATTTTTTTCTAGATTCTAAATGACATTTAAAATGTTTTTCATCTACATGAGTTTCCTCAAAATCCAAATGGAGATTGAGTTACAAAATTTTGCCATTATTTAGGGTTTTTAGGGTTTTACGTGTCCCGATCTTGCCAAAAATGGCATACGGCTACCTCGTTTATTTTTTTAATTTTTTTCTAGATTCTAAATGACATTTAAAATGTTTTTCATCTACATGAGTTTCCTCAAAATCCAAATGGAGATTGAGTTACAAAATTTTGCCATTATTTAGGGTGTTTAGGGTTTTACGTGTCCCGATCTTGCCAAAAATGGTATACGGCTACCTCGTTTATTTTTTTTTAATTTTTTTCTAGATTCTAAATGACATTTAAAATGTTTTTCATCTACATGAGTTTCCTCAAAATCCAAATGGAGATTGAGTTACAAAATTTTGCCATTATTTAGGGTTTTTAGGGTTTTACGTGTCCCGATCTTGCCAAAAATGGTATACGGCTACCTCGTTTATTTTTTTAATTTTTTTCTAGATTCTAAATGACATTTAAAATGTTTTTCATCTACATGAGTTTCCTCAAAATCCAAATGGAGATTGAGTTACAAAATTTTGCCATTATTTAGGGTGTTTAGTGGTTTTCGTGTCCCGATCTTGCCAAAAATGGTATACGGCTACCTCGTTTTTTTTTTAATTTTTTCTAGATTCTAAATGACATTTAAAATGTTTTTCATCTACATGAGTTTCCTCAAAATCCAAATGGAGATTGAGTTACAAAATTTTGCCATTATTTAGGGTGTTTAGGGTTTTCTGTGTCCCGATCTTGCCAAAAATGGTATACGGCTACCTCGTTTATTTTTTTAATTTTTTTCTAGATTCTAAATGACATTTAAAATGTTTTTCATCTACATGAGTTTCCTCAAAATCCAAATGGAGATTGAGTTACAAAATTTTGCCATTATTTAGGGTTTTTAGGGTTTTACGTGTTCCGATCTTGCCAAAAATGGTATACGGCTACCTCGTTTATTTTTTTTTATTTTTTTCTACATTCTAAATTACATTTAAAATGTTTTTCATCTACATGAGTTTCCTCAAAATCCAAATGGAGATTGAGTTACAAAATTTTGCCATTATTTAGGGTGTTTAGGGTTTTACGTGTCCCGATCTTGCCAAAAATGGTATACTAGCTACTCCTGCGTTTAATTTTTTTTATTTTTTTTCTAGATTCTAAATGACATTTAAAATGTTTTTCATCTACATGAGTTTCCTCAAAATCCAAATGGAGATTGAGTTACAAAATTTTGCCATTATTTAGGGTTTTTAGGGTTTTACGTGTCCCGATCTTGCCAAAAATGGTATACGGCTACCTCGTTTATTTTTTTAATTTTTCTAGATTCTAAATGACATTTAAAATGTTTTTCATCTACATGAGTTTCCTCAAAATCCAAATGGAGATTGAGTTACAAAATTTTGCCATTATTTAGGGTGTTTAGGGTTTTCTGTGTCCCGATCTTGCCAAAAATGGTATACGCCTACCTCGTTTATTTTTTTAATTTTTCCTAGATTCTAAATGACATTTAAAATGTTTTTCATCTACATGAGTTTCCTCAAAATCCAAATGGAAATTGAGTTAAAAAAAGATTGCATATATTTCGTATGAGCATACACGAAACTATAGACATTTTTTCGTGTATAACCACACGAAATACAGGCTTAAAATTGTATATCACTTTTCGTGTAGTTTTATACGAAATATTTACAAGTAGTTCGTATGAAAATACACGAAACTATAGGAATCATTTCGTGTATAACCACACGAAATGATGTCTCGAATGCATCGTATGTACGAACGTAGTAAAAATACATTGAAAAAATATTCACCAAAATTTTCCTTGGACAACATATGGAAAGCGGTTGTGAAAATAAATTCACAAAAATACATCAAAATATATAATCCATACAAAGGTACATAATCCATACATAAAAAATATAATCCAAAAATACATCAAAATATATAATCCAAAAATACAGCAGACATAATCCACACATCATCCCAAACTCATCCTAAACCGATAGACACTAAATGTGATATCTCTAAACTCTCGTGCACCCGCACAACGATAGCTGAGGTCATCGGAGTGGCCAGGTCATCCGTGAAGCAATGGAAGTAGCCTATCTCGATCGCGGGTAGTGGCTCTGGATGACCATGATGATGTGGAATGTCACTGCGGCTCATGTATCGGATTACTAATCCGAACATGACTCCTAGCTCGAAACCACTCCATATAGTCCGGGAGTCACCGGAGGAGATGTAGTCACCGATGGCCCCAAACGACGAACCGGATCGTAAGCCTCCATGTTGTACTCCATCCACTCGTCCCAAACATCATCACGATCGCCATACACCTTCTTGTACCCCTTCCGACCTGGCTATCAAAATGCACGTCGAGATAGGCAAGGGGGACATCCTAGGGATCCTCTGGCTGGATAGCGAACCGCTCAGTCACCCGGTCAGGCATATACGCCTCGGTGATGTCTAAGAAGCGTATAACACCTCGAAGTATGAAACCGGTAAAAGCGCATCCACCCCGTACCATAAGGCGTCCAACATACCTATAACTCACTTTGTTAGCAAACATGAACAGAATACTTTCAATGGGACGGAGGGAGTATAACAATTTAAATATAAAAAGCTCACCCTCTCAACAGGCATCCTGTCTAGGGTGCGCCGAAACTCGAGCAGATGCTCCATCTCACTGCCCGGCTACATCGGTGCGTGACCATCTCGGGCTCACAGGCTGCCCCTCCGCCAATCCGGGCTCAAAAGTCGCCAGGAAGTCCGGAAGTACTCGTATATCCAGCTGAAAAGTATTTTAGAAATATGTCAAAAAGACGTACTGTTTAGGGAAAAAAAAAAAAGGAGTAATAAATAAATATTAAATATTACCTCTAGGAGAGTCGAACGGCCTCCCATCCGAGCGCATCCGGATCCGGACGCCTTTCCCAACTCGCGATAGATGTACGCCAGCAACGATCCCTGTGCGAGCCGCCCAAATCTCTCAAGATCCATGCACAGGGAAAGATAAGCTGCAGGCATCTTATCCTGACTCTTGTCCACAAACAACAGTGTGCGGCCCAAGAGGAACAGGAGATAAGTGGATGCACGCCGGTCATCTCGACATGTCTCGAACGGGCCTCAAAGGCAAGACGGAGCTCACGTAATGTGTAGGACGTGCCCTCGGGCACCCGTGAGGTGTCTCAGTATCCGGCGTAGGTCGGGCTGCGGATCCGCCGTCCTAACAGAAAACCCGTACACCGACACCTATAAATTGTAAATGAAGAATATGTCATATGCAGTCAACCAAAGCTCTACATATTGAAAATGAAAAATATAACAACAATATACCTAGAATATGAGTGACGTCATGCATCGTAATCGTCATCTCCCCCCACGGCATGTGAAACGTGTTAGTCTCAGGAGACCACCGTTCCACAAATGCCGCGGCCAGCGCCGAGCTAGTCCGGCGAATGGTGGTATCATGCAGGTGATGGATACCCGTAGCATCGACTGCAGTCAACCATGCTCGATCATCCTCGGCCAGTCTATCACGCGAGAACCTGTTTAAAGATTTATAATTAACAATTTTTAGAATTTCACAATAATGATTACATTAAAACCAATGTTTCGTCAAAGTTTATTTTTGTAAACAAATAGCTTACCTATCGAGATGCTGCTGTCTGGTATGGAACTTCACCACCGACTGGCTAGTGGGGTTGCCCCAAATCTCTCGGGCTCGGTGATGACCGAACCCGTATAACAAATCACAAACCTCAGGGCCGCTACCTGGGTCGCTCACAATCTGCCATGATGGTGGCTCCTCCTCACCCGCACCCGCACCCGCACCCGCACCCTGCCTCCTCCTCCGTCCCTGCCCTCTAGCCACATCCTGACCCCTCCTCCTCCCATGCCTCAATGGTCTAACATCACGTCTCTCCGCCTCCGCCTCCTCCTCCTCCTCCGCCGCCTCCTCCTCCTCCTCACCCCCATCAGAGTCAGAAGATGACTCAAGAAAGATCGAATCGAAGATGAAGATGACTCAAAGAACTTCCTCGTGACCGGCGAGGCCGCCTCATCATCTGTATGCTCACTCTCAATGTGCTCCAGCTCAATCACAGTCTCAGGCTCATCATTTTTATCATTTTTTTTGGTGCGTTTATCTTTCTTAACTGCCGTCTCGGCCTTTCTTTTTCTATTGGAAGCGGTCATAGGTTGACGTCCCTACAAAAAATTCAAATAAGAGACAATAAATTAGTCACAGTTAAAGTTCCAGTTCCAGTTCCAGTTCATTTCGTGTAAATATACACGAAATGCTGAATAACATTTCGTGTAAAATTATACGAAATGTTTCTCAACATTTCGTGTATATTCACACGAAATCCAAAGGAGAAATTTTCCTTTAGATTTCGTGTGATTATACACGAAATGCTAAGAACAATTTCGTGTATAGGCATACGAAACAACCTAAACATTGTTCCATTGTGTTTCGTGTGCCTATACACGAAAATTTTGGAACCAGTTCGTGTAATTTTTTGCGAAATGCTTGGAACCAGTTCGTGTAAAATTATACGAAACATTCAAAGTCCAGAAACATATTTCGTACAACAATTTCAAAACCAGTTCATCAATGGAAATCTATAAACAACGTATTCAAACCCAGTTCATAACATCTCATTTTAAAACCCAATTAATCAAACTAATTTTTGAATAATAATAATAATACTCTCTTTGACCTAAACTCAAGAAAATCGAAAACGGAGAGGGAGGGATTACCTTTTTTACGGGCACTGTGGTAGACGATGTTCCGGCGGCCGTGGCGGCGGCGCGTGCGGCGGCGGAAGCGCCGGACTTAACTGCAGGAATCTTCATTCTCACCATCGTTCGTTCGTTTACGCGAGAGAGAAGAGAAGCGTCGTTGTGTACAAGAGAGAGAAGAGAAGCTTGAACGGTTGGAGGGAATGAGAGAAGTGAAAAAAAAATTATATATAAATGGGTATTTTCGTCATTTTCACGTGCCTTGCAAAATTCATGCCTTGCAAATAAAATTCTCCATGTGAAAGCTCAAATGAAAGGGAAATTATGGATTGATGTCATATGGGTCGGGTTTAGGACGGATACCCAAACCCGATTATACCAAAACTCAATGAAATTATGGGATATTTGCCTAAGGTCCCTCAACTACTCTTCAATTCTTAATTAATACTCCCTTCGTATCTAAATCTAAATCTAAATAAATGTTCACATTTCTTCTTTTTTTTTTTTTTTTTTTTTTTTTTTTTTTTTTCATTAAAGTTAAGGGGATCAACACATTTCACCGCTCCCCCCTTGATGCACTTCACAGAGGCGCCTAGCTATGCTAGGGAGGGCAATGTCATTCACTCTAACCACTGGTGGGGGAATCGAACCCATGACCTCCAGGTTGAAAGCCATGAACCCTAACCATCAGGCTAAGACTCCACGTGCTAAATGTTCACATTTCATTTTGAAGAACATGTGCAAGAATGTGAACTTAAGCATTTTTTTTTATAGAGTATGTAAAATCCCTCAATAATTTTGCTATATTGCACTACAAGTACATTAGAATTTTATTGTGTAATAAGAGAGTATTTAGTAATTTCTTAAATTTTGGATATTCATTTCGGATAAAATATTTATAAATTTAAACATTCATTTAGGGATGAATGAAGAGAGTACAATTTTTTTTTATATATATTCATATACTCCCTCCGTCCCATTCGAAAAGGCAAAAAGTTGGCCTTGCACGGAAATTAGGAAGAGTGTATAATGGAGAAAATATTGTGAGTATGAAAAGTGATGTAGGAGAGAGAAAGTGAGGTAGGAAATAGTTAATGGATAGTTATTGTGAATATGACAAGTGGGTCCCACGAATAAAGAAATATTAAAAAATTTCTATTTTGAGAGTGTACTTTTTTAAATGGGATATCCAAAATGAAAATTTATGTTCTTTCAAGTGGGGCGGAGGGAGTATATCCCAACAAGACCAAGGGAGGTTGTATATTTTTATAAAGTCCCAAATTAATATTCAAAGTTCTTTTTCTAATGAACTATGAATACTAATTTTAGGTTAATTCATCCAAAAAAAAAAAAAAATTGAGAATAGTATATACTCCCTCCGTCCCAGCTCACTTGACACTTATTTCCATTTTGAGCCTTCCCAGCTCACTTGACACCTCCCAAAAATAGCCTATTTTTTATATTTTTATATTAGATGGACCCCACCACTCATTCTCTCTCTTCATTTTCCACCACTCAATTTATTCAACCAACACTACTATTTACCCTACTCATTCTCTCTCTTCATTTTCTACCACACATTTTTTTTATTTTATTCTTTTTTCTTAGTTCTTGTGCCACCTCTTGGGCGTCAAGTGAGGTGGGACGAAGAGAGTATTATTTATAATGGTGTATTAATAATAAATTAGATTTTTATTAAATAAAAATTACAATCCATTCATAATAAAAAAAAAATGAAAATATCATTCAGGAACAAATGGAGTATAATTTTCAAAGACAATTCAACCTTCTATCTCTCGAAAGTCGTCATTTCCCCTTCCTCATATGCTACCTTCGTCCCACTTGAGTTTACAAAATAACTGTCAAAACATGGGAATTAAGAAAATAGTGAAAATGTTAATGTATTATGAGTATAGATAGTTGAATACGAGAGAAAAATGGGGGAGAGAATAATTAGTGGATAATATTTATTAGTATTACATGTGGAGAGAAAAATGAAGTTTTTGCAAATTCAGATGAAAGGGAGGAAATACACGTCAAATACAATTTTATTGTTATATGGGCGCATTAATAATAGATACTAGATAAAAACAATTTTTCTTCTTTTTAAGTACGAGATTCCAGTGGGTGCACATGCACTCCCCCCGTACACTATATATCCGCCCCTGCCTACAACTACCTGTCTTCTCCATCTCCTCCTTGGAGACGCTGTCACATCTTGAAGGGTCAGAGCCTTATAAGCATCATCTTTGCTTTACCTTGCGTCCCGGCAGGAACTCAACATATCATCCCCTTCATATCGGTTCAACTGGTTTAAGCCAGTCTAATCGGGGTTCAGACCGAGATTTTAAATGGAAAATAATTTAGTCGGTACTGCACATTTATACAACAAAGGCCTTTAAACCAACTACAACAAATTTCATGTTCTGTTCAAAATCATTCAGTAGAAAACAATGCAGATGAGAGAAAGAATCTGCAAAATTCAGATTCTGCATCTATGAATCGTTAATGATGATGCCAAAATCGTCAAATCAGCCCAAATCCAAGCGTTGAATGCTTCGGCGATTGCAAGGCCTGAAAATAAGAGAAAACCCGTAAACTAAGCCGGGGCGGATCCGGCTAAAGGCCCTCCGGCGTAAGAGTAAGTTCACGGTTGGTATTAGAGAAATCAAATTGACAGAGTTTCTCCAATGTAAAAAGTAACGTACCGAATAATGAGCCATAGGGCTTGCATTTATAGGGATGGATTGATAGAATCCATGTTGAAGTGAACTTGTAAATAGATAAGATATAATCCTAATAGAATTATATCTGTTAAGGAGTCATTGTTTGACTTGAATTGATGTTGGTGATCATAATCCTGATTGGATCATGAATGTATAATCCTTGTTGAATAAGGACTGTGCGAACTGCTAGCCGGAATGCCGAGGAACACAAATGTTTTTCCTCGGCCTTAGAAAATAAGCCGAGGTAAATGATTCTGCTTCCTCGTCATTTGGTGAATGGCCGACATGAAGATATGCCGAGTATAATGATTTTGTTAGCTCGTCATTTGACAATATGCCGAGCTCAGAACTTTTCTTTCCTCGTCACTTTCGATATCTCGGCCCAAGCGTGATAACATAAGGCCGAGGTGAATGTTTCTCGGCATACGAGGAAGAGCTTACTCGGCCCTTGATACTTGGTTATTAGATAATATTCCTGGCCCATCCAATTGGGCCCAGCTCAGGCAAGCCCATGTTCGTAGCTCGGTTTATACCGTTCAGTGGCCCCCGACTTTCTAGCTCGACTTAGGACGAGTAGAAAGTCAGCTCGTCCTCGACATATGGGATACGAACAGGTTTGACACGCGTCCTTGGTAGGTAACTGACGGTTACTATTCTGATGATTATCTGGGGCCCCCCAGTCTTGTCATGCCTCGGTATCTGTAATTTGCATTTAATTCTTGGGGCGCCTCACCCGAATCTCTGCTTTACCCATGGGTTGACCCGGATTGGGGAGGTATTAAAGCCAAAACCCTTTCATTTCAAACCTTTACAAACCCAAATCAGTTGAGCTTAAGAGCAAAGTCTAGGCGACGAAGATTCTGGCGAACACAGCATTCATCCTTTCCAGATTCCGGCGAGCTCAATCTTTCCGGCGACGTCGCGTTCTCTTGTGATTCAGAACACACTCACGAACTCAGGTACGGATTTTCTCTCTTTCTTACCAATTCCGTTCATGCTTCAGCGCCTTCTAGGGTTTTAGGATGAACTTTGTCTGTGCCAAGAACCGCCATTGTCAAAGAATGAAGCTTTTCTTCATGAATTCTTGTTTTGCTTTTTGTAATAGACGTTAGGATTTGTAATTTTCTTGTATATCAATGAAGAAATCCTTGTCTTGATCCATATTATTTCAATGAATTGCTTGTATTTTTGTATGCTAGGCATTAGACTTAGGAAGGTGGGATCCAAGGAAGGTCCCTTGTTCCTTGTGGAGCAAGTGGTTAAGCCGAGGAAGGATTCCTCGGTTTTAACTATACTCGTAAGTCATTTAGGTCGAGGAAGGTTTCCTTGGCTTTGAATGTGATTTGAAATCCTGAATCAAGGTGGACCCTTGATAGGATGTGTAGTAAGCCATCAGGCCAAGGAGGACCCTTGGTCTTGGCCGGTGTTAAGCCATCAGGCCAAGGAGGACCCTTGGTCTTGGCTGGTGTTAAGCCATCAGGCCAAGGAAGATCCTTGGTCTTGGCTGGTGTTAAGCCATCAGGCCAAGGAGGACCCTTGGTCTTGGCTGGTGTTAAGCCATCAGGCCAAGGAAGACCCTTGGTCTTCGTCATTTGTTAAGCCATCGGGCGAGGAAGACCCTTGGTCTTCGGGCTGTTGATGAAAACCATCTCGAGGCCAAGGAGGATCCTTGGTCTTGGGCGCTGTTAAGCCATCGTGCCGAGGAGGACCCTCGGTCTGGCGTGTTAAGCTTTCATCGTGCCAAGGAAGATCCTCGGGTCTTCTGGCCGGGTGTTTAGCCTGTCAAAGCCGAGAGGACCCTTGGTCTTGGCTGTTATGTTTCGGAGAGTTGGAGATAATGTCCTCATCTTCCGGAGATGGTGTGAAGAGTTGATAGTTGCTTTGCATGTTGGAAGAAACTGCTTTCGTAGAACTGAAATGTGATTACATCGAACTGCAATCCTATCAACTAAAAAGGTAAAAAGGCAAAAAATAAAAGACCGAAAATAAAAGACAGAAAATAAAGAGCTAATCTATTGCAAAATAAACTGGACTAGTGATAATATTTTCTAAGGTTGTCGGAATGCCACGGATGCTTAAGATCCTTCCCCTCCTTGGTCTTTAATCTGTAGGTCCCTTCTCGAATGACTTGAGTGATGATATAGGGACCTTCCCAATTTGGGGAGAGCTTGTTTTGTTCTGCCTTCCGTCCAGTGGCCTCGATCTTTCTAAGTACCCAATCACCAACTTGGAATACTCTTTTGATGACCCTCTTGTCGTGATATGCCTTGGTCCTTTGCTTGTAGTTCACCATCCTCATCTGCGCAGCTAGTCGTTTCTCATCTATCAGGTCCAGGTCTAGGAGTCTATTGACCTTGTTGACTTGCTCGTCATAATGGGAGTTCCTTACTGTAGGGATGGCCATCTCTGTTGGTGCCATAGCCTCAGAACCGAAGGTTAGGGCGAATGGGGTTTCTCGGTTGGCCCCAGGTGGTTGTGCGAAACGACCCATAAAGCTAGGGAAGTTCGTCCAACCATCTACCCTCGCGGCCTTCAAGATTCTTGGTGAGGGCGGTTAGTGACCGGTTGTTGGCGGCTTACGCGGCCGTTACCTTGGGGTTCGCTAGCGAAGATTTTGCATGGCGTACTTTGACTCTTCCCAGTTACATTTGTAAATGCCGTGGAGAATTGGAGTCCGTGGTCGAAACAATTGTATGTGGAAGGCCGAATCTGCACTCGAGATGTTGTCGTGGACAAAGTTGATCGCGTTCTCTTCCGTTATCTTGGCCAATGCCTTGGCTTCTATCCACTTGGAGAAGTAATCAACAGCTACTATCACGTACTTGCAATTACCACGGGCGGGTGGGAAGGGTCCGATGAGGTCGATCCCCCACATATCGAACGGCCACGTAGGTATTATGAGTGTTTGCTCGACTGCTGGTAGTCTAGGAATGTCAGAGAACCTTTGGCACTTGTCACATTTTCGAACATAGGTGTGAGCATCTTCCCTTAGGTTTGGCCAATAGTAACCTAGCGATATGATTTTGTCAGCTAAGGTTCTGGCCCCCGGGTGTCCGCCGCAAACACCTTCATGTACTTCTGCCAAGAGGTTCTCAACTTCCTTGGGATAGACACATCTTAGCAGGGGCTTCGTAAAAGATCTTCGATAGAGGATTCCATTCATCACCACGAACCTAGAAGACCTCTTCTTGATAAGCTTGGCTCGAGCATCATCTTCTGGGAGTTTCTCCTTCTCAATGTACTCAATGTAATCATCGATCCAGCATCTCTCTTCCTCATCCAGAAGCATGACTTGTAGTCTTTCATACGCAGGTTCCTCGGCATAAACTACATATGGGCTGGTTTCAGAAGGAGACACGTCCATGGTGGCTAGTTTGGAGAGAACGTCTGCGACTTGGTTGTCTTCCCTGCCTATCTGCTTGAGCTCGAAAAATTCCATTTTCTTCGTCATATCTAGGATCAGGTCTCTATACTTGGCAAGGGTGACATCTTGAGTGTTATATTCTCCCTTTACTTGTTTGACAACGAGCTGGGAGTCACAGAAAGCAGCCACCTTAGTTGCTCCATAGAAGGAGGCCAACTCAATGCCAAATATTAGAGCTTCGTATTCGGCTTGATTGTTGGAGGCAGGAAACTTGAAGCGGATGGCGTCTTGCATAGTGTACTCTCCTTCCGGGCTTGCTAGTACAACTCCAGCTCCGCTTCTTTCCTCGTATTGGTGATCCAGATCGCAGTATACGGGATCAACGGTTGGATGGGAGTTCAATGGGAGAGTCTTTTTCCTCCGGTGCGTTTTGCTTCCGGGAGGTGGGGAGATGCTCACCCATAAAGGCAGTCTCGACCATGAAGTCAACCAAAGGTTGTGCCAGGAGCGTCCTCCTTGGTTGATAAGTGATATCAAACTCAGTTAGAGCAATTGACCAATTAAGGAGACGTCCTGAGCCGTCCAACTTGTGAAGGATTTTCTTCAATGGTTCGTTGGTGTAGACAGTGATAGGATGTGCAGAAAAATATGCACGTAGCTTCCTTGATGCGATGACTAGCGCGTACGCTATCTTTTCCACATTGAAGTATCTGCTTTCCACATCGGACAGTGCCTTAGATACATAGTAGACAGGCTTTTGAATTCCTTCGTCGTTCCGAACTAAGACAATTTCTCGCGACAAAGATGATCAAGCAGCTAGCCTAGGAAGACGTACAACATCTCACCGTGAGGCCTGGATCACAAGCTAAAGGGAGGGGAACCCAAGTACTTCATCAGCCGGAGGAATGCTTCCGAGCATTCAAGAGTCCAGGAAAAGCTCTTGGTACCCTTCAATACCTTGAAGAAAGGCAGTGACTTTTCAGCGGATTTGGCGATGAATCTTCCAAGGGCCGCGATTCTTCCATTAAGTCTTTGGACCTCCTTGATGGTGGTAGGTTCCTTCATGTCAACGAGCGCTTTGATTTTCTCGGGGTTTGCTTCAATCCCCCTTTGAGAAACCATGAAGCCTAGGAACTTCCCTGCCGTAACTCCGAACACACACTTGCTTGGATTCAGCTTCATGTTGTTTGCTCGGAGGTTGTGGATTGTCTCTTCTAGGTCAGGAACGTGGCTGCCTTCCTTGGTCTTTATGACCATGTCATCAATATAAGCTTCCATGTTGCGACCTATTTGGCTTTCAAAAACTTGATTCACCATCCTTTGGTAAGTGGCACCTGCGTTCTTGAGCCCAAAAGGCATCATGATGTAGCAATAATTCCCCACAGGTGTTTGGAAGGCCGTCTTTTCGATGTCCTCTTCCGCCATTTTTATCTGATGATAGCCTGAGTAGGCATCTAGGAAGCTGAGAGTTTGGTGTCCAGAAATGGAGTCAACCAACTTGTCAATTCTGGGGAGAGGATAACTGTCCTTGGGGCAGGCCTTGTTTAAATCAAAAGAAATCTGCCATGCACATACGCCACTTCCGTTTTTGCTTCTTCACCATAACTACATCGGGCCAACCAAACGGGGTACTTGACTTCACGAATGATTCCTCGGCGCGGAGTAATTTACGCACCTCTTCTTTTATAGCTTCCTCCTTGTCCCTTGCAAAATTTCTCCTTATGCAGGAGATAGTCTTCGCTAAAGGATCAACTTCCAAGCGGTGGAGGGCTACTTCTTCATTGATCCCCCTCATGTCTTCGACTCTCCAAGCAAAGACGTCGAGACTGTTTTTCAAGAGGGATATGATTTTTTCTTTCTCTTCCTGTGATAGCTGGCCTCCGAGCTTGATTTTCTGTTCAGGGTAGTCCGGGTTAATGACTACCTCTTCTAGCTCATCTACAGGCTTCATTTCGGGTCCGTCACGAAATTTTAGGGATTCGATGATGATTTCTCTGATTCTCCTCCCTTCGTTGTCATTTACATTGAGGCCCTCTTCCTCCATGAGTTTGTCAATGTCTGGAAGACCTTTCTTCCCCAAGTCATGGTTGGCCCCCGAGTTCTGGCCATTGATGAGAATGGGATCTTCCTCGGAAAGGGGCGGAACTATGTCTTGGTCATCCACAGTTTCTAGGACCATTAGCTCCTCTTCGGACATAGGTACAGGTAGAGATACGCCTTGGTCATCCACAATTTCTAGGACCACAGGCTCCTCTTCCTTGTTTTCCCATACCTCACGGATATAGCTCATTCGAGAGCTAGTCTCGGTGATCTTCTGCGATTTGGAGATCCTGATGTTCTCCTCAGGTGTATCTGTCTCCACGCCTTTTGACTTCTTCCGGCTCTTGACCACATGTTCCAAGAAGTCTTTTGGGGTTGCCCTCACACATCCAATGCCAGCACGAGTGGGAAATTTAACTCGTTGGTGAGGAAGGGAGGCCACCATCCCAAGTTTGGCTTGACTTGGAATGCCTATGATTGCATGGTAGTCACTAGTCAAGTCCATGACTATGAAAGTGACGGTTGCCTTGGCTCGGAAGGGATGATCGCCGACTTCAAGCTCTAGTTCCACGGTCCCTTTTGCTCCAACCTTATGGTTGGTGAACCCTTCAAGCCTACCGTGGTAGGGCTCCAGTACGGTGTCCTTCAATCCCATTTGCTGGAAAGCAGAATAGTATAAGATGTCACGGGAGGCCCCCGTGTCTACGAGTAATCTTTCCGATTCCACATTGTCAATTCGGCCCTTTATCACCAAGGGCTGTTCACGGGCTGCTCGGCTTCCAGCCAACTCATTAGGAGAAAAACTAATGACCTCTTCCGCTTTATGGATCCAAGCAGGAACGTTGTATACTTTGCTTAGCTCGTGGATCTGGTCCCTTAGCTTTCTGGTGGAGGTCACCTCTTCGCGGATCACATGTAGTTTAGCCCTAGGGGGCCTTCGATCTTCGTCCTCGCTCTTAGAATCATCTTCACTCTCCTCTTGCTTCCGCTTTCGCTTGCCATCTTTCTTCATGACATAGCGGTCTAACTTTCCCTCGTCAACCCATTGTTAGATTATCTTCTTAAGGGCCCAACAGCCGTCAGTGGTGTGCCCGTTATCCTTGTGAAAATCACAGTATTTGTTCTTGTTACGAGGGAATTTTGGATGGTCAGTCAGCGGGCGGGGTGGAGGAAGGTTTACTAGTTGCATGATTTCAGAGATGGGTTTTGTAAGAGGGGTGAATTCTAGCTTCTCGGTGCTCCTTGTTCTATTCTTCCCCTTGGAACCCTTGCCCTTCCCGTTGTCATTCTGGCGGGGGTTAGTCGCTTCAGGTTCCGTCTTGTCAGCTCCCCTTTTCTTCGTTTTATCTTCAGCCATGGAAATGGCATAAGCCACCTTGTATAATTCAGCCTTGGATTTAGGTTCCCGGGCTGAGAGTTCATAAATAAGGGGGCCAGATTTTAAGCCGGAGTTGAAGCAAACTATGACCTCCCTATCAGTAAGGCTCTCTTCAACTTGGTCCGCCATTTTTCGAAATCTGTTGTAATAGCTGAGGGTGGTCTCTCCCTTCCCTTGCTCAATGTTGGCCAAGTCGGCCAATCTTATCTTCCTCTTCCCAGCCGTGGCAAAGTGATCTAAGAACATTCTCCTCATGCCTCTCCAGCAATCGATGCAGCCTTTCTTGAGCTCACGGAACCAGGATAGAGCTGTTCCGGAGAAGGTGCTAGTAAAAGCTTTGCAGAGCAAGTCATCAGCAGTGGTGAGGAGATTCATGGTCTGTTCAAAACTTTGCACATGGTCTTTGGCGTCCGTGGTTCCGTTGTACTTCTCGAAATTTGGGATCTTGAGGTTAGGATTGGGAGGTGCAGCAGTTATTCTCAAGGAAAACGGACGGGTGGCCCAATCATAGTCATCGTCATTGTATTTCTTTCCCATCTCCATGTCATCCAGCCTTTGCTTCAACAGCTCCCACTGTTTGGCAGACGTTCCCTTCTCACTGCTTGAGCGGGTGCTTCGATGAGAGCTTCTGGTGGATTTATCTTTGGGACGACCATTCACCCTACTGTGTTCCGCGTCATGTCGATGGTGGTCCCTTTTGGAGGGGGCTTTATCACGCCTTGGCTCCAAGTCTTGACCGCCCAGTATCATCCTATATGATTCCGGGGTCCTTGGTCTAGCAAACTCTCTATGACGAGGACGAGGACGAGGAGAATCCGGACGACGAGCTCGAGGAGAATCTGGTCGACGAGCTCGAGGTGATGTGGGGCGCCTAGGAGCCATGACGAGACGAGCAGGGGACAGGCGCCTGTTTAGGCTGAGTCTCGTTCTTAGGTCCCCTCATCCCTAGGAGTTAAGCGGCTTCTTAGGTCAACCACAGGATCCTTCTGCTTGCTATTATGCCGAGGGAGAGGAGCAGGTAGTTCCCCGGTCTTGAGGGGGGGAGGTTGTTGCTCACCTTGTTCCCTTACTGGAGGGTTGCCCATAGACGGCACAATGAATGGAGCCATGGAATGATCTGGGTCCATTTGCAAAAGAGCAGCTTGTGTTTCATACATCCTCTGCAAAGTCTCCATTTGTCTATGTAACAAAGAGCGTCGGTCAACGGGTTGAGACCCTCCTGCTTGACCGGCGTCGGCATTCTTTGTCTTCTTCCTTCCTGCTTGCTTCCCACGAGCACGAGTTGGACGAGGAAGGTCATTGCCCTCTCCCTCGGCATTTGCCTGACCCATGGAACGAAGAGTCATGGCAAGGGGAGGAAGGGCATCAGTCTGAGGTAGAGGAGGAGGAGGGGGCAGCAGCTCCTCGGCTCCAGCATTCCCTCCATTCACCTGGGTTGGGTCCTCAGCCGTAATGCTTGTAAATTGTCCGTCCATTGTAAGTCAACAGCAGATTATTAAGTGCTAGTTTTCTAAAAATCACAATCTCAATAGGACCAAATTTAAGGTCAAAATTAGGGTAAATTTTGACCACAAAGAAACAGCCGATTGTGATTCTTTCAACACAAAAGAATTGTAAGCCGGAATTTGGGGCGGAATTTAACGCCAAAATGCCTCCAACGGAATCTGGGCAATTTCCGGTTGAAATTTGCAGATTCCGGCGGTTTCAAGAACAGAGCCCAAGCGATCCAAAAATTCCGTTCCAAGAAAGAACAATTCCGACAATACAATTGGCTTTAAACGAGCGTTTTCCAGGCCAAACAATGGGTGTTTGAATCGATTTCCCGGCAATGGAACCAATTGATGATGCCAAAATCGTCAAATCAGCCCAAATCCAAGCGTTGAATGCTCCGGCGATTGCAAGGCCTGAAAATAAGAGAAAACCCGTAAACTAAGCCGGGGCGGATCCGGCTAAAGGCCCTCCGGCGTGAGAGTAAGTTCACGGTTGGTATTAGAGAAATCAAATTGACAGAGTTTCTCCAATGTAAAAAGTAACGTACCGAATAATGAGCCATAGGGCTTGTATTTATAGGGATGGATTGATAGAATCCATGTTGAAGTGAACTTGTAAATAGATAAGATATAATCCTAATAGATTTATATCTGTTAAGGAGTCATTGTTTGACTTGAATTGATGTTGGTGATCATAATCCTGATTGGATCATGAATGTATAATCCTTGTTGAATAAGGACTGTGCGAACTGCTAGCCGGAATGCCGAGGAACACAAATGTTTTTCCTCGGCCTTAGAAAATAAGCCGAGGTAAATGATTCTGCTTCCTCGTCATTTGGTGAATGGCCGACATGAAGATATGCCGAGTATAATGATTTTGTTAGCTCGTCATTTGACAATATGCCGAGCTCAGAACTTTTCTTTCCTCGTCACTTTCGATATCTCGGCCCAAGCGTGATAACATAAGGCCGAGGTGAATGTTCCTCGGCATACGAGGAAGAGCTTACTCGGCCCTTGATACTTGGTTATTAGATAATATTCCTGGCCCATCCAATTGGGCCCAGCTCAGGCAAGCCCATGTTCGTAGCTCGATTTATACCATTCAGTTAAGAAGATTATTACTGCAACAATCATGAGGAAAATACCACAAATTAGCTTCAACTCCGTGAGGAAGAATGTAAGTGCTATTGCATTGAGCCTTTCCGAGCCCTAGCCAGTTGGTACAACTTACAACTGCAGACGACTTAACACTGTTGATAAACAAGCTGTCTCCCCTGCATTCTCTCCCGACCACCCACTCCATCTTCTCAAAGTCAAACTCGTGTTTGACTATTATTCTCGATAAAACATCCACCATGAAAAGCCGTTCCACTGAACTAATCAATTCTCGTTGTAAAGATGGCATCTTTTTAACATCAAGTAAATTCAGAAGACCCGGCAAAGGATTCAGTCTCATTTCCCTATACTTCCGTCAGTGTTTAACATATATATTTTACCCTTAAAGAAGGCCAAGTCAACAATATCCCAATCTTGACCCGGGTTTGGCAGAAAAACCCACTCGGAATCACCAGATCCAGAAAAGATTATGTGGTAGTAATTAGCTTTACTATATAGTATTACGACTATAAATTTGGATAACCTAGATGAATAGACGAGGATAGCACGAAAAAAGGCGTAATCGCAGGGTGTGCTTTCCGGCAGGGGTGGAAAATAGAGTTCATGCCTTGTAATGGGATTTACGAGATATATCTCAGAAGATCTTTTCCGACGGATAATTAGGTACCCACACGAAACACCTACTACACAGAAATAACGAGACGGGTTACCACCAAGAATGGTTTTGTACCTTCTTCTTTCATCAAATATGTCTATGAAGGTGCACACGTTCTTTGACAAGGTCAGAAGAAGAGGCTCTTTTCGTGCCAAGAAGGTTGACTGGTTGGAAAGTGCTGATGATCTCCATGGCTTGCAAACACCTCCAAATGCCAGGAAATCAATGAGTCCTAGCTTCATTATAATAACCATGAGAATGTCTGCGGGAAGATTTGCCCATGGGCCCCACGCACCATCATCAATGGTGTCCAACCTCTTACGGCAGGACCGAATGGGATTTCTTCTGACATGGCTGCTTCTTGTCATGGGTCCTTTTAACACAAAAAGATAATAATATTTATTATTAAAAAAACATTAAAAGGCAGCAAAACTAATTAAAAAGGTTAATGGTTCTCAATAGCCCAAAATATAATGCTTCATTTGGGTCTCAAAATGAGTAGAAACAAAGTTGAAATAAGACTGAAATTGAAAATATCATTATGCGATTAACGAATCGTATTGAAGAGCTTTTACAATGGCACATCACACTTTCTGTGGACATATTCAAGGTTTTTTTTTCATGTCTTTTTTCTCAGAACCAAACAAAACCTTCTATTGACGGAGAAAAGAGTGACAGAAATTAAAAAGAAAAAAAAAGTGTTCCATATTTAACTGAGGGAGAAACATTCTACTAGGTAAAATTTATTGTAGATAGCTACAGGTTTCCTTTGCTAAATGGAGCATAAGAAATAAATTAATATTTATTTTCCTTGTTTACTGTAGATAGCTACAAGTATAAGACAATTAAAATTTCTTTTCTCTGTTTATCGTAGATAGTTACATGTTTTCTTTACTAAGTATAAGACAGAAACTAAAATGTGTTCTCTATTTATTGATGATATTACTGCAGGCAAAACATAACTCACTTGCCAGAAACATATTACTGCAGGCAAAACATAACTCACGTAAATAGTAGACACATGTTAGTGATATGCAAATGGCATAAATAAAAAGCTTAAGAATTTGACATGAAACTTCCAAATAAATCAATAGAAGTTGAATCAAATTACTACACAATGTATCTCATTACCCAGAGTCGAGAAAAAAAAAAGTGTTCTCTATACAGCAAAGGCAGCGATTATAAAATTGAAACAATTATTTAAGCAAGTAACTAATTCGCATATGCTTTAAACAATTAAATACCAATGCAGAACTGGTAAAATTTCTGTCCGTTTCGCAAATTAGAAACACAAACAGATTTCTCATTTTATCCGCCCCTGTTTCTCCTTGAGCCAAAAAATGGAAGAGTTTGTTCATGTTTGTTTCCATTGTTTTGTAACCTAAAGTTACCAATTATATTTTGTCCCTGAATGAGTGTCCATCTTCAAGGAAGTTACAAATTTCAACTTTAACAAATATAAAATTCCAATGTACACTTGCAATACCCATTCAATAAGGTGGATTGTATGGGTATTTATGTAAATTCAAATGTATTTTTCCCGATATAATGATTTATGTACCTTTTAATAAAAATGACTTACGCTAGGGCTAGGGGGTACTAGATCTCGATTGATCCGTCCACAACTAGGTCAAATATTTAGGTTTTTAGCTCAGCTACAAACAAGCTTGTAGCAGTTCAAAGCAAATAGAGTTTTAGCCAGATCAACCTACACATCTCTTAGAAAAAATCTTATAAGATGCAAGATTGAGCATGCTAAGCCCACTTGGCTCGGGTTGATTGAATCCATAATTGTGGAGCAATCAATCAAGATTAAAAAAAAACACTAACTCAAGAGATCTTTTTCATATAATTTATAATTTGGTTCACCAGATCCCCAATTTATATATCACCCAAGAAGACGAATAAACCAGATTTAAAAAAAAATAGAACAATCGTAACAATAATTGAGATCCCAATTAATTTATCACTCAAAATAAATGATAAAATCAAATCCCATTCACCAAAAATAATAACAAAAAATCAGATCCCCAATTAGTTTAATCAACCAAAAAGAATAATAAATCAAATCCCAATCTGCATATCTATGAATAGATATGCAAAGTGAAGGCCTGGTTTATCATCCTTTTCAGGTGATTTAATTAACTTTTCAGGTGATTTAATTAACTGGGGATCTATTTATTAATTTCTTCAATAAACGGGATATGAGATTCTGATTTGATATTTTCTTTTACATAGATTCAGGCTTCAATAAAGAGTGGAGGTCATCGTTTTCAAAACTAGATCAGAGATGGTAAAGAAAAGACTGAGGGATTGACGGGAAAGAGAGAGAGAAAGAGGGAGAGAGACCTGGTGTTCTCCGGCGTTGAAGATGGCGACAAACGTGAAGCTGAACGGAATCAAAGTGGTTGGGAAACCTGTAGTTCACTTGCGTTGAGAACAGAAGAAGTTGAGGAAGGGAATACGGCAAAGTATAGTCAAAGAAAGAAGATTTATATAATCAAGAAAAGTTGCATGCAGAGCTTGGTAACAAACCTCATTAATATGGCAGTAAGTGATGACATTGTAGACAAAGACTCAAGGGCATCGAGTGTAAATACTAGCAAGTTGAAGGATACTGATTGTGATATTGAAGAGTCGAGTTAGTTGGATATTCGTTATGTTGGTTAGGCTGTTAGGAATTCAGTTAGTCTGTTATGAGTAGTTATTGGCAGTTTGTTATTTCTCCTGTATATATGTGCACAGAAGCTCATGTAATACGTATTCATTGAATTCTTGAATATGGCTCTTCCTTATGCGTGTTGTTATGTTTGTTCTCTGTTGAATCTCAAAACCTGAGAATGTGCTTGCCATTTTTTCCCTCTCTAAATTGGGGGGGGGGGGTGGGTTGTTCATAATATTTTAAGGTATTAGACCATTTTTTATGAAAGGACAGCAAGCGAAAAAGGAAAGCCATGATCAAAAATAGCTTGAGCTAAAAAAGGAACTTCTGGCTGCATGCCAATGCATCAAAATAAAACATGATCCAAATCAAAAGAAAAAAAGCAGTAAAGGTAAAGGAGGAATGCCTTAAATCGTGTAGCAGAAAACGCCAATGCCCAAGCTGAGCCATTGATTTGTAAAGCCATTATATCTTGGTCAGTGATCTGAGTCACAGTAGGAAGTTTGCTGTTTGGATCCAGCATACCTATTAAAGCCATAGTAAGAGTAAATAAATAATACTCCCTCGGTCCCAAAATGATCTTACTACTTTTCTTGTTAACGCGAAGGTAATTTGAACAATAATTTTAGGTTGATTTGATTATCCGAATGAACATCTGAAAATTGTTATTGATAGTATTTATAATGATGTATCGATAACAATATATCTTAATCAACTGCATAAAATGATCCAACAAGACCCCTGTCAACACTGATTCAAATCGGCCAAATTCCGAAAAATGGGTATCGACGGAAATCACAAGCAATCAAATAAATTTCACAAACAAACTAATGGAAAGAATAAAAATCAGTGAACCATGGTTGTAAAAAAGATGATTTGATACCTGATCTATTGATTTTCACAGCCACATCCCCAGGAGAGTGCTCGTCCATCTGCAAACCCTAAACATGGATTGAAAAAACCCAGCATGATTGTTAGATCCAACATAAGATATCCATTATTGAAAATGCAAATTCGATCAATAAAGAACAAAATAGTTGATCGCACTTTAGAACACACACCGACCTTACAGAAACAGAGGATAGTCACCCAATTGTGAAATGGATAGAATGTTGGAAAGGAGGAGGGGATGGAGAGAGGGTTTTTTTATATAGGGGTGACACATACTAGGGTAGGGACCGTAGGGTAGACCGAAATCACACCCTTCGTGGGCTAATATTTCATAGTACTCCCTCCGTCCCATAGATTTAGATTTAAAGACTTTTGGGTTTTACACGAAAATTAAGGAGAAAATATTACTCCCTCCGTTCCAGCGAAAGAGTCACAAAATTTATCCGGCATGTAAAATAAGAAATGTGATGTAGGAAAGAGAAAAAGTTTAAATGTTGTGAGTATGAAAAATTAAATAGGAGAGAGAATGAGTGGGAGGTGATGTAAGAAAGAGAATGTTGTGAGTGTAAAAGTAAAGTAGGTTATAGAATGAGCGAGAGAATAGTGATTTAAGGTTTCCTTTTTGGAAAAGTGGCTTTTTAAATGGGACGCCCAAAAAGGAAATAAATGGCTCTTTCGCTAGGACGGAGGGAGTATATTGAAAGTGTTGTGAATGTGAAAATAAAATAGGAGAAAGAATGAGTGGAGAGAATAATAAATTATAATGGTGATGTGAGTATTAAAATAATGTAGGAGAGAGAATGAGTGGAGGAAATAGTAAAGATTCCTTTTCATTTTAGGAAAGTAGTACTCCCTCCGTCCCGGCAGAAAAGCCACAAATTTCCTTTTTGGGTGTCCCATTTAAAATGGCACTTTCCCAAAAAGGAAACCTTAAATCACTATTCTCTCCACTCATTCTCTCTCCTACTTTACTTTTACACTCACAACATTCTCTTTCTTACATCACCTCCCACTCATTCTCTCTCCTATTTAATTTTTCATACTCACAACATTTAAACTTTTTCTCTTTCCTACATCACATTTCTTATTTTGCGTGCGCTCTCCATTTTTTGCCTTTTGGTCCGGGACGGAGGGAATATATATTATTGTGGGACGTCCAAAAAGAAAAGTTTATATATTATCATGGGACGGAGGGAGTATATTAGTAAAAAATATGAAATATAAGTGCTATACATTGGACATAAAATTTGGGCCCTGCACCCATTCTCACCCATCCCTTGGTTGGGTGGTCCTGGTTGTAGGTTTTAAGGATTACAAGCGGGTCTCTAAAAATAATACTCTCTCCGTTTCAATAGAAGCTTTCCATTTTGCTATTTTGGGTGTCTTGTTAATAGTTTTCATTTTCCTTTTTTGAACATCAAATATTAATATTTTAATTGTGGGGCCCACACTATTAAGACTAATACAACATCACTAACCCCTAACCCTAAAATAATTAATCCTAATCCAAAACTAATTAATCTTTTCCCAAATTTTCAGTCAAACAAAATCATTTACACAAATCCTTCTCTCTCTCCTCACTCCTACTCTCTCTCCTCACTATCTAGATCGTTCTTTACAAAGAACGAACCCTAGTTCTTTCTCTCTCTATATCTCTTTCTCTCGATTTCACTGGGAAATTGGTTGAAATTTTAGGGATTTCATACATAATCCTTCTCCTTTCTTCATGGATATCGATTTTTCCAACAAATCCTACTCTCTCTCCTCACTATCTAGATCGTTCTTGCTTGCGAACGAACCCTAGTTCTTTCTCTCTTTATTTCTCTCTCTCGATTTCACTGAGAAATTGGTTGAAATTTTAGGGATTTCATACATAATCCTTCTCCTTTCTTCATGGATACCGATTTATCAACATTCTCTCCCCTTTCTTACGAAAATGGCAAATCGGTTCTTGGGGAACCCATTTCTTCAAGTTTGTTGGAAGATTCTCAAAAGTATGAAGCTTTTTCTACAATGGAGGAAACAGAAGAAGTTCATAACATTTTTGGGGAAATTCTTAGTAATCCACCTCGAAGCACCGTTCCCCTTTCTGTTTTCAACGAGCCATGGTGGTCTCTCTCAAAGCAGCTTGATGCCATCACAGATCGAAATAGTCCCCAAAGCTATACGCGAAAGGTAGAAACCCACAGAAAGGATTTGTTGATGTTGGGTTTGCACTTTCCGGCTATACAATGTTGGCTTAAGGAGCATGTTTATGTCTTCTTTCTCATTCTTTGTTCTTCTCTGTGTTTGAACTGGTTTTTTAGTGGTTGTTTGAGTACATTTTGGGAGTTGGGTGAATGTTATGTGTGAAATGATGAATATGGCTTGTTGACCTAATCTGTGATTGCTACCTTTAATTGCCCACATCAATGAATTTGTTGATATGAACTTTGTTTGCCTTGGTTTTGACCTAATGTGTGCTGCGATTGGTATTGTGTGCTTCAATTAAGTTTGAATTGGTGAGATGCATGTTGAACTTGTTTGCACTGTCATTCTATGATGATTAAAGTCTGAGAATGAAACCACATTAGTTTGTTGCATTCATTTCATACATCATGCCTTCAAACTTTGAAGCAGCCACTGACCTAACATGTTCATTTGATCTTCAGTGAAGTTGGGTTTGGCTAGTAAGTTACAGCCTGACATGTTGAATTTTGGATATGGAGTTTGGAAATTTGGTGTGGCTGTTTGTATTTAATTTTTTGGTGGCTTTTTTTGGTGGCTCTTTTTAACTGAATGATCTTCGGTTAAAATCTGTTTGTGGTCTGTAAGCATGGGCTTTATGATGATTCAATGAAGTTTGAATGGGTGAGATGCATGTTTGAACTTGTTAACACTGTCTTTCTATGATGATTCAAGTCTGAGAATGAAACTACATTAGTTTGTACCATTCATTGACAGTAAACTGTTACAAAAAACTGTCTTTACAAAAGTGACCCTTCAAAAACTACTCTATGATGATATTTTTCTGATAGTAGATATTTTTCTACAAACCATTGCCTAAAGACATGTGCACAAGTTCCATTTCATCCATCATGCCTTCAAACTTTGCTGCATGGCCTGCTTGTTGTAGATACCTAATGCAACATTGAACTAATTCTTTGTTAACTGACAAGTTTTTTGGAAGTTGGCCACTTCTTTCTAAAGAATCCTTTCCCAAATGTTCTAAGCAGTAGTTGTTCGCACCCCTAACAGTCATTATCTGTCTTAAAGTTTTCATCACTTGCTGCTGCTCTAAAATCTGCATCATTGTTGTTTATGTGTGGTGGTGCATTATCCCACTGGATAATGATATTTTTGCTGCTTGTTGATGGCCATTTTGACTTGATTGCAGGAATAACCTGTAATGAAAAACAAACTAAAATTAAGTCTGCTGCTCTAAAAAACCGGTTTTAAAACTGCTTTTGATGCTTACCTGGTTATCAACATTGCCTTGGTCACTTCTTTATTGACTGAGTTCATAACTTTGGTGACAAATGTACCAGCTGCTCTATTCTTGCTGTGTCTCTTTGCTGGTTCCTTTGTAGTAAATGGCCAAATACCAATTTTTCCATCAAAGATTAAATTGCCTTCGTTATCATAAATTGGCCTTGCTACGGCACAAAGAAACATCACTTTTGTGATGAATCTTTTGCTTTGGCATGTCCTATGTGGCTCTTCTTCACCTTGACAAATGTAATACCTTTCGGATGTTTTGGTTATGTAAAACCATTTCTCATCTAAGTGTATTACATCATGTATGGAATTAAAAACTACTTCATCAATTGTTGGATGAAATGTGATTGCTTCAAGGCTAAATATCAGCCTTGCTATTCTGTTTTCATATGTTAACTGTGGTTTGATTGCATTGGTGTGAGCCTTGATCACACCAATTTTTTCCATCTCCCAATTGTACTTTTACTTATACCCAAAGCTTGACTCAGATTTCTAATTGTTCCTCTCTTACGAAAGTCAACTCATTTCATTTTTTCTTCATCTAATTTCACCCTTTTACTTCTGACTACTCCTCCTTTGTTTGAATGAAAATGGATAGGTTTACCTTGGTCCCGTTGCTCTACCACCTTCCTCCAATAAGTGAAGATCCTCCTTCTTGAGAGACCAAATTTTGAAGCAGCCACATCACGTATTCCTCTTGGAAGCTTCCCATCCACCATAGATTGAAGCAAGAACTGACCCAAGTTGTTCATTTGATCTTGAGTCAAGTTGGGTTTGGCCAGTAAGTTGCATCCTGACTTCTTGAATTTTGGATATGGAGTTTGGAAATTTGGTGATGGCTGTTTATATTTAATTTTTTGGTGGCTGTTTTTGATGACTCTTTTTAACTGAATGATCTTCAGTTAATCTTCAGTTTATGATCTGTACCAATGGTGGGAACTTTATTTGTAATTTTCACCAGGATTGTAATCCTGGTTTTTGTAGAAAACATTTTTTTAAGTGAATAGTACTGTTTGACAAGGATTGATCTGTACCAGTGGGCTTTGTATGAATAGTACTTTGTATTTGAAATTTGGGGGGAAATTATTAGTGGAGGGAAAATGAGGATTTGACTACCTTAATCTTCATTAACATATCCAATTCCCATTATTTTATTCTATTTATATTCCCTCCTTAATTTGCGTGAATGAAAAATTTGGGCAGCTTCTATTGGGACGGAGGGAGTATTAAAATTGGATAACAACCAACATCTTAGAAAAATCAAATATTTTAATAGCTGACATTGACTCACCTGACAAAGTCATGTATACCACTTTCAAGTCAGCAAATAAATCGTCTAATTAACATCTGACACATGAAAAATAAAATAGTGAACTTCATGCAATATTCTCTTAATTTATCATATTATAAGGACTACGACTAGTTTGAGTTATAAAAGATCCAAAAATATTTTTGAATGTCTTTAATTGTTCAAAGCTATTAACTAATGAGAATGAGGTAATTACTATATCCACAATGATTACAAAATAGTTAAGTCTAAAAGATCTCTACGATAGCATTTCCTCTTCATCATGATAAGTTTCATCAAAAATAATTTCATAATGTTACGATATTTTATTGAAAGCATAGGCCCAACAGACCAAGGAAGTCAATCTCTAATTCCAAGTAGGAGAGCTTTACTGTTAGAGCGGGCAAAAGTCCTTCGAAGCCTGTTAGATGTCCACAACGAGCTGCTTGAGCTACCGGAGTCTCCTGATGAAGATGATCGTAGATCCCATAGAACGATACCATCTCAGATCTCCCACCAACCTAGGGTCCAGGCTTGAAACAACGACGCTATTCAGCCCGACACCTGACCCATCAATGGGAGAAAGGAGAAATAATGGTTCACGACCAACTGGAAGGTTAGTCGGTCGAAACTGTGACCTGGAAGATAAACGAAACAATAACAGGAGCGGAACCGTGGTAAGTCGCCTCCCAAGGTTAAGCACCCCCAGCATGAGGTCGATCACCACTAAGAATCGACAAAAGGGAGAGGACACCCTTCCGAAGGTCGTATCATAAGGAGGAACAACAGAGGTCGAATTCCATGCCACATTACAGAGATGAGTGACCTGATTAGGATGCACGAGAGCTATTAAACCTCAAGAGGAGGTTAGATAATATGGAGGCCGACGGACAGATCAGTAAAAATAAGGTCGAGCGAAATGATAATACTCTTTGACCTCTAGCTCAATGGATGCTTGATCTATGTCCACCAGAGTTCAGATTTAAGTTGCCTGATCTGGATAAGTACTCAAGGTCGACCAACGCTTTAAATCACATGCAGAATTTTGAGGCATAAATGTGTTTAGTCTACACAAAGGATGTCGTTTTATGCAAGGCGCTCACCAGCACGCTTATATGTGGAGCCTTGACCTGGTTTCATGGCTTGTCGACCGGATGCATTATCAATTGACAGTTTATGTGTCGTAAGTTTCTGGAACGCTTCTCCACATCCGGAGCTCGAAAGAAAACGGTCACCGACCTGAACAATATTGCTCCGGGAAAATAGAGAGTACTATAAGCTATTACACTCGATTCAAAGAGTTAGTCGACCAAATTGAGGAGGATTTGACCAACAAAGAGGTCATTAATTATTTCAGGAATGGAGTTTACTTGTCTGACTTAGATTACGAGCTCCAAGTTAGGAGAGTGAATACTAGGAAGGAGTTGTTTGAGTGAGCATATGACGTCATTATGGCTAAAGAAAGAAAGCTAAGGAAGAAGGATGTGAAGGGTTCTGAGCAGGGAGAATCAACCAAGGGGCAGGCCAGAAAGGTCAATCAAGTAAACAATAAGGAGAAAAATCGCACAAAGGAGACTAAAAGAGTCCCAAAATTTTTACGCCCTTCACCGTTAGTAGAATTTAGATTATGAATATAGTCGACCTGCCCCCCCCCCCCCAACCTCGATGAATCCTTAGAACAACTTTCGAAGGACAAGTAGCAAGTATTACGACTACCACAAGGATAAAGTTCAACACACGGAAGATTGCTTAAGTCTAAAAAGAATCATCCAAAAGTGGGGGTCAATAAGGGTCGACTGATTCAGTTTGTAAAAGGAGATTGTCCCCCATAGGGATAGACCTGCAGGAGGGAAGCCTGAGCCTAGACAACCTAGATTGACACTCAGGGTAACTACAGAGGAAGCGAGCAACACCTCCAAAAATAAGATTTTCCAGTTGACAAAAGCTCTTTGCATCCCTCCCGGGAGTTGCATGCAAGATGACATCATCAGTTTTCATCCATACGAGTTAGCTACCAACATGGCCGCCCGAGAACAGAATTTGATCATTCCAGGTCTCATTAACAACTGCACGTCTAGTCAGATTTTGTTCGATACTGGAGTCTACAAGGACATACTTTACTATAATATTTTCAAAGAAATGGGTCCCCCAGATACTCGATTATAGCTATATGCAAGTCGACTTGAGGGCTTCACAAACCACAGGGTCGATGCTAAAGGTCAAATTGAGCTCGAAGTAGAAATCGGACCGCATCGTCTAAGAACAATACCAAAAGTAACTTACATAGTCATTGATGTGGTAAGTGACTACCATGCGATCCTAGGAATTCCTGACCAGGTCGCCTTGGGGATGGTCCCATCGATCCCCCATCAGCATGTCAAGTTTCCTACCCCAGTAAGAGTTTGGTGTGTCTTGGGGACAGCCAGGGAATACCTCGACCATGTTCTCAATAAAAAGAAGAAAAGAGAGCTCGAACTTGAAAACCCAAGGGAAAGTTGGAAGTTTTCTAAGTCAGTGACCACAATGACTTCAAAATTGGCAACAATCAAATGTATGAATGAGGATGCGATCAAGCTCGATGAACCAACTTTGGTCGACCCTATAAGGATAAAGGCGATCTATCCCTCAGTCGACCAAGTAATGACTAAGGCGGCATGTCCTTCACACGATCAAGAGATGGTTAGGGTGCCTAATCTTAGTGAATTATTGGGAGAGGTCAATCCAATTTTAGTCGATCAAATCATCATTGAAGACATATGTCTCTCAATAGCACAAAACTTGGGGGCTACCTTCCCCGACCTAGAACCAACTGAGTTGGACAGAATGATCGAAGATGAGGCACCACATCTTGAAGTGGAGGAACGAAGGAGAGTTAGAGAAATTATAATTGAAACCCTACAATTTAAGGATGGTCCAGAGCTCGAGCCCGTAGATGAGCTGGAAGAAGTAGAGATCAACGTGGCTTATCCCGAAAAAATTAAAGTTGGGAATCTGCTACCATTTGAGGAAAGGGCCGAAATCATTGCCCTACTTAAAGAAAGTTTGGATGCTTTCGCATGAAGAATGGAAGACATGAGAGGGATTAAAGAGGAAGTGGTAGTGCATAGGCTAGAGGTGAATCCCACTATCAAATCTAAAAGCCATAAATTGAGAATATTTGGCTGTGGCAAAGAGGTCGTCATCAAGCAAGAGATCAACATTCAGTGCTTGACATCATCAAGGAAGAAGCCTTCACAACCTGGTTAGCGAATGTAGTGATGGTCAAAAAGACGAATGAAAAGTGGAGAATGTGGGTTAACTTCACCGACCTGAATCTAGTAGAAGATGAATCTGAGCAATCTAAGGACGACCTAGATTCACCTAGGAAAGCTAACCTCTCACGTGAAAATGGTGGTTTGTTGGACCTGATATAGAAGATGATAAGATGGCCAATCAGGTCATTGAAGAGACAGAAATGGATAATTCGTAGATCTTCCGCTTCTAAATCCCCCATACTCTCACCTGCTGGAATCCCTATCTCACCATAGAACAAGCTCCACCTATCTAAGATAGTGATACACTCAGCTAAAGTCAACTCCTTCCAGGGACCCTCCAACCTCTTATAAATCCTAAGGTTCACACAGTTATAACCATACCTAACCGCTAGCTCAAAGCCGAAGGTCCTAGCCATGGCAAAAAAAGGGAACTTAAAAAACTAAACCTAGAACAGTGGAATTAGAGGGAACCTTGATGATTTGGAAGAAGGTGAAGAACAACTTTAGCATCGGAAGGGAGTCTGTTAATCACTAGTGAAGATTTCTTTGCTTTTTCTCTTGTTGGGTTCTTAAGAATATTGGGGTGGTAAAGGTTGAGAAGGAGTTAAACTCTTCCTTTTATACGCCTCCTTTTCCTTAGAAAGGTTGGGGACAAAACCGTTCAACTGTCATAACAGAGGGATAACATCAAGCTTCCCAAGACGAATGTCCAATCGCGTAAACCGTCCCATTATGGCGGATATTACGGCGCATTAAAGACAGCTTATCCAATCGTCGAGAGTGACCTACATCTAACGAGTCGACTTTCTATTGACGCCCCAGAATAAGTAATTACAATTTTTTCTATAACTTTCTGCTCAACAAGTCGACCCAGAAAGTTAGGGGGTAATGAACGAAATAAAAATGATAGGCCAGACCCAATATATATGGCTCAATGTCTAGATCATCCCAAAGGAATTTCAAAAGAAATGGGCCTATTAAGCAGCCCCAAGTCTATCAACCCATCAGTGGAGATCAGTCAATGTAGCTCATTGTCTGACCTTCCTTGATCCCGACCTAGCTTCGTCAAACATACGATCCATCCATTGAGCTATCTCTACCTAAACAAGACACGAATTCAGGTTACCCTTAATCATTCAGGCGACCTCGACCAACCAACACGTGCGTCTTTCTACGCTGTTATTTGTAACCGCCTCCTACATTCTCGAAGACAATTACGCCAACAATATCTCCGTGATCCTAGGGATTCATAATGATCCCTTAACACCACTATATATACCAGGCAGTATTCTACGTTAAAAGGTAATGTCGTATTAGCTATTTGAGATTACGTCATTTTCTATACAGTTTTATAAACTCATAACAATATATCTTATCATCACGGCGAATGGTATTAGTCGGAGACCATCACCACAAGTCCTTTGATCGTGGTTTCAGGTTATAATAGATGTATTATAACATATTGCTAAAATAAGGCTGATCTGTATCGTTTACTTCATCATCATTAATCAAATAATCCACATCATATTTGTGTCATGAATTTAAATTCTTTTGTGCCCTTTAGTAATATAAATTACGATTTATACTATGTGTTACATTTAATTAAAATGTTTGAAAATAAATTACATTTTTTATTATAAAGATATAAATTTTACATTACGTTTTAGCGCAAAAATGTGTTTTTATATTTATTCAAAATATTTGACATTTGATAGTAGATTTTTTACATTACTAATTTATATGGCTTTATATGGCTGGAGCGTTATAGCATTTTGAAATTCAGATTTGGGGACTATGCAGTCTGATTCAACAATAGTCGGATTTTGCCTATTATAAAATTTATTTTATTATTCTAATGAAAATTTAAATATTGTTATTGAAACACTATCTATTAATTAATATAATGGCTAAAGTGATTTTAGCACTTCATTTTCCCGCTTGTATAAAGAAGTTTCTAGAGTTGATCTGCTGTAAAATGGACCAAACTATCCTCTATCTACTTTATCCCCTTTCTCTCTCCCTCCAAACACCCCATTTCCACAGCGCCTCCTCCTCTACCACATCCCTACACACTCTCTTCCTCTCTTTCAACTCCCTAAACCACACAACTTACCCCTCTTCCTCCTCCATACGATTGCTGGTGAATCCTTTTCCATTGCCTCATATTTCACCGCAATTACCACCCAATTTTGATGGTAGCCGACAACGAAAGTCATCTGGTTGACATTGGAACAAGGCAGAAAAGAGACGACAACACTAGCGGGCAGCTCGGCTATCCCTCTCGGTAATTATTAAGTACATTATTTGCCCAATGTCTCTTAATTTCTGTTCATGCCAGTTGGTCACCATGATTGAGCATATCTAGCATCCCATGCAAAAGAGACAAAACAGAGCACAAAATACTCGCACAGATCTCAGATGAACACTCAGCACCTCCAGCTTATCAACATATTAAACCCCCCCCCCCCCCTGTCCCGAAATAAATATATTATTTTCTATGTCCCGAAATAAATATCACACTTTCTATTTTGGTTTGTTCCAAAACAAAAGTTGTTTCTAAATAAGGAAAGCGGCTTGATACAATTGTATTATTGTACAAGTAATGTACAAACTAGTAAATCATCTTCATTATTAAAAAATATTAAAAACGTTGACAAGTCAACTGCAACATTTATTCGATAGCGAAGAGATTAACAAATGGAATCATGACAGCAAGTTGTACAGAACTAATATAGAGTCCTTCAAGATCCAAAAACAGACTTACGACAGCAAGAATGGTTAACAGATTATGGTATCATCAAGCATTTATAATTGATCTCTTACCATATTTATACAGAAAGAATAAATGAATGTCAGGGTATTCAAAAATGCAATCTTCAACTAGGCGTGTCTTAAGAAACTTTCAGTTGCATCAAAATCAAGTGCTGTGCTTGCTAGGCTGCGGAATGTTGTAAAGAATGAGACCCAGCACGAGAATGGTGCTGCCAAGGAGAAAAAAAGGGCTCAAGCGTACGCCACCAGGAAGATATGGCAATGGGAGGGAAAGAATGGCAATGGAGATCGGCACTGCAAGGAAACCATGCATGAAACCTGTTAGTATTCATTATTAAGATTTTAATAATAATGAAACCTTTAACTCTGTGGTGTGAGAGAGAGAGAGAAAGAGAGAGAGAGAGAGAGAACCGGATAGAGAAGTAGCCAGAGAAGAAACAACAGCAGAGGAAAGTTTAACTAGGTTGAGTAATGATATGTTGAAAGCTATATTGGTGACAATAAAAAGTAGCGGGAGTAATGGTGCTCCCTCGCAGCCTGAGATGACAAAGCAGCGACGGACCCAAGTCATTTTTAAAATGGGTGCACAAATTACACTATAATTTTCTTTTAAATATAACTATGAAAAAATAATGCACACCATGGGACTTGAACCCAGATCCACAAGACCAAAAACATTGCATTCAAGTAACTGGACTAAGGAAATTACTTGTTCAAAGTCTGCACTTTGTGTAGATATATCAATAACGCTTTTTATTTCTATTATATATGAAAAATGAATTGAGTGCATGTGCACCCGATCGGAATAACTTGGATCCGTATCTGCAACAAAGGTTAGAAAAATAAAAGTGTGCACCCAATTGGAATAACTTGGATCCGCCTCTGCAACAAAGGTTAGAAAAATAAAAGTGAAACCATCTGCTAAGCAAGCATCAGAGGCGAGGATATGAACTAATATATATCTAAGGCATATGGCAGTGTTGTCATCAGAAAGAAAGTTAGAATATAATACTCTCTCTGTCCCTAAATAAATGTCAATTTTTATGAAATTTGTCCCAAAATGAATGTTAATTTGAAAATTACTTTATCCCTAACAAATTTTTTTCACTAGTCACTTTATATTTGCAAAACTAAATGTTTGGAAAGTGGAAAACAAGAATATTACGCATCTTTGTCACTAAAATTATAAAACGCACACATTTTCAGAGCGTCTTAAAATGAAATTTCGACAATCATTTATGGACGGAGGGAGTAGGGAGTGGAGCTACAGCTTTTGGCTAATGACAAAAAGGTTGTACCGACTGAAAAGCATGGTCTCAAGAAGCTAAGATGGTAAACAATTTCAGGACACGAGTCCGATTGAATGAGACGTTTCCGTCACCCCAGGAGACTCCAGCACTTTAAGTTTGTAATATAAGTGAAAAAACCTGCATTTGGCCTATCCCTTCGATTGTGCAACAGTAGCTAGCAGAGTACCATGTAATGTTCTTAGTGCATGGAGCGAAGTTAAATTTTTTGAGTGGGAATAGTTAAAAAAAGATAACAGTGAAGATAAATACAATAAACAAGGAGTACAGGAAGTACAAGATTTCTGCTTTCAACTGTTCATTCAGTAGCCACATCTGATTGTGTATGTCACAGCAGAGTTCCTACACTGTTCAGTCCAAAGCATGAAAAAGCTTACCTGATGCACTGGTTCCAGTATTAAAAAAGCAACCAGCACCATTCTTTATGTACAAAGGGAGCTCGGAAAATGGTATGCCTTTCAAGTTTGACATAAAAGGAAGAAAGAGAAGCACGAAGAGAGCCTGCATGTTCAAGAATAAGAATTCATTAGTGGCGAACTGACAACACTATAACAATTTCCTTGTCTAAGCTCTATGATGTGTGCTTAAATAATGATGACCATATCAATTGTACAATGACGACAGGCCAATTGTACAGATCAAAACTTAAGGCATTGCTTAACTAGAGTAATGTCAAGAATCCAACTCATCTTAAAGGGTACACTATTGGACAGAGGGCCCAAATATGCATAATAAGCCTTGTCATTTTCAAATGGATTATTTATTATTATAGACTCGATCGATATATGCTTACAGACAATTTTCCGACCCTGTTCATTTGTAGTAGTACATAAAAGCTCATCCTACATTTACATTTTCCTTCAATATTTTGGTTTTTTATTATCCTCGCAAACTTTGGATTTGACGTTAACCTTTTATTAGCCTAAAAAACTATTGATTTAATGTCAACCTCTAATATTGTCTTTGGAGTGAAATATGCTCACATGTCCCTCCATTTCAATGTCTTGCCTTTGTAATCTATTGTTTGCAAAATGCAGTGCTCTTGAGTCTTCTCGTCAAAGAAACTAATAGTAAAATCAAGACAATTCCACACATCAGTAGCTTCTTTTAGTAATTTTGGTGTCAGTGCTATTTTTGGCAGACATCACAGATAAATGGAGAGATAGGATGTTATTTAGCATCTGTCCCCGAACAAATTAGTATTTGGATCAATTCCATGTCAACTGGAAATACCATGGAAAATAATACTTTTCATATCGTATATGAATTTGAATTTCCAACAACTTATCCACTTATTCCTTTGCAGCCTAGAAATATACAAGATATTAGATCTTCCCATCCATGTAGAAAACAAGTACTCTATGTTGGCAATAGTAATTCCAGGAATCCCAATATAATAAATCCCAAAGTGACTCTCAAAGTGATGAGTAAGGATGTAATTAGTTAGTCTGTAAGCTCCATAAGTCATTGGGTGCATGAATCACAAGTCAAAGTATGGATATTAATTGTGATATGACTAGCTTGTTTTATAGGATATAGCTACCATTATTCATTGACATATACGAGTTCTTTCTTGTTGTTTGATGGAAAACAAATGATCCAAACGTCCAAGTTAAGTATAGAAGAGGTCAATAAGCATTATGTACGCCTTTGGTGCACCAATCATACTTTGAGAAATCAGTTTGCTTCACAAGTATGGATATTAATTTTTAGATGCGGCATTATACATTGTCATATAGATATGGGTTCTTTCTTTCAGTCACTGCATAAAATAAATGATCCAAGCATCCAAGTTAAGTTCGGAAGAGTTCAACAAGTATTCCATACACTTTCCCAAATTAAATTGGGCCGAAGAGTCCATGATAGATGAAATCAGGACGAGATGTAACATACACACCTAGTAATTCTTAAATTCTAATTTGTGTTAAACATGTATCCCTATACAGGAAAAGATAGTAGTGAGGGGAAAAAATATACATATAGCATTAGCGAAGTTTAGCAATTTAGAATGATTACCTGGAATCCAGATCCAAAAGAATTGACAACAAATATGTCAAGTAACTTTCCCTGTAAAAATCAGAACCCCTTATGAACCCTCATTACAACCAACAAAAGGTTTCCACCAGAAGAAGAGCAAAATGAAATGACTAGGGATTTCCTCGGAGGTTATAACCATAAGAGAAATATGCCATACCTTAAGGTGAGTAGCAGCATCAACGAAAGCAGATTCCTATTCATAAAGAAAACAGTTCAAACTTGGATTATTTTTGCCCTGGAATACCTTGATAAATGATGACCATCATTCCTCATGTTACCTTGATAATGGACGCACCAGCTTGAAAAGCACTTGATACTATCATTAATATTGGCCACAGAAAACCAATTCCTGAGAGCATTTTATCACTATTTGACCCACTGTTGTCAAGAAACACAAAAGCTAAATGCATTTTAAACAAGGAGATACTCAGTAATCATAGAAAATATATAAGCTCCCAGAAGAGATCAAACATCAGCTACGGTTTTTTTTTTTCATAATACTCCCTCCGTCCCGGCCGAAGTGTCCCAAAAGGACAATTGCACGAGAATTAAGGAAAGTGATGTAAGAAAGAGAAAAGTTTAAATGTTGTGAGTATGAAAAATTAAATAGGAGAGAGAATGAGTGGGAGGAATAGTTAGGAGAGAGAATGTTGTGAGTGTAAAAGTAAAGTAGGAGAGAGAATGAGTGGGTGGAATAGTGAAAAAACTTTCCTTTTTTGGGTATGAGACATTTTAAATGGGACGCCCAAAATAGAAAGTTGGGACACTTCGGCCGGGACGGAGGGAGTACTACTTATGGCCAAACCGAGCAAACCTCACAATTCAACACTTATTAAAGAAGAAGAGTTTTTTAGAAAATAAGAGGACAATTTGTCACATATCATCTTCCTTGATCGTAAACCAATGTGATTTACCAAATGCCACCTTCAATAAGGATCCAAAGGAAAATGGGATATGAGTAAGCTTCAAAGAGAAAGAAGTATGTGTAGAGAGAAACTGGTCTGGGGAGCCATCAATACATGATGATTATGCCTTAAGGCAGAGCTAATGGGTCACGAGGTCAACAAGAGTGGATAATGTGTTTAATTTGCTAATCCTCCAATATTTGAAAGGAACCAACAAGCGCCTAGCCTGGTAAGGGGGTGTTTTCGCTTAACCAGAGGTCTCAGGTTCGAGCCTTGGGAATGCAGCAGCGTTAAAACTTTGTTGGGAGAGTTTTGCCGCCCTTGTGGTCCTACCCGGATCGAACTAGATTAGTCGATATCCAATATGGTGTTCAGATACCGGTGGTTCAGACCAAAAATATATATTTGAAAGATGATATAATAATGGGTTCACTCAACATCAAAAATTGCTTTTATTAGTGGGAGGAACTACAATGTCATGTGCTCAAAAGTATACCATGTCATGGAGAATCTCTTAACACCGTAAGAATGTGCTCAGCTATACTACAAAAATATAATCAGTAATACTCATCAGATAACTATTAAGAACCAAAAGTTTGCAGCATGAAGTGATAAATGCTCAAAACCCAAAATAGAGATTAGAGGTACTTAACAATACACCACCATAACTACTGTGCTGCCACGCCAACCTTACACATTCTAGCTAAAAATGGCAATCTTGTAAGTGTGGTACATAAATTGTCATACCACAGACAAATGTGAAAATCCAAGTTACTCGTTGGCCTTTTGCAATTTATGTGCATAACATCTAGACTTGTGTTTGCTTTCTCATAGAGTATATAGTAGTAAATCTACCAGGCACACATCTGCTTTAGAAGGGGATCATCACTGCAGAAAGCATCGGGTAACACACAATCATAGAAACTTTAAACTGAAAATCACATCATATACATTTGAAACTAAAACGGAAAGACGATAAATTATCTTAGCAAGACTGTACTGCCCCATTCAAATGTATGTATCCATGTTTGAAACCTATAAGTTCCAAATTGAGTGTCAATTTCCAAATGAAGTAACTAAATTCCCCCTTTATCATTTTTTTATGTTTCTATGCGCACTTGCAATGGTATAAGGCAAGCAATGATGGTTGGCCTGAGTGGAAAGGACTCTGGCCGCCTAAGCAAGACATCTTGTGTTCGAGTCCTTGCGGATTCAACAAACTATCTTGGGAGAGGTCCCCACTTCGGCACCCCACAGTGCCTCGAGGGATTAGTATCCGTCAGAGTCCAAAGACACCCTAGCCTCTGAGGGACCAAAAAAAAGGAGAGTAATGGTATAAGACGGACACAACAGGTACTGGTAATAATGATGCTGAAATGACTTAAAGTCAATTTCCTTAATTTCCATGAAAAGTCAAATCAAGACACATTTTAGGCTGATGGACTATTGTATGCAGGTACAAAGATCAACTTCCAATTCATTATAAAATATTCAAATATAGAATTGAACCACTACAAGTAATGTGATAATACCTCCAGCCGACATGCCTGTAACAACTCCTAAGGCTTCTAGAAAACCGATTAGCACAAAACGCGATTTCGGGAAGGCTATCATCTCATCATTGACAATCCCAGCACGATATCTCATGCAAAGTATAGAAAAATAAATAGCCACAAACCTGTGTTTAAAAGACCCACTATTATTAGCAAAACCATCTAATTTTTTATGGTTCATTAGACAAAATCTTATTTAAACTACTCTGGGAATATTAGAATAATGGTTATCAAGTTAGCTAAGGAAAAAAAGAAGTGAAAAACATCTCTTCACAACTATTAAAGAAAAAGACAGCTTATGTATAAAATAAATGATTGTTGTGGAGATGTTTATGCAAAAACAGGTACTTGATGGAAATTTACCAAAAGTAACTCCATTTCGTCACAACATTGATGAATGTTTTAACTCCATAACAGTTTAAGTTCTTATAATCATGAAATTTCTCTATTGACTTCTTCTATTATATCTTTGTCAAATACAGTAATTGACAAGTGTAACATAGTCACGTTTTGACTTGTCAACTTCAATTCGATCATTTTCTTTAAAAGACTCGATGCAGAATTCATATGTTAATCTTAAATTACAAAACATGCATTGTATTATATTCCTATAAGTTATTTATAAATATTAGTACTACTAGTAATATATTTAATCATCTTCATTAAAACATAAATGGATTCGAGAACAATCAGAAACTTTAAAATGTCAAAACATGACTCATTTATAAGAAAAAGCACAGATTCATGGAAATACTTCTTTCTTCAATAAATTCTTTTGATAGAACCATGACAGGCAAAAATAGAGCAATGTAAGCATACACACATAAATAGTGGCAAAGCTATGCTTAGGCCATGGGGGTCAATCGACGAGTTGTATCATTTTTATCACTATCAAGTTTAAGAATTTAACATTTTTACCCCTAAAAATGAAAATTTTATCATTTGGGCCCCCTTTAGTTTTGAAAAAATACCACTGCATCATAATTTTGGACCCCCCTTATACCAAGATTCTGGCTTCGCTAGTGCAAATGCACAGACATACAAATAACAAAAAAAAATATGGAGTAATTAAGGAGATCTTACCCGAATGTGTTGAGTTGAGCAAGGAAGAAAGGATATTGCTTCATTGGAACAAGGGCAAGTTTATAGAGAACGCGATTAGCAATGGCTAACACTAATGTAATTGCAGAGCAAACAACAATTACTATACTGTTTGATGGTGGAGGTTGAGGGCACTGTGAGGTGTTAATTGAAGCTCGGACTTTAGGGTTAGAATGGATCTTCTGGTTCCTCCTCCTGTGATTAATTTTGATTGGGTGGAGATGAATTGAACATGGAATTCTAGGGTTTTGGATTGGAGTTGATGAAATTAGGATTAATGGTGCAATGCAGTTGAAGGTAGGGTTGGTGTAGATGAATTGGGTTGGAGATGGCCATGAAATCGCCATAATTGAGAAAATGAGCGAGGAAGGGAATTTTTTAATTCGGATTGGCGGGTTTTTTTCTCCCTAATATTCATATTGAAGGTCTGATACTTTAATGAACGTGGCAAGTTTAAGGCCTTACCTTCCTTGGGTGTTATTTTTATTCGTACTAGCTTAACACCCGTGCTGTGTGCTATGCACGGATTCTTAATTTTTTTCTTAAAAATTTCCCTAGGACCCTTTGCTCAAATTTTATTTCAATTAAAGAAAATATTTTTATAAATCTCAAATAGAGAGTTATCCTAAAATTATAATTTCACATAAACCCCTCGCCTCCTTTTTGACCAATCTGCCCCCTCAAACAAAACACTAACCTCCTTTCCAGCTTTCCTCTCCCCTCATTCACGACACACACACACACATACTCTCTCTCTCTCTCACTCCTTTCCCCTTTCACCTTTGTCGCCGGCGTCGACGCTTCGAGTCCTGCTACTCCTTCTCCAGCCATTTCTTTCTCTCTCCAGCGCCGGAAATAGTTCTTCTCCGGCCATCTCTTTCCCCGCTCCGACCTCCTTGACATTCAACACCTCCGTCTCCCTCACTCCTCCGGCGACCGGCGTTGACCTCTTAGCATCCTTTTGCTTCTCTTGAGCCACCGTAACCGGCGGACATCATCCGCCGTTCACAGCACCTATAGCTTCTTCCTCACCAAATCGCTATCATTTGCTAGATCTATAACAACTCTGGCTAGATCTATATATCGCCAAGCCAGATTGAAGACGATGTCAGTTGCTCTTGCCAAAATTGAAGTTAAAAAAGAGATCCAAGATAGACTACGCCGTGAGAGGTACAATAAGTTTACTGATGGCTGCCTGCTTGTGCAGTTCTGATTAGTGGAGTGCTCTGAGATGAAATTATAATATTACCTTGGATGCATTTACTTGATGTTTGATTCTGATTTCGGTAGTACTACTGAACAGCTTTAGGCTAAACTGAATCAAGCTATGCCTAGTTTTATTAATATACTCGTATAACTTTGAAATGAATTTATTATGAATGATGAAATGGTTTTCTATTGAAATTATAGTCTCATTTTCTGGAAAAAAAATGAAAGATTACTACAATCAATCGTTAATTGGAGTGGGAGAAGGTGGAGAAAATATGTGATTTCTTGGCTTTAATTTGTTTTATGAGATATCGACAATTTTTTCTGGAACAAAGTATTCAACTGCAAACATGTATTTTCCATGTGTTATGAGTATTTGAAGAGAAATGTTGACAGTGACGATGTGTATATAAACTTGATTTTGTGGATTTTTCATATGAAGAGATTTATGGTTATAGTGGTTCTCCTGCATTTTTGAAAGTCAAAGAGACTTTGTTAAGTTTGTTTGCTCACTATGAAAATAGACATGAGATGAATAATCCTGTTGGTGAATCTAGCAATCCCACATGTGGCAATGCCATGGAAACTTCTAGCATTCTACTAGATGAAAAAAAGAAGTTGATGTATTCATTTGATCTTTTCTTATTTTTATGTGTTATTCTTAATTTATTCATAATCAAGGTTCTTTTCTTTTCCATAGAAATTCAAGTCGTACAATAATGATGGTGGTTTTAGTGTTAACAAATCTCAATTAGATCTTTATTTGGAGGAGCCAAGATTGAATTGTGAAGAGGTCACTGAATATATCATCAACTTGGATAAGTGAATTGATTCATCGGATGGATGTACGAATGAAGTTGAAGCCTCGATTACTTTGTAATCTATTAAACTACTTTTCTGACTTTTAAACTTCTTATGATATGGGTGTGGGTGATGAGATGGTGCTAGTCTAGTCTAGCTGTTGACTAGTGTTTTTGTAAAATGTGTAATTTGGTGTTGTAATTGTAATACATGTTAGAACCTTCCTAGTTGCTGCCTAGGAGCTGTCTGTTGTGTTGCTGCTACTGCACAGGCAGCACAACACATTAAATAGGTTGGGGATTTTTTGATTTTTTTGGTTGAAAAAATTAACTTATAAGAGTTGTAAATGTGTAAATTATGAGAGTAATTCGTTGTTATTATTGAAATTTTTATTTTTTTTGGTTGAACAATTTGTCTTATATGTCAATTATAAGAGACAAAGTAGTCTTATAATTAACTTATAAGAGTTATAAATTTGTAAATTATGAGAGCAATTCGTTGTTATTATTGAAATTTTGATTTTTTTGTTACTTATAAGACTTTTTAAAAAGTCTTATAAATAACTTATATAAAGACTTTTTTAAAAAGTCTTATATGTTACATATAAGACTTATTAATAAGTCTTAGAAGTAACTTATAAGACTTTTTTTAATAAGTCTTATAAGTAACTTATATAAATTTAGATTTTTTTGTTACTTATAAGACTTTTTAAAAAAGTCTTATAAGTTACTTATTAATAAGTCTTATAAGTAACTTATAAGACTTTTTTACAACATAGTTTTCAATGTTCAAATAGGTCTTATAAGTAACTTATAAGACTTTTTTAAAAAGTCTTATAAATTACTTATAAGACTTATTAAAAAGTCTTATATGTTACTTATATAAAGAGTTTTTTAAAAGTCTTATATGTTACTTATAAGACTTTTTAAAGTAGTCTTATAAGTTAATTGTCTTATAAGTCAATTATAAGAGTAATTCGTTGTAATTATGAGAGTAATTCGTTGTTATTATTGAAATTTTTAATTTTTTTGGTTGAAAAAATTGTCTTATAAGTCGATTATAAAAGACAAAGTAGTCTTACAATTATAAGAGTTGTAAATGTATAAATTATGAGAGTAATTCGTTGTTATTATTGAAATTTTTGATTTTTTTTTTTGTTGAAAATTTTGATTTATAAGTCAATTATAAGAGAACTTATAAGTGTTGTAAATGTGTAAATTATGAGATTAATTCGTTGTTAATATTGAATTTTTTTAATTTTTTTTTTGGTTGAAAAAATTAAACTGAAATTATTCTAAATCTAATGACTGATTTAAAATACTTGAATGTCTAGTGACCAATATTTAATTCTCAAAGTTTCAGTGACTAAAGTATAATTTGAATTTTGGACTTGCATTATAGGCTGTAACTTACGTTCCTGTGTACTTGAAGAAGGGCATTAAAGTCATTGTGTCAAGAAGGGGTGTCTTTGGAATTTTCAAAATGTTATTTCTTAAATTGGGTTTAAATCTCGCATGAGGGGCTCTAGAGGAAGTGGGCCATTTTTTTTTTAATCAAATTCATAATTTTTAAAATTTCTTTAAACTCTTGCCATAAAAATATTAGTGTATAATAGGGGTATATTTTTTAAAAGGTTTTTCGTCCGAAAATAGGGATTATTTTTATTATTTTTTTAACAAAAATGGGTATTATGCACGCATCAGTTATCACTTCTTCATTTTGAATTATCTACACGTCTACTTCTCTTTTTTTTTTGTCTTACGTTTTTTATTTATAAATATTACTTCAAAAAAGAGAAACAATATTATAAATATTTTTAATAATCCCACTAACTCAATAAATACTCTGAAAAATTCAGTTCATTTCAAACAATAGAAAAAATTGATTTTATTAAGGAGCACTTTAAATTTGTTCCTCCGTCAATTAAAATTGTCAAATTTACATTCTTTTTGTTTTAACTTATAAAGTGAGTGATAAATTAAAATTGTCAATTTTATTATAAAAAATATTATTATGTGGTCTTTTCGTCTTCTAGCTGGTCAATATTCATGCTTCAAAAATACAAAACAAACTTTGAGGGCCTTTGATCTTCCTTTGTAGTCTTGATAAATGTTGTAACAATCAATTAAATTAATTAGATTAGTTAATTAATTAATTAAGTAATTATAAATTGATGATGTAAGCATATCATTTTGGAGGGAAAATTTTTAATGTGGGTATGCCATGTGTCCTCGATGAAGTCAGCTGGTGATTGAATTAGTAATATGATATAGATACTCCGTCTGTCCCACGATAATCTGCAAAAAGACATCTTTTGGACGTTTCAAAATAATCTGCACTTTCCCAAAATAGAAATGGGACCCACTTGTCTCTACTCACAATCATTACCCACTTACTCCACTTTCTCTCTCCTACCCAACCATCTACACTCACAACACATAACCTTTTTCACCTTTACCTTAATTCCCAAGCCAAGAAAAAAAGTGCATATTTTCATGGAACGGAGGGAGTATTGTATTATTATGTAATTTACTGTATCACAACATACTCCCTCCGTCCCACGTAACTGTGGACCAACTTTTTGGGTGTGGGAATTAAGGAAAAGTAGGAGAGAGAAATAGGTGGAGGAGGTGTTTGTGAGTATGAAAAATTAAATAGGAGAGAGAATGAGTGAGAGGAATAGTTAGGAGAGAGAATGTTGTGAGTGTAAAAGTGAAGTATGAGAGAGAATGAGTGGGTGGAATAGTGAATACTTGTTTCCATTTTTGACAGTCCACACTGATGTGGGACTGACCAAAATGGAAATAAATCCACACTTACGTGGGACATAGGGAGTATATTATTGCATGGATGATGGCAATGGGCGGCAGGCGGTGGCCGGCCACCAGTGATCGGCGGTGATGGCAAGCGGCAGTATTGTAGATGTTGTCATAAGTTTTAAATATTACATGTTGTATGCAACATAATATATTAATGCACAAGAACTTATCAAGCATTTCAATTTAATGAAAAATTTGAGGGAAAGTGATTTGTTCAAAAAGAAACGTACGAGTAAAATTCCCTTCAATTTCCTACAAAAAACAAAAAGGGCAAGGGTCAAAATCTATACTTATAGTATATTAAAGTAGGCCAAACTTGATAAGGTGTTGTCACATAAGCAAAAAAAATGTGATTCTTGCATTCTTAGTCTTCCAACTCATCCACCCCCTAATTAATTTGTGATGTTTTGAATTCTCCCTAATAGCTATTAACATTCATAGTCACTAATAGTTATGTGAATGGTTACTTCTTACAAAATAATAAAATAAACACTAAGAGTTTTTTTTACAGTAATAGCAAAAGACTATCTACCAATACATTTAACTAATAATCAATGATCATTAGATTCATTGTATAGGTTATCAAAAAGTATTTGAAATAATAACTAAGTTCTATTATATAAGAACATTCTTAGAAGAATACTTCTATTTCTTATTAACAAGAAGACCTTAAACAATAGGAGATGATTCTATTTGGTCTTAGAAGAATGTCTTACCTAATAGCAGAGACGGAATATGAACCAACAAAGTATTTCAAGGGACAAATGATGGTATATATATAGCTTATGCTCTTTACACCCACAAATGCAATCATCATAATCATATCTTTCTCCGTTCCATATTTTACATACGTTATTATATTTGTGTTCTCTAATTTATCTTTCATATTTTTCGTGTGTAGTTTGCGTGGAATTATCTGATCGAGTATAGAAGGTGAGTAATCTTAATAGTATAAGCTTATGTATTTTGTATTTGATTTATTCATGTTGATTGTTTTTAAAACCCCGAAAGATAGCTTTTCTCCTCTGACCATAAGGAGTAAAGAGTGGCCTTGCTATCCTCCGATTCTAAACGTTCACAAAAAAATAGAAGAGTGGTAAAGCCCTTATGAAAGTGCAATAGGATTGGATTAACACAAAGGGGTCCAAATGAATGCAATTGCTTTTCTTTTATTACCATGGGGGTTGAAATTTAGTCATGACAAGAAAAATACTCTTCCAAATTTGGAAATATTATGAATTGTATCTGAAATTTGTGTTCGACTTATTTAATTAGATCCCTTTAATTATTTTAAAGGAACTTTCATGCTTCTTATTTTGTTTTATTCTTTTTTGAATGTTGACTAACTAATTTTTTCACAACTATTGTTGATAGTTAATTTGTAAGACACTAGCATGGAAGATGAGAAAATAAGTTGTTTCATTGTTGCTGGACTGATGAGGTGAGTTTTATTCCCTAAACTTAAGTAAAATTAACTATTATTGGAAGAGTAGGTCTCCTGAGAAACGCGTTTTTCCATAAGTTATGGAGAAACGCGTTTTTCCAAAACTTTTGGATATCAGTCTCAAAGGTTCTGGATATCCAGAACCCTTTGATCATGATATCCAGAAGTTATGTTAGAATGGGACCAACACATACCAACTTTCTGGTCATGGCCTTCACTTGTTTCTGGATATACTTTTAACTATTTTCTGGATATACTTTTCACTGATTTCTGAATATAGATTTGGGGTATGTGTTGATCCCATTCTAACATAACTTCTGGATATCCTTTCAAAAGGTTCTGGATATCATGAACAAAGGGTTCTGGATATCCAGAACCTTTGAGACTGATATCCAGAAGTAATCATGGGCCAAGGTCATGGCCAATACAAAATTTCTGGATATCCTTTCAAAAGGTTCTGGATATCATGAACAAAGGGTTCTGGATATCCAGAACCTTTGAGACTGATATCCAGAAGTAATCATGGGCCAAGGTCATGGCCAATACAAAATTTCTGGATATCCTTTCAAAAGGTTCTGGATACCCGTAACCCGTTTCTCCATAACTTATGGAGAAACGCGTTTCTCCCTAGATTTTGGCTTATTGGAAGTGGTTCTTTGTATAATTTATTGTGTTTATTCTTCATTGTTGACATGGTTTCTTGAATAGACAAAGCTAAAATTATTCTACAAATGCCAATATTGCAAAATACTTGTGAGATGGAAAGTTTCGGCTCTTTGCCAAGCAAGAAGTTGATGATTCTATCCAAGCAAGAAGTTGATGATTCTATCACTGTAAGAAACTTCAAATTCATTAAACACTTTAAATCTCTCCGCCTTTTAGGTTTAGCAGTCAATTATTTTTTATGTTTCAATAATTTAATTGATTTTAAAAAAGTTTCGTTTGGTGAAAATTAATAATACTGTTCATCTTTTCGACCAGAGAGTTAAAAAAAATCACCAAATTATTTTGAAGTTTTTGTGCTTCTTTGTACCTTTAGAAATTATATTATAGGTTCTAATATATTTTTTTTTTCATTTTTGCAGATTTTGCATCAAACTATAGAAATATTCCACCATCAAAACAATGACCATATCCAAATAATCTTCTAAAGCCACTGAAGGTAGCATAAAATAGAGAAATGATCTAAAAGAAAATAATTCTCTTGGAGAAAATTATTATTAACTAATCTCTCTTTACCAACTTTGTTTCTATATTTTTAATTCATGATCAAATTCTTTTCACATTAAAATAATGTTAAATGAATGAACTTTGAAGGAAGAGGAAAGGAAAGTTACCCTTATTATGAATATGAAGGGATATGAATCTCATAAATTGAGAGTAAGAAAAAATCAATGAGCTCATTTAAGTTTTAGTTAAGACATGTATATATTGAATATGAAATTGTTAGAATATGGTAAATATTTGATAGAATATTTTGTACATAATTCTTGGCTGTAATTTATAATTGATTGGTAGTATCAGTGGTATATTATACAAAAGTCTCCTACCAATCATCATCCTACTATTTAGGATGAAACATTAAGAGACTCATACATGTAATGATCCATTGCTGGTTGTATTTTAAAAGTTAATATTTTGTAATTTATAGTTAATGAAACATCAAGGGACTCATGCATATAATGACCCATTAATGGTTGATAAAAAATGAATGTAAATCTATTATACCAATTAATTTTTAATCAATAATGAATGTTGGAATATGAAAAATAGAGTATGTTAGTTCTTATTAATATGAAGCAATTGCAAATCTAATTAATGTCAATTGAGTTACAAATTGTGAACATGAAAGTTTGCATTTTGAAGACTTTAATGCTCATTGAACACTGTTCAGTATTGACTTCAATAATCATGAGTAGGTTAGAAATTATTTATTGATTCAAGATTTATAAAACAATTTTTAAACACTTTTTCACAATTAATTAACATTAATATGAAAATATATATTTAAAAGAACAAGTAATAACTAAAAAAAATCTCCCAAAAAAAGGCTAATAAATTAAAAAGTACTCCGTGCGTAGCACGGGTTTCATCCTAGTGTAAATAAATACTCCCCTGATTATGAAGAAACATGACTGCATAAAGTTCGACTCTAGGAGCCCCGAATCCCGCCCTTTAGTGTAGATTTAGTTCCCGGGTATTAACCAAATTTAAAAGAAAACTTCGGTGTAAAAGGTTTTTCTTTCTTTTGAAGTCTATAATTGTGTTTTTGCTCTTTTTCGGATATTAGTTGGGCTATAATCAGTACAACAACACATACATAGTACTAGGGCGCTGAACAAAAAAACCGACAGACCGGACCGATAAAATCGGATCAGACCAATGAAAATCGGATCAATTCAATAGAATTGGTTTGGTTCTGGTCCCAAATTTATATGGAACCGATTATTTGGGTTGGTCCTGGTTTTTGAAAAAATATATATGGTCCTGGACCGAACCCGGACCGGACCGATTATGTATATAGTATTATGTATAATATATATAAATATATTTATTTATTCATAATTTCAAATTCTTAATTTCCAAAAAAAATAATATAATTTTGCTGTGACCTTATCCATCCAGCGACATCACAAGTTTACAAAAACCCTAACCCTATCATATCTTTTTCATTTCCGCCGTTTGGTTTTCTATCCCTCTCTCTCTCTCTGTCTACGCTTTTTCCCTCTCTCGTCTTTCTCTCATCTCAATTCTTAGCCCTAGAAATCAAATTGATTTTCCATGGCGGTGCCCTGATTTCGACTCAGTTGTCCAACCACAGCACCACCATCGATCTCTACCGACGGCGCAGGTGTAACGGAAGTAATTAATCTACGACGCAGATCTGTTTTTTCATGCGAGATTGCAGAACATCATTACTCTGTTATTTTGCATTCCAAATCTCCAATAAAAGGTAATGATTTAATGAGATTTTGATGTAATTTTCTTAGTCTCTACCTCCAATTTACTCGTATTTTCAATTTTCTTACAATTTTGCATCTAAATTTAGTTATTAGGGTCTGAATCATATTTATGTTTTTCTCTTTTGTTTATGTAATGTAATCGTCCTATATTTTTTATTTGAACTTTGTTCCTCTATTTTAGTTAATTTGTTGTATGTCTGAATATTTTTATTTGAACTTTGTTTATGTAATCGTCCTATATTTTTGTTTCATGAAAAAAATAGTTGTTGTATGTTTTATCTTAGATAAAATATATAGTAGTGTAACTTGTGTAACCGATGGAACCGGACATGGACCGAACCATTGGAACCGGACCAATGTGACCGGTCCTGTAATGTAATGGTCTGATTCTGGTCCTGAATTTAGGCAGAACCGAACAATTGGTCCGATCCTATTTTTTTAAAATTTTGATAAAATTCGGACAATCCGGACCGTGAACACCCCTACATAGTACCACTTATTAGAGCCGCCCAACAAGAGCGCAGGCAAGCAAGACGAACCAATAGTTCGAAGCTACTAGGTTTAGTGAAAACTCTAAATATTGTCAGCGTCTTGCGAACATGAATGTAACATTGATTGGCATACTAAGACAAGCCAAAGTTTTGCCTTTTGTCAAAATTCTATGCGAACGCAAGAGGCACACTGTTATAACGGAGTCTATGTAGAAGACTGAAAATAAATCAATCACACAACACATCGATATACGTGGTTCACCAACTTGGCTACGTTCGCGGGCAGAGGGAAAGAATATTATTATAAACTGGCAATCACCAAATACAATCTCTAATCTAATGCACGAATTCTTGATAACAAAAATTCACAGTTGTGCAAGCCCTAGATCTAGAGAAACAGAGAGAACAAGAAAACCATTGGAACACCTAGAATTATTGATAAGCCTATCACACTAGGAATTACAACAACTGAAAACTTGATAAGGCTAAAGTCGTACGCCTACAAATTAAATACCAAGACTCGGCTACAAAAACTGCAGCTAGGACAAGTCCAGGATCGATCCACTGAAGAACGGTTATTTAATTGCACAATTGTCACTTGATAAGATTGGGGTTTAAAATTGATTTTATTAAATTCCTAAAACGGGAATTAAAAACTAAGTTGTAAAACAATTAAAGGCAAGCACTTCAGATTTGTCTCCGTCCCCGTTTATCAATTCAATATCATTGGCACAATTTCTTTCCCTTCCTCCCTATTCACTTGATCCGAAATATATTTCAACCCCTATTTCTTTCTTATTAATGGTTATAAGCAGTGACACACTCACCTATTCCCCTAATCAATACCTAAACCTAGCTGACACAGTCTAGATTCACAATATTGATTGATAAAGCTTTAAGAAATTAAGATCAAGAATTTCACTATTCTTTTGCAAATAGATCAAAACCTACCCCCTTTTTAATTTACCACGACACGTGCCTAAATCTCAAAGATGCTACTTGTGAAAAATCCTAATCTGACACAGACTTAAGATTAAACTAGCATTAAATCAATTACAAGGGAAAAGAGGGTGATCAAATCTCAAAACCCTAGAAACGATTTATCAATTAAAACAAGTAAAACTATGAATAGGAATTCAGAAATAAAGAAATCGATACCTCAATTGAATTAAACAAACGGTTCAGGATTCAAATCCGAAGCAAAAGGTTTAGTTCTCCATAAAAACTGCTCAAATCTCTAAGAAAAAAATAATAAAAAGTCTAACCCTAAAACTGAAATTGAAACAAATATTTATACTTGTTCCAACTAAAAATAATAAACCTAAACTAAAAAGGAAACTAAAAAGAAAAAGGAAAACAAAATTTCATAACACTAATAATAATTAACTCCTTCAATCCCACGCCAGTCAAACCCATCAACCTTGGTCAACTCGGTGGTCTTCCCATGGACTTCCTTTATTTAATTTTATTTAATGAATATTTAGTTTCCCTTTTGTGTAATCCCAACTTTAACAATTGATTTAATTCCCAAAAATACTCCTTCCGGTACGTGCACTTGGTACCCAATTTCCACATTCTTTTGCTTTCACTTTGGTCCCTGAAACTTCAACCTTTTGCAGTTTGGTTCCTGCAGTCTTTTAATTCTTCACATTAATAAACTTTTGCAGGAACACATAAAATCACTCAAAATATATCTCACAATTACAAAGATTTCTCACAAACTCACTAATTCATAGTTTACTCAAAATTACATCAAACTAATCTAAATTACATTAAAATAACGATAAGCTGTCTAGAAAATTAGGGAAATAATGTATACAAAATCCACCACATCAAAACTGCTAGGGAATAGGCCTTATTTATACTTGCCTATTCCTAGTCCTGCAAGATTTTAGAGTCCTGCATCAAAACTACCAAATCTGATGATGATCAGGCTCAATCCGGAGTACTAAACAAGTCCGCACGGACCCTCCTTCCTTGGGTACGGTCGCCCCAAGTAAGGGTGCGATCGCCCCTTCTTTTCGGTAACTTCGCGCGATTGCGTGCCTGACCCCGCGCGGTCGCCCCCTTTTTCTGCCGCAGGAATTGCCGATTTGCCCCTTTGTTCAATCCTCTAAGTTTTATCAAATTAGATGGCATCAAACCCAATAAATCTCCACCTTGACATCTAACCGCCCGATCACAGAACAAAACTCCTCTCTGCCTCAGATGTGTTTTGCCAAACATCCAAACGTGTTACACCGAACACCAAAATACTTGCTGCAACAGTTGATCCGACCCGTTCAACAAATAAACAAATGTGTCTACCAGACACCCAATGTATTCCTTGGACACCTAAACTGTGCTGCGCCGAGCACACCAATGTCTCTCCAAGACACCAAATGTGCCACTACAGTAGGCACTCAAAATTGCCCCAACCGACAATTGGGCAAATCCAGTCGACATTAGATCTTGCCAACCAAAACAAATGAAGCGGTCATATCCGTGGAATTCCCAATAGTACCTACCTTTTCCTCGATTCCTTCCTCGCTTCCCAAATCTTTGCGTTGATTTACTAACAGTGGCTTGCTCAGTTCAACTCCACCTTTAGTAGCTTCCTGCTCCACCTGTTTGTTAACCACCCCATGCGAAGCCATGTAACATGCTTCCTTCCTTCAGATGTCTCTACCATACCCTTTGTACGATGTTCGGCATTCAAACCCAAAAATGTAGATCCTTGGAGGACATACAAAGAACCTTGTTTTACACCTCTCAGAATTACATTCGAATCACTGCAAATATTTACTGTTCCACCTTAACCTTTGAAACTGTATCTCATATGTTGTATGTACTTGTTTGATTGATTTCGATTTTACGATTAATGAGGTGATTTCATATTATTTTTTCGATTTCTAGATTTTAAGATACTGCATTTTAAAATTTTGGGGGAAAATCAATTTATTATAATTGCGAACTCACAAAACTGTGAACTCACATAACTGCAAAATCACAAAACTCTCACAAAACTATGAAAAATAGAGTAACATGGGCAAAACGGTCCAGAGACTTATTGGCGAGATTTGAAAATGTCAGTCCTTAAAATTAGTAATCATTTGGCTAAAGGACTTATTGATGAAAGTCGCTTTTTAAAATTAAAATGACTCTTAAATCCAAAATAATTATTCATGCATTTTAGTCATATAGTTCAAGAAGTTCACTTATTTTAACCACTTAGAAATGAGATTTTTTTTAACAAACAAAAGTAAAAAATTGAAACATCTTTATAGGACATGAAGAGTATATAATTTTTTCTGAAGTAATTTTTTTGGGACCCTCATATTCTTATTAAATTTGTATATTTTTGTTGTACATAATATGATCTTCTATTACGCAAAAGTTTTATGAATTTTCATATTTCTATTTAATATTTTTCTTTTGCAATTGTTTGGACGTTATATGTTCATTTCTTCGTATTATGGTTGTACATAATTCTTTCTTATATAATTTTACTGGACCTTTATGTAGCTTTGTTGTAGTTTTTATAAAATAAATTTGTAGTTTTAGTTAAAACCTTTAGTTCATCTTGTTATTATTTTATGTTTAATTATTTATTTGGAGTTACTATTATTTAATTTTATACTCTTAAATACACACTCGAACTTTAAGTTTTACAAAATATATATTTTGATAGTAAAAGTTACATTAAAGTTTTGAAAATAGATATTGATTTATAAAATGCTCTTCATTTTAATTCGTCCCGTGTTCACAAAAAGGCTAGAAACAACCTGAAAACAAATTCTTCTTTTGGCACATAGGAAATTTTGAATTTTGGGATTATCCATTAATTTCATTTATTCAACAACATCATATTCTTACCGGAAATATTAATTTATTTGTTCTACCAGAGGGAGTGATAAAAAATAGATGTAATATATAAATATAAATATATATATATATATATATATATGTATATATATATATATATATATATATATGTATATGTATATATATATATATATATACTCCCTCCGACCCATATTACCTTCCCCGGTTGTTCCGAACTCAGTCAACCGAGTTCAACTTTGACCAAACTTTAATATCAATTTACTTATCATAATAAAAATCTAAAAATTGTTATCCATAAAATAACCAAATGATTTATCAATAGCAATTATTAAAATTTCATTAGAATGAATAGATTGATATTAATATTTGGTCAAAGTTCATCTCTGTTGACTTGCTACTGTAGAAAATGGGTAAGATATTATGGGCCGGAGGGAGTAATCTTTATATGAAGTATATATCACAATAAAAATGGAATGGAGATGCCAAGAAAAAGCAACACTACCTCCTTCATATTAATTTCCAACTTCTATTTAAACAAACAACACTACTGCTGTTGTGGTGAAAAAATAATGGATCAAACTGTTGGTTTCAAAGGTGGCAACAAGGGTGAAAATACAGCTAGAGGGGGGGGGTGAATAGCTGTTTCAAATTTTTCGCCCTCAATTTAAAACTAAACCTCTACGCTTACAAAACCTCTTGCAGTGAATAAGAAACTGCAAGTGAAGGTGTAAAATGCACAGCGAAGTATTTAGAGTTACAAAGCGGTTTTGATAGATGAGGTTTGTAAAGCGGTTAATTAAGTAGTTGGTAAGTGCGGTTTACAATCAAGTGAGGTTTTGACACTGTTAACTCCAAACACTATTTCACAATAATGGATATCTAAATAAAGATCAAACAGAGACAGCGATAAATAATCAGTAAGCACAAGAAATATAAATACAGAAAGTATGAACACGCTATTTGGAGTGGTTCAATCGATAAACGATCTACGTCCACTACCAAGATGGTTAGTCTTGGATTTCTAAGTGAGATTTTATATTAAGTATTGTGAGATTACAAAGTACAATAAAATCTTTACTATGAAGAACAAATCCAAAACTATAACCGGTGTATCTCAAGTGTTTAATCTATGTGATTAAAACAAGTGAGGTGTGTGTGTGAGAACAAGATCAAGGCTCTTTAAATCTGTGAGATGTAGAGCACAATGATTCTTGAATGTGTTAAGGCTTGATTTCTGGGCTGGGGAATATTTCTTGAAGTATGAAGATGAAGATTCAAAGGACTTAGAATTTCTGGGCAAAGCTTCAACTTCTTATGAACACAGCACTTTCTCAATTTTTTAAGCAATCTTCAAATGGTGAAGATTAGGGGTATTTATACCCAAGCATCAAGAAACTAGCCGTTAGATACAGCTGTTGTAAGGACAGTACTTGATGCAATCCTATTGGTCCACAGCAACCACTTTTGTCCTTTGGTACAGAAGTTGCAGATAAAGCTGATAATGCTCCAGCTGTAAGCAATGAGGTTAGGACACCTGTCACCTTTATGAGATCTTTGCAGATCTGTTCTGACATGGGATCACGTGACAAGATAAGGTGGTTGACATTTGATATTGCAGATGTGGATTACAATGTCAAAGAGCGGTTCACTTCAAGGTTCAATCATTGGAGCGGTTCTGAAGTACATGCGGTTTGACAAGTGCGGTTGGTAACTCCAGTGAGGTTGCAAAGTGCGGTTGATGATGAGCTGCAAGGTGCGGTTCATCATAGGGCGGTTGCACTGGAGTAGTTCAAGGGTAGTTTCAAACAAAGGATTTCACAAAGCAAATGCTAAGGGCGGTTTTGCCAGGGCGGTTGAATGGGTGGTTTGAAACTTCTGAACTGCAACTCTCAATTCCAATGAGTCTTGTGCCAGTCTTCAAGCCTAAATTTAACCTAATCTATAAAATGGACTTAGCTAAAAATTGAAGTCTAAGCTTCATTACATAGGGTCCTAAAGTCCTTAAAATAGACAGGAGGTTATGGTATCAATCAAATCTAATACAAAAATAGGAGGGTTAAAACATGCATACCCAACAATCTCCCCCTATTTGATTGATGCCATTACCTACTATAACTAAAGCAAACATTGTACTTGGTAAAAACATGTCCATAAGAATAAACATGGTAAGTCATGTCCCAAGTCAATGCACACACTAGCTTAAGCTATAGATTTCTATACCTTTGAAGGATTGAAAAACTTACAATTTGAAAAGTATAGAAATGCATTCAGTGCACTTAAAAATTGTGAGTTTAAGTTCAAAGTGCAGTTTAAACTGAATGTTTAAACATCAATTCAAAATAGTGATTTTTAAGTTAGAAAATATTTGAATGAGGTTTTAAACCATAAGAGGTTTCATTGTTCTACAAACAAGTAGTTTGATATGAACAAGGTTTTTGGAACCATGATGCAATTTCCATTAATTCCTCAAGTGATTACAAAACAGGAATGAAAGAAAATTACAGGGTTACAAAAAAACGTTGGACAAAAGAAAATACAATGAGAGTGCGGTCCAACAAACAAAAGAGTTTACCAAAAAATATAGAGCAATAGCGGTTTAAGGTTGATGCGGTTCTTGACCTTGCTGCTGCTGCTGCGGTTGGTTGATCTCAGGGTTCCTAGCAAGATTTGATGCAGAGGTTTCAGTCTTCAAAGCTCTCCTGATCTTCCTAACTTCATCAGCGGTCCTTCCTTGGGCGGTCACCAATCTCTCTAAGATGTTTGCTTGAGAATCAATCTTGAGATTGGCATCAGAGACTGCCTTGGAGTTTTCAGATACCTGAGCAGTTAAGTCTTCAATTAAAGCATGGAAGGAGGAGTTCAAGGAATTGAACATAGTGTGAATCTCCCCCTGAACTGCTGCGGTCTGAGTAGAAATAGCTTCAGACATTGGATCAAGATTTACAGTCACTTGAATGGAGGATTTCAGCTCATTGACTGTGGCTTCAAGTTTAGAGGTGAATCCTAACTTGATATTTTCAAGGCGGTCATTGAATTCATCCTTGACCTCATTCAGCTTGGCCATCAAGGCATCATCAAGAGAGTTTGTTTTGATCTCTAGCTGCTCTTTAACATTATCAATTTCCAAGAGGACATTAGCTTCCACTACAAAAAAAAATACTTTTAGGGACTAGGTTTTTTGGGTCGGACGAAGTATATAGTCCCTATTACCGACTAAATAAGGCTGCTGCAAAAAAATCTAATTTATTTAATATTTGGGGACGGCCATTGAAGTCTTAAATTTTACCCAAAATTATAAAACTAAATAAATGAAAAAAGAAAACCACCGAAACCCACGTCTCCCTCTCCCTCGTTTACTCTAATTAACCGCGCCGACTCCATCTTTTTCTCTCTACAGCGGAAATCTACTACCGTAAACCCTAGGAAATTGATTTCTTCCTCTTTGCGGCTGTTCGGTGACTTCTTGTTCGCGTAATTCTGCTCTGGTACTGTTCGTGTATTCCGGCTATGGTCCTGTCGGCGTAATTGTGTACTCAGTTGGGTTGATTTAATCTTCGAGCGAAGCATCTAGGTAATCTATCTCTCTTTGTCTTCTTTTGCTACTGATGTTTCTCGATTTGTATATGTATTGTGAATTTCACCTCAATATGATTGTGCAAACCCTGCTTTAATTTTCAATTTTCTCCTTTAACATGTTCAATGGATTGGTTTTGATCTATGAATGAATGTGGTTCTTTTGCTTGAAAAAATTGGTTTGAAGTCAGTGTTCGACATATTTGTTTAGGATCCTAGCATTTTTTAGCACGTTTAATAAAATATGGTGCAAGGCAACAAAAAAAATGTAAATTATAATGATAAAGGTTATTAAATTATAGTTGTTTCTATTCCTGTGAATCTCAACCAATGCATCTTCTTAAGAAATTCCTGTGTCTATTTTATCAGAGAAGCACTCTTGCTCATAGTCATATGACACTATAGCAACTTTATGTGTTTATAGTCTTTTTCTTGGCAAGACGCACTTCAAGGTTCTGTCTAGATTCTCGTACTTGCAATCATGGTTGTGTTCTTGTGTTCTTCCAAAATGTATCGGACTTGCACCATATTTTATTAAACTCTAGTGTCTTAATCTTAGTTTTTTTTTCCGCAGGTTTCAATGATTAACTATGACACACGGTTACGATTTTGTGAAAGATCGAGTGAGCGTGATGGAGGAATGATATAAGCAACAGTGTTTTGGGGGAGCACGTTCCACGTATGCAATATGGATGATTTGGCTTACTTAGAGAATAGTTTTAGATCAAATTATTTTAAAAGGAGTATTGATCCCTCCTATTTCATCTACCTTAATTCTTAGGTCTTAATCCTTAGGTAACAGTTAACTTTTTATTTAGATGATATGGTTGATTAAATTTAGTTAATGCATTACTTTTTTATTGTCAGGTTCATTTGATATATTTACAAGTATAATTTGATATATTTACAAGTATAATGTATGCATGTGTGGTTGTGTATATATATAATTAGTAGAAGATTAGTAGTGTTTGATAATTAATGGTAAATATTCACATTTTGACACCAAATTTTATTTGGGTCGTCTATATCCGACCTTATTACTTTTCCACAAAAATGTGATTTTAGCGCAAAATATATATTTGGGTCGGGCGACATGGTCCCTAATAATTTCCCTTCAAAAAAATGTTAGGCGCCAAATATTATTTGGGTCGGCAACCTCGTCCCTAATAACCGGTACCAAAAACTATTTGGCTCCAAATTTTTTTTTCGAAAAAACAAAAATAAATATTTTATTTATTATTAGGGTCGGCAATATCCCGACCTAAATAGGGTATTTGAGACGGTGACGGGGGTCCTAAAACTTTTAGAGTCGCATGTTATTTAGGACCCTCGTTTCCCGACCCAAAGGCCGACCTAAATAATATTAGGGACGGGAGAATGACCATTTGGGACGGGAAAATGCCGACCCTAATAGTCATGTTTCTTGTAGTGTTCAACCGCATTCAAGGCGGTTTGAAAGTCTTGAGAAGGAGGCGGTTGGGAGTTGATGGCTTTAAGAATTTCAGCCTGAAGAGAATCAAGGGCGGTGTTGGAGGAGGTTGAGAGCTGAGAGATCATTTCCTTAAGATCAGAGTCTCCAAATGATTGTATTTGAACAACACCTTCAGCTAAATCCTTCTTGAATCCTTCAAAGCAGGAATCAGCTGAGGATTTGACAATGTTTGCTAGATCCTTCTCCCCCTTAATGGCATCAAGTCTCTGAGCAAAACTCTTGAGGGAGTTCTTATGATCAGCCATTTGAAGGGTTTGAGAGGCAATCAAATGGGATTGAGATTCAGCAATCTTCTGAAGAGAGCGGTTGGAAGCTTCAAGGGAGGCATTGGAAGCGGTTAATTTTATAATGTGGCCTTGGTTTATGAGAAGTTGGGACTGTATAAGGTTAAGAGTGGAAAGGATTTGGGAGTAGTCAGAGGGTGGAGGAGCGATTGAAGATGATGGAATATAAGTGAAGGCAGGAGGCGGTTCAGAATAGGTAGGAGGAGCGGTTTGAGGAATTTGTGACAATAGGGTTTGGAAAATGCGTGAGGCAGGAACTGTATAAGGGGATGAGTTTTGAGTTGAGATGGGTAGAGTTGGAGGTAAGGTAGATGGGGCGGTTGGGAAGGGGGCGGTTGGAAGTGGGGTAGTTGGAATAGGCGCGGTTGAGATTGGGGTGGTTGGGATTGGCGCGATTGATATTGGGGTGGTTGGGATTGGCGCGGTTGATAAAGGTGTAGATTGAGTGGGAGCGGTTGATGTAGGGTCGGTTTGGATAGGAATAGAAGTAGTAGGAGGATTTGAGGTGATTGGGTTGGAATGAGTTGAATGGGATTTTTGTGGGGAAGAGATAGGTGATTTAGAAGGGGATTTTTGGGTGCGGTTTGATACATGAGGGGATGAATGGTGTGAGGGTGAATTTTGTGGTGAAGGGGTTGGAGTTCTAAGTCTAGAGGTTGAATGGGCTGGGCCTGTTGATGGCTTGGATGTCCATTCAGTAAAGGCTTTGGGATTTGAGGTGGCTTGATTTTGAGGGGTTTGAAATTCAGAAGGGGATGATGGATTGGGAGGAGGATTTATCAAAGTAGGAGGAGGTTTCACCAGGTATTTTGATGTTGGATTTGGCAATGTTGTGAAGGTAGTGTTTCTTTGGAGGGGTTGTTTTCTTGGCCATTTGTTTGAACCTCCTCTTCTTGGGATTCTCCCTCTGAGTGGTTTCAACTCTAGGAGGTGGGGAGGGAGAAAGAGGTTTAGGAGATTGAGATTTGGAAGGAGAAAGGTTTTGGTTAATGAATGGTGAAGAGGTTTGAGGATGGATAGGTGAGGTATGAGGAGTTGGAGCAGGAGATTTGGTTGGAGAGGGAGGCGGTTGGGTTTGAGGAAGAGGTTGCGGTTGGGGTTGCGGTTGAGCTTGCGGTTGGGCTTTGGCAAGCGGTTCAGAAGAAGATGTCTTACCCTTGGCAACTTTCTTCAATGCTGCCCTTCTTTCCAATTTGTCAATCTTTGCTTTGTAAAAAGCAACTTTATCTTCTTCTGAGAGATTGGCAGTAGCAGTCTTCACATTCTTTGCCTTCTTGATTAGAGGGGCTATTCCAGCATCCTCTTCTTCTTCCTCTTCATCAGGTTCATCTCTCAGAACAAATTTCTCCTTAGATTTAGCACTTGGACTAGCACCTGCGGTTTGAACACGCGGTTGAGAAGGTGCGGTCCTTGGCTTCTTGAACTGCGGTTCTAGGACAATGTTTTTCTTTCTGGAGGCCTTTTTAATTGCTTTTCCTAGAGCAGTAACCGCGGTTGCAGGAGACATCTCAACATAGAACTCCTTGGGGTTGAGAGTATCAGCATCATACAGGAATTTGTACTGGGCATCTCCAAATGAGTATCTGAAGTTGTGACAAACCCTGGTTCCAAGGGAGTCACCATCACCCATTGGTACTGATAATTCAGGAGTTGAGAGTCTGAGTTCCTCCAAGTGTTGATAGCTAGTAAACAACGCGGTTAGGAGCCTGCAGAATGGTCTCCACCTCTGATGCTCATTCTTGATCTTGGATTGATATGCATCAATAGAGCTAGCCAGTTCCTTCATCAGGATCTTGGGCCAATTTAGCTTTATCCCATTGTAAATGGCACAGCAGTAAGTCCATTACTGAGTAGTGAAGTTGTTGTGGTTACCAGTTTTACCACATACAGACAACCCTACCAGATAGCCCAAGTGGCTCATCAATTCACCAAATTCTCTTCTTGCCCTCTTCTTGTAATAACCTGATAAAGAGGTCAGATTGACAGTTGACTGAGCGGTTGCATCTAAAACTTCATGATCAACCTCCATGGGGGATCCTGAAACATGAAATCCAAAAGTACTTCTAATATCCAGATGATCAATAGATATCTCGAAGCCTTCAACACTAGCAACCAGGCATTTGATCTTGGTTCCATCTGATAATTCTCTATCTCCAAGAACAGCAGAGGAGTAAAATTGATCCACAAAGGATGGAATAATATAAGATTGGCCTTTGTTGAAGAGAGGTAGAATTCCAGAGGTAGTGAGTCTTCTAATCATTTCTCTACCAAGAGCATCACCTTGGAGCTCAGGCTCATTAATCTCATAGCCTGGAATGAAAAATTTAGGATCCTACAAAATGAAACAAAGGGTTTAGATCCATAAAGTGAATCACAATACACAGGCGGTTTGGGCATCCATGCGGTTGGCAATTGATGCGGTTGAAAATGTTGAGAACTCCAAACCTCAAGTAAATTGTGAATACAACAAAACACTTAGAAAATATGTAAGAGATTATACTAGTACGTGGCATTGTAATCCAAGTTTACCCACACTGCAAGCGGTGCTTAGAGAGGAAGGTTATGGTGTCCAGCCTATATACTAAGTAATATCTCAAACAAACTTAGCATGCGGTTGCAAAAGAATAACTTAAATAGCTAACAGGCATGCGGTTCAAAATAACATGCGGTTCATAGAGAGCATGCGGTTCTAAATTGAACGCGGTTTGGAAAGGTCACGCGGTTAGAATTTTCATGAAGGCGGTTCCAAATAACAAGGCATGCGGTTGATATTCACAGCAGTGCATAAAAATTTATTGAAAAATTTTCTAAGTACAAAAACATGTTTGAAAATCAAATGAACCAAAATATGTGACAATTCTAACAAGGCATATGAACAGTTATGTTGAAGACAATGATGAACACGAAGAACACTTAGAACACTAAGAACAGAGATTCAACAAAAGTTCACCAAAATCAACAAATAACATGTCAAAATGATCACAGTGAGCAGTAGAGTAACAATATAACATTAAAAATTCATACTTTGCTCAGAATCACCATGAAAAAGCAAGAACACTCAAATGGGTTTTCGAATGACATAAACTTAAAATCCAAAATTAGTGTTCAAATCATTTATTGATCGTAAAATAAATTACATATAAAGAATCTAACAGTTAATCCGAGCAAAACCCAACTGAAATCATACAAAATGATTAACATATGACACAGTTATGAAGAAAATTCATTTAAGGGTTTCAAAGCTTTGAAAGTCTAATAATGGCGGATTCATGAATGATTTGCAGAAATGAAGAGAGATGTAGTTAAGGAACACATACCATATCAGTGAATGGAGCTTTAGGTGCCATTGAAGATTCAAGGTTTAAAGATGAAGTTTTGAAGATTTTTAGAGAGAGAGAGAGAAGATGAAGTTTGGTAGGAAGGTACACGGTGCAGAGAGTGAAAATGTGAAATTGTAAGGGTTGTTAGTTATTTATAGGAACATTCTCAAACAAAGGACAGTTGAAAAGACATTTTGATTTTCCCATAAAAGAAATCATTTCTCTGTTTGCACCCTTTCATCTTCTTCTCTTTTGCCAATGACGGCTGACAAGAGAGCTTTAAATGCTAATGTTCCCTTTGCATTAAATGCATTTAAATTTTGAAATAACGTGGAAAAACATTTGCAAAAATGCCCTTATGTCAAAATGTGGACTGAAATGAAAATAAAGGAACTTACCTTGGGTCCACGTGGCAGTGCGGTTGAAAAGAGTTTCAAACCGCATAGCTTCTTTAAAGCAAAAAGAATTAAATCTGATTTTGAAAATACCATATGTTGAAGGCGGTTGAAGATGGAGCGGTAGTAAGCAGCATGCGGTTGGGAATACGCGGTTGGCTGCAGAGGCGGTTGACCACTCATGCGGTTTGAATGAACGCGGTTCAACAATGGTGCGGTTGAAATTTTCAATAAGAAATGCAACCTAAACTCAACACACAAGTTAGTCAATAAAAGGAATGGACTTATTTAAGTTCAAGCATACCCATTTCTCCTCTGAGGAAAGAAAACCTCTTGGAGTCAAGAGCCTTGGTGAGGATGTCAGCAATCTGATTATCTGTCCCCACATACTCTAAATGGATATTCCTCTTCTCCACATGATCTTTGAGGAAATGATACTTGATATCAATATGCTTGGTCTTGGAATGCATGACAGGGTTGTTGGAGACTGAAATTGTTGAAGTGTTGTCGCACATGATCGGGCAATTTCCTTCTTCAATTCCATAGTCCACCAACTGCTGCTTCATCCAAAGGATTTGACAGCAACAACTACCAGCAGCAATATACTCAGCCTCTGTGGTTGACACTGAAACTGAAGCTTGCTTCTTGCTGGCCCAAGCAACTAGTCTATTTCCAAGGAAATGACAAGTACCACTAGTGCTTTTCCTGTCAATAGTGCAAAGCCGCATAATCTGCATCTCGAATAACCTACAAGATCGAAGTTCGAATCTTTGGAATACCAAAGTCCAAGGTTAGTGGTTCCAGATAAATAGCGGATTATACGCTTGACTGCAATAAGATGTGCTTCTCTAGGATCTGCTTGGTAGCGTGCACATACACAGACACTAAACATGATATCTGGCCTACTAGCAGTTAAATAAAGTAATGAGTCGATCATACCTCGATATAAAGTTTGATCAACTTTCTTACCTTTGAGATCCTTATCTAGCTTATTGCCGGTGGCCATAGGAGTATCATATGCTTTAGCATTTTCTAATCCAAACTTCTTTATCAACTCCTTGATGTATTTGGCTTGGCTGAGGAAAATACCTTCTTCGCATTGCTTGATTTGAAGCCCGAGGAAGAATGTTAATTCTCCCATCATGCTCATCTCAAACTTGCTTTTCATTAGCTTTTCGAAACGCTTACAAAGCAACTCATTAGTAGAACCAAAAATAATATCATCAACATAAATTTGAACAAGTAAAGTATGCTCATTATATTTGGCAATAAAAAGAGTTGTATCAATTTTACCTCGTTTAAATCCTTTTTCTAGTAAAAATTTAGAAAGAGTTTCATACCATGCCCTTGGAGCTTGCTTAAGTCCATACAAAGCTTTCTGGAGTTTGTAGACGTGGTTGGGAAATTTGGAGTCTTCAAATCCAGGAGGTTGGGCAACATAAACGGTCTCTTGAAGTTCGCCATTGAGGAAAGCACTCTTTACGTCCATTTGATATAACTTGAAACGCTTGAAAGAGGCGTAGGCTAAGAAAATCCTAATAGCTTCCAATCTTGCAACTGGAGCAAAGGTTTCATCATAAACGATTCCTTCTTCTTGCCTATACCCTTGTGCAACCAACCTCGCTTTATTCCTAGTGATGCTTCCATTCTCATCCATCTTATTCCTAAATACCCACTTAGTTCCTATCACTCCTTGATCCTGACGTCTAGGCACCAAAGTCCAGACCTTGCATCTTTCAAACTGGTTGAGTTCTTCTTGCATAGCAACAACCTAACTGGAATCTTGGAGTGCTTCATCAATCTTCTTGGGTTCAACTTGAGATAATAGAGAAGTATGCTCGTCATAATTTGATCTCCTTGTTTGAACACCGGAAAACAAATCACCAATCACATTTGTGAGGGGGTGACTGCTGACTTCACGAACCTCCGGGGGTAAGTCTGATTGAACTGAGGTTTGCTGAAGATCTTCAATTGGGACATCTTTAGATCCTTCAGCGAAGTCATGGAAGGTAAGTTGACGAAGAGGTTCTATAAGCTGGATAGGGGAATTCTCAACTTCTTCTTCCCTTGGAGTTGCATCTGGAAAGGGAATTTCAGGTGCGGTTTCAAAATTACGGTTTTGGGGAATTTCAGTTGAGGGTGATAGATTTTGCGGTTGAGGTTCAGGTGCGGTTTGAGATGGTTCACCTGTTTCATTATGCTCAACAAAATCATCAGCAACATTTGGAGCCAAATGTGGCTCAAGGAGAGAATGCTCATCAAAAGTAACATGGACAGACTCAACTATTTTTAAACTAGTTTTATTGAAAACACGAAAAGCTTTAGAATGTTTAGCATACCCAACAAAAATACCTTCATCGGCCTTGGCTCCGAATTTACCTCTATTTTCTCTTCCGTTGTAGAGGACAAAGCATTTGCAGCCAAAGATTTTGAAGAATGCAATGTTGGGGGTTCTTCCTCACCAAAGCTCATAGGGAGTCTTGTTATAGGTTTTGTTGATGAGGGATCGGTTCTGAGTAAAGCAGGCGGTATTGATTGCTTCGGACCCGTAAATACCGAGGCAGCCTTCGCTTCGTATATCATTGTCTTTCCAAATTTCAATCAACGTCCTGTTCTTCCTTTCCACAACCCCATTTTGTTGTGGAACACCAGCGGTTGAAAAATTGTGATCAATCCCATGGTCATCACAATACTGAGCAACACCGTTGTTCTTGAATTCTGTTCCATTATCTGATTGAACACTAACGATGTCATCCTCTTTTTGAGTTTGGAGCCGTCTAAAAAGTGCGGTGAGAATCTCATAACAATCATCTTTGGAAATCATCATCTCAACCCACGTATATCTTGAATAATCATCCACCACCACTAAGGTATATCTATTTCCTCCAATGCTGGCAGTGGTTACGGGTCCAAACAAATCTATGTGAAGCAGTTGTAAGCATCTTAAAGTAGATGGAGCGGTCTTACTGGTGAAAGACGACGCGGACTGCTTACCAAGTTGACATGCACTGCATTTCTCTGGATGGTGGTCAGCCACTTTGGGTAAACCACGAACGAGGTTTTCCCTACCAATCTTTGCAAGATACTTGAAGTTCAAGTGGCTCAACCTCTTGTGCCATAGCCAACTATTTTCTCTCACATTCTTAGCTACAAAACATAGGTTAGTAATACTACATGCAGAATTAAGATCAATAATGTAAATATTACTCTTACGAATCCCTGTGAGTAGGGTGACGCCGGAAATGCTATCTTTGATAAAGCAGTTTGATGACGTGAAGTTGCAAAGCATTCCTTTGTCGCAAAATTGAGAAATTGAAAGGAGGTTGTGCTTGAGTCCATCGACAAGAGAAACCTTCTCAATGGTTAGGTTTCCTCTCCTTATCACACCATATCCAATGGTCTTTCCTTTGTTGTTGTCACCAAAGGTTACAGAAGGACCACTTGCTTCAATGACATCTTCAAGTAATGATCTATCTCCAAATATATGTCTTGAGCAACCACTATCAAGATACCATGCATTATCCTTGGAGTGACTAGCCATTAAGCAGAGGACCTGAAATGTAAACATTAAGAACGAGGTCCCCCTTTATTCCTTGGTCCTGAAGTTAGCAACCCTTTACAATCCACACCTGTTTGGATGTAAGGAGGTTTGCTCTTCCCGGCATTGGATGTGAACCGCAAAAGGCATTCTCGCAGCCTTGTGACCTAAACCATCACACACAGAACATTTATAAAAGCTACAAGCATCATGAGGTTTTACTAACTCCTTACTCTTCTTAGGAGTTGCATGCGGTTTGGGACAAGGAGGCGATTTGGAAGGAGCGGTTCCAGCTAAGATTCCGGCTGAGATAAAGGGAACAGGCTTTAGTTTGACCATGTATTTCCTGGGAACGCTATTCCTGCTTTTAATGGCAGGAGGAGCGGTAGAAGAAGATGCGCGGTCAGACCTGGAGTTGGCAGCATCACCTTTTCCACCAGGAGCGGTTGGAGCAGGTATGCGACCAATTCCATAAGCCATTTCCTCTTCAGCTTCACACGTAATCCTTAGGTTTCAACACGAGAATTCCTTCCATATTTCTTTCCTTTAGGTAGACATAATTAATTTGTTGTCCTTTACCCTTACCTTTGCATGCTTCTCCTTGGGAATTTCTTTAGTTAGTTTTAAAAATTCCTCATCCTTTTCACACGAGAATGCACACTTCTCCTCTTCCTCGCATCCAAATCCTAGACCTTCCTTAATTCCAGGAGGAACTTGGAAATCTATGATTTTATCCTTGGTGGATTTTGACTTGAGCCACCCATCAATAATCTTTTGACGATTGAGTTGGGTGACCTAGATCATCATTACGGAGTTGAAGTGCCGCAACCTTAGTTTCAAGGATGCGGTTTGATCGAAGAAGAGGAGTCATTCTTTTGATTTGGTCCTTAAGAATAGAAATTTCAGACCTCATCACGCTTTTCTCCGTCTTGTACCGAGCAAGTTCATCATTAGCTAAGCTTAAGGCTTTCTTAAGATTAGAGAATTTGTGGATCATCACCTCGGCTTCCTTAAACATCCTTTCGTGTTCCGAGGAGAAACTTCTTCCACCACCTTTTTCAAAATTTTCTTCTTTGGAATTACTTTTGAAGGTGGAGCATTTATAGGAGGAAAAATGGGACGTGAATACGAGCAATTTCCTATCTTAATGCTAGGAGTAAGTTTGATATTTTCATCCAACTTAAAATTTGGAAGTTTTGCAGAAACCTCTTCTTCTTCTTCCATATCTTGCAACTCGATTGACTCAGAATCTGACTCATCGAAGCATCTGCAACTAAGCAGAGATTAACCTCTTCGGTTTCATCATCACTTCCATTATCGAATCCGTTTCAATCCAAGTTGCTAATTCCTTGGAATTCTCTTCCTCTTCAAAGAACCATTCCCTTGCGACGAGAAAATTTCGCATGAGTGGTTTCTTTTTCATGTATTCATATTTAGGTTGTGGACACTCGGATGCAAAGTGACTAGGTTTTCTACAATTGTAGCAAACTAGATCACCCTTTTTCTTTGTATCTCCAGCCTTAGAAAACGTTGCAGGAGGTTTGCCTTTTGAAATTGATTTTGTGAAAGGTTTTGAGGATTTTCTAAATTTTTGAAATCTTTTCACAAACATGGCAAAATCATCATCATCCATCTCGATGAGTGATGAGGTTGATATGGAAGGATCTGCGGTTTGATTGGATGTAGATGGTTTCTCCTCTTGTTCCACTACGGACATGGAAAGTAATTTGGTTTTCCCTTCAATCTCTTCAATATGATTTTATTTAAGTTCATAGACTCTAAGATTGGCGTACAAGTTACTTAACGACCAAGTACCCAAAACTTTGGAGTCTTCTAGAGAGGTAGCCTTATTAACCCATCTAGAACCTAAAGCAGATAGGAAAGTCATATTGATTTCCTTATCGGTTAAAGTTCTGCCAAGAGATCTACAAGCATTAACTACCTCAACGTAGCGGTCGTAGGTTTGACGCAAGGTTTCGTTGGATTTTCTGTTGAAGTTGTTGTAAGATCTTTCAACAACATATAATTTGCTATCCTTGCATTCGTCATCACCTTCGAGGTAGCTCTCTATGGCATCCCACATCTGCTTTGTGGTTTTGAGATACATCACCTTCTGAAGAGTTGAAACTGGAAGGGTTCCTGAAATGATGTGCCTTGCCTTGCTGTCCAAGGCAGCTAATCTCTTCTCTTCATCCGACCACTCATCTTTAGGCTTTTTGACCTCTGGAGTTTCTGTATTGGTGGTTGCATCAGTGTTGGCCTTCATGGGAACAAACGGGCCATTGATTACGCACTCCACCAGCATCTCATCAATTGTTTCCAAATGAATGAGCATTCTGCATTTCCAGATGTCAAAGTGGTCTTCGTCCAAGATTGGAATGTGTGAATAGTTAACAGTTGTCATCGTTTTTGAGTTTGCCATATTGAATCGGCACACAAGCTGTTAAGCTTGAAAAATAGTGGTTTTAAAATGTGTAAGCTCTGATACCACTTGTTGGTCCCAAAGGTGGTAACAAGGGTGAAAATACAGCTAGAGGGGGGGGGTGAATAGCTGTTTCAAATTTTTAGCCCTCTTTTAAAAATTAAACCTCTAAGCTTACAAAACCTCTAGCAGTTGATAATAGACTGCAAGTGAAGATGTAAAATGCACAGCGGAATACTAGAGTTACAAAGTGGTTTTGATAGAGGCGGTTTGTAAAACGGTTTTGATAGAGCAGTTGGTAAGTGCGGTTTACAAACAAGTGTATTTTAGACAATGTTAACTCCAAACACTATTTCACAATAATGGATATCTAGATAAAGATCAAACAGAGACAGAGATAAATAATTAGTAAGCACAAGAAATATAAATGCAGAAATATAAGAACACATAATTTGGAGTGGTTCAATCGATAAACGATCTACGTCCACTACCAAGATGGTTAGTCTTGGATTTTCAAGATTGATTTTACTATTGAGTATGAGAGATTACAAGTTACAAAGATTGATACTCAAATCTAAAATCTATTCTATGAAGATCAAATCCTAGACTATAACCAGTGTATCTCAAATGAATAATCTATGTGATTAACCAAGTGAGGTGTGTGTGTGAGAACAAGATCAAGGCTCTTTAAATCTTTGAGATGTAGAGCACAATGATTCTTGAATGTGTTAAGGCTTGATTTCTGGGCTAGGGAATATTTCTTGAAGGTAGAAGATGAAGATTCAAAGGGTTGAATAATTTCTAGGCAGAGCTTCAGATTCTATGAACACAACACTTCTCAATTTTTCAAGCAATTTTCAATTTGAGAAGATTAGGGGTATTTATACCCAAGCATCTCAAATATAGCCGTTAGACACAGCTATTGTAAGGACAGTACTTGATGCATTCCCATTGGTCCACAGCAACCACTTTTGTCCTTTGGTACAGCAACTTCAGATAAAGCTGATCAGGCTCCAGCTGCAAGCAATGAGGTTAGGACACCTGTCACCTTTTCAAGATCCTTGTAGATATTCTCTGACATTGAATCACGTGACAAGATATGGTGGTCGACTTTAGATATTGCTGATGTGGATTACAATGGTAAAGATGGTTCACTTCAGGTCTCAATTATTGGGGCGGTTCTGGAGTACATGCGGTTTGACAAGTGCGGTTGGTAACTCCAGTGAGGTTGCAGAGTGCGGTTGATGTTGAACTGCACAGGTGCGGTTCATAAGTGTAGTTGCACTGAAGTTTGTTCAAGGGAAGTTTCAAACAAGGAATTTCACCAAGCAGCTGCTAAAAGCGGTTTTGCTAGGGCGGTTGAAAGAGCGATTTGAAACTCCTGAACTGCAACACTAATATCCAATGTGTCTTGTGCCAGTCTTCAAGCCTAAATTTAACCTATTCTATAAAATGGACTTAGCTAAAAAATTGAAGTCTAAGCTTCATTACATAGGGTCCTAAAGTCTTAAAATAGACAGGAGGTTATGGTATCAATCAAATCTAATACAAAATAGGAGGGTTAAGACATGCATACCCAACAGGCTGATCAGACCTCAGCTGTATTTAAGGAATGAAGGACATCTGTCACCTTTACAGAATCCTTGCAGATCATGTCTGACACTTAGTCACGTGACAAGATTTTGTTGTTGACTTTCAAATATTGCTGACGTGGATTCCAACAGTCATAAGTGGTTCAACTTCAAGTCTTCAATCATTGGATGCGGTTTGGTGATGATGCAGTTTGGTAAGTGCAGTTTCACCAAACGAGGTTTCACTTTGGAATTCAAGGTGCGGTTGCAGTTTGCTGGTGCAATTTCATACGTGCGATTTGAAACCTCTTGAGTTGAAACCTCATGTCCAATGAGTCTTGTGCCCGTCTTCAAGCCTAAATAAACCTATTCTATAAAATGGACTTATACTAAAAAATTAAAGTCTAAGCTTCATTACATATGGGCCTAAATTCCAGAAAATAGAGATGAGGTTATGGTATCAATCAAATTAAAGCAAAAGCTAGGAGGGTTAAAGTATGCATACCCAACAATTCCGATCTTTTGTTCTTATTGAGTGGAGCGTATAACAACATGGATAAGACGTTAGTTAACGCTTTTTTGGAGCGATGGCACCCAAAAACTAATAGTTTCCATATGCTATTTGAGGAGATGACCATCAATCTAGAGCATTTGTCTTGTCTTACGGGGGTTACGGTTATAGGTCAACCCTTGCTTGGGAGTCCCGCTTAATCTAGTCAGTCACCTATTGATAAACTCGTTGAGGTTTTGAGAGTGACAAAAAAGTGGCTAAAGATGGAATACCTTCCAAAGGGGCACTGGTGAATCTTGAATGACTGATAACAAAGTTCTCACCTAATTTATACTATTCAGACCCCCAAAAAACTGCATGTGCTGCTAAGGCATATCTGTTATACTTATTGGGTGCACAATTTTTTTGAATAAGATCGGGACGTGTATTAGTGCGAGCTACATTAATTTATTTAGAGACGAGGGGGCAATTGGTGATTATGATTGGGGAGCCGGAGCATTAGTTTATATATTCCGGCAACTGGGAAAATGATCGAGGTGGAATTGTCATCAGATTTCTGGCTACTTAACTTTATTGTAGGTATGGGTTTATAAAAGGTTCCCTGCGTTTAGGAACGGTTTTAACAACTCTTATCTACCCAATTTTGCCACTCACATTGAAGTTGCTACCACCGAGGGCTCAACCAGCGACATTTTTCTTCGTACAAGTTAAAAGGCAACATATTGAAATTGTTAGTCAAATATATGTATAGCTTAGGAATTGCTTAATCCCAATCATTATAAGCATTATTGAGGACCCCTAATTCTAACTAGACCAATTAGATTTTTTCTATGTACCTTAGGATCCCTTAGTGCTAGTGCCAGTATTTTTATTGTTGTATTTTCTCAAAGAGTGAATACTTGAAGACCTAGAAGATTTTCCAGTGATAGTGGTTTACTTGCTGCCAAAGCCTCAACCGGTTCTCACTCAACCGGCAATGCTCCTTAGCCGACCAATTCTTCAATTGGTTGGGACAGACAATCGGTTATGATCTTATCAGTTGCTGCAATCAGTCAAGCTTCCTATATCAGTTGAAGCATTTATTGTTCTCACCTACTCAGTCCACAACTTGGCTAAAGTTGGTAGAACAGTTGCTATGAAGACTTTGCTACCTCCTTGTCAGTAACTACTTTGAGGAATGTTTAAGTACCAGTACTCACAACAACTTCTTTATCGAGTGGAAAATTCAAAGATGGTTGTCCTACAAATCTCAAGCATTTAATGCAGAAGATAATTTCATTAAATGCTTGTCAGACCAAGTCATCCCTTCAACCCCTTCAAAGATAACAGCTCTTCCATGGAGTCACTATAAATACCTTCCTTAGATCATTGAAGAGGGTTGGTGCATTAAAGACTTTGAGAGTGAGATTGTCAAGAACTACAAGTGTTTGTGATGAATGTGCCCACCGCGATTTTTCTTTTTTGAAAATCAACAAAACGGGAGTCGCCACGCCATTTTTATTTTAAGGGCCAAAACTTTGAAAAATGCCCGAAATTAGAGATTTGGGTTCGGAGGTCACGTTACACTCCGGGAAGAACGTTAGGGTTCACCCGGAGTGCCTCGTAAAATGAGTCTTCCTAATTTGAAACCATTTGTGTGTGTGTGTGTGTGTGTGTTTCTTTGGTTAAAATAAATGCAAACTGAGAACTAAAAATTGAGAAATCTTTATAAGACATTAAACAAGTCCCATGATTTTTGGTATGATTTTAGGGTTGATTTTTGGTACTCAAAAGACTCCTTGAAGTTGAAAGTCAATTCTGCCAGAATGAAAAAGACAGTGGACACTTGATTTTAAAATGGATTTAAGAGTTTTAAACATTCAGAATCTGGGAAAAGTCAGAGAATGAAAGTTGTTCAAAACATCTTAAATAAGGTTACTGCAAAATATTTTTTTGATTGGAGATGATTTGAGGGACCAAAACCCTCTGGAAATCACAGATGTGAAATCTGGATTTCCAGAGACTGCTAAACTGACTTTTGGAAAATAATTTGAAAAATGGAGTTAGACTCACGTAAAAAATAAGGTAAAAATATGTATGGAATTCTATGGATGTTTTCTACAAAAAGTATTTTGTAGTCAACACCAAATTTCAAGTTTTTCTGTGTCCAAAAAATTAGACAATGGACAGAGGTCTTAGAGAAAGGCTACTGGACAGCAACATTCTCAAGAAGGAAAATGTGATTTTAAGGGGTTTTGCATCCATGCTTGTCCCCATTTCCTTAGGCTTTGATTAGTGATCACTAGACATGTTTAGTGGTGATATACTATATCAAGCCATCCTTAGGGTACATTAGGACTTGAAGCACTTCATTTGCTTGGGATGGGGAGATTTAATCTTGAAATAAAGTTTTTTTTTTTGTTGTGAAAATTGATTTTAGGTTAAGAAAATGCTTTCAAGGAAGTAAAAACAAACTAAGAGAATGTAGATCCTTGTAGAGAATCATCCATGGAGATGAACTTCCATGGAGATTCTCTTGGATCTTGGGCAAGAGATGGGCAACAAGTGGATGAACAAGTTACATCTTTAAAGTTTGAGATGCATGCATGGATAAGGGAGGTTTAAGGTAAGTAGAAGGAGGGTTTACCAATGATGGTATCCTATCTTCCTTGGATTTGTGTTTGAGACTTGAATTTGAGAGTGTTTAGTGAGTGGGGTTTGGGAAAATGATTAAGAAAAATGTGGCAATTCAAGGGAATTCCCACTATTTTCTATAATATTTTCGCCAGTGATGCTGTTGTGAGTGAATTCTTCTTTTTTTTGAAAATGAGACTGAGGGGCTCTATTTATAGGCCTCTGTAAAAATCAAAACCATCCGCGCGGACATGTATGTAGGCGTGCACTGTTCATTAAATGCTGCTCCAGGCTTTGGACAAGAGGAATATTTTATTCAAATACTCAACCAGCTGTTATTTACAGCTTACCCTTTTCGGATTTTTATCATTTGTGAGATTCTTTTCCTTGTTTAACTCCAAATAGCAATCCCCAACTTACCCTTGCTTTGTTAGAAAAGTTAGGTTTTGTTAGAAAAGTTAAGGTTTGGGTTAAGAATGTGAAGGCTTTTGTTAGTTTTCTAACGGAAATACTAACAACTCAAATTGGAGCACTTACAGTAGCCCCTCGGCGACGGCGCTTTCGAAGAAAGCGGGGTCGTCGATAAGAGTAAGGCTCCATATTTGACAAGGGGTGACCAAAGTGGTCGGATGGCTGGACCTGGTGATAGGCTACCTACCTATCCTTAAGAGGAATCAAGTCGGTCGTAGTTCGGGTCTTTCGATGTCGACCCTAGAGTGACTGTTTTGGGATGTCAACCTGGTGAGCGAGTTCTGCAGTCAGTTGCTGAAAGAAACTCTGCTGGGGATAGGACATGACCGTTTTGGTCTGATGGCTAGAGTTGTATATCCGCACTGCTGAAATTACCCGGATTCGGCTCACGCGCGGGCCCCGGCATCTCGCATTTGCCGCTTCGGGAAGTCTCCTGGATCCGAGAGGCAGCGCAATCACGCCCCGACATCTGGCTTATTCCGCTTTAGCGTGTTGGACGTGTCTCGCCGTTGTTTTCGCAATTGTAGAGTCGCCACGCCATTTTTATTAAGCCCAAAACATTGAAAAAGGGCATCAGTTTAGAAATAAACTGTTTTTGTGTGATGAGATTTTGAGTTCGGAGGTCAGATGACTCCTCGGGAAGAGAATATTAGAATCTTAGAGCTCACCCGAGTCACCTCGTAAAAACGAGTCTTTCGGATATCCCTAATATTCTTTAATTGTTGTGTGTGTGTGTGCACTTTTAAAAATGCATGTTGTATCGGATGTCTACATTGTACACTACGTATTGAAATGTATTGAAATAGTAATGGAAGGAAGCCTTACCAATGTTGGTTTGTGTCTGTCTTCCGCAGGGGAATAGTGTTTGAGGATGGAATAGTGTTCCGGCACGGACCGGGATTGCTTCGGGAGGGGCCAGTTGTCTGCGGACAGAGTTTCGGCGTGAGTTGAGATTGTAGGCTGCGTTCGGGCAGAGGTTCGACGTGCGTTGGGATTGCAGGAATTACTCGGGCAGAGTTTCGGCGTGCGTTGGGATGGCAGGAGTCACTCGGGCAGAGTTTCGGCGTGCGTTGAGATGGCAGGAGTCACTCGGGCAGAGTTTCGGCGTGCGTTCAAGCTACCGGTTTGACTCGGAATGAGCTGGGACACCTTGGGAAAGACCAGGCAAGGCCTCGGGGCAGCGCGGGAGCATCGCGGGAGCGCTCGAAGAGGTTTCGGAGCACCACAAGGGAGCTCGGAAGGCCTCGGAAGGATTCGGAAGGGGCCGGGATTGCCCCGAAGGGTCTTAGAGGGGAGCCTGAAGGCTGGGGGGAGAGGAGAGAAGAGGGAGGTGTGTGAAAATGAGGGAGGGGGAACCCTCTATTTATAGTGCCAGAAAACTGCAAGAAGGTCCGTACGGACCTTCTAGGTAATCTAGTTTTTTGGTTTTCCTCGATTTCAGGGAATGATGAGGATTTCTGAGATGATTATGTCCCCTCTGCAAAGAGGTCCGTACGGACCATATAAGCATGCAAAGAGGTCCGTACGGACCAACCATGTAGGGGGGTAATGATGTTCTCCGGGATTTGAGGGAATCTCGTGGACTTTAAGCGGATTTTGCAATTATGATGTCTAGGAGCAAAGAGGTCCGTACGGACTTCCATGCTTTTCCACATTTTGTAATTGTGATGGAAAGCTAGTTCTCGTCGAGAGCTTTCCAACCATATATGGCACGTCTCAATCGGAGTTCGTATGAAGGAGTTATGACCTCCGGAAGTTTGCCCCTGGTTTTGTCGTATGCTTGGATGGAGAGCAATCCAGATTGGGGTACTTACAGAAGCCCCTCGGCGACGTCACTTATGAAAGAAGTGGGGTCATCAATAAGATAAGGGTCCTGATCTGGATCGCGTGCTGAGAGAGAAGGTGACCAGGTTGGTCGGACGGCTGGACCCTTTGATAGGATTCCTACGTATCCCTGAGTGGGAATCAAGCCAATCGTAGTTCGCGTGTGGGGTGAGTGTTGTGTACGAGGACGTGAGCTGTCCTCTAACTGAGACTCTGTGTGTGGATGTGATGGTATCCTGTGGGTGACCGCATAGGTCGATGGTGAGGACGTGGTGGCGTCCTGGGTGACCGTATAGGTCGATGGCTGGACCCTGTGATAGGATTCCTACGTATCCCTGGCGGGAATCAAGCCTGGTCGTAGTTCAGAGGTCGTGAAATTGTGAGTGTATGCGGGCGTGGTGGTGCCCTGAAGTGTCGTGTGACCGCCGAGGTTAGTGGTAAGGACGTGGTGGTGTCCAGGGTGTGCAATCTTACTTAGAAGATGGTTTGTGACCGTCGAGGTCGACTGTGAGGACGTGGTGGCGCCCTGGGGTGGAAATTTTACGATTTTCCGAATCGGGTGGTTTAAGGCCTTCCGGGCCGGTGATAGTGATTTGGGAGGTTTATACGGTCTTCCGGACCGAGTGGTTTAAAGCCTTCCGGGCTGGAGATAGTGATTTGGGAGGTTTATACGGTCTTCCGGACCGAGTGGTTTAAAGCCTTCCGGGCTGGAGATAGTGATGGGGGAGGTTTATACGGTCTTCCGGACCGAGTGGTTTAAAGCCTTCCGGGCTGCCTGTGGTGAGTGGACGGGGTGATGTCCTGAGTTGAAGTTTGTGTGGAGTGGACGTGGTGATGTCCTGAGTTGAAGTTTGTGTGAAGGCGTCTATACCTAAGTTGAGGCTTAGTTCGAGAGTATGGACCTAAGTTGTGACCTAGTTCAGGAGTATGACCCTAAGTTGGGACCTAGTTCAGGAGTATGACCTAAGTTGGGACATAGTTCAGGAATATGACCTAAGTTGGGGTTTAGTTTCAGGAGTATGAACCTAAATTGGGACCTAGTTCAGGAGTATGACCTAAGTTGGGACCTAGTTCAGGAGTATGACCTAAGTTGGGACCTAGTTCAGGAGTATGACCTAAGTTGGGACATAGTTCAGGAATATGACCTAAGTTGGGGTTTAGTTTCAGGAGTATGAACCTAAATTGGGACCTAGTTCAGGAATATGACCTAAGTTGGGGTTTAGTTTCAGGAGTATGAACCTAAATTGGGACCTAGTTCAGGAGTATGACCTAAGTTGGGACCTAGTTCAGGAGTATGACCCTAAGTTGGGACCTAGTTCAGGAGTATGACCTAAGTTGGGACATAGTTTAGGAATATGACCTAAGTTGGGGTTTATTTTCAGGAGTATGAACCTAAATTGGGATCTAGTTCAGGAGTATGACCTAAGTTGGGGTTTAGTTTCAGGAGTATGAACCTAAATTGGGACCTAGTTCAGGAGTATGACCTAAGTTGGGACCTAGTTCAGGAGTATGACCTAAGTTGGGGTTTAGTTTCAGAAGTATGACCCTAAGTTGAGACCTAGTTCAGGAATATGACCTAAGTTGGAGTTTAGTTTCAGGAGTATGAACCTAAATTGGGACCTAGTTCAGGAGTATGACCTAAGTTGGGGTTTAGTTTCAGGAGTATGACCCTAAGTTGAGACTATTCTAAGGCGTCTGGACCTAAGTTGAGTTTGATGGGGATTTTGTGGATCCTGTATGGAACTTTGTTTGTGGGAATTTTTGGAAAGGCATCATGCCGTGATGGGATTCTTCTTTTATGTAGCATTTATTACAGCTATGTCTTGCGTTTGAAGTTTATTGACATACCTTTGTTGTGTTTACCTGCAGGAGGAGGCGCCTTTGTGAGGAGGAAGTTGAATTGTTGAGGACGTGGGGCGCCTCTGACTGAGATGAAGAGGACGTGGTGGCGTCTCTGGCTGAATTGCTTAAGTGTTAGAGGGCATGGGGCGCCTCTGATCGAGTTGTTGAAATGTTGAGGACGTGTAGCGCCCCTGACCGAAGTTGCTGAAATGCTGCGGATGCGCTGACGTTTTTGACCGAAGTCGCTGAAAGGATGAGGACGCGATGGCGCCTTTGTCCGAACTTGCTGTGAGGGCGAGGTGGCGCCTCTGTCTGAACTTGCGGTGAGGGCGAGGTTACGCCTTTGTCTGGACTTGTGGTGAGGGCGAGGTTACGCCTCTGTCTGAGATGATGAGGTGGCTGGCGGAGGCGCCGAGATGCTGGATTTCTCGCCAGGAGGATGATGATGATGAGTCGGATTAGGGCTCTTTTGCTTTCCCTCTTTCCGTTGTTTCTTTTTTTTTTTTTTTTTTTTTTTTTTTGTAGAGCAACAGACATTTTTGTACCTGTAATAAAACACTTGTATTTGCACAGCAAAGTATTTTATTTTAAGATGTAATGACGTATTTGTGATTCTAGGGATTGACCTAGGAATTGTTGCTAGCTTATTATTATTTTTGTGCATGTCGCATGAGCTGGGAATGCATTTGTGGTTAGTGGAGGCTGAGGCAGCTTTGGTAAGTTTTCTGAGCAGTTGGGGGCTGAAGCGCTTTGTGATTTCATGAGCGGTGGCGAGAATGATGTCTCCTGGGACGCGTTCGCTTTGTGCTTGATAGCCACTCCTTTCGGGGTTGGCTACCTCAGGATATGTGACGGTGCTCTGTTGGATGTGGCAGGCCATTGTCGGGCGAGCGAGGATATCATTCCTTTAGTTTCGGGGGAAACCTTCCACGGTGTGGATCGTCTGGTGATGAGAACCGATTCATGAGGGGGAAGCCCCTACTTTGCTTGCATTATGGTCGCGAGAGAGGCTTCAAACCATACCTGAGTCTCCGGCGTCTCTTAGTCCGTGGACGTTTGCTTGGCGACCTCTTGTCTTGGATATGGATCGATGCTGCAGGAGAGATGGATGGCACATCTTGGTACGCATCGATCCGTTGGTGGGTTTCCCCTTTGGGGATTGAGACTAGGAGGGCCCGCCAGAAGGTTCCTATGTTGTCGAGTTCCGTGTTTGCCTTGGTCCTCTTTCTATGTTCCGTTGCTTGTTTCCTGCCAGTTCGGGATGAGGCAGAGCCTTTCTTTGGGCCTGGGATGGCATTGCCAATGTGGAGGTAGCTTCTTTCCGCATGACGGATCCCGATGCCTTTCTATATTTTACGAGGGTATAGAAGTATTCCGCTTCCCTCCCGCGGTGCTCCTTAGAGGCCGGGAGAATGTTGTCTTGACCACCGAGTACCCTGGATTGGTATGAGTAGCATATCGGGCGGACCCAAGTGGTTTTGGGGAGAAGGCGCAATGCGGTTCTCGGGGCAAGATTGCCATTTCAGCCGCGACCTTAGGAGTGCGAAGCTTGGGTTAACCTCGTGGTGTCACGGGAGACGCTTTATTTGACTACGGGACTCGAGCCGACAAACCGGCGGGGAGGTCCCTTTGCACTCGTAGGGAGGAGATCCGAGCCGAGGCACGGGTGAACGATGCTCGAGAGCGACCGGTTCGTTTGACACGACTAGGAGGACTCCCGATCTCGGAATGAGGGAGACGAGAACTCGCTCATGTGGAATGAAAGAAGACTCGTTGGGGACGAGGGAAGAAAGGAAAGAGTGATGAAGGGCCAAATGCGAGTAGCATGGAATGACCTTCTGAAACACTGAGTATCCATTCATCGTCATTGCAGACACATTGATTGTTAAATGTTTTAAGTTGTCTTTTAGCATGTTGTGAATCGAGAGTAGACCGTGCTTGAACTCATCAAAAAGTGTTTTAACTGTGATGATTTGTGATTTACTTTTAAAGCTTTGTCGAGACACAAAATCTCTTGTTTGCTTCTTTTCTGAGCCTTGGTGGCGTCAATTTTTGGAATTTTGTGTATTCCTTAGACCGAACCAATGAAGGCTGCCTACGTTCCCCTCGGACTGAGAGGCTCAAGTCTGCGTAGTTGGACCCTTTTTTGTGGGAGAAATGACTCGTAATGTACACTTGCAAGGGCGTATTTATTTTTGAAAAGGTGGGAACGGGTCCCCTTTTGTGTGAATGCCTTATTTGATGTAGGCACAAAAGAAATGTTTTTGGGTTTGACTCTTTTGAGAGAGTATGAGTACTGAAAAGCTTGTAAAAGTGTATGGAAGCCCTCACGACGTAAAATCAGTGTTTAGCTCTATTTTCCTATTTTTGTAGAAAAAGAAGACTTGTCGAGACATTTGAAAACTTGTTTTGTTCACAACGATCACTTGTTTGCTTAAAACCCTTTGTTGATGTTCAGGTTATTCAACAATTAAACCTGATATGCTTTGATTAATCACGAGAAGAAAGTCAATAGGTATCAAGGATCGAGTTGGTCTGGTGTGAAAGAAGGTTTGTGTATAGGAGAGGTCATTGATGAGACCGGGTTTGTGGATTTGTATGTGTTTATGACCGGACCATTTCTGGTTGCCTACGTTCCCCTTAAGACAAGGAGCTCAGGTCGACGTAGTTCGGGGCCGAACCGTGTTTGGCTTTGGGGGCCGTGGCATGAATATTTGTGCGGCCTTTGACGAAAAGGCTCGGAAAGCTGAATGATGAGGCACGGGCCTTGAGGTGATTTCTTGACAAGTCGTATTTGACGGTCTTTTCAGTGACTCCCTTGCTTCTTGATCGTTGGCTCTGGGTCTTTGACCTCATTTATTTTTGTGAAGCTTCTACTTGAGCTCTTTTTTTTTTGTAGCTTCTGCTTGAGCTTTTTTTTTTTGTAGCTTCTGCTTGAGCTTTTTTTTGTAGCTTCTGCTTGAGCTTCTTTTTTTTTTTGAAGCATTTGAGGGCGAAGGCAAGCCCCTGCTTGAACTTTCTTGATGCGCACGAGGGCAAAGGCAAGCCCCTAGATTGTTATCGAGATGGGGTCAATCTTTTAATGTTGAGTGACCTTTTGTTGTCCTTTGATGTTCCTGCCGTCGTTGACTTGGTCAAGGTGGTGGTGGGGACATGTTTTGGAAAGTGTATGGCTTGATGGAGGCCTTTGTGTGGGGTATGGTAAGGTGTATGGGGAGCTATCGATTGACTTTCTCACACCACTTAATCAAAGCATTAAACATTTGTGGAATTACTCGTTGAGCAATGCAAGTGATCACATAGAACAAAACCATTTCATTAAATGTAATGTGGGGTGCAAAATAATGTCCCAAGTCTAGCAAGAAAAGAAAGAAGACTTATGTATGGAAAATTGAAGACTTAATTACAATGTCCAAGGAGGACTTGATTGAATGAGAAAGGTACTAGAACCTGCGAGGTTTGACTGTATGATTTTTTTTGATTTGCGTCTCTTTGGGCTCTTCAGCAGTTCCCAAATTCATTTTGGTTAGAACCTTCTCGGTAGCTTGGGCCCGATTTTCCTCTCGTTTGACAACATGCTTAAAGATTCGTTTAATGCATTGTTCATTAATGTGTCTGCGTCTTTATCAAGTGAATCATTATTAACTATTTTGATTAGTTAATTTATCATTTGTTAAAGTGGCAATGAGGGGATACTCATAAAGGTCAAACTTTTATTCAAAGCATAAGGAAACATAGGTTTTTGCTACAAACGCGTAATCTTTAGGCGTGAGGCCGTCAGACGACTCGAGAGACTCGAACTTAAATACGACAGACTCGGGATCTTTTATTTTTGAAGATAGACTCTAGGAGACGGGGGGGGTTAGTCCAAGCTTCTCGTCCTGTCTCTTCTTGCTGGCTGTGGGTGTCCGCATTTGTGAAAGTTGCGCCATTTTTGACGCTGCCACTTGCTCGGCCTGTCTCGAACTGCCTTATTTCCGGGGAGGGCTCGATCCATCCCTTGGTGTGCCTTGATTCCGAAAAGTATTGTTGGGGAATAACCATCCTTGGATTCCTTCTTCCGAATTCTTCATTGCGGAAGCCCCAGGTTCCATCTTCACGTCCCCATTCATCACGGGAATTTGCAGAGGACTTATCCACCATGCTTACCTCGTCATTTACAGGGAAAGGGTTTCCAATTGTGTTGGGACCGCGGGGGCATTCCCATTTTCCCTCTTCAATTAAACCTTGGACCACTTTCTTCAACACGAAGCAATGGTCGGTTGTGTGGCCGGGGAAGTTGTGAAAAGCACACCATTTGCTCATGTCCACGTTGGGCTTGCGAGACTTTGGTTGGAAATCCTCAAGGGATTTGAGAATGTTCCTGTTTACTAGTATCTCGAGGACTTGGCTCAAGGGCATCCCGAGGTTATCGAAATGCTGGAACTGTGGTATGCGAGGGGGATTGTTGTTCCTCGGGGGTGCTTGATTGCGGTTTACTTGGGCTCCATTTTGGATGTAGCGAACTGCTCTGGTAACCTCTTTCTTCTTGTTTGGAGGTGGATTAACTGATGGGATCGCCATTTGGGAGTCTCGGGGAGGCAGTTGGGTGTATACCAACCCGTATCCCGGATTATTGAAATTGGGAGCATGATTGGACTGACCACTAAGGGTTGTGTTTGGGAATTGGGGAAATGTTTCATTAGCCCCAAGTGGCAGTCCAGTGGGTGGAAGGTTTGAAATGTTAGGATATCCGCTTGGGATGTCTGTCCCTGATAAACATCGGGATTTCAAGTTGTGGCTGCGGGGCTCATACAGAGGCACAAGATTGAATTCCAGGGGATATTGAGAGGTGTTAGGACCTGAGGGAGCGGGCCCATAGGTGTGCTGGTGATATTGAGTTTGCAGAGCAGGGCCAGAAAATAGATTGTGCTGAGGTTGACAGATCGAAGCCGCTTGACTGGGACCCGAGTTAAGCTCTGAGCGGGAGCTATTTTGCATTGCTAGGTTTCCGTGGCTTGGCGGAGGTGGGACCTGCTGATAGCTTTGATGACCCGGGGGAGCAGGTATTTCTTCGTCTTCTATGAGAACGAAGGTCCCATCAGGTTGGGGAACTGCGACGGTTCTGCGACGGCGCATGGCATATTCGATCCAAGCCTGCTGCTCTTCTTGGCATTTCTCGAGAGCCTTGAAAGCTTGCCAAACTTCTTCCATCGTTTGGAAATTTCCCGGGGGCAGGGTTTCGTTTCCCTCACTGTTATATGTTGATTCCGCCATGGGGGAGTAGCGGACTGTTCGGACCGCTGAATCGGAAGGGTTGTCGGATCTTGTTACCTCGATACTGAAAAGGCAGCTACCGGGTACTCTCAACCACTCTCGGTTCACTGGAGGGGGTGACAGGTAAGGTTTAGATATGGGAAGACCTTTGTGGATGAAGGGGGGAAAGCTCATGTGACATGCAATTTCCGCTTTTCTATTTTCTTTTGTTGTTTTAATTTACTTAAAATAGTGTTTTCTCAGAATCCTAGGTAGGTTGGAAAAGATTGCTCTTCTTTTTCGCAACTATGCTAGTCATGGGTCAGTGGAGACCATCTGTGCGGCTATAAGCCCCTCGTTTTGCACCTGTATTTTGACATCCCAGGGTGGACAGCCTCGGGCGAGGGTCCTATAGGGCAAGCGGTTTCCACCGGCCTAAAAGAAAAAACCGAGCCTAAGGACCGAGCCTGTCATGTTTGTTTTGATGCGTTAGCCATGTGAATAGTGAACCGAGCCGGCCACTGAGTCAAGATCAGGTCAAGAGTTCGGCATGACCTTTCTTTACCTTGCTTGCGCAAGGGATCTGTGACGTTAGGCGTTGGCTGGGTCATATTGTCATGACTGATGTATCAAAGGCGTGATGACATGGTGTCATGTGAGCATAGATGTATATCCGGGACGGAACATCATCTGGGTGTAGCTTCGGAAATCAAGATCAGGTCAAGATTTTAGCATGACCTTTCATCGCTTTGCTTGCGCAAGGGATCTTGAGTTCCGAGCCTTGACTCAGAAAAATGGCCGGCATGGTATATGTATCCAGGCTGTATGACACGGACTGGGTAAAAACCAACCGAGTCTGGACAGAGTGTGACTCAAGAATCAAACGTGCAGGGTTGACGCTTGGCTAGGATGGGATGTTTGGAATGATCCCGTGCGCATCCGAGAGGCCTAGGAAGACCAAACGGACTGCAACTGAGACCACTCCGGGTTAAGGGTTGTAGTGTGCAGTGTATCCGAGGCAGAAGTGCACGTAGCGTGCGGTGTAACCGAGGCAGCAGTGTGCGTAGTGTGCGGTGTAACCGAGGCAGCAGTGCGAGTAGTGTGCGATCTCTAAAATTCTTTTTCTGAGTAAAACAAAAGTTTTTTCGAAGAATTTTAAATGTATGCACAGATGTATATTGATGCATTTTTTTTGTATTTTTTTTTTGTAAAATAAAAAAAGTAAAGCACATGCACACACACGCAACAGTTAAAGAAAGGGGTAAAATGAAAGTTTGACCCTCATCATTGTTTTAAAAATCTTTTGTTTTGTTTAAAAGTTTTTAAAACAAAATTTCCCCAGCGGAGTCGCCAACTGAAATTACCCGAATTCGGCTCGCGCGCGGGCCCCGGCATCTCGCATTTGTCGCTTCGGGAAGTCGCCCGGATCCGAGAGGCAGCGCAATTGCGCCCCGGCATCTGGCTTATTCCGCTTTAGCGTGTTGAACATGTCTCGCCGTTGTTTTCGCAATTATAGAGTCGCCACGCCGTTTTTATTAAGCCCAAAACATTGAAAAAGGGCATCAGTTTAGAAATAAACTGTTTTTGTGTGATGAGATTTTGAGTTCGGAGGTCAGATGACTCCTCGGGAAGAGAATATTAGAATCTTAGAGCTCACCCGAGTCGCCTCGTAAAAATGAGTCTTTCGGATACCCCTAATATTCTTTAACTGTTGTGTGTGTGTGTGTGCTTTTAAAAATGCATGCTGTATCGAATGTCTACATTGTACACTACGTATTGAAATGTATTGAAATAGTAATGGAAGGAAGCCTTACCAATGTTAGTTCGTGTCTGTCTTCCGCAGGGGAATAGTGTTTGAGGATGGAATAGTGTTCCGGCACGGACCGGGATTGCTTCGGGAGGGGCCGGTTGTCTGCGGACAGAGTTTCGGCGTGAGTTGAGATTGTAGGCTGCGTTCGGGCAGAGGTTCGGCATGCGTAGGGATTGCAGGAATTACTCGGGCAGAGTTTCGGCGTGCGTTGGGATGGCAGGAGTCACTCGGGCAGAGTTTCGGCGTGCGTTGGGATGGCAGGAGTCACTCGGGCAGAGTTTCGGCGTGCGTTCAAGCTACCGGTTTGACTCGAAAAGAGCTGGGACACCTTGGGAAAGACCAGGCAAGGCCTCGGAGTACCACGATGGGCCTAAGAGTACCTCGAGAGTGCCTCGGGGCTGCGCGGGAGCATCGCGGGAGCGCTCGGAGAGGCTTCGGAGCACCACAAGGGAGCTCGGAAGGCCTCAGAAGGATCCGGAAGGGGCCGGGATTGCCCCGAAGGGTCTTAGAGGGGAGCCTGAAGGCTGGGGGGAGAGGAGAGAAGAGGGAGGTGTGTGAAAATGAGGGAGGGGGAACCCTCTATTTATAGTGCCAGAAAACTGCAAGAAGGTCCGTACGGACCTTCTAGGTAATCTAGATTTTTGGTTTTCCTCGATTTCAGGGAATGATGAGGATTTCTGAGATGATTATGTCCCCTTTGCAAAGAGGTCCGTACGGACCATATAAGCATGCAAAGAGGTCCGTACGGACCAACCATGTAGGGGGGTAATGATGTTCTCCGGGATTTGAGGGAATCTCGTGGACTTTAAGCGGATTTTGCAATTATGATGTCTAGGAGCAAAGAGGTCCGTACGGACTTCCATTCTTTTCCACATTTTGTAATTGTGATGGAAAGCTAGTTCTCGTCGAGAGCTTTCCAACCATATATGGCACGTCTCAATCGGAGTTCGTATGAAGGAGTTATGACCTCCGGAAGTTTGCCCCTGGTTTTTTCGTATGCTTGGATGGAGAGCGATCCAGATTGGGGTACTTACAACTGCTGGGGAAAGGAATGACCATTTTGGTCTGATGGCTGAACCTAATGATAGGCTACCTACGTATCCTTAAGAGGAATCAAGCCAGTCGTAGTTCGGGTCTTTTGATGTTGACCCTAAAGTGACTATTTTGAGGCGTCAACCTGGTAATGATGGCGTTTTAGGTGCCTCGGACCTTGAAGATGGCATTTTAGGTGCCTCGAACCTTTGGTGATGGCGTTTTAGGTACCTTGAACCTGGATGATGGCGTTTTAGGTGCCTCAAACCTTGAAGATGGCATTTTAGGTGCCTCGGACCTTGAAGATGGCATTTTAGGTGCCTCGGACCTTGAAGATGGCGTTTTAGGTGCCTCAGACCTTGGTGATGGCGTTTTAGGTGCCTCTGACCTTAAAGATTTGGGATTGATGGTCCTTGGTGGACTTCATTTGAAAGAATCGGTCTTACGTTTGCTGCCGGAGAAGGGGATGACCGTTTTGGTCGAGTGGCTGGACCTATGGTAGGCTACCTACGTATCCTTAAGAGGAATCAAGCCAATCGTAGTTTGAAAACTGCTGGGAGTGGAATCGAGGAAAGAAACGGGATTTCGTTAGCTTTCGTCTGAGGAATTGGACTTACGCTTTACTGCCGGAGATGATAATGAGGAAAGAAACAGGATTTCGTTAACTTTCATTGGGGAAATCGGACTTACGTTTTACTACCGGAGATGAAAATGAGGAAAGAAAAGGGATTCCGTTAACTTTCGTTGGAGAAATTGGACTTACGTTTTACTGCCGGAAATGATAATGAGGAAAGAAACAGGATTCCGTTAACTTTCGTTGGGGAAATCGGACTTACGTTTTACTGCCGGAGATGAAAATGAGGAAAGAAACGGGATTTCGTTAACTTTCGTTGGAGAAATCGGACTTACGTTTTACTGCCGGAGATGAAAATGAGGAAAGAAACGGGATTCCGTTAACTTTCGTTGGAGAAATCGGACTTACGTTTTACTGCCGTTGATGAAAATGAGGAAAGAAACGGGATTCCGTTAACTTTCGTTGGAGAAATCGGACTTACGTTTTACTGCCGTTGATGAAAATGAGGAAAGAAACGGGATTCCGTTCGTTGGAGAAATCGGACTTACGTTTTACTGCCGTTGATGAAAATGAGGAAAGAAACGGGATTCCGTTAACTTTCGTTGGAGAAATCGGACTTACGTTTTACTGCCGTTGATGAAAATGAGGAAAGAAACGGGATTCCGTTAACTTTCGTTGGAGAAATCGGACTTACGTTTTACTGCCGGAGATGAAAATGAGGAAAGAAACGGGATTCCGTTAACTTTCGTTGGAGAAATCGGACTTACGTTTTACTGCCGGGAAGTTCTTTTGAAAGGGGGTTAACTTAGGTTAACTTTGGTTATCCCTGTTAAGTCTGGGATCAAACTGCAGAGTCTGAGATTTTTAAAGGGCAAAACAGTCTTTTTGGCCCTTCAATTCCATCCGCGCGGATGGGAAAGTGTCCCAGACAGGTTTTAAAAAGGGGCGCCACCCTCCTTCTTCTTCCTTACAGTTTTTTTTTTTTCAGTTTTACGAGAGAAGAGAGAAAAAGCGAGAGAGAAGCCATTTTTGGCCAAAAAAGCTTCGAAATTCTTCCATTTTCTTTGATTTTTCGAGCAATGGAACACGGGGGAGTTGCCATTCAAGGCCAAGGACGCGGCCCGGTTGCGGAGTGGCGATTAGAACTTGTGAGGATGAGGAGGCATTACTCACTTTCGCAATCGATTGCGGAGGAGCCATATCCCGATGCGTGGCAACATTGGTCCACTGATCCGAGTCTTTGCACGGTATACTTCGAATTTCTTCATTTCTTTTGTCGATTTTCGTTTGAAATTGATTTTTTGTGATTTTTTTTTTTTAAATCCGAAAATTGTGTCTCTTTTGGCCTTGAAATTGGACTTTGATGATTTGCATGTTGTAATGAGTATATGGGTAATCAAAATATACATTCTGTTTGAAAAAAGTATGGGCGATTTGCCATTTTTTTTTTTTTTTGAAATATGAGATGACGAAAATTTGCCCGAATCCGGGACGGACTTCTTTTTTTTTGTTGCATGTAGGATTTTTGCAATGAGATATGTTTTTATGAATGATATGAATGTATGCATGCATGTTTTTTGTAAAAATATGATTTTTTGTGAAAAATGGGACGGATTTTTGCTTCCGTTGATTGAATGTATGAATGTGGAAAATTGCTTATTTGTGCTATTTTATGAAAAATGGAATAGGATTCTGCTCCTGTTGATTCCTTGCATTGTGAAAAATTGCATGTCATCATTTTTTTTTTTGAAAATAAAAACGGGACGGAGTTTTGCTTCTGTTGACTCCTTGTTATTGACATGTTTCTTTATGAATGAATGATGAATGGTGGTTGCTGAAAAACCTTTTCTTTTGTGCGAGAAAAATGGGGCTGAGTCCATTATATGCCGTTATGCTGCCGAATTTTTTTTCAAAACTTTATGTCTATGATGCATGTGTATGCTTTTAAATGCAAATGCAATTTTTTTTTTTGACATTTTTTGTTTTTCTTTTCAATTGCAGGGTGGTGATCGGTTCGTGACGGATCAGCTGAATAAGCTGAAGACTCGGGGATCAGTGGAGGCCGTGATTAGCCTGTGGGATCGGCTTCCAGTCTTGGGCAGAGGAAATTTGATGAGTCCGAGACAGATTGTCATTGAGACTGGGTTATATGAGTTTGTTGAGTGTTTGAGGGGGTTGATCAAGTTCCCCAAGAGTAAGGGCTTGATTTTTGCTTTGGCGCAGCATTGGTGGGACGTGACCCACACCTTTCATTTCTTCTGGGGCGAGGCTACGGTCACACCTTCTGATTATGCTGCGATCACGGGCCTGTCCTTTAAGGGACGTAGCATCGAGTGGAGAGATGGTTACAGTGACCGGGAGCTGCAGGACCTTTTAGGCTTTGTCCCCATTCCCAAGAAGGGGATGGGGATGGAGTATGCGGTGGTTCAGGGGAAGATTGTGGAGAGCATTGAGAGATATGAGGCTGGTGATGACAGAGTAGCTGCTGAGCAGATTGCCAGGTCCTTCTTGTGGTTCACTTTTTCGAGCGCATTGTTTGGACATGCCGAGGGGACGGCGGTGTTTGCCCTGCTGAGGACGTTGACTGATGTGGAGATGGCTGGAGAGGTATCTTGGGGGGAGGCCGGGCTGGCAGAGCTATATTTTGCTCTGGATCGGTATAGCCGGAAGGCTGTCAGCTCCCTGACGTGCTTTGAGTTCCCTCTGGAGGTATAAGCTTCTGCTTTTTCTTTTCCTTAAGCACGCATTGTTTCTTTCCGCGCTCAATTGATGTGATCTTTACCTTTTGCAGGTATGGGCTCTGGAGTTCTTTCATGTCACAATGTGGCGGCAGCCGGCGGAGCACATCGGGGCATATCCGGCTATGCTCTCCTGGACCAAGCATGCTCGGGAGAAGATAGGTTCCAGGGGGCACACGACCCTCAAGTACAAGGATTGCCTGCCTCTGATGAGAGCTGAGACGGATGAGGGGATGAGGTTCTACCCCTGGGGCCGCTTCGAGGTGGAGCAGCTGAAGGGTGCGGAGAGGTGGACTGTGGAGCGGAGGATTTTGAGGGGTTTGACCTGTGATGCGTATTATTTGGGGGAGAGGGTGACGCGCCAACATGGTGAAGGTGTGCCTTTGATGGCACCGATGGAGCCTCCTGCTGACATGATGCATCCGACTGAGAGTTCGGAGACCTGGGGTGATTATCGAGGTGGCCAGCACTTCTCGAGGTTTGTGGCGAGCGAGGATTATTCGCGATTTATCTTGAGGAGGCTGAGGATGCCCCAGGTGCTTGAGAGAGAGGGGGAGGAGGTTGTGCGGTACCCTCGATCGGACTTTTCATATGTCCAGGATGGGGTTAGATTGAGAGTGCAGATCCCTATCCCTGAGCGGGTCCCACGAGCTTTCCGTCCTCGTCCGGATATGAAGGTACGGATTTTTACTACTTCTGTCTCTTCTTCTTTTCTTTCGCATCAAATCATTTCTGACGCTTTTGTTTCCGTGCGCCTCCCGTGGTTGTGGAGAAGCCGACGAAGGTGTGATTGGAGCCAAGAGGTTCCTTAGGAGGATGGTTACTCGTGGGCCGCTCAGTGCGTAGCGAGACAAGCACAGCCGGCGCCTGTAGAGCGGGAGACTTCCCCTATTCCTTCCGAGCATTCTACCGAGACTCCTCTTTCTCCTCTCATAGATCCCGGCATGGAGCTGCCTCCGGACCACGTCATCCTAGGGGATTTGCATGGACAGGGACATGTTTGGCGCCACGGTGGATCATCTTCGCATGGCCAAGGATCCGATGCGTTCACGTTCGGATATGATTTCTTTGCGGATCTCGGCTTGCCTTATCGTGGCATGCCGGTTGATCCAGGCGAGCCTCTCTCTGGAGACGAGGATGACGATCCCGAGCTCGAGATATTCATGACTACTGAGGAGGCGGGCCCGAGTCGCAAGAGGGACAGGGGGAAAGCGCCAGCCACTGAGGATTCTGATTGATGATCTTTGGTTGATTCTGAGATTGTATATATCTTGACAGATACAGTTTATTTTTCATGCACACTCTTTTTTTTTTTTTTGGGAATGTAATGATCTAGGATTACTGTTACCTACTTTTTTTTATTATGCATGTGTATGTTGCATGAGCCCGGTTTTTTGGCAAGGGTGTGGATGTTTGGTATATGAACTTTTTGGACAGGCTTTGCACATGTTTCGAGCGACAGGGATGAAATATTCCTCCGTGGTGCAGCAGTTTAAACTGCTGCAGATTTTTTTTCTGATGGTGACAATCCTGTCCGCGCGGACAGGCTCGAAATCTGACACTGGCATTTAATTTTTGCTTCAGATCTGGTTTTCCCTCTTTTAATTCAAACAACCACTCCAACTGCCCATTCAAACAGCCATTTTCGGGGAGAAGGAGAGAAAATTCATGGAGAAAATTGTGAGCATGAGAAATCCATCCAAATTATCCCAAGATTCTCAAATGTCATTCTTCAACAAGTTCAAAGAGTGGTCCCGGGAGATTATGCACGAGAGGAGGTCATTCTTTGAAGAAAGGTACAAGATACGATGCTTGTTGTCTCTCAAAGAATTGGTTCCAGATTATGATCTTTTGAGGGCTTCTTCTTCATTTTGGGATACTAGAAGGCATGTCTTTTGCTTCTCTTACAATGAGGTGGTTTCGACCGTTGAAGAATTTGGGGCTTTGCTTGGTGGTCCCGAGGTGGAGGAGATTGCAATTTCTTTGCCCGAGGAGCTTCTTTTGTTGACAAGTTGTGCAACCTTCTTCATCTTTCTCCGGAGGAAGCACAAGGTATGATCCGTGGTCCTGATCATTTTGACATTTCCAGTCTTCCTGATAGGTTTAGGGGTTTAGGCTTGCTTGATGATGCCTATTGGGATGCTTTTGCACTCTGCATGTTTGGTACCTTGTTTATGGTTTACTCCTTTGGGATTTGTCATCGGGCTTTCCGGATGTGGTCTGACACCGCCGTTTGGGCCGGGATGTCGTGCCCTTGATCCCGGGAGAGACCCTTCATGCTCTTGACATGTTGGCTACGGAGGCGGTATATGCACGGCAGCCCATTTCTTTTGACTATGTGGCCGATGGAGCGCCCGGGGTCCTTCGCGAAACTTCGATGCGGTCAAACCTTGGACATTTTGCCAGAGAGGGGTTACTGTGGATTTTGATGATCGTGGCTCATGGGAGTATTGGATAGCTTGTCGCCTGCATCGCGGATATCAAAGTGTGGTTGGTGCCTCATTGGCGGGTAGAGACTCGAAGAGTGCTTCAGATGGGTCTCATGTGGTTGTGCTTCCGGGCTTTCTCACCCAATTTTTATATTCCACTGTTCGGCGCGGCTTGGCTTGGAGCAGACTCCTTTGGAGGGCTTTGAGGACATAGCCACTGTGGTGGTGGCTTCGCTTCGATGGATGATCCTTCGTTGTTCCCATTTCTTTCCCGAGCATGGAGGTATGACGTCTTTCCTCCTAGGGTTATCCTCAAAGGCCCAGTGGCACGTATTTCTGACCACTTGGTACTTGGATTGGTACGAGAGGCATTTGGGGGAGACTCAGGTGGCTATTTTGAGATGGCGTGAGGCCATTGTTGGTGCGGAAGACATGACAGTCTCAGAGAGGAGGAGGGCCGAGGCGAGGGCCAACCCTCATGATAGGAGCGGAGATGCCGTGACTGACTACGAGTCTTATGTCAAGAGACAGGAGGGGCGGATTCCTATGTTGCCGGCTCGGCTGCAGGAGATGAGAGATAAGGCTAGGGCTACTAAGGCCCTGACAGACGCTAGTTTGATAGATCATGTCCATACATCAGAGCTTGGTAGGATGAAGACTGACATTTTCCCTGTGCAGCGGAAGAAGACCCGAAGAGGAGGAAAGAAGAGAGGAGAAGCCAGTACGAGTGGCTTGGAGTGACCTTGAGGTTTCCGAGTATCCCTTTCTTGTCGTAGCAGACACATTAGTTGTTATGTATCTTAGTTTCTTTTAGCAGGTTGTAGGTTGTAGGAGTGAACCGAGCTTAGACTCATCAAAAAGTTTTAACTGTAATGAATATGTGAATTGCTTCAGAGTTTTTTTTTTTTGAAACGCCTTCATGGCTTGATCAATGTACTGATGACAAAGTATGGCTTTTATTTGTGTTTTAGACCGAACCGTTTCCGGCTGCCTACATTCCCCTTGGACCAAAGGGCTCAGGTCTCCGTAGTTCGACCCGGTTAATTTGTTTTTGTTGTTTTTTTTTTGGTGCAACCCTGTCTTTTACCTAGGCCGCCCTTTCGGGTTTTTCAACCTAGTTGGGTATTACTCTTTTAGCACTCTTTTTTTTTTGTTTGTTTTTTTGTTGTGCAACCCTGTCTTTTACCTAGGCCGCCCTTTCGGGTTTTCAACCTAGTTGGGTATTACTCTTTTAGCACTCTTTTTTTTTGTTGTTTTTTTTTTGAGAGATGACTCGGCGTTTTACGCGTAGTATCTGCGCAGCTTGTTGCCATTCACTGGGTGTACAAAAAGATTTCCGTCGAGATCTGCAAGTTGCATGGCCCCTCCGGAGAAGATTTTCTGGACGACATATGGCCCGACCCAGACAGGCTCCCATTTGCCAAGTGGGTTGATGCGGACTAGGGGCTTCTCTTTCAAGACGAGATCACCTTCCCTGATCTCCCGATGTTTTACTTTCTTATAGAAGGCTCTGGCCATCCTTCCTTGATAAGCTCGGATATGTTCCATGGCTCTCAATCGACGTTCATCTAGCAAAGCCAATTCATCATGGCGACTCCGGAGCCATTCGACCTCGTTGATCTGACTTTCCAACAACACACGAAGTGAGGGGATTTCTAGCTCGATTGGGAGCACGACTTCCATTCCGTAGGTAAGAGCAAATGGTGTTTCCCCGGTTGCTGTTCTGACGGATGTTCTGTATCCCCAGAGAGCAAGGTGGAGCTTGTCAGGCCAATCTCTGCCTCGGACAGCCATTTTCCGAATGATGTTTTCCAAGGTCTTGTTTGCTGCCTCAACGGCTCCGTTAGTTTGGGGCCTGTAGGGAGATGACTTGTGACGGGTTATTCTGAATTCCGCTAGCAGCCTGTCGCATTCTCCTTCAAAGTGGGATCCATTATCTGAAATGATTTCGGCCGGCAACCCGTATCTGCATATGATGTTCTCTTTGATGAAGAGGGCTACTTTCTTTGAATTGAGGACTTTGTAGGATTTGACCTCGACCCATTTGGTGAAATAATCCACTGCTACCAGGACGAACTCGTGGCCGTTGCTGCCTGATGGTGTGATTTTGCCTATGACATCAATTCCCCAAGTGACGAAAGGCCAAGGGGTCGTCATGCAGTATAACTCGTGAGGAGGCAAGTGATTGAGATTCGAGTACCGCCGGCATTTGTCGCAGCCTTCGACGAACCGGATGCAATCGGTTGCTATGGAGATCCAAAAGTACCCCATTCTCAGTATGATTTGCATTAGAGCACGAGCGTTCATGTGGGGGCCGCAGGTACCACCATGTATTTCTTTCATGAGTTCCGTAGCCTCTTGTTTGCCGATACATCGCAGAGGGGGCCTCGATAACGCTTTTTGTACAAACATATCTCCCAAAAGAACATAGTGGGAGGCGAGTCGCCTGTGGTCGAGAGGCTTTTTGCCTTGATTCCTTCTTTATATTCCCCATCTTCATTTTTGAAAGAGGCCTCACCGTTCTTCAAGTATTGATAGATCTGAGTATACCAGGGATCATTGGCCGGTTCGGCCTCCATTTCGATTTCAAAGCAATAAGCGGGGTTTTCTCTTCTCCCGACTCGGAATGGCTTGACAGACTTTCCCTCGGGTACTTCGACAAGAGAGGCTAGTGTTGCCGTAGCGTCTCGCGAATCTGTTGCGATCCCCGGGCAAGTAATGAAAGCTGATCTACTTGAACTGGGTCACTAGCTCTTCCATGTAAGTGTGAAACTTCTGCAGACCTGGATCCACGGTCTTCCATTTGTTAGAGACCTGGTTGATGATGAGGGCAGAGTCACCGTATACTTCCAATTCTTTGATATTTCTTTCAAGAGCGGCCTCCAACCCGCTATGCAAGCTTCATATTCGCCGGATTGTTGGTAACCTCAAAATTCAACTTTATCAAGCTATGGGAGTGTGCTCGTCAAGCAGGATCGACTGTAAGCATTCCTATCCCATTTCCTCTTTTGTTTGATGCCTCGTCAAAGAAGAGCCGCCAACGATTTTCTCCTTCTAGAGCAAAGATTCCGTCATCGGGAATTGGGGCTCAGTGTCCCTGACTCATTACTTGGGAAGTCGGCCAACCGCTTCCGCCATTACTCGCCCTTTCACGGATTTTCTTGTCACATAAGTGATGTCGTATTCGGCCACAAAGAACGACCATTTTGCCAACCTCATGGAGATGGAAGGTTTGTCGAACAAATATTTGATGGGGTCCAACTTCGAGACCGATGTATTGGGTGAGACCGCATGTAGTGTTTCAACTTTCCCACTACCTGCACTGTGCCCGCGCAAGTCTTTTCACAAGCGTAGTAATTGAGTTCACTCCTCAAGCTTTCGCTCACAAAATAGATGGCATTTTCAACCTTAGAATCTTTCTTTCTTGAGCTAACATAGCCCCAATTGCCGTATCCGTGACGCCGATATAGCAATAGTGGCTTCGCCGATGTGGCGGGCAAAGGATCGGGATTCACAAGGTACGCCTTGATCTTCTCAAAAGCGAGCTGGCATTCTGGAGTCCATTTTGTGCAGACACTTTTCTTCATCAACTTGAAGATCGGCTCGCAGACGAGGTCACCGATTTACAAAGCGGCTTATGTATTGCGCTCTTCCCATGAAGGATTTTACTTCGTCGTCCGAGGTGGCTTCATTTCGACTATGGCCTTGATTTTCTGGGGATCTACTTCAATTCCCCGTTCCGTCACCATATATCCTAGCACCTTGCCTCGTCTTACACCGAAGGTGCATTTGGTCGGATTAAGCCTCATACTGTGGTCTCGGAGGCGGCCGAAGAATTTTCTCAAATCAACGAAGTGTTGGCCATTGGATCCTCTGGAATGTATTATCATATCATCCACGTAGACCTCAATTTCTTTGTGGATCATGTCATGGAACAAGGCGGTGGCTGCCATCTGGTAAGTAGCCCCAGCATTCTTCAGTCCGAATGGCTTAACAGTGTAGCAGTACGTGCCCTAAGGGGTGGTGAAGGCTGTCTTGGCTTGGTCTTCCTCTGCCATCTTGATTTGGTTGTAGCCGGAAAAACCGTCAACGAAGGATTTGACCTCATAATTGGTCGTGGTATCCACTAGCATGTCAATGTTTGGCAGGGGGAAATCGTCTTTTGGGCTAGCCTTGTTCAGATCTCTAAAGTCCACGCAGCATCGGATCTTCCCGTTGGCCTTGGTCACTGTCACTATGTTGGAAAGCCATGTCGGATATTCAATCACCCTGATGAACCCTCCTCTGAGCATTTTTTCTATCTCTTCTTTCACCTGTAGAGACCATTCGGGCTTAATTCTTCTCAACTTTTGCTTTACTGGCTTGACTTCCGGGTCAAGCGGTATCCGTTGTTCAACTATGGAAGGGTCGAGGCCTGGCATATCCTTATAGGACCATGCAAACACATCCACAAATTCTCTTAGCAGCTCAATCAGAGTATCCTTCTCGGTCCCTTCAAAGAAAATACCAATCCGCGTCTCTTTAGGCTCTTCTGCAGTTCCCAAATTCACACTTGTCAAAACCTCTTCGGCAGCTTTGGCTCGATTTTCCTCTTTCCGAATAACCTGCTTAAAGATTTCTTTAATATATTGTTCATTTAATGTGTCTGCCTCTAATGAATCATTTTTAACTGTTTTTAGGTTATTAGTTATTTTATCATTAGTTAGAGTGGCAATCAGGGGATACTCAGAAAGGTCCATCATTTCATTAAGAACAAAGGGGAATACATCATTGGCTACAACTTCGTAGTCTTCAGGCGTAAGGCCATCGGACGATTCTAGAGACTCGAACTCGACAATGAGAGACTCGGAGGACTTTACATAGGTTGACATAAGGGGACGGGGGACCAATCCAAGCTTGGTGATCATTTCCTCCTTGGTTGCGGCCGGACCCGAGAGGATTTCCCAATTCCTCAGTGGCATTGCTGTCAGGGGCCTCAGGACTCGGGAATTGCATTGTTTTTGTCCTCCTTCCTCGATCATTGCTACCATCTCTTTGACTGAACCGAAGTCGATCCGATCTGGCACCTGGACCTCTTCCCTGAATACTTGTTGCATAACAGGACCGTCCCAATCATCTGAAGGGAATTCCGCGGCTCTGGCTTTCGGCATTGTCAGCTCAAACTCAAACTTTGGGTCTTCTTGGGTAGTCGGGACCACAGTGGCGAACTTGATAACTTCCTCATCGTAGGTGACATCATCGGGACTGGTGCCATTCTCAAAACTGAGCATATGAATGTAGGGGTCTGCTTGCGGATACGCCGCGTCCTCGTCCCCGGAGAGTCCTGATTCGTTGTCGTCTGGCGGCTTTACCCAGATATAGGGACGTCTCGCATTCGGATGTGGAGCGGGAGCTGCTAGGGGAACATCACATCCTTCACTAGAGAAAAAGGGTTCAACGGGTAATTCCTCATGGAGGATATCCCATACTACGTCCATGCATTCGAGACGAGTATGACGGTGCTTGTCAACCTTTATCACAAGGACTTCCCCACCTGGCGGGGCCAGAGAGTTGGATTGAAGAATGCTGACAAATCTTCGATTGGAGATTGGGGGTTTATGTGCCTGTATCATGGCGATGCTCAGTTTTTCTTTCCAGTCTGCCTCCAAATGTTGGAAACGACAATTGAACTTGATGTATCAGACTGCTTCAAGGTCTGCCTGCTCGAGTACGCTGACATAGTTAGCATCACTGGACTCTGAGGGATTCTGATGAGACTTGCCCCGATAGTCCCTTGGTCGATTTGAAGGAGGTAGCCCCGCCTCTCGGCCGCGGCACGCTGATCGTCGCTCTCGGCTTCGTTCCCTATGAGGAAACCGTCCCTGATGACTTCAAGATCTCCCTGGCGGTTAATGAACTTGACGCATTGATGGAGAGTGGAAGCTATGGCTTTCATGTGATGTAGCCAAGGGCGTCCCAACAGAGCTGTGAATTCGGACTGAATGTCCATTACATGGAATTTTGCTGGCACCATTTGGGTTTCGAACCAGAGCTCCGCAGTCACCGTCCCCAGATAGGACGAGACGTGCCGTCGTAGGCCCTGACAGTCTGGGTAGATGGGATCATGTGCCTTTCATTGATGCGTAGGCCCGCATCATGCCGAGGGGAAGGACGTTAAAGGCCGATCCGTTGTCCACCAATACCCCGGGAGTGATATGGTGTTGAGCCTGAGAGTGATGTATGTGGCTTCATTGTGCCCTGAGGCGTCTCTTGGCGGTGTCTTCGTCGCAGAAGGTGATCATACTACCATATATCGTGGATTATAGATTTGGTCTCTATCCTGAGAAGGAGAGTCATCAAGCCATCCGTTTCCCGTCTTTCTCTTGCGAGGTAAAGCTTTGCCGAGGCCTCAAGGTTGTGTTGAGGCCGTTTGTGGCGGTTGCCACCCTTGGCCCGCACATTGATTGAGTGCGAGTGCCAAACCGGCTTTGATCTTTCTTTGCCGGTACGTGCTCGAAGTTGGACAAATTGAACCTCGTCGATTCCGCAGGGATTAGGCTTCGGGCCGGCAAAGTGAAATTACCCAGATCTCGAGGTACTCTTGTGTCCCAAGGTCTGAACTCGTTGTCGCCAGGACTTTTCGGCCTTCTAACCCCTGTTTGTTCTAGAGCGGCATGGCCTAGAGGAAGGGAGGACTGGCTGGAGTAGAGTACGTAGTAATCGAACCTTCCGGATGGCTCTCCGAGTGTACCCACACTGGTATCGCCGGCTTCGAACATTTCTTTCAATTTCTGCCGGGAGGAAGCTTTCTTCTTCTTAGGTGGGCGGTCCTCGCTTATCCAATCTTGATAGTCCCTTTCGAGGCAATCGGGCAACATGTATATCCCACCAAATGTGCTCGAGAATCGGTGGTGGATTTGGGACCTCGCCGAGCCGTGCTAGAATGACTTCGAGTTGAACCAGCCTGGGAGATTTACCGTTGGGCTCACCAGAAGCAAATGGTTGGATTCTCGCCGAGTAATGAGAGGCATTAGGATCCGGGGAAACAGCACATATTTGTCCTTCCGGAGCCCTGGGCCATTGGGGGATTGCCAATGTTCCGAAATGACGTGTGGCTTCTTCGATCCAGGCCTGCTGTTTATTCTGGCGTTCCTCAAGAGCCCTGATGGCTAACCACATTTCCTCCGTTGTTACCCAATCTTCATTCTCTCTACTGATGTTTGCAGGACCGGTATCATCTTGAGAGGGGACGCCCGACGGCTGCTGAGGCATACCGAACTGATCCATCCTTGACTGCTGTTGGAATGGTGGCGCTTTGAACTTCGTTTGGGAGCTAGCTGACCTGTAAGTTGACGGGCGGGAGTTCCTGCAGTGGTGGCATAGGAAGCCGAGGGTGGTATCCCGGGACGATTGAGATTGGGAGTAGGACTTTCTTCATTATTTATGGTAAATGGTAAAAGTGTCATCGTTATTGAGACTGACAGCCAAACCATGGCTCCTGAAGGCCCCCATAAGGTTGTCAATTTGAGCTTCATGTTGCAATCTCATCTGTTCTACCAACCGGATCCAATGTTGATCTGTCTGAGGGATTCCGGGAGGCGGAGTGATGTTGTCCCCATCGTTACCGGCTGATGCAGAAATTCTAAAACCCAGAGTCGAAACAAATGGTGAAGCTGACGATGCGCTTGACTCTTCCCAACTGAACAAACGGTGACCCGGCGCCCGAAACCAAGCTTTGTGAGGAGAAATGGGGGGAAAGACACGAGGGTTCAGATATTTGGGAGTGAAGGAGGGTAGGTGTTTGGGCTTAGGGCTCATGCAACATGCAGTTATTTGTTCTTGTTTACTTAAAACGTATTTTATTAACCTAATCGGTTGGAAAAGATTGCTCTTCTTTTTCGCAAACTATTCTGATTCCTGGATCAGTGGGCCCCATCACTACGCCTGCGGACCCTCAACCTGTAACCCCGAACAAGGGTTCCGTAGGGCAAGCAGGTCCCACCGACCGAAAAGAAAAACGATCCTGAAGTCTGGCGGGTAATCTAGTTTTAACGAGCATTCGATGTAAATTACGGACAAAGCTGACGTCAAAGGTCAAGATCATGTCCGGAGGGCTCGACGAAAAGTCGGCATGGCTCGGACTGATAAATGTCCATAATTGATCTTGACCCGTCGTCAGTTAGGCCGTAATTAGACATGGAATAATCATTAATCCTTGATGACTCAGTGTCATGCCGGGAGTCGGTGCATAAGTTGTGCCAGTCAAAGTCAAAGTCAAGGCGCCAGTCAATATCTGGTCAAAGTTCGCGGTGGAAAACCGGCATGACTTCGACTGATTAAGGGTCCCCGAAAGATATTGACTTGGTATGCCGACTAAGGCTTGACAGGAAAGGTGTATGCACAGACCGGGTATGACACGGACCAGACTAAAAACAAACCGGGTCTCGGACAAAGTGGGTCACAGACAAGTGCATGGTCGACACGAGGCTCCAAGGGATGTTTGGGTAGTCCCGTGCTCGCACCGAGAGGCGTAATAAGGCCAAACGGGCTGCTACTGGGATTTCCCCGGGTTAAGGACGTAGTGTGCAGTGTAGGGCCAAGTGCGCGTAGTGTGCAAGCAGTCTATCTTCTTTTTCTGAGTAAAATAGAAATTTTCACATGTGTCTTAAAGAGAATGATGCATGCAAAAAATGATTTTTTTTCTTTTGAAAATCTTTTTTTTTTGAAATTTTTTTTTTGAATTTTTGATTTTTTTTTTGAAATTTTTTTTTTGAATTTTTGATTTTTTTTTTTGAAATTTTTTTTTTGAAATTTTTTTTTATGATTTTTTTTTTTGAAAGCAAATGGACACATACGCACATAGGCACAAAATTCAAACAGTTAGGCCATGATTCCGACAGTCAAGATACCGATTCTTTCGGGACAGTCAAACAACACGAAATGTGCAAAACAAACACACACACACACACACACACTGCAAATGGTTTTAAATGCCGGGACGGAATTTTGACCCACAAAAGCTTTTCTTTTTTTTTTTCTCTTTTTTTTAAAAAAAAAAACAATGATACCGGTAAGTGGCTTTGTTAGACCATAATTTATCCCAAGCCCCGGGTTAGAGAGCGGTACAGGAAACTTAATGGTTTCCACCTATATACCAAATACCATTTTTTTAATTTTTTTTTTAAAAAAAGATAAAGCCTATTTTTATGTCCCCAGCGGAGTCGCCACTGTGATGAATGTGCCCACCGCGATTTTTCTTTTTTGAAAATCAACAAAACGGGAGTCGCCACGCCATTTTTATTTTAAGGGCCAAAACTTTGAAAAATGCCCGAAATTAGAGATTTGGGTTCGGAGGTCACGTTACACTCCGGGAAGAACGTTAGGGTTCACCCGGAGTGCCTCGTAAAACGAGTCTTCCTAATTTGAAATCATTTGTGTGTGTGTGTGTGTGTGTGTTTATTTGGTTAAAATAAATGCAAACTGAGAACTAAAAATTGAGAACTCTTTGTAAGACATTAAACAAGTCCCATGATTTTTGGTATGATTTTAGGGTTGATTTTTGGTACTCAAAAGACTCCTTGAAGTTGAAAGTCAATTCTGCCAGAATGAAAAAGACAGTGGACACTTGATTTTAAAATGGATTTAAGAGTTTTAAAAATTCAGAATCTGGGAAAAGTCAGAGAATGAAAGTTGTTCAAAACATCTTAAATAAGGTTACTGCAAAATATTTTTATGATTGGAGATGATTTGAGGGACCAAAACCCTCTGGAAATCACAGATGTGAAATCTGGATTTCCAGAGACTGCTAAACTGACTTTTGGAAAATAATTTGAAAAAGGGAGTTAGACTCACGTAAAAAATAAGGTAAAAATATTTCTGGAATCCTATGGATGTTGGCTACAAAAAGTATTTTGTAGTCAACACCAAATTTCAAGTTTTTCTGTGTCCAAAAAATTAGACAATGGACAGAGGTCTTAGAGAAAGGCTACTGGACAGCAACATTCTCAAGAAGGAAAATGTGATTTTAAGGGGTTTTGCATCCATGCTTGTCCCCATTTCCTTAGGCTTTGATTAGTGATCACTAGACATGTTTAGTGGTGATCTACTATATCAAGCCATCCTTAGGGTACATTAGGACTTGAAGCACTTCATTTGCTTGGGATGGGGAGATTTAATCTTGAAATAAAGTTTTTTTTTTTGTTGTGAAAATTGATTTTAGGTTAAGAAAATGCTTTCAAGGAAGTAAAAACAAACTAAGAGAATGTAGATCCTTGTAGAGAATCATCCATGGAGATGAACTTCCATGGAGATTCTCTTGGATCTTGGGCAAGAGATGGGCAACAAGTGGATGAACAAGTTACATCTTTAAAGTTTGAGATGCATGCATGGATAAGGGAGGTTTAAGGTAAGTAGAAGGAGGGTTTACCAATGATGGTATCCTATCTTCCTTGGATTTGTGTTTGAGACTTGAATTTGAGAGTGTTTAGTGAGTGGGGTTTGGGAAAATGATTAAGAAAAAGGTGGCAATTCAAGGGAATTCCCACTGTTTTCTATAATATTTTCGCCAGTGATGCTGTTGTGAGTGAATTCTTCTTTTTTTTGAAAATGAGACTGAGGGGCTCTATTTATAGGCCTCTGTAAAAATCAAAACCATCCGCGCGGACATGTATGTAGGCGTGCACTGTTCATTAAATGCTGCTCCAGGCTTTGGACAAGAGGAATATTTTATTCAAATACTCAACCAGCTGTTATTTACAGCTTACCCTTTTCGGATTTTTATCATTTGTGAGATTCTTTTCCTTGTTTAACTCCAAATAGCAATCCCCAACTTACCCTTGCTTTGTTAGAAAAGTTAGGTTTTGTTAGAAAAGTTAAGGTTTGGGTTAAGAATGTGAAGGCTTTCGTTAGTTTTCTAACGGAAATACTAACAACTCAAATTGGAGCACTTACAGTGTTCAAGCATTGAAGTTCAAAGCAATCAGTCCTTATATTCACTAGATTATAGGACATACACTGTGCACACTCAATCATTTATTGTAAGTGTTCCCCAACAAGACTATGTCTGGAACACATTGATTAATCACACTACACACCCAAGAGAAATCAGTTCAACGTGTGAACATATCTCTTGAAACACGTGGTAAAATCTTGTATCTCGATCCATTAGTGATCACTTTCCTTTAGGCAGCTTTCAGTCATAAAGCTTGCAGCTTGTAATAGACTAGTGACATTAATAGTGCACCTTTTCACAAATCCTAGTCTTGACTAAACTTGGTAGAGGACGTAGCAGTTATTTAATACTGTGAACCTCTCCAAATAACTGTGTCCCCTTGTTTGTTTGTTTGCTCATTATTTCTTGTCCTTGTAACCAGTTGAACTCTATCACCGGTTACAACCATTGAATCCTTTAACCACTTGTTTGTCTTTTTCATTGGAATATTACTTGTATGATATTTTAACTTACTTTCATTTGAAACCTCTTTACTTAACCGATCACTTTTGTGTGAGTAAGCCAGTAATATTTTATCCGTTGTGCAACTGGTTACCATCGGTTTAGCAAGTGATAAGTTACTTGGATATTTTATAAATGTTTTACAAAAGAAGTTTAATCAGGATATTCACCCCCCTCTAGCCTGTATTCCTACCAATTGGGCCTAACATAAATAATCAAAGACACGGAGGTAAGTATTATTTATGTAGTATTTCTATGTATTTTTGTTTTCTTAAATGAAAATATATTAATTTTTTATGTTTTTATTTTTAGGTGATTTGGATGACGTATGAAGGTAACCGTACTCAATATACTTTTACCATAGTCGTTCTATATCAAAGAACCATAGTTGTAGGTAGTGTCGTGAAGCCACATCTTCCTGATCAGGTATTGAGACAGTTTGGCTTTGTGCAAACAATACCAAGCAGTCCACTTGTACTAGGGATGCCGAGAGGAGATAAGAAGTATTTAGTGGGGTGGATCATGTTTGCCCAATTATTCTATTTTTGGAAGTCGCATTGTATTGATAAACCCTTGTTCCGGAAATGCAGAGTTCCAGAAGAGAATGTCGATGATTATCTGTAATGTTACTCTACTTATTCCCATCCTATATTGTTCACCCTATAGCTGAAAGAGCTCACGCTGTTAAGAGGACAAATGAAGTTGATGCCCCAAATCCGTGGGATATGATCATTAATGTTTGGGATGTGATGATACCTATTGCTGAAAGATGGACAGACGAAGATCACTCGAGTAGTGCACATGAGGATATGGAAGTCATATTTAGAGCACTCGCAGCAACTCAAATCCCATCAACGCCATCAACTTCTCAGGGTACAAGAATACGACATTAAATTTGTATTATTTGGTCTTTGTATTATGTCACTGAAATAATGTTTGAACAATTATTTTTAGTTTTGTATTTGGTCTTTGTATTATATTTGAAAAACTTCTCAAGTTTGAACAATTTCTCATGTTTGCATTATGTTTGAATATATTTTAAGTATTTAAGTAAATTAATGAAAAATATTGTACATTTTCTTGTCTATCAAAAAATAAATGACATGTTTTTAAATAAAAAAATAATTCTATTTCAATTTTACCTCTATTCTCATGTCAAAACAATATTAGGTACCCAAATAATAGCTTAAAATATTATTTTTTTTGCCTAAACTACAAAAGTTCGGCCAGTACTAATCGAACCAATCAAAAATTTCGATCAGTACTGATCGAATACCCTTCTTCTGTTCGGCCACTACTGGCCGTAAGTTCTATTTAGTATATTTTTTATTATTTTTTTATAAAACTCATGACAAAATAATGTTATATACCCAAATAATAGGCCAAATATTATAATTTTTTTTTGCCTAAAATACAAAAGTTCGGCCAGTACTAGCCGAACCAATAAAAAAATTCGGCCAGTACCAACTGAATACCCTTCTTCTGTTCGGCCACTACTAGTCGGAAGTTCTATTTAGTGCATTTTTTATAATTTTTTGAAGAACTCATGACAAAACAATGTTATATACCAAAATAATATGCCAAAATATTTTAATTTTTTTTGTCTAAGGTACAAAGGTTCGGCCAGTACTGACCGAACCAATCAAAGTAATTCGGTCGATACCAGCCAAAATTCTTGAGGCATATTGACCACCACATGCCGAACCAATGTTGAATGTAGTTTTTTTTTTCTGTTTTTTAAGTTGGAACGTAACAATGTGTTTCCCGTCATTTGAAAGTTAATTTAAATTTGGTTAAATTTTATAAATTTAAGGTTAATTTATAAAATTATTATATAATTTTAAATGAAAGTAAACCATAAATGAAAATTACCTAAATGAATGTAACAAAACAAATCATAACATTTATCATGAATTACATGATTTAATATCAATTACATGAGTTGATGTATCGGGTAATTGTATCAATCGTTCTTGATAATAGGCTAGACATCTGGTTACACGTTCATGACGTTTTTCATACCATTTGTACGGTAGTGTTGGTAATGGACATTCTTCCTTTAACTTCGCATGAATGTAATGATTATCGTTGACATATGAAATACAAATTAGTTTTGGTTTGTGTGGCATTGATTTTTGTAAAAGGAGAAATGTCAAAGACAATGTGTTACTTAAAGTCATTAACGCAACATTGAATGCATTTGAAACAACGTAACCTATTTCTGCAGCGTTAAGCCAATGTGCTTCTCCACATGGACCATCATACTAGTTGAGAGTGAACAGGACTTTCTACACCCTATACTCGACCATGAATAACTGAGCATATAATTCTTAATTTCCATAAACCTCTTGATATAACATTGCCCGAATCCACCGCCAATCATCTTAATCACGTCCAAGTAACTATGCGATACATCAAAAACCACAATTCCCATCACCCCGCACATCAATTATTTTCTCAATATAACTATGCATGTAAACCGATACTTGATTAAGATATGGGATTGCATGTTGACTTTTTCGACGCACGGGCTATAAGATAAATTCAAGAAAGGTAAAAATAAGTTGAAATGATTAATTCTACACTATGACATTTAACTGAATAATATAAATAGCTTTGAGGTTACTTGTAACTTGGCTTTTTCAGATAACATCAGCGAACATTGATTTGCATTGGGGTCGAATAAAACTTGGTCGGTTATGGCCTTCACGTACTCTAATGCGCTAGGATCACGCTTTGTGGATTTGATGTACTTAGCATTCGTCGCTTTAAGACGACCCTTATTATTGGTTTTTACTGCATGTTCATTGACCATTGTTGTTTCAGGATGACAAATCTCGATCAATCTACGAACAATCAAATTCTTTCCGGTTCGTGGTGCTGCCTTAAATCTTAAATCAAGAGTATACAACACTCTTTGTATCGATTACGGATCTCTTCTTCAATATCATCATCATAGCTTATTATCGGTAGGGTATCTAGCTTACGCCAAAATCCATGAACTTTATCAGGTGGGATGGGCAAGTTGAATCACATAAACTGTGCAAGCTCATATGAACAAGGGAGTCCGCATGCCGATCTCATAGCATACCCACACAATAATGGATTTTGGCTACCATCATATAGAGAATCTAATGAGTTGAAAATCAAATCCGATGCATTTATAGACACCATACCTCTAACCTCACTCCATAGCGATGACTTGAAATTATGTTATACCACAGTCCTGTTTATGAATTTGTTTCCAACATGTCTCAAATGCTCCCTGGCTCGATGCAAGTTGTTTCTTCAACAAGGCATGTTGACTCTCCACCCTAATATAAGTTACGTATTTTATTAGTATATAATTAACAAAACATAGGAAATGTCAAAACATATGACACATCAAAAATAAAGTTCATCTGATATACCTGTTTGTAGTCAAGTTGTCAAAGTGCATGACTTTATTTGTTCAACAAGAGACAAATCTTTCTTTGTATGGCACAATCCATTGGTTCATGACATAATTGACCGCATCGGGATAACAACTGAAATCTTCTGATAATCTCCATAGAAAGTCATTAAACGATGTTTCTGTATTAGCTTTGACCATTACGTTCCAATGAAGAATAAACGTCTCCCAAATTTCTTGCATATAAAACATTTTCTTACATTTTGCTAGAATATTTCTATTAATATGCCATCGACAGAGCAAAAGAGTTGTTGTTGGGAACGTCTCACAGATTGCATTCATCAAAGCAAGCTCCCTATTGGTCAAGATAACATTAGGAATACATGATTCATCCATCAGAGATTTCAACACTTCGAATGCCCACGTGTAGTTTGCTTCTTTCTCAGCCAACAACAATTAAGAAGGTAATTTTTGTTGATGTCACGCCCACAATCTAAAGCAAAGGTAAGCTGTACCTATTTGTCTTGTAACTGAAATCCATGTATTAGGCGTATGAAAATGCTTTCAGCAATTCAATGCTTTTCGGATGAGTAAAGAATATCTCCTTAATGACATTTGTAAGCTCGCATTGCCGATATTCGAAGTGATAACCATGATCATTAAATTTAAACATGAGTTGTTGGATTTGAGAAAGACCCGCATGCTCAGTTGCCCTGCTCTTCACACGCGCATTATAAATAGTGCGTATTCAGGATTTGTTTTCCAGAAATTTCTCTTTTAATCCATATAAAATATCCTTTTGTCGGCTATTTGCATTTGACATTTCTATCACGTACTCCTGCTCTTGTTTCTGTTATCTATCAACATAAGAGTTACCCAACATGGATTGACAAATCGGATGATTGTGAACGCCACAAACCACTTTTAATTGGCATTGACCATCAACACTGACTTGTTTAGCGTTCAACTGAAACTTACAATCGCATTTCTTTGTTGCGCTTTCCCTATTTTTCTTTTATTTTTTGCCCAAAATTTCATTGTTGACAGATTTTTGAGAGGAAAAAGAGATTGACTTTTCCATGTAAGTCTCCTAACGTTGACAAACAAGCGTTATTCGAGTAGCGAAATTATGCCTTCCGTTATCTGACCGACCTATGACGATCATAAATCCATGATTTTCCTCCTTTTTACGCGCCCATTCAAATATTATTTGACGGTCTCTAAAATATAAAGGCATTGTGAATTCTGTTGTGTAGTCTCTCAAAACAATTTCAAAATCAACCGGGTTATAGTTGTTGTCACCCAGAACACTGCAACAATTCAATAAAACAATAAGGAAGGAGCATGGAGAAAAACTAAAGTTCGGCCAGTGGTGGCCGAATTTTTTAAAAGGTTCGGCCAGTGGTGATTGGAAAAATTTGAAAAGCTCGGATGGGTGTGGCCGAACCATTAATTTCGGCTGGGTGTGGCCGAAATGTTTTGGAAAATTCGGCTGGATGTGGTCGAAAAATTTTAAAAAATCGGTCGGGTGTGGCCGAACTATTTCAAATTTACGGCTGGGTGTGACCAAATAAGGGTTGAAATTCGGTCAACACTGGCCGAATTTTTGCAATGAAAATAACAGTTATTAAAACAAAAGTTTAACACATTTATATGGTTAGAAAGTGAAGAAAACTTATATTGACATTCGATTGTATAGCCAATTTATCAATGATTCTGTTGAATATCTTGAACAAATATGTATGTAATTTTTTTTTTTGTGATAAGTGATAGTAGGAGGAAAGGGAGGTAATTTTTTGATGTAAAAATAAAATAAAGAGGGTGATTTTTGGATTGATATAATGGTGAAAAATGGGAAAGGTGGGGAATGTGAAAAATTGATGATAGGGTGAATTTGAGTTAATGTTACGGGTGTGTATAACAATGGAGATATGTTTTGATTTAAATGTTACGGGTGTATATAACATTGGGTAATGCGTGTATGGATTTAGGGGTAGTAGAGTTATTTTATTCGATAGCAATTTTGAAGTTTTGAACTTTTAACCATTTTATGAGCCTATATAACAATTCTCATTTGTTATTTGCCCCCGCACCTGAATGACTCGCAATTGTAATTTTTACAAAAAATGACATTAATTGAAATGACAATATACCTTCGTCTTCAACTCTAGATTAAAAACCTAATTCATATCTAATTTTCTTTCTCATACATATTCAAACCCATTGCAATCATTAAAATCCATTTCAAATCCAACATAATCCATCATTGTAACCTAGTTCAAACTACTCATTAAAACCAATCAAACATTTTTTTAAATCAAACACATTTCATATATTCTGTCAAAGATGACGACCAATGTTAGCCACAAAATACACAAAGGTTGTTCACATCACGTTTATTAGTTTGGTGAAAAGTGATTTTGATAAACACCAAAATAGATAGTTATATTTTTTAAAATCAAACACATTTCATATATTGTATAATTTTTTTTGTAAACTCAGTATTGCGGGATATTCAGTAATGTCGCGTGGGTGAATAACAATTCTATTTTATGCTTAATTGTTGTCGGAGACTCACAATTAGCTAGTGGAGTACGACTCGTCAATGAGGGATGAGTGTTATTATTTACACTCGTAAAATTATTGAGTATACACATTTTTTTAATAAAAATATCCTTAATAGTCCTAATATTTTACACTCTGATGAGCCATGACTTTTTAAATATATTTACATATACACTTATACATATTATTATATATCAAATACATGATTTATATACTTATACTATCTAAATACGGTGGGACCCCCATAAGACCACCTATACCACTTATCCTATATATACCCTCCTCTACAAGGTGAACGTGAGGTATTGGCAAAAATCATATTTTCATCACTGAATTGTAACATTTTTCAAAATGTTCTCAGTGAACTATTTATTTTCAAAATGTTCTAACTGAACTTTTACATTTTTCAAAATGCGCTCACTTCGTCAACAAATTCGCTTAAAATTCTACGAAATTTAGTCACATGACCTCATATAACAAGTTTTGTTAAATACGATATATGATAAATGGTTTTTTTTGGAGGAATTGATTTATAATATTTCTTATAAACTATGTGCTAATCACATTTTACATTTAAAATTTTTGGTAGTATTCATCATACATGTCAACAATGTTAACATATTGGTTGAAACTTAACGGACATTATTCACGTTAAATCACATGACTAAATTTCTTTAAATTTTTAGCAAATATGTCAACGGAGTGAACACGTTTTAAAAATTGTGAAAGTTCAATGATAATATTTTGAAAAATAATAGTTAAACGAGAACATTTTGAAAAAAAACACTAAAATTTAGTGAATCTACCGTTTCAATTTTGGGAATTCTTCAACAATTGTGTGCAGGTCGACAAAGTAAATAATTACTCTCACGCCGGAGGGCCTTCACCGGAGAAGCCCCGACTTAGTTTACGTGTTTGTTCTTCTGTTTCAGGCTTTTCAATCGTTGGGATATAACCTACAGCCGAATTTGGGCTGATCCGAACGTTTCTGGCAGAGCTTCTCTCACCATTCTGTCGTATCACAATTCCTATACTATTAATATAACAGCTTTCCCCAATTTTTATTAATTGATCGTGTCCCAATGCAGATCGATCATCAACCCATTGCGGAGGTTGATCGGTGGATGTAGGAGTTCTAATATGGGTGCTAACGAAAACATCCAAAAAACTGAAATCGGGGCCATGTTCATTTTCCTATAAATAAAAGAAGCGAGATTATTATTTTGAAATGGTATAAATGCAACATTTAGCTTCCCCGACAGTTACAAGAATTGAGAGAAATGGTGATGAACGTGCCTGGGATTATCCTGCCATACTATCAAGCCTCTCCAACTTGTTACAAGAAAATTGGTAAGGCCTCCTTCGAACATCATCCTATTTGGGTAAATGTGTGAAGACATTTTGTGTAGGGACTAGGTTGGATAGTGTTTATCTTTATTAAACACTTCTTGATTTAAATAGTTGCTAAAAAGATGATGAGCCAATAGGGGAATTAGGGGGTAAAAAATCAAGTCCCCACGTAATTGCACTACTCTTAGTATATCAAGTGAAAGATCTTGTCACCCTAAATGAGCGTGGGTCAAAACCAAATCTTTATGTTGTCAAGTATATGAACTGAGGAAGCCACAATGTTCGACAAAACTAGGGAAATAAATATCTGCCACTCCTTACCGTTCACATAATTTCCTTAATGACCCCAAACAAGCAAAAAGGGTAAGATTCCAAACTCATCCATTCTTTACAATCTTGCACTCCCATAGTTCTCAAGCGGTAAAGGGAGGGACAAAAGAAGGTGGATGAGTGGTCGGACCTTGTAGATACAAATTCATTACGGTTAAAACATTTTGTACGCCTCACGATAGGAATTTGGCACTTTTGCTGACTGAGGCAATGCCCTAATGAAAATCTTTAATAAAGAAGTAAATTCCTTATCGGCCACTCGATAATTAGCCTTCCAGTGCATAAGTTCTAAAATAAATGAGAGTACTGTAAACTTATCACACCCTTCCCACAAGGCTTGATCAGCATCTCTCAAAAGTCTAAGAAACTTTGCGATGGCTGCATCTGATTGTACAATTTCTTCAATTCCTGGCTGGTTACTATCCTGCATACCCATCCCTTCATGTACCATTTGCCTCGTACAATCTTGCACGCCCAAGTCAATTTCAATGCCTTCTTCAGTTTTCCTATCATTATTATCATTCTTATACACAGAAATGTACTCTTTCCCATGCCTAGTCCAATTCTTGTAATCTGTTTCAAATCCCACTTCAATACAATGTGATTTCACGGTTGCACGGTCTTTTTGGTAATGATTTGAGCATTTTTTACAAGGATAATATATTTCTTTAGCACCAAGAGACTTTTTTGAGAATGGAAAGTCGAGGAAGTTGTCAATCCCAGACATATACTCATTTGAAATCCGGTTACCCAAATCAATCCAACTTTTGTCCATATATGACTTGATATTTTTAACGTTAAAATACAACCTATATATAAGACCGAGAGACACAAATTTTAGAATAAAAATAAACTCATAAACAAATTTTAGTAACATCTAAGACTCATTTGGTTGGTAAGATTGTCGACTCTGAACAAATCAAGAATTATTATCTCAGTTATTAAAATATAGGATAATGTGAATGAGTATGGACATCAAAATGTCGGAGGTTTTATGCTAATTACAAGAAATCTAACTCCAGACTAAAGTTTTCTTCATCAGGAGAGCAGTCCACACTCTACAGCCTTTTTTAATACTCCCTCCGTCCCAAAATGTTTGTTCCATTTGACTTTTTTGTTGAACTTTGACCACAAATTTATGAGAGATTAATCATGTTCATGAAATTCTAAAAGTTGTTGTTGATAATATTATTAATGGTAAATCAATAGGAATTTTTAGAATTTCATGAACATAATTAAATTGTCATATATTTGTGGTCAAAGTTCAACTAAAAAGTCAAATGGGACAAACATTTTGGGACTGAGGGAGTATCTTCTAGTTTCTTAGTGATTAGGAACGTCGATGTTTTGGGGAATTCACACTCCAGTAGTACCGAATAATAAAGCAATATTTGAGAGTAAATCGATAAGCAAAATAGGAGTACGGGACAAGGGGTACACTGTAGATTTCTAAATAGAATTAGGTAAACCGTAGAAGAAGTCTAAGACGCGACAAAGAAACAAACAGAATATAGAACATTGAATAAACAAAAATACAACTATCCTGCATTCTCCCAGACTACCTAAGATGCGACAACGGCTCAAGTCCAGCCAAGGCATCTAGTTCTATAACAAATAAAAACCATCTCAAGGATGTAGCTCCAACACTTAGCATAGATGTCTAAGTTCCATCATATATATCTGATTTCAACAACATTCATACACCAAAACCAAAAAGTTCACTAACCATGTTTAATACATTTGGACCAGAACTAACTTTCTTGAAATGAATACAAGTTGGAGAAGTAAACAGACATGGAAGATCACGATTACAATACAAATATAAGTGACAACTAATTTGCTTGAACAGCTTAAAGCACCAACACAACTTAATAGAGATTCAATGAACAATCAAGAAATCAAAATATAACACACAAAGGTAGCTTGAGAGACAGAGACTAACCTGGAATTTGGGTAAACGCCTAAAATGCAGTAGTTCGTATGAATCGGTAAATACCTAAAACCCAAAATTGATAGAGATAAAACAATGAAAAAAACCCTAAAATGCAGTAGGTCGTATGAATCGGTAAATATTGAGAGAGAGATAGACTAACCTGGAATTTGGGTAAACACCGTTGAATCGAGCTTATCTGGTGGTAGTGGTGGCTATGATGGGTTACAGTAGGCGAGTTCTTCACTCGTCAACCAACGGCGGCTTCGTCTTCCTGGTCACCGGCGTCGTCTTCACTAGTCACCGGCGTGTCTGTCGGACGGAGTAAGGTTTGAGAAATTTTGGAGAAATTTGATAAATTTCATTTTTTTGTGCGAACTGAGAGAGGGAATTTTGGGGAAATTCATTTCGCGGTATATATTAGTATTTACGACGGGCCTGTATATGCCGCTGTATATATTAGTTATATACGGCGGCTCCGTGTTGACCGCCGTTTATAAGTTTATATTTACTGCGGCTCCATGTTGACCGCCGTATATAACTAATATATACGGTGGCTATTTGTTGTCCGCCGTATATAACTATGATATCAGGCTCGTATATGACAATTTTATACGATGTACATATATAAGTATATACGGCGCCTCCGTGTGACCACCATATATAGTAATTATATACGGCGGCTATGTATTGACCGCCGTATATATGTGTAGTTAAATACGGCGATTATCACATTCTCCGTATATACTTTTTATATATACGACGGTCAACATGGAGCCGCCGGAAATATAAACTTATAAACGGCGGTCAACATGGGAGTGATGCTCCTCCCATTTTCGGCATGGGAAGGCCTTTTTTTTACTCAAAAAGAAGATGAAACAAAGACCATCTTCTCTTCCCACTCATCCGCCTTCTCTTTCTATCACCATTACGGTGCATGTTTAAGATTCATGGTATTGAGTTCTTCCAACCCCTTAGAAATCCCAATCCACTACAGAAGTCACTTTTCCCGAGTGTATCACAACTCTGAAAGAGGTCCTGGACACCGGCATGATACCAGATGCTCCTCCCATACAGAACGCCATAGTAATCTCTAGCGCCGAGTGTTATAAACGGCAGCCGGGACTGCTGTATAAAGCCAAAGACGAAGGGGAAAAGCCACTAAGCCCTGGAGGTAATAGTTCCTACTGCATTTTAACCGTGGGCAAACTCAAATAAACCTTGGACAATATAGGCCATGATCACAAGGATGAGGATGAATCGGAAGAGGCCCTGGCCCAGTGGGCCATTCAAGGAACGACGATACAGTCCTTTGTTCAGAAAACTGTGACTTGGGAAGCAATTCGAAAGGCTGTCCAGTCAGAAGCCAGTAATACTCACTATCCCCAAGCTCAACCCCTCACTATTGCTATGCTCCGAGAAACTTGTAACAGAATCAGCCAGAGCCAGTGGCCACTTGCCAAGCAAGCTCCTCCATTGACCTTAGCAACATTGAAAGAAACCTGTAAAGAAGTAACAGATACGCTGGAGGGAGAAGTGAACCTGTTAACCAGATCCGGGCAAATCCACCAGGGTAATCCCAAGACAGAAAAGAAGTCAGCAGATCAGGCACCCAGGGAGAACCGTAACCCTTATACCAAGACAGCTGAAACTCCTGACCCTGAGAAAGAGGATCCCGTGCTCACTCAGTTGAAGCAGACTCAAGCCAACATCTCTCTTTGGTCCTTACTCACCTCATCTTATCCCCACAAGCTGAAATTGGAGGAAAGCCTGGCCCGCTCCCTGGTTCCTATTGATGCTACTCCTGACGACGTGGTACAACTAATTGGGAACATCCACTACGGAAACATAGTCACCTTCATCGACCTCGATCTCCCCCAGTTCGGAGCTGATCATAATGAACCTCTCTTCATTACGGTCCAGTTAGAGGAACGATGCCTCCCTCGGGTCCTAGTCGACAATGGGTCTGGAATGAGCATCCTCCCAGCAAAGATCATGAGCCTGCTTGGCATCACTATGTAAAATAGTGATGGGTCCACGTCATTTTTAATGCCCATCAAGGAGTTTCCCAGCATCTCTAACTATACAAGCAAGCCTGACGTTATATAGAGAACTTAACTACACATATCCATCGGGTTGTATCTTTTGTTATAAGTACCTGAAACCAGTTCAGCAACTGAAAATGACGATCATAAAATCTCCTATTCTTTAGTTCCAGTTTCCCTCCCGACAATTTCCCTATACTATTAATTTTGGTCATTTGGAAAAGGGATCTCTTGGCTAAGTACGTAATATTCACCGTAATAATCCTCCAAATTTTTGTAAGAGAACTATGCCTGGCGATCATAAAATATCCCACTTATATTCCTGGCTGGTTACTATCCTGCATATCCATCCCTTCATATACCATTTGCCTCATACAATCTTGCACGCCCAAGTCAATTTAACTAAAATTAAATCATTTTAAAGTTTTGATGCAATTTATGTACGGATATGTACGGAGATACGGAGATCAGGAGATGATCCACGTAAATACTGGAAGTTAATTTTACTATTCTTTATCTGGCCGATCAAATAACGTGGTTTTCTGTTTCCAGGACTCTTGAACAACATGCCCCGTAATGGTGATAGAAAACAGTAGTAAGAATGGCCCGCCAACCTCTAGCATTTGATCAAAAAAAGGCAATGGGAAGTGATCCTTCTTGGGTTGGATTCATGGTCGAACTTTATAGACATCATCAGCCTAATTAAACTCTGGTATAATTGAGCCGAATAGTGTAAGGAGAGTGGTCCAAATCTGCTCCTTCACTCCGGACAAAACAGCTCCGGATGATTTATCAGGTAAAGCCAAGTTGGGGTTTGACCATTACACTTAAATCTTCTGGAGTCACATTGGTTTTGGCATTCTCAGTTTGAAAAGGCTTTTGGTACGTTGGCATGGACCCTAAGTACTTGGATTGTTACACTGGCACTTTGTTTCATCCGCATTTACTCTTAAACCAGTGGAATAAAGACTACCCTCCAAGAAATTGCATAACTTGGCCAAAGGATTCACTTTATGCCGAACCAGACCGACCTTACTAACTCGAACCAATGTCTGAACCGAACCACTACATGCACCCGAGCTAGATGAGCCACGAACATTAACTTAATTTCTCAAAAGTTTAAGCCTCCACAGCTACCGATCCGCCTTTGAGCTAGTCCAAAACTAGCACAATTGAGCCAATATTTGCATGGCTAGCCCAATGGATCACTAGCTTGTATGGTAAGAAGAATAACACTTGATTGTTACCTCATTGAAGTGGATGAATTTAAAAACTCTTCTACTTTGTGATTTCCAGACAATATGGGATATGACTTTCTACATTCACAGACTCTTCATAAACTCATTTCCAATTGCATACTTTGAGTATTAATTTTTCATTCACCACAATTTGATTTTGAGAAAATAAATATATCACATATTAATCTACTACAAATGTGGATTACAAATATGCAATTTATTTTCATTTACATAAATGAAATTATATTTAATTTTTGGTCAAATATTGGTCAAACCTAATATTTGGAACCAAATTCCAATACTATTTTATTTTTTATACTCATAACACATCTTTGTTAATTTACTTTTCTTTAATCATCGTGTCCAATAAATTGATCCAACTTGAGATATGACAGAGGGGGTAAATATTAAGCTTAAGAAATATGGGAAAAAAATAGTATACCCCCTAGATTCATAATTCACTTTCTATTTTAATTCGTTTAAAAATTAATATTATATTTTAAAATTAAAAATAATATAAATGCAATTTTATTAATGTACAAACATTGTACAAGTAATAAAATAAAATTTTATAATTTTTACAATGTTAAACAAGTTAAATGCATCATTTATTATTATTATGTGACAGAAGAGGCGTTGTTGCTAAAAGACCTGTCATATTTATAGGGCAAATTTGACCTAGCAATTTTCATATAGAAAGATAGCTAATAACTAATGTTCTCAGCTTAAACCAAGCCATCAATTTTATCTTTTAATTTTATTATCTTCCGTATAATATTTCAAAACAAGCCAATCGTATTACGACAATTTTGTAACGCTTCTAGAGGGTACAAACATTGTCATATTAAATATTTCCTCTGTTCCAGAATAAGGTTCTTATTTTTCTTTTTGTTTGATCGGTCACAAAAGTAAGATTTTTTTGTTACTTAAAATGGATAATAAGTCACTTGTTATTTTCACAACAAAACCTTTTCCCTCACTCTTCCATAGATTCTAATAAACACTCTCCCCCCCCCCTTCAAAGATTCTCTGGGAGTGTTCCCGTCTGCGAGGATGAGAGGGAGTACGGGTCCGGAGATTGTTGATGCTCTATGGAAGAGTGAGGGAAAAGGGAATTAGAAATAGGGTTGTGAAGGGGAAAATGAGGGAAAAGGGAATTAGAAATAGGGTTGTGAAGACTTTCATGCACTTTTTCAAACCTCTGCAGCCAATTCAGCTTTGATATGGACATCACCAATTGCATGTACCTTCACTTGTGAATAAAATTAAGACTCTAGGACTCAAATACTTCTCGATAAAACACCCATTTCGTTCCTATCACTGTCTGATCATTGGATCGAGGCACTAATTCCCATACTATGCATATGTCGAACTGATTGAGTTCTTCTTGCATAGCTTTTACCCAGCTGGGATCATTGAGTGCTTCTTTTGTCATCTTTGTTTCTATATTTGAGACCATTGCAGAGGAGAATATACTATGTTTTTCTTCCATACTCCTCCTTTGGCCTCTAGTCATTCTAGGACCAAAAACATCACCAATTACATTTTCTATTGGGTGTCCTCTTGCTGGTCTCATTTACTAGGTAGATCTTGCCTGACCGATTATTGTCTTAAGGTTTCTAGGGGAGGAGTGGAATCAATTGAGGGAGGTGTGATCGGTTGAGGTAAGGATCGGTTAGGAACATGTGAGGTTGACAGTTGATCAGATTCAGGTTAAGTTGGAGAAAATGGTATATGAATAGTAGAAATTGGTTCAGGTTCAAGTGGTGTAATAGGAAAATTTGTAGAAGGACTAGTTGGTAAGGAATCGGTTAAGGGATTTTGGGAATTGGATTCTCTTTTGATCGATTGAGGGAAAAATGAATCATCCACTAGGGCTCTATTGGTTACACCACTTGATATGCCTGAATTCTGAGCTGGAGGCTGATTTGCATTGGTATTGGTGTTTTAATTGGATTTAGAGTTGCTGGATTCACCTGTCTCAAAATAACCAGAATCATTAGTACTATTTGGAGCCTTGTCAAACTCTAGAAAATTAAATTTATCAAATGTAACATGAACAAATTCAACAATTTTCAATAGACGTTTATTGAATATTCTGAAAATCTTACTGTTGTAGACACCCCATTCTGAACCCATCGGATCACATTAATACTGCTCTAAGTCTCGCCTTGAGTCAAGAAGTAGAAATCCACCATTTCGTCATGTTTCGTTAAGTTTTGGCTAACTACCGTTAGTTTGGGACTAAACTGCATATGAGATAACGAGGGAAGGGCAGAATTGTCCACAGACTGCCTTATCTCGCGCAGAATAGCGTGTCTCGCGCGAGATAAGGGAGTTCTGTATACTGCAGATAGCAGTTTCCTAATCGATTTCAACCTCTTTTCGGGATAAAACTTTATCCATTCGGCCAGCCAATGAAGTTTGAGTTCTGGAACCTTCCCAAGGTGTTTGATCTCATCTTCAACACCTCTCTAACACCTATAAATACCTGAAGAATTTCAATATTTCGGATCCGAAAAATCCCAAGTAAAAACCCCCCACATTTACTGGTTTCTCTCCTAGAAAGATTCCTATAAATCACCCCTAAAATCACCAAAAAGTTTGTTTGTCAACCTTGTTGATCAACAAACATCGTAGCTCGAATCAAAGGATTGAGGCGAAGCTCTGTCCGTATCAAGGTTCGACTCTAAAAGTGAGTCGAAACTCTGCCCGAATTGCCTCACGCAAGGTAACCTTTCTTTCCCTTCTAATTGATTGTTAGAGTGGTATAAATACATCGAATCTAGGATCGGCCTAGAGCCTCCCCAAATCATGGGGATGGTCTCGAAGCAATCGATCCTATATTCCGTTTAACCCTGTTAAATGGATCTTTACTTTATTTATTGTTTGAAATCTTTTCCTTCTTTGAAAACCTCTCTTTTCTTTAGCAAGACCGATCTCCAGATTGGGTGGAATGGGTGCTCCTTGACCTTTCCATTCCATAACCTAAGCCCCGAACCCAAAATCTATTTCAAATGGTTTTTCTATGTTTCCAAACGAATAATATATGTGGCGACTCAAAAAGATGTTAAAAAAGATGAAAATTCACGCATCGCTACAGTGGCGACTCCGCTGGGGACTGTAAATATAAAGAGGCTTAAACTTGCATCAAAAATAAAAGAGAGATTTTCAAAAAAAAAAAAAAATATTCGTTTTTTTCCTTCAGATCAGGCATATCTCGCACGAGATATCCTATCCCGCGCGAGATATTGCTTCAGCAATTTGGTGTCTTCTGGTTTTCCCTGTTCGTCTCAAAGTCCAAGACAAGATTTGAACATGCAAGGGGGATCCCAGAATTCATTATCTGCAGAGTTCCCTCATCTTAAGACCTCCATTAAGATGTAGAACTCGAATCCGTATTTTAGTTTAAATAATTTATTGTTATTTATAAACTGCGTGTGATTGAGTTTTATTTTATTAAAGTCCGGTCCATTGGAGATTCGAGAGTTGTAATTAATTTATTCATCTCTCTCTCTCTCTCATTATGTGAAACTACGACGGCCTGAGTCTTCCTAATTTGGGAGAAACGTAGGTAACCACTTGGTGCGGCCACTATCTGTTTTCTTTTAATTTTCAAAAAAAATCTCTATTTTATCTATCACCTAGATTCGACTTTTACACACGCGCACTCATGTTATATCTGTCATTGCACTACATGCCCTCTATAAACCCGAGACCCATACTAAGGACGGATGACGGTAACCACCTAGTCGCCGGTCTCTCCGAAGTTGGATCATCCCACTCCGCGTATTCAATCCATCTAGATTGTCATATCGCGGGGAGCCTAGCCTTTCAGCCCTGCATCGTCACATTTCATGTAGATTGTCTTTTTAGGATCACTCCGTGACCGGTCGGTTTGACTCGGTGATCTTTTCTTGTTTTGACCAAAATAAAGCCATGTAAAATTGACAATAAAGAAAGACTTGGAAAAGTCCCTTCGGAAAAGTCCCTTCGAAAATGTCCCTTCGGAATGACCCTTTCGGAAGTCCCTTTAAAAAGAAAAAAATCCTTCCGGTCAATTTTACGTGACTTTATTTTACAAAGAATAGTCGATTACTGAATCCTTAGGTTTGGTTCGAATTATGGATGCCTGCAAGATTTACCTAGGATGCTAGATAGAAAACGGATCTTTGTCCGTCTGACCATGAATTTAGGAAATAAAAAGAAAAAAATCCATACCTCCGAATGGTTGTCTCGTGCGAGATACCTTGTCTCGTGCGAGATACCTTGTCTCGCGCGAGACTTTATTTGCAGAATGTGTGTCTGTGATTGATAATCGATGTGCGCTCCCTTCTTGAGTCAAAACTCCGTCTCTAATAAAAATAAAACTTCAAAAAAAATCGCTCGTGAGGTAATTTTAACCATCATCCTTTTTTCCATCTAGGATCGTTTGGGCCTAAAATTTTAAAAGGCATTTCGTTGGGATATCTCTAGTTCATCTCTAAGGTCGTCAAGCTCCCTTACCTCTCCAACGGTAGCAACTCAATTTCTTTCCGACACAATGAATTCCAAAGCATTCAAGAAGGAAATTGAGGATCAAAGGACTCGATATGAAGAAATGCTACAAGCCCGAGATGATGAAACAAAGGCCCAATTAGAAATTGAAAGGAGAATCCATGCCGGGGAAATGAAAGCCATGATTGACGAACTCCAAGCCATGAAACTAAAATTGGCCGAATTAAGCTCAAAGAAGAAAGAGAATGGGACCTCTTCCGATGATGAAATATCATATACTAAGAAGGCTAAAAGCCACCGCAAGCACAAGAAAAAGGTGTCGGAGTCTAGCTCATCATCTTCCTCATCTGACAATGAGAGTTATGCTTCAAGAAAGAAGGCAAAGACGAACCCCTTACCATGGCAATGCTAGAAAAGAAACTTGCATCCCTCGATGTGAGCAAGGGAGCCTCGCTCTCTATTGACTATGAAACCCTTCGTCAATCCATGTCAAAACTTCCTAGAAAGTACAAAACACCCGACATTGCGAAATTCAATGGCGCTACTTGCCCTAAAACCCACTTGGAAACTTACTCTTGGGCCATGCTACCTATGGGTGTCGATGACAACTTGCTAGTTCAATGCTTCCCTCAAACCCTTGATGGTGCCGCTAGAGATTGGTACATGACTCTCCCACTCTCAACAAGGCTTTATTGGCCACTCGCCAGTCGTGCCTTCCAAGAACAATTTGAGGACAACACTACCTACCGCACTACTAGGAGAGACCTTGAGCAAACTAAACAACAACAAAATGAGTCATTCACAGACTTCGTCAAAAGATGGAGGACCAAACTGACTGAAATCGTTGATAGGCCAAGCCTAGACGAACAAATTCATATCCTACTTCAATGTCTCCGCGAATAGTACCAAGAGAAGCTTGCCGGCAATTACTTCCCTAGTTTCCTCGAGCTCCATAAATCGGGCATTAGAATTGATGAATTGATCCGTCTTAGAAAGAATTCAGAAAAGGAGAATTGCCCAACAAAAGGGAGCACCGGTCGTACCTATCATGATTTTGGTGGGGCTACTCTTAAGGAAATGTTCGATGATCTAGTAGGCCAAGGAAAACTGAAGCCAATGGAAAACTATCATCCTAAGAAAATGAGAGAAGATTGGGACCACGACAAATTTTGCGATTACCATCAGTTTAGTGGTCATGACACCAACAATTGCTATAATTTGAGGGATGCCATCCAAGACTTGTATGAAGCCGGGAAGATCAACTGAAGCATCACCACCTTGGGGCTCCGATTTTCCTTTCCCTTTTTCCTTTGGAAAAAAAAAATAGATTAGGACAGCTTCCTAGTATGTTCTCGAAGAGTCATTCTGTCATCCTCTCTAGTTTGTGTCAAGTGAACTATCGAGTCTGTTTCAAGTTTTCTTATCAATAAAGTTATCTCTTCATCCTAAACACTTTCCCAAGAGTTGTTTTTCTTTATGAGTATCATTTGATTCATGCCGAATAGTGGACCCTGATTCCTTAAATCGTCACAAAAAAAATAAAATAGAAACTTCTAAACAAGATTGAAATGAAAACTATCCTTAGAAGGCTTAAAGCTAAACATTACTCCTATTGAAAGTCGAAAGTCAACAAACGAAGGAAGCCAAAGGCGCTGCTATCAACATTCATCCCAAGAAGAGTGGGGCTACTCAATTCAAGGCTTTGAGAGTACAAAAATAAAACAAAAGGCTCGTTAGGTCGAAACTCCTCAAATCGTCCTAGGCAAAAATCAGAGCATAAAAAAAAAGAAGAAGAAGAAAAACTCTCAAGCCTTCATTGCCCCACAACAAAGAGGGAATTTCAACAAAGGCAAGAAGGACTCTCCCACAAAGAAGAAGAGTCAAGTGATACCAACGAAGAAAAGAGGATTCCTCCAACATCCTCTTACAATGAAGCTTGAATGGCAGTGCAAATGAAGAAGACTTTCAACATCAATCCATAAAGAGAAATGTTTAGCCTTAAGTCATACTAATGATTGGCTTTCTTTTCAAACTCGTTAAGAAATTTCTAGATGATGCAAAGTCCATTAAAGGTAGAACAACTTTTATAGATCTTTGAGTCATATAGCATTTTTTGTTGAGTCTAGGGGCTTCCTCTTAGCCATTCTCATACACACTCTTGAAATCCAAGCATTAAAACTGGGGCTTCCTAACCTTTCCTCCCCCAGTCAATCTCTACTTAAAAGAGTAATCAAATCTACATTAGGAGCTTTCCCCTTTTCGCTTCTCACTCTCATCATCAGAGAATACACTCCCCCAAAAGAGTCAATGCTTGGATCACCTTCCGAAAATAGAGTCCGTCTCTCCTCAACTAAACTTGAGATCTCATCTTTCTCCTTAATGATATTCTTCCAACTGAGTCCCTTTCGAGTAAACATACTTTTCAAAAAAATAAAAATAAAACAAGGAAGGGGCCTCGCTAGGTTGAAAACTCGTAAAGAGTGGCCTAGGCAAAAGTTAGAGCACAAAAACAAAAGACGCAAAAGAGATGCCCGCTAGATTGAAAATCCGAAAGGGCGGTCTACGCAAAAACCAGGGTGCGTCACTAAAGAAAAAAATCAAAGGGAAAAAGGAGGGGATCCTTCTTCAATTCATGCAGCCTCACAAGCCTGTTCACAAAATCATCTATAGCATACAAGAAGTCTTGGGGCTTAGTGTCAAGAAAAGCCTTGGAAAATGCGTGCTTTGGATTAGGCAGCATAAGTTCTACAAAGCAAAAGCCATTGGAGTGGTTTAGACCTTGTTCAGTCAATGATCATCACATAAGAAACTTGGGGCTTGATGATGAAAAGTCCTACGACAATGAAAAATCCTTGAAGTATCCTGAACCTTAGCGTTGAACTTGGGATATCTCAACGGAATCTTATTAGACGATTGTCTCATTCGATCTTTAGATGGACCTCACGAGTTTGGTCTTCTAAACCAAAATCTAAATCACACAAACAATTTTCAATTCTCACATAATAGAACTCATTCTCCCCGCTGATTCTTGGAGTCGAGTGCACATTGATCGTCTTGAACAAACAAATGCTTAAGTGAATATATGTCGTTATGCAAATGCTTTCACTAACCCTCTTGCAGGAATTAAAGTGCATAAAGCACGTCAAGTGCCTACTTTTAGATCAAACATGTTGAGTGTTTGGATTTCACTTACCAATGCATCCAATTAAGTGCATCGAGCATCTCTTAAAGCATCAAGCATCATTATCGCGTCAAGCATCCATCATGTCAAGTGCCATGCGTCAAGCATACATCAACAAAAATCCCGATTCAGCGCCCTTACAGGTGGATCGTCACCAATCAGATGTGTCAAGCATCTACAGGTAGTATGTCGAGTACTCACCAACAAAAAAAGCTCGGTCTTGAATCGCCAGGATTGTCACCAACTAGGTGTGTCAAGCATCTATAGGTAGTATGTCGAGTACTCACCAAAAAAAAAGCTTGGTCTTGAATCGCCAGGATCGTCACCAACTAGGTGTGTCAAGCATCTATAGGTAGTATGTCGAGTACTCACCAACAAAAAGCCCGGTCTTGAATCGCCAGGATCATCACCAAAAAAAAAGCCCGGTCTTGAATCGCCAAGATCGTCATCAACAAAAGCCCGGTCTTGAATCACCAGGATCGTCACCTCAACAAAAGCCCGGTTCAACGCCCAGACAGGTGGATCGTCAAAAGAAAAGCCCGATCAATGCCCAGACAGGTGGATCGTCAAAATCAAAAGCCCGGTTCAATGCCCAGATAGGTGAACCGTCATAACAAAAGCCCGGTTCAACGCCCAGACAGGTGAACCCTCATAATAAAAGCTTGATTCAATGCCCAAACAGGTGAATCGTCATCCTCAACAAGAAAAAGCCCGATTTGGAGTCCAGACAGGCGAATCATCACAAAACCGACATGACTCAAAGGACCGGATAGGTAAGCCTTTGTTTTCTAACATATTTCCCCGCAGGTTCGGAGCCCAGACAGGCGAATCTTCAGATAGACAGGTATATTCATAATTGGATCTTGATTTGATTCCTCAGTATGAATTTACCTTTTTAAAACAAAATCTCCTCGATTTTCAAAATGCTTTTCAAAATACCTAAAGAAGCCTTTTCGTGTTTTGGAGTCGAACTACATTATGGTCTGATTCTCCGATAGAGATACGTAGGAAGCCATGCGGCTCGACCATCCCGATGTTCAGAATGATGTCTTTTCTATCATCGACACGACTTCTTCCATAAGACTTGTTGACGAGGGGCTCTGTAGACACCCCATTCTGAACCCATCGGATGACATTTATACCGCTCTAAGTCTCGCCTTGAGTCAAGAAGTAGAAATCCACCATTTCGTCATGTTTCGTTAAGTTTTGGCTAACTACCGTTAGTTTGGGACTAAACTGCATACGAGATAACGAGGGAAGGGCAGAATTGTCCACAGACTGCCTTATCTCGTGCGGAATAGCATGTCTCGCACGAGATAAGGGAGTTCTGCAGACTGCAGATAGCAGTTTCCTCGTCGATTTCAACCTCTTTTCAGGATAAAACTTTATCCATTCGGCTAGCCAATGAAGTTTGGGTTCTGGAACCTTCCCAAGGTGTTTGATATCATCTTCAACACCTCTCCAACACCTATAAATACCTGAAGACTTTCAGTATTTCAGATCCGGAAAATCCCAAGTAAAAACCCCCATATTTACTGGTTTCTCTCCTAGAAAGATTCCTGTAAATCACCCCTAAAATCACCAAAAAGTTTATTTGTCAACCTTGTTGATCAACAAACATCGTAGCTCAAATCGAAGGATTTAGGCGAAGCTCTATCCGTATCAAGGTTCGACTCTAAACTTGAGTCGAAACTCTGCCCGAATTGCCTCACGCAAGGTAACCTTTCTTTCCCTTCTAATTGATTGTTAGAGTGGTATAAATACATCGAATCTAGGATCGGCCTAGAGCCTCCCCAAATCGTGGGGATTGTCTCGAAGCAATCGATCCTATATTCCATTTAACCTCATTAAATGGATCTTTACTTTATTTATTGTTTGAAATCTTTTCCTTCTTTGAAAACCTCTCTTTTCTTTAGCAAGACCGATCTCCGGATTGGGTGGAATGGGTGCTCCTTGACCTTACCATTTCATAACCTAAGCCCAACCCAAAATCTATTTCAAATGGTTTTTATATGTTTCCAAATGAATAATATAGTTGGCGACTCAAAAAGATGTTAAAAAAGAGGAAAATTCACGCATCGCTACAACTGTGCTTGGCATAACCAACAAAGATACCTTCATCGGCTTTCTTGTCAAATTTACCTCGATATTCTTTACCGCTGTAAAGAACATAACATTTGCAGCCAAATATTTTGAAGAAACCGATGTTGGGAATTCTGCCACGCCAAAGCTCGTAAGGAGTCTTGTTGTGAAACTTGTTGACCAATGATCGATTCCGAGTGAAGTAAGCTGTATTGATAGCTTTAGCCCAAAAGTACTTGGGTAGCCTTGCTTCAGATATTAGAGTTGCTAATGCTCGGCCCCTGAGATGTGGCATGGAAGAAAACCTAGTTTGGGATTTTTTTATTCGTAATAATTGATTCAAAGGTGTAATTTTGTCAAACCCAAAGGATTCAAAGTTATGTGATCAAATACTGTCAATTCTGAGCGGGCAAGACATTCATCATGATTTCTGTAAGCCCCTCATTAAGGAGTTATCCCTTTGCTGATAAAACTGGAGAATTTCATGAGCGACGACAGGGTGTCAATCAATTCCATTAAAGTAGATACAAAAAGGTAAAAATGAGGAATATAAGAGTAGGCGACCTATTGAAACATTCCATCATCGTTTTCTTCTTCTTCTTCTTCTTCTTCTTCTTCTTCTTCTTCTTCTTCTTCTTCTTCTTCTTCTTCTTCCATTCAGTCATCATCCCAAGCAAGGAATGAGCTATTAACTTCGTGCTCGGTTATCCATTTGAGGTGATTTTTTTTTCGAAATCATGTTATTTTTTGTGCTCTATTCATTCGTCCTCATTTGGGATATTAGATCAAAATGATAGGAATGATGTTCAAATTTGAGGCCATTACTCAACCCGCAAATTATATGATTTGATGTAGGATAACTTTTTATTTTAATGGAGATATGCTCTTGATGACGCCAAGTCGTGGGTTAGTTTGCAGATATTCGCAGTAAGACGACTAGTGCGCTGATGGAAGTTATAGTCAAGGAGGCCAAACTTTATGTGGCTTATGATAGACTTCTAAGATTGAAAATTTGGAAGGTTTTGAAGGGGTGATTTCATCAAGTCACACATTAATTAGCTTGCGGGAGTGGCATAAGGGTTACGGTTCTCCCTGGGTGCCTAATCTGCTGACTTCTTTTCTATCTTGGGATTACCCTGGTGGATTTGCCTGGATCTGGTTAACAGGTTCACTTCTCCCTCTGGCATATCTGTTACTCTTTACATGATTCTTTCAATGCTGCTAGGGTCAATGGAGGAGCTTGCTTGGCAAGTGGCCACTGGGTCTGGCTGATTTTTTACAAGTTTCCCGGAGCTTAGCAATAGTGAGAGGCTGAGCTTAGGGATAGTGAGTATTACTGGCTTCTGACTGGGCTGCCTTCCAGATTGCTTCCTAAGTCACAGTTTTCTGAACAAAGGACTGTGCCGTCATTCCAGGGCCTCTTCCGATTCATCCTCATCCTTGTGATCATGGCCGGATAATATCTTTCAAAGAGTGCTTGAAATTTTCGAAATGTACTTTCTAAAAGTTATCACTTTTAAAAGTGGCACCCCCAAAACGATCTTATCTTTACTCACGGCTATATTGTTGTTTTGTACCTAGTGCCGAATATGCTGAATACGTAGGAATCTTTTCATCAGTGTACGGGTCGATCCCACGAGGACAGGATTTACTTTGGGATGAATTTGTTTTTACTAAGAAATATAAATGGGATTGGGAGAAATATACTCCCTCCGTCCCACTTCAAGGTTCCTACTTTCCTTTTTGGTCCGTTCCACTTCAAGGTTCCCTTCTATAAATGGTAAATTTTGAATATATTTATACCCTTATGATTTAATATATTTACAAAAAAAAACATTCATTATACCCCTATAAAGTTAACATATTTACAAAAAAACCAATCATTAATTTACTATTCCTCCCACTCTGTCTCTCTCCTATTAAATATTTTTAACTTTTACATTCTCTCCTCTAATCTTCTACCCACTTTAAAAAAAACAATCATTAACTACTATTTCCTACCCCATATTTAACTTTTACATTCTCTCTCCTCTAATTTTCTATCTACTTTCAAAAAAAATTCTTAAGAAGCGTGAAATCCACACCAAGGAACCTTGGTGTGGGACGGAGGGAGTAGTTTGTTTTGAGAAGATGATAGAACAAACACAGAAAATACTTTAGAAAAACTCTTATAATTGGAAGCATTCTCGGGATTGGAAATCATTTAGGCAATTATTCATCATTCATGTCTTTGAAAATATACATACTCATCGAAATCAAGGATGGTACGTTAAGTCCTCACGATCAATCAAGTAGTGTTTGTATCCTTCACTAATTATGCCCTATCTCTCGATGGCCCATAATTAGCAAGGATCCATTAAAGTTCGCTAATCAATGCACTTTCCATTCAAGGAATACCCCTAGGCCATTGAACTACTCTCGTGATCAATGAAACCTAGTTCCTTTATATGGTTTCGTTAATCGAGATTCTGCGCTAGGTACTTCTCTCGATTAACTAGAATCATACAAGTTGGACGTCTCCAAAATGTAAGTCATTTTGAAATTAATATAAAGAAATTGTTAAGATGAAGAGAAGATGACAAAACTTTTATAAAAGATGATGAATAAAAGACATTTTGAGTTTCCAACCCCAAGAATATGGGGGATTACTCACTAGCCATACCTAGAACAAACATAAATATATAAATAAAGATAGATAGAGATGGAAGAACTTATTGTTTGTAATGAAGACAAGGCTGGAAAATAACTTCGATTCTATTATTTCTTCGATACTTCAAGTACAACTCCAAGAACACAAGTTTGATCTTCAAGAAATATATGAAGTAAATATTGCTAGAGTTTTTGCTATGTAATCTCAGGTGTTTTGATGTAAAACCTCATATCTTTGACTGATACAAATGGACTTTAAATAGGCATCCTAGGCTAGGGATGTGTTTCTTCAAAAAGCCATCTTCAAAAGGTGCCTTTCCGTGAACTGGTACAGTAAGTGCACGGCCGTGCACTATAATCTTGCACGGCCGCTCTGGCGCCATTTTGGGTTTTGAACTGGCCAATATGCACGGCCCCATTCTGCTGCACGGCCGCTCCGCCTGGTTTGGCCGGCCACTTTACTGATTTGGGGCCATTTTGGCCTGGTAGGTGCACGGTCGCTCCAGCGTCCAACACAGGGCCGCTCCAGCTTGGATTTGGTCTGAATATCCATTTTGAAGTTGTCCTTCCTTGCCTTTAATTCCTTAGTGTTTCCAAAGCATCATTTGTCCAATTAATTGACTTAAAACCTGTAGAAAATGCTAAACTATACCAACAAGTGTAAAATTGAAGAATTGGAATAAAGTAAGCTAATTTACACTATTTTAAGACTAAAAGGGAATAAAAACTAAGTTAAAACTAAAGATAAGATGCTATAAATGACTATATAAAAGTCATTTATCAAACTCCCCCACACTAAACTCTTGATTGTCCCCAAGCAAGATTAGGAAAAAAAATATGATGGAGAGGATGAAAGAGCATAAAATGATAATAATAGTGGGATCCCTCAGAAAAATGCATAAATGCTACAAGCTTTAATTGCTACAAAGATATTGCCTCTCTTTTACCTTCTCAAACTTTTTATAATCTTAGATTATTTAGAAAGAGATTTAACAAGATTTTTAAGAGAGTAAACTTGGAAAACAATAAATCATTATAGCATAAATGGGATTTGATGAAGCAAAGCATAATGTAGAAAAGATGAACTTTTGGATCACAAGCTTGGTATATAAATAAACTTTCACTCTTCAAGAGTGTTTTTGTGAAAAAGATTATTGCTTAAAATGTACAAAATAATGATCATTTATTCACAAGTTAGAAGTATTCATAGGATTTGACATACACCTTTGAATCACAAGGATGAAGATGGATGATGGTAGTGGAAAATTTCATCATTGCTACAAAAAGTTATCTTGCTTGAAGAATAGAAAGCTACTCAAAGAAGGTGAAGTTGCCCGTGAATTTATACCATAACCTCCAGTCAGTGGCATAATATCTGGGTCAACCCGATAAGCAGCAGTTTTTTGGGTTGCACCGCCGACCGTATGTAGTAATTTTCTTATAGTATCACCGGACACCCGCTCCACAATTTCCAGTGTTACTTCCCTGATCAAAAAATCCCACGTCTTGCTTCAGTAACGATTTCAATTACAAAGCTCTAATTCGTGCAGTTTGCCTCTCCCCCGTGACTGTCCAACACGCCACCTCTGCCATAAAGGAAATAAGAAGAAGCAATGATCCTACTTTGATCCTAAATATTCAAAGTCAGATATATTAGCAAAGAAGTCACACATAGACACACACACATACACACTTACGGGTAAATGCTGCAATGCCATACTATGTCTCCAAAGTACTATCTGACGTGGAGAGAAGATACTTCAATGTAGAAAATATAGCTTACGCCCTAGTTATAGCGGCAAGAAAGCTACGAGCATACTTTTCTACACACCCCATCTCTGTGTATACTAATGCGCCCTTGAGGAAAATCTTGCATAAGTTGGATTGCTCAGGACGTCTCCTTAATTGTTCCATTGAACTCACTGAGTTTGAAATTACATACCAACCTAGTAAAACGCTCCTAGCACAGCCTCTGGTCGATTTCATGGTTGAAACCGCCTTCATAGGCGAGCACGACCCCACCTCCCATAAACGCAAAAGATCTGAGGGAGAAGAATCGACTATCGAGCTCCCTGTAAGTACCCCATCCAGACCGCTCTCCATCCGAACATATGAAAAATACTAAGGGTTCAACTCCCTGTGATTACAAAGACCCGTAAATTCCCAAAGACCAAACTGATCAAAGCACACTAAGGAAGGACCTTTCATGCATTAAAACACCAAAAGGAGTTCACAGGAATTACCATAAATTCAAAAAATACTGACTCTGCACAGTGGTCCGCACGGACCTCCTTGCAAAAGATTTCACATTAAAAAAAGAACCTTGCAGGAATGACACAAAAGTCAAGAAAACCTGACAGAGCCGTACGGACCTCCTTGTAAGTCCGTACTGACCTCTTTGTCCATGCCCAGACCCTATAAATTCAGCCATCTTCAGCCTCATTTAAAGACACCAAAACTTCTTCCAACCTTCTTCCAGCTTCCCCCAGCCATTCCGAGCCATTCTGAGCCATCCCGAGGCATCCCGGTCCATTTCAGTCCATCCCGATCAAACCCCAATGCAAAATAAACCCCACTCATCCTCAATCAATCCCCATTGGCCCACAATCACTCACAAATGCCAACAAACACCCTACAACGACTCAAAAGCAGTCAAAATTCGTGAGATCACCAAGCGTGAAACGAGAGTTAATTAGGGGAGGTTCTGCCCGAGTGAGCACATAATTTCTCTCCTCTTTAAACCACCACAAATCGACCACATTCCCGTGAGGAAGCTTGAAAGAAACCAACATTGGTAAGATCTCCTTCCGAACCCCAAATAACTGCCTTAATTTCCAAGTCTTAAATATTATTGTTTAAATACACCATTTACAATGTAGACATTACTTATTTTCAAAAAGTACTTCATTTCTTAAAACACATACACACACACAAATTTCAAATAAGGGTTTAGAAAGACTCATGTATATGATGCGCGTCGGGTGAGCTCAAAAATCTCTTCCCGAGGCATAACCTGACCTCCGAACTAAAAAATCTCATCACACAACAAAAAAGCTTTTTTTCAATGTTTTGGGCATAATCAAAACGGCGTGGCGACTCTATATTTTCAAAAGAAATTCATCCGTCCAATCCATGAAACAAACTTTTTCATCCCGACGAGACTCGCATCGGGCGCCTGCCGGATCGGGTAATTTCAGTTGGCAACTCTACTGGGGAAGCTTGTTTTAAAAACTTCTAAAAAGATTTTTAAAACATGGTGTGGGTCAAACTTTTGTTTTACCCCTTTCTTTGACTATTGTCTGTGTATGTGTTTTACTTTTTTTTTTTTGCTTATTAAAAAAATGATGTATAATATATTTGTGTGCATATCTTTAAAACACATTCTGCAAAAACTTCTGTTTTTACTCAAAAAGGAATTTCAGTGACCGCACACTACTCGCGCTCTTGTCCTGTACACTTGCACACTACAACCCCAAACCTGGGATGGTCTCAGTTGCAGTTCGAAAGGTGTTCCTATGCCTCTTTTGCGCGCACTCATTCCAAACATCCCATCCTCGCCAGTGTCAATCATGCACTATTTGCGTCACACTCTGTCCCAGACTTGATTGGTTTCACTACAAGAAAACAGGCAGATACCGACGAATTTTTCCGTCGGTAAATACACAAAATCCGTCACTAAATCCAATTAGCGGCGGATTAGTGACGGAAAAATTCCGTTGTTAAAACGTGCGTCGGTAAAATTTTCGACGGACAACCGACGGTTTTCCATTTGATTACTAACGGATATATATATATATATATATATATATATATATATATATATATATATATATATATATATATATATATATATATATATATATATATATATATATATATATATATATATATATATATATTTGTATATATTTAAAGATATATATTAATATATTTTAAATATATATATATATCCTAAATATTTTTATCAAAAACAAATTATAATGTCAATCAATTTAAATCAGTCCCTTTAACTTTTCTTATTCTCCCTTAACTTTTATTAATCTTAAATCAGTTCTTGATATTTTACAGTTACACTTTGCTCCCCTAAACTTCTTTTATACTCAAATCAGTCCTTACATGTCCTTTCATTTCAACTTTGATCATTTAACAAATCTGATATCACCATCACACCAATATAATGAACAAAGTCCAATGAAACAATTTCGAACCAAGAAAATTAAATCAAATTTCAACTGAGTAAAATTAAACCAAATTCCATCAAGAAAATTAACACATAACCTATACAGATTCAAAAATTTACATAATATTTTCAAATTTGAACAAAATCAAAGTCAGAAAATTTGAGAAAATTTGGTAAAGCTTTCCAAATCCCAAGCAACAATTACATATTAATATATGTTTACAAAAAGCATATCAACCAAAGAATGGGATCATACCCATTGCTGGAAGTGGCCAAAATTTACACAACATATCAAATTTGAACAAAATCAAAGTCAGAAAATTTGAGAAAATTTGGTAAAGCTTTCCAAATCCCAAGCAACAATTACATATCAATATATGTTTACATATCCTTTATGTTCGGGGACTTGTTTGGCAACATTTCTCTCTGGAAGTTGAAGAAAACGAAGCAGCCGAGGAAGAGGGCTCTCCGGTGTTGAGGCTGATGACTAGGGAGGTGTTGAGCTCGTCTTTGACGATGCAGGAACTAAAGCGTTTCTTGTTGGTGGTAAGTTTGAGAGAGTTTGGGGAGGCAGATTGCAGATCTAGGGGTAGGAGGGTCTATATGGCTCAGATTTGATGAGATGAGGGGGTGATTGAGAGAGAATGAGGGAGGCGACGGTGATGGCAGTGAAGGGGAGAGTGGGCGACGGTGAAGGCAGTGAAGGGGAGAGGGGGCGACGGTGATGCAGTGAAGGGGAGAGAATGAGGGAGGCGTGATTGAGAGAAAATGAGGGAGGCACTGGAATGGGAGGAAAATAATGTGGTAGGGTTTTGTTAAGATGATTTTGTACCATTGGATGTGTGTAATTAATGATCCAGATTGATTTAAAAATCAATCCTTGTGAAATTAGAAAGCCAATCAAAGGAGTGTATTTGTGTTTTTGCTGGATGAATCTGGACCATTGGATTCATTTATATTTGATGTATTTAATGGTGAAGATGTTGCTTGGGGTCGTGATCCATGTGAATATATGTGTTCTAATGATTTATTTCCACCTCTTATGTTTATTTTTTATCACAAAAAACTTTTAATGATCATAATAATTAGTAAAAATAATTATTAATATACCTAATAATTGAATAATATACAATAAATAAAATTATGATAATAATATCGAAAAAAATACGTAAAAAAACAAAATAAATTAAACTTCTAAGAAATATTAATATACATAAGCCTTGAATTCCACTCTAAATACTAAAAATAATAATTTAATCTTTAAAATTTAATAATTTAAATTCTAAGAAATATTAATATACCTAAGTAATAATTGATAGTAAGAAATTCTAAAAAAATACTTATTAACAATAATAATAATTTAATCTTTAAAATTGAACATACCAAAAGTGCCAAGATGGGCTAAGCAAGTAAAGCCCAATCACAAGCAGCCTAGGCCATTACATTCTCAATGAGGCTGACTCAATCAGAACAAGGCCCAAAGCCCATCTCTTGTATCAGTCGACTAAGCCCATGGTCCGACCTATCAGGTCCCGACCTAACTTAGTCCGACCTAATGATCCATATCACAATTCGGGTACGAACCATGCTCTGCCCGACAGTCAGGTCGACCATTCCATGAGTGGCGACCTCGACCTAATCATCAAGTATCGACCTGACATGTGTTGATGCACGTGGGTCAATCTTTCCATAACAGCATCCCTACAAATCAGGGACGGTTACAGGCACGTTCCCATGAACATAATTGCCGCTATAATTTTGGAGCTCATGTAGCCCTATCATTAAATTACCTACATCAACTATAAATACTTGATCACTACCAACGGTGCAAAGGTAACTGCCATTTTGTATTCTGAGTTCATTATTCAATACATTTTGAGCTTTATACAACCGTAATCTTACTCTCACGCCCGAGTGTCTTCGCCGGAGACACATCCGGCTAGTCGTGGGTTCTGTTTTCAGGTCAAGGAGCCGTGTGATCACCCCGCCACGTGGAGGAAGATTGATAAGCACATTTCCCGTAGCATCGCTTGGTTCCATTGTCGGAAACGTGCTTTAAACTTGACCTCGAAAACTCCATCAACCCGCAACAATGGTGACTTCGAAGGACACGTATCCGAGGCTTCACTTGGGGCATGAAGAAGTAAACAACAACAACATGAACGCAAACGCCGAGAACCTTAACTTGCCTCCTCCCCCACCGAATCGTCCCCTCGTAGGGCCACATGCTCTACCGGTGTCGTTGATGGCGGGGATTGCCTCGACACAAGGAGAGGGAAAAGGCATATGGATGGGCAAGGAGTTCCACCTCCTCCAAAACGTCCCGCCGCTCAGTGAATGTGGGAAACAGTGGTAGGCCCCTCCACCAACCCCATGAGCAAGAAGGAGATGATGTTGGAGTGAGCTCGCATTCTGGCCGACTTGATAGCCATGGAGGAGGCAGAGCAGCCGACGTGCGCTCGAAAGAGTGGCACGTACTCGGGTCTCCCTAATGGACAAATGCACTCAGAGTGCTAGGCCAAATGAAGGTGTGGGACAAAATGGTGAGGACAGGATAGTTCGTCGAGCTCCCACTATTGTTCATGTGCCCAAGAACGATTTAAGGGCTAGCCTCAATGTAAACAGGAGCAGGAGGCTCAATCTCGATTTGAGGACTCAACTAATGCCCAATAGAAATGCATGTGTTTCACCGGCTAGGACGCAGAGGTCGGGATCTCATAGAGACAGAATGGGGCGCAGTCGCCCGTAGGAGGGGAAAGGCGCAGTCGCCACATGGAGATAACAGCGCAGTCGCCATCTCGCTGCCGAGAGGCGCAGTCGCCTCAAAGAAGTAATGTGCATAGATCTCCAAGTAAGATCGTAGAGGACCAATTCCCACATGGACGGAAGGAGTAGGCAGGTGACTCCCTAGAAGTGAAGGCCGTAAGTCAAATGCCGCGCCCTCCAGGAGATGAAAGACCCGATGCTAGGGAATGGCTATTGATGAAAAAGAAGTTCGAACAATGGGAGGAGGAGAAGAAAAAGGAGACTCGGAAAGGTCGAACGAATTGACTTTGCTCTTCGACCTTTATCCAAAGAAATCGGAGATAGTCGACCTCCTCCTACTTTCAGTTGCCACTTCGGGAGAAGTATTCGTGGTCGACCAATGCAAGGAGTCATATAGCACATCCGGGAGGCCACCATGTGTTTTGTCGCCAATGAGGACGACAATATGTGCAAAGCCCTCCTAAGCACACTTACTGGGGCAGCCTTAACTTGGTTCAACGGTCTGGCCGCGGGTAGCATCAATACTTGGACATGCTTCAGGACAAAGTTCTTGGATCGCTTCTCGACTGCAGGAGCTCGGAAGATGACTGTCACCGATCTGAATAACTTGGTGCAGGCGAAGAATGAAAGCTCCATGAGCTACTTCACCAAGTTTAAGGAAATGGTTGATAAGATAGAGGAAGACCTCACTGATAGGGAAGTCATTAATTGCTTCCGAAACGGTATTTCCTCGGCAGACATGGACTACGAGCTCACAGTCCGAACGGTCACAACTCGACAGGAGTTGTTTGAAAAGGTGTACAATGTTGCCCTAGCTGAGGAAAGGAAAGAGAAGAAGAATGGTAAGAGTCCTAAGGTTGAGGCCTCTGATGATAAGAAAGACTCCAACAAGAATGGAGGAAATAATAAAAATGGAAAGAACAGGACTAGGGCAACAGAGAAAGTGCCCGAGGCTTTCACTCCTTACGGTGAGTCGAATGTAAATTATGAATGCCGTCGAGCCGGCTCCTCCAGCCCCAATGAATCCAGCAACAAGTTTAGGAGGGACAACGGCAAGTACCGCGACTACCACAAAGACACCGGTCATCTCACGTAGGATTGCTTGGGATTAAAGCGTATCATCCAGAGAATGGTCGACTGTGGAGACTCGAAGCTTACGTGAAAAGGCCTCAGATCGGTGGAGGCGATCAGCCACAGTGGACAACGGGGACCTAGGCACCCTAGATTGAACCTGGGGGTCATTACAGAGCAAGCAAGCAACACGGCCATCAAGCACAAAATCTTCCAACTCAATAAGGCTCCCATGTGCCTCCAAGAAGAGAAGTCGAGATGAAGCAATCAGCCTTTTTCCCCCATGAATTGGCTACTAACATGGCGGCTAGAGAGCAAGTTCTCGTCATCCCGTGTCTCATTGACGGATGTACGACGAGCGTACTCTTAGTCGACACGGGCCTGCAAGGATATTTTGTTCTACAAAACTTTTAAAGAAATGGGTCTTAATGATGAGCAGTTGGAGAGATATGATGGTAGATTGGAGGGCTTCACCAATCATCGAGTTGATGCAAAAGGCAAGATAGAGCTCGACGTCGACCTAGGCCAACACCCCTCAGATCGTATCAAAGGTACAATTTATAGTGATTGATGTAAATAGTGATTATGTCGCTATACTTGGTATCCCAGGTCGTCGCTCTTGGAATGGTGGCATCGATCCCTCATCGCCGAGTCAAGTTCCCTACACCGCTGGAGTAGGGTGTGTACAAGGCACAGCTCGAGCCTACCTTGATCATGTTCTCAGAGAAAGAAAGAAAAGGGAGTTGGAAATTGAGACTGCAGATGGTTATTTAAAGTTGTCTCAATCAGTCACCAAAACTACTGCATCGTCAACAATCACCGACGTGGAAGAGTCGACCTATCGCTCAAATGACGAGGTCATGCTTGAGTCGACACGTCACTCTAACACCACTGAGGTCGATTCAGATGTAGTTATGGTCGACCAAGTCATCATAGGCAACCTATGCCTCCAGCTCGACAATAACTCGGGGGCCACCACCAGCGAGGTTGCAGACAAGTTAGATGATATGATAGCAGAAGCTGTGGATGAGCTAGAGTCAGTAATCACCAACCTTTCTTACCCCGACCAAAAAATTCAGATTGGGAAGCAGCTATCAGTTAAGGAGCGAGCAGAAATCATCGAGCTACTCAAGGAAAGTAATGATGTCTTTGCATGGAGGGTAGAAGACATGAGGGGAATCAAGGAGGAGGTCGCTGTTCACAGACTGGAAGTCAACCCGACCATAAAGCCTAGACCCCAAAAATTGAGAAGCTTTGCTCGCGACAAGGAAGAGGCCATAAAAACTGAGGTACAAAAACTTTTGAGTGCAGGGATAATCAAAGAGGCCACTCATACAACGTGGTTGGCCAACGTGGTCATGGTGAAGAAATCAAATGGCAAATGGCGGATGTGTGTCGACTTCACCACTCTCAATCTTGCTTGCCCAAAGGACAGTTATCCCCTTCCTAGAATCGACAAACTTGTGGATTCTATTGCTGGGCACTCCACCCTCAGTTTCCTCGACGCTTACTCGGGATATCACCAGATTAAGATGCACGAGGATGACATAGTCAAGACAGCATTTCAAGCGGCTGGAGGCATCTACTGCTACAACATGATGCCGTTTGGATTAAAGAATGCAGGGGCGACTTATCAGAGGATGGTGAACAAAGTCTTTGCCTCGCAAATTGGTCGAAATATGGAAGCTTACGTGGACGACATGGTCATCAAAACTAAGACTGGACGTCACGTAGTCGACCTGAAGGAAACATTCGCCAACTTGCGAGCAAACGACATGAAGCTCAATCCCAGTAAGTGTGTCTTTGGAGTTGCAGCTGGCAAGTTCTTGGGATTTATGGTATCTCAAAGAGGCATAGAAGCCAATCCAGAAAAAATCAAGGCGTTAGTCGACATGAAAGCTCCCACCAGTGTCAAAGAGATGCAGCGACTTAACGGAAGGGTAGCAGCTCTTGGTCGCTTCATATCAAAGTCAGCAGAGAGGTCTCTCCCCTTCTTCAAAGCATTGAGGGGGACGAAAAATTTTGAGTGGACGACCGAATGTCATTCGTCGTTTCAACAATTGAAGGATTACCTCGCTACTCCACCTTTGCTAAGTAGCCCGACCACTGGTGAGACCTTATTTGTATATCTGTCTGTGGGAGACAAGTCGGTTGCAGCGGTGTTGATTAGAGAGGATGAAGGGCTTCAAAAACCAAGATATTACATCGCAAGGCCTTATCAGATGTGGAGAGCAGATACTACAATGCTGAGAAGGTCGCTTATGCCCTAGTCGTGGCTTCAAGGAAGCTGCGAGCTTATTTTCTGGCTCATCCAATTGTGGTTCTTACAAATGCCCCCCTTAGAAAAATTCTTCACAAGCCGGAGAGTTCAGGTCGACTTCTCAATTGGTCAATTGCCCTTACTGAATTTGACATTGAGTATCGACCTCGAAAGGCATTGAAGGCTCAAGCTCTAGCTGACTTCTTGGTCGAGCTTACGTTCACCAAGGAAGACGACGAGCGCCGAGCTCCAAAAGAAAAGGCCAAAGTGGAAGGAGTCGAATCCCAGTGTCGCCATCAGCCTACCCGTCGATTGCCGGGAAGGTCTATTCGGACGGATCGCCGACCAAGAATAGTAGTGGAGCCGGGATAGTGCTAATTGAACCGTAGTCCGGAACTGTGTATGAGGAATCACTAAGGTTCAAGTTTGATGCTTCCAACAACCAAAGCCGAATATGAAGCTTTGATAGCAGCTATAGAATACGCCAAGTGTTTTGGAGCGACTAAGATCATGGCCTACTGTGATTCACAGCTGATAGTCAACCAGGTCAGAGGCGAGTACGAGGTACTTAGTGCCACACTGATCAAATACTGCAACCTGGTGAAGGAACTGATAAAAGATTTGCAATTCTGGGAGATTCAAAGAATTGGACGAGAAGACAATGAGCTAGCTGACCTCCTCTCGAAGTTAGCCACTTCGGATGAACCACATGATGAACCTATCTCCTTCCTCGAAAGTCCAAATTTATGAAAGAGTAAAAATTCAATGCATAGATGATCCCACAAGAAATTGGACTCAGGAGAAGTGTTGGATCGAGGAAATGAAGGCATACATAGAAAGTGAAGAGCTACCAGATGACGAGAAGAAGGCTCGAGCTATCAAAAAGAAAGCTCCAAGGTATGTCATTCAAGGAGGCGAATTGCTCGTAAGATCTTATACTCGACCATTACTAAAGTGCATCCACCCTCAAGAGGTCGCCCTATTGGTACACGAAGTACATAGTGGAATTTGTGGTGGACACCCGGGGGCCAGGACTCTTGCTGACAAGTTAATCACTTTGGGGTACTACTGGCCACACATGAGAGCTGACACTCACAACTTTGTTCAGCAATGTGATCAATGCCAAAGGTTTGCCAACCTCCCCCATGTGCCTACAACAGAGCAAACTCCTGTGATCGCAGCTTGGCCATTTGACATGTGGGGCGTCGACCTGATTGGACCCTTCCCTCCCGCCCGAGGAAACTGCAAGTATGTGATCGTCGCCATAGATTACTTCACTAAATGGGTTGAGGCCAAACCATTAGCTCGCATCACAGTAGGAAAATGCTATCAACTTTATTCATGACTTCATTTGGTGTCGGTTTGGTTTTCCTCGAGCTATAGTGTCCGACAATGGTTTACGCTCTCCCGCACCTTCGAAGCAGAAATGAAGCGAGTTGGTATCAAACATTGGCAATCTTCCGTCGCCTATCCTCAAGGAAACGGCCAAGCTAAGGCAGCAAATAAACTTGTTCTATCTTCGCTCAAGACAGGACTCGTAGGTCGACGCAACAATTGGTTGGACGAACTCCCCCTTGCTCTTTCGGGGCGTCCGTACAACCACTCTGGGGCCTACGGGGGAAACCCCTTTTGCTCTCACATATGGGTCGAGGCCATGGCACCCGCCGAGCTCGCATTCCCCACCGCTAGAGTGACTTTCTTCAATCAAGAGCAAAATGATACCAATAGATTGATCGACCCGGATCTAGTCGACGAGAAGCGAGAAACAAACTTACCTCCGAATGGTCAACTACAAGCAAATAACTAAGAGCTACCACGACAAGAAGGTCAAGGCAAGGTCGTTCCAAGTTGGAGATTATGTGTTGAGAAAGATCGAAGCAACGGGTAAAAGGACCCGGCAGAACAAGCTATCTCCTAACCGGGAAGGTCCCTATGTAGTCACTCGAGTCGTCAAGGAAGGAACCTACATGATAGCTCATCCCGCAGGTGACGAGTTGAAACATCCTTGGCATGCTACTCACCTCATCAAATACTACTTCTAGTTTTCGGTTTCAAAGTTCAAGCTTGTGTTAGCTCTAGTTTCAAGTTGGTGTAAACATGTTTCCTACTTCAATAAAAGCGCAGCTTATTCGATCAAACATAGTGTTACACAAATCCCAATGAGCTTGACTCTTAGTCAGCTTCAATTTAACAAGCTCGATTCTTAATCAGCTTTGTTCATTTAACAAGTCCGACTCTTAGTCGACTTCGTTCCAACAAACTCGACTCTTAGTCAGTTTGTTATAATTAGCTCGATTCTTAATCAGCTTAGTTCATTTAACAAGTCCGACTCTTAGTCGACTTCGTTTTAACAAACTCGACTCTTGGTCAGTTTGTTCTAACTAGCTCGATTCTTAATCAGCTTAGTTCATTTAACAAGTCCGACTCTTAGTCGATTTCGTTCTAACAAACTCGACTCTTGGTCGCTTGTTCTAACTAGCTCGATTCTTAATCAGCTTTATTCAATTAACAGGTCCGACTCTTAGTCGACTTCGTTCTAACAAACTCGACTCTTAGTCAGTTTGTTCTAATTAGCTCGGTTCCTAATCGACTTCGCTCTAATTAACTCGACCCTTGGTCAGCTTAAATAGTTTGAACAGATTAGATTTATAATCAATCTCGTTACCCTACTAAATCTAACTCGACACTTACATCCAAAGCATACAACATGCAAAAGAGAGAAGTCAGTTACGGTTAAACATAATTAAGTCTCCCAAAGTGGGCCAAGACTTATTTAATTAAAACTACAAAAGTATCTTGCCTCCCAAAAAATAGGGCCAAGGCATTCAAATATTCAAAGAACAAAAAAGTAAAAATGTTTGGAGCTTGTTCAATTACAACAACCATCGAAGTCAAAGTCTATTCAAGGGGAGTGCCTTCCACTTGGCCAGTGATGGATGCTTGATTGATTTCAGTCTGTTCACCTACAGTAGATGGCTCACCAAGAACATTCTCTGTTTGATAAACAACCTTCCTTGAGTCGCTGATCGTATACTTTGGAGTCTCATCATCGAAGCCTGGATCTGCATAATCTTCGAGCTCGGCAAGGATAGTGTCAAAATTAACTTGCTCTACTGCAGGAGGATCCCATGGTGCGGCTTCAGCCTCTTCATCATCCTTGGCTATGAGCTCCTTGTCATTATCAGTATAAGGCACCAAGGAGTGACCCTGTCGAGCTGCAGTATTGTAAGGATCCTCAGACGCCCATTGAGCCAGCTTCTCAATTGATATATCAACCGAAGGATCCACGATGACACGCCGAGCCATATGGCTTAGATCAGCTTTGAAAAATACTTGGGCCTCCTTGGTGACATTCATATGAAGCTCGTCACTGTATTTGTAAGCTTTGATGGCATCCTCCTTAGTGGTCTTCACAAAGACCCGGCCAGTGTCGACCTCCCATTGAGCTCTAGCAAAGATCCAACTCTTCTTGTTTCCTAGCCAAAGTCACGGAACCTCCTCCAACCGTTGCTTGGCCGCTCTAAGTCAGCTACCATCTTCTTATTCTCCTCCTTGAGACGAGCGAGTTCGCCGTTGGCTCCCCCAAGCTCTTCCAGCCTCCTCCTTCAATTTGATCTCATTATCTTTCACAAGCTTCAAAGCTTCATAAGAGCTATCCAAGTCCGAGTTCTCTTCCTTCAATTTGTCGAACTCTCCCTTCAACTTGGTGTAGTCCTCTTTCACCGAGTTTGATCACCTTCCAGCTTTCCCAGTTCCTCGTTTTTACGAGCCAACATAGTCTTGGCCGGCTTCTCTCTGCTCCTCTGCCGCCTTAGGTAAGTGGTGGCTAAATCAATCATGGCAAGAGATCGAAATAACGAGTTGATACAAGGAGTCGATCAAATGAAAAGAAAAGAAAGGAAAACGGTAAGAAGAATGAATACATTAAAAGCTCAAGGGTTACCTCGGAGGAAGCCGGTGACTCGAGCTCGACAAGCTTCGGAGTTAGTGGCTTATTAGTAAATTCTCGATCGAGTCTGATCAGCTCCCCTTCTGACGACTACCTGGCCATACTCCAACTCTGGATACTCCCTAGCCAAGCTGTTTATCCTTGTCAAGGGAGTCACATCGCTCAGCTCAGCAACCCGACTCTGAATCAACTCGGCATAGGAGACACGAATGGGAGAGGCTTGGGGGCTCCTGGTTTCAGTCTCCACAGGTTCACTGGCATCAACTTGACCAGATGCCGAGCTCGCTGAGGGGCCAATCTTGATCACTTTGCTTATGGGGGCAAGATCATCTTCATCTTCCTCATCATCCAAAGAAATGACGTGGGATTTTCTCTTCAAGGCAGCTTTGGTCTTGGTTTTGGTTGTGGTTTTGGACTTAGCTTGAGCTCGAGTCCTGGCACGAACCTCCCTCTCTGGCTCCACATTCAGTTCGACCTCCTCCTCACCACCAATGTTGGCCCCCTCAGAACCTTGGGCCTCATCGCCCTCAACATTCTCTCCCTCCATAACATCATCTACCACTTCCAAGTTCTCCTCAACAGGAATAAACTTCGTGGTATCCTCCTCAACTAGCTTCAGCAAGTCATTCCTCTTGGCACCTTCCGCCTCGCGGTTCTCCTTGGCATTTGCTCTTCCATGGCTCTTCTTGGCCTTCCTGATATCAACAGCTCTCCCCATATTAGCTTCCTGAGCAGGAGTTAAAACTGCACAAGGCAAAAAAGTAAAGTGTTAGCTCGACATCAAAAATAAAAGTTCTATGTACGAGCTGCGAGTTCTACATACGAGCAAAATCAATTGCGAGCTAACAAATCCTATAGGCAGCACACATAAAGGGCACAAGTGTTACACTAGAACCAGGAAGTGACGACTAAATGATCAAAAGGCAGATGCCAAGTAAGGTGGAGCTCGCACATAAGAAGTTTCATACATAGAGGAGGAAGAATCGAGTAAACCCTTACCACCAAAATGCTCCCCATTATCCTTGCAATAATTTTTAGTCTTCTGACAGAGGGAGCACATCTTCTCAAATCTTGCATGAGCGTGAGTCACCCAATCTGGATACCTCGTGCACCTCACTATGGGAACTAGTGGCACTACATCATCATCCCCTAGCATCATACCAGCTTGGATAAAGTTATATTTTGTAGTCCCAAGGACCTTCCAACTGATAGGCCTCTGAGCAACCAACTCCACCAACTTCCTACGCAGGTCTCCATGCCAATGAGGTTCCCACTGATCTTCATCCCTCACCATCTGGGTCTCCTCACTTGGTAGAGGGAGTACTTATGCCACCATTCTTATCAAACTTCACAGCAAAGAACTCTCTAAAAACCCTCATACAGGGCTCATACCCTAAGAAACGACACACCATGATGAAGCAAACCAAGACTCTGCATGTATTGGCACCCAGTTGGAGAGGTAAGGCATTGGCACACTCTAAGAACTCATTGATGAAGGGGTCCAAGGGCAGTCTAAGGCCGGCAATAAACTGGCCATAATAGAAGGCTACTCTGGTGGTATCAGTCTTGTAGGACTTCCCAAATAGTCTGAAAAAATCAGCCTTACTATAAAGGGTAACCTCAAACTCCTCCCTGGCCACCTCACAGAAGTCATGGATGGTAGACAGTCTGGAGGGAAGATTCTGCTTTCCCCTAAGTGGCCCTTGTGGCACATATCCTCTCTCATTCCTGCCTGGTACCACTGTAGTCTCAAAAGCATTCATAATGCGCGGACTTGAGGAAGTGGAGACACCAGCTTCTCCTGAAGTTGACATATCTGTACAAGAAGAAGGGAAAACAGGGGAATCAGTTCTACATGAAGTCTCAGGAGTCCTAGTAGATGCGCTAAGGGGCGACCTAGATTCCCCAGGAAATCCAATTCTGTTCCTAAGGAAGGAAGGTTTATTGGGGCCCTGAAGGTAAAATATGGCAATATGGTCGAGAAGCTCGTGAAAAAGATGGAAGGACTCAATTCTTGGGTCATTCGTTCCTAAAGTACCTAAGTTCTCTCCCACAGGCAAAGCCAATTCAGTAAATTGCAAACCCCATCGGGTTAAAATTGAAGTACATTCCTCCATGGTCATCTCCCTCCACTCTCCGTTTAAATGTTTATAAACCCTACGATTGACTTTACAAGCACTCCATACCAAGCTCCGGGTTCTGTACTAAAGGTCCTAGCCATGGCGGAATCAAAGAAATTGCAGAAATTAAAGCCCTAATTTTAAAGAATAAGGGGAATACCTTTAGCAGTGAAGGGAAAACGGAACAATGGAGGGCGAAACACCAAGTTATAGCAGGAGTCAACTTCCTTTATCACCGCCGGAATCACGCACAGAGTTCAGAGAGGGCAAAAGTTGTAAATGAAGAAGGATTCTCAAATTTATAGCTTCCTGAATTGGAAAGGGCAAAGGTAAATTCGAATTTAATTTTCCTAATTAATGGCGGAAACAGTTTCCTAGGCGGACTCTCAAACGTCAAAAATATCATCATTATGGCAAAAACGGCGCTCGTACCGATCTGACCGTTCATCGCCAACGTCCCGGATTATGCCACGTCATTATGGTCGACTTACTTCAAAAAACTAGTAGTGACCAGCGGGTAAAATATTTCTCATCAAAAATCTTCTTAACTTCCAAGTCGACAAAGTCCACTCGAAAGTTGGGGGCCACTGAACATACCAAAAGTGCCAAGATGGGCTAAGCAAGTAAAGCCCAATCACAAGCAGCCTAGGCCATTACATTCTCAATGAGGCTGACTCAATCAGAACAAGGCCCAAAGCCCATCTCTTGTATCAGTCGACTAAGCCCATGGTCCGACCTATCAGGTCCCGACCTAACTTAGTCCGACCTAATGATCCATATCACAATTCGGGTACGAACCATGCTCTGCCCAAACGGTCGAGTCGACCATTCCATGAGTGGCGACCTCGACCTAATCATCAAGTATCGACCGACATGTGTTGATGCACGTGGGTCAATCTTTCCATAACAAAGATCCCTACAAATCGTGACGGTTACTGTGCACGTTCCCATGAACATAACTGCCGCTATAATTTCGGAGCTCATGTAGCCCTATCATTAAACTACCTACATCAACTATAAATACTTCATCACTACCAACGGTGCAAAGGTAACTGCCATTTTGTATTCTGAGTTCATTATTCAATACATTTTGAGCTTTATACAACTGTTATCTTACTCTCACGCCCGAGCGTCTTCGCCGGAGACACATCCGGCTAGTCGTGGGTTCTGTTTTCAGGTCAAGGAGCCAGGTGATCAGTCCTGCCACGTGGAGGAAGATTGATAAGCACATTTCCTATAGCATCAAAAATAAATATTAATAATCCTTATTACTACATCTCAAATCTCATATACTTATACCCTAAATCATATACATATACCCCAAATCCTAAAAATATGATTTATTGATAATAAGTAATAATTGGCATTTTCATCTTTCCTTAAATCATATTTCTACCCCTAAACCCTTGAATAATGATAATTTAAAATATAAAATAATATTATACCATACACATAAAAAAAAGTTAATACTTTTTAAATAAAAGAATTTTTAAATACCAAATCCCCTAAACATATATCATATACACATACACCAGACACTCATACCATATACCCTAAACAATAATTCATATCATATACCATATACCCCATACACCAGACACCCATACTTTATACCCTAAATCATATACTATGTATCATATACACATACCATCTACTCTAAATCATAACACATATACATATACCCTAAACCTTAACATATACCCTAAAACATAACACATACCCTAAATCATACCCCATACCCTAAACACAAATTTATATACCTAAATCCTAAATCTTATACCCCAATACCCTAAACCCTAAATTATATGCCTAAACACCTTATAGTTTAATTTATCAAAAAAAAAACATAAAAATATTATATATATATATATATATATATATATATATATATATATATATATATATATATATATGCTATTGTCTGTCCCTATTCTATTATATACTTTTATTTATTTAAAAACTCTTAACTTTTCTTATATAACTTTTTGTAAAAAAATTCACTACTAACCAACAACTCAAATAGTTTTATTTATCCAAAAAAAATATATAAAATTTAAAAAGTATACTCCCTCCGTCCCGACCGAAGGTGCACACTTTTTTCAAATCACTCAAATTAAGAAAATAGGTGGGAAGAAAAAATGTTGTGAGTGTAATTTGAAAATAGGAGAGAGAATTAGTGGAGGAAATAGTAAATTTGAAAAGTGTTGTGAGTATAATAGTGAATTAGGAGAGATAATGAGTGGAGAAAATAGTAAAGATTCTTTGCCAAAAAAGAAAAGGTGAAGCTTTTAATGGGACACCCATTTTGGCAAAAAGTGAAGCTTGGACCGGGACGGAGGGAGTATATGTTATTGTCCGTCCCTCTTCTATTATATACTTTTATTTCTTTAAAAAATCTTAACTTTTTTATATAACTTTTTGTAAAATATTTCACTAATAACCAACATCTCAAATAGTTTTATTTATCCAAAAAAAATATAAAAAATTTAAAAATTATATATGCTATTGACCGTCCCACTTCTATTATATACGTTTATTTCTTTAAAGATTCTTAACTTTTTTTTATATAACTTTTTGTAAAAAAATTCACTATTAACCAACATCTCAAATAGTTTTATTTATCCAAAAAATAATATAAATTTTTTTTATATATGCTATTTTTCGTCCCTCTTCTATTATATACGTTTATTTCTTTAAAAATTTTAAATTTTTTTATATAACTTTTTGTAAAAAAATTCACTACTAACCAACATCTCAAATAGTTTTATTTATCCAAAAAAATTAAAAAAAAAATTAAAAATATATATATAAGCTATTGTCCGTCCCACTTCTATTATATACGTTTATTTCTTTAAAAATTCTTAACTTTTTTTATATAAATTTTTGTAAAAAAAAATCACTACTAACCAACATCTCAAATAGTTTTATAGCCAAAAAAATTAAAAATATATATATACTCCCTCTGTCCTGCTACAAATCACACACTTTCCTCTTTGGGCGTCCCGCTACAAATCACACACTTTCTAAAATGGCAAAGAATCTTTACTATTTCCTCCACTCATTCTCTCTCCTACATTATTTTAATACTCACAACACCATTATAATTTCCTATTCTTTCCGCTCATTCTCTCCTATTTTACTTTTACACTCATAACATTTATATTATTATTTTTTTTCTTAATCTACGCGTGAACAGTAAGTGAGTGAATTATAATGGGACGGAGGGAGTATATGTTATTGTCCGTCCCTCTTCTATTATATAATTTTATTTCTTTAAAAACTCTTAACTTTTTTTATATAACTTTTGGTAAAAAAAAATCAGTACTAACGAACATCTCAAATAGATTTATTTATCAAAAAGAAAAATATAAAAGAATTAAAAAAGTATACTGCTATTGTCCGTCCCACTTCTATTATATACTTTTATTTCTTTAAAGATTCTTAACTTTTTTTATATAACTTTTTGTAAAAAATTTCACTACTAACCAACATTTCAAACAGTTTTATTTATCAAAAAAAAAATAAAATAAAAATAAATAAAATATATATGATATTGTCCGTCCCTCTTCTATTATATACGCTTATTTGTTTAAAAATTCTTAACTTTTTTATATAACTTTTTGTAAAAAAATTTACTACTAACCAACATCTCAAATAATTTTATTCATCCAAAAAAAAAAATTAAAAAAGTATACTCCCTCCGTCCCACGTGAATGGACACTTATTTCTTTTTTGGGACGTCCCACGTGAATGGACACTGCCCAAAATGGAAAAAAATATTCACTATTCCCTCCACTCATTCTCTCTCCTACTTCACTTTTACACTCACAACATTCTCTCTCCTAACTATTCCTTTCACTCATTCTCTCTCCTATTTAATTCTTCATACTCACAAACACCTCCTCCACCTATTTCTCTCTCCTACTTTTCCTTAATTCCCACACCCATAAAGTTGGTGTCCATTGACATGGGACGGAGGGAGTATATGCTATTGTCCATCCCACTTCTATTACATATGTTTATTTTTTAAAAAATTCTTAACTTTTTTTTTATATAACTTTTTGTAAACAATTCACTACTAACCAACATCTCAAATAGTTTTATTTATTCAAAAATAATATAAATAAATTAATATATATATATATATATATATATATATATATATATATATATATATATATATATATATATATATATATATATATATATATATATATATATATATATATATATATATATATATATATATATATATATATATATATATATATATATATATATATATATATATCTCAAATAGTTTTATTTATCCAAAAATAATATAAATAAATTAATATATATATATATATATATATATATATATATATATATATATATATATATATATATATATATATATATATATATATATATATATATATATATATATAACTGTCCGTCCCTCTTCTATTATATACTTTTATTTCTTGAAAAACTCTTAACTTTTTTATACAACTTTTTGTACAAAATTTCACTGCTAACCAACATCTCAAATAGTTTTCTTTATCCAATAAAAAATATTAAAAAAATAAAAATATATATATGCTATTATCCGTCCCTCTTCTATTATATACTTTTATTTCTTTAAAAAATCTTAACTTTTTTTATATAACTTTTTGTAAAAAATTTCTCACTAACCAACATCTCAAATAGTTTTATTTATCCGAAAAAATATATAAAAAAATTAAAAAAATAAAAATATATATATGCTATTATCCGTCCCTCTTATATTATATACTTTTATTTATATAAAAAAATTAAAAATATATATATATATATATGCTATTGTTCGTCCCTCTTCTATTATATACTTTTATTTCTTTAAAAATTCTTAACTTTTTTATATAATTTTTTGTAAAAAAATTCACTACTAACCAACATCTCAAATAGTTTTATTTATCCAAACAAAAATATAAAAAAATTAAAAAAGTATATATGTTATTGTCCGTCCCTCTTCTATTATATATTTTTATTTCTTTAAAAACTCTTAACTTTTTTTTATAAAACATTTTGTAAAAAATTTCACTACTAACCAACATCTCAAATGGTTTTATTTATCCAAAAAAAAATATAAAAAGATTAAAAAATTATATATGCTATTGTCCGTCCCTCTTCTATTATATACTTTTATTTCTTTAGAAAATCTTAACTTTTTTAATATAAATTTTTGTAAAACATTTCACTACTAACCAACATCTCAAATAGTTTTATTTATCCAAAAAAATATATAAAAAAATTAAAAAAGTATATATGCTATTGTCCGTTCCTCTTCTATTATATACTTTTATTTCTTTAAAAATTCTTAACTTTTTTTATATAACTTTTTTTAAAAAAGATTCACTACTAGCTAACATCTTAAATAGTTTTATTTATCAAAAAAAATTAAAAAAGTAAATGCTATTGTCCGTCTCTCTTTTTCCTATTATATACTATCATTTCATTAAAAATTCTTAACTTCTTTTATATAACTTTTTTTTTTTAAATTTCATTACTAACTAACATCTCAAATAGTTTTATTTATACAAAAAAAAATTAAAAAAATTAAAAAAGTAAATGCTATTGTCCGTCTTTTTTTCCTATTATATACTTTCATTTTGTTTAAAAATTCTTAACTTTTTTTATATAACTTTTTTTAAAAAAAATCACTGCTAACTAACATCTCAAATAGTTTTATTTATCCAATTTTTTTTTAAAAAAAGATAAAAATGTAAATGCATCCGTCTCTTTTTTTCTATTATATACTTTCATTTCATTAAAAATTCTTAACTTTTTTTATATAAGTTTTTTTTAAAAAAATTCACTGCTAACTAACATCTCATATAGTTTTATTTATCTAAAAAAAATTTAAAAATAAATAAAAATAGTAAATGCTTTTGTCCGTCTCTATTTTTTCTATTATATACTTTCATTTCTTTAACAATTCTTAGCCTTTTTTATATAACTTTTTAATAGTTTTTTTATCAAAAAAATAATAAAAAAGTAAATGCTATGTAATTTATTTACTGACGGATTTAATCCGTCGGTAATAATATGTAATTTATTTACCGACGGAATTTAATCCGTCAGTAATAAAATCCGTCACTATTCCGTCGCTATCCTAAAATAAAAATTTAATAATTATTTTAAATCATTTAGCAGCGACTCAAATCCTTCGGTAATAATAAGTAATTTATTTACCGACGAATTTTAATCCGTCAGTAATTAAATCCGTCACTATTTCGTCGCTAACCTAAAATATAAATTTAGTAATTATTTTAAATCATTTAGCAACGACTCAAATTCGTCGGTAAAAATATCCGTCGCTATTCCGTCATAAATCCGTCGGTAAAAAATTACGCAAAGTTTTGGCGCCAAAATGGCGACGGATTAGAGCCGGAATGGCATCCGTCGGCATATCCGTCACTAAATTCGTCGGTAATCTCGTCCTAATTTTGTTTTTTGTTTTTCACTCAATGTCGTTGCTATTTCGTTGATAATCTGTTGCTAATAGCGACAGATTTATTTCCTTCGCTAATTTTCATCGGTATCTGTCAGTTTTCTTGTAGTGTTTTTGACCCAGTCCGTGTCATAAAGCCTAGATGTATATCCCATGTCGATCATTTTTCTGAATCAAAACCTAAAAGTCAAGGTCACTTGCGAAAGCAAGCTCGGCAAAATCATATGTTGACCCAATCTTGACTTATAGCGTTAACTCAGCCACTGACCTATATTGGATATACGTCAATGCTCAATGTGACAATATGTCATCAAGCCTTTAATGTGTCACCCATGAGAAATATGACTTAGTCAAAACCGAAAAGTCAAAGATCCCTTGGGAAAGCAAGGCAAAGAAAGGTCATGCCAGATTTTTGACCCGATCTTGACTCATGGAGATTGGCTTTGTTCACTATTCACATGGCGGAAACATTGAAACTTACATGACGGGCTCGATCCTTAGGTTCGTTTCTCTTTTTGGTCGGTGGAAACCGCTTGCCCTATAGGACCCTCGCGCCGGGGTTGTCCGCCCTGGGAGGTCGAAGTACAGGTGAAAAATGAGGGGCTTATAGACGTAGTGACGGATTCCACTGACCCATGATCTAGAAGAGTTGAGAAAAATAAGAGCAAATCTTTCCCAACAATTTAGGATTTGGAGAAAATATATTTTAAGTAAATTGAAACAGCCAAAAATAAAAAAATATATATATATAAAAAGGAAACTGTGTGTCGCATGAGCTTTTGCCTTCATCCCAAAAAAAATCCCTCCCGAATCTAAACCCTGTCGTTCACCCACATTGCGAACCGAGAGTGGTTGAGGGTCCCCGGTTGCCATCTTTTCAGCATTGAGGTCACAAGACCTGACAGCCCTTCCGGTTCAGCAGTCCGAACGGTCCGTTAAAGCTTTCGAAGCCTTTAAGAAGCGCCAAGAAGAGCAGCAAGCTTGGATTGTAGACACCATGCGCCGTCGCGGAACAGTTTCGGTTTCCCAACCCGATGGAACCTTCGTCCTCAAAGAAGATGAAGACATGCCTGCTCCCCCGGCTTCCCAAAATTATCAGTAGGTCCCTCCTCCACAAAGCTAGGAAAACCCGACGATGCAAAGCAGCTCCCGCCCAAACCTTCATTCAAGTACCAGTCAAGCAGCTCCGACATTCCAAACTCACAATCAATTTCCCGGCTCCGCTCCGCAAACTCAATATCACCAGCACACCTATGGGCCCGCTCCCTCAGATCCCAATGCCTCTCGACATTCCCTGGGATTCAATTCGTTGCCTCCATACGAGCCCCGAAGCTACTAAACAACATCTCAAATAATTTTATTTATGCAAAAAAAATATATATAAAAAATTAAAAAAGTATACTCCCTCCGTCCCAGCCCAGTGTAAACTTTTGGTAAACTTTGACCAACTTTGACCAATAATTTAAGGCCATAATAATGATCCTAATAAAAATCCAAAAATTTTATTGTTAATATTATTAAGCGTGATACAATAACAAATTTTTAAATTTTTATTAGGATCATTATTATGGCCTTAAATTATTGGTCAAAGTTGGTCAAAGTTGACCAAAAATTTACACTGGGCTGGGACGAAGGGAGTATATGCTATTGTCCGTCCCACTTCTATTATATACGTTTATTTCTTTAAAGATTCTTAACTTTTTTTATATTACTTTTTGTAAAAAATTCACTACTAACCAACATCTCAAATAGTTTTATTTATCAAAAAAAATATATATAATTTTTTTTAAAAAGTATATATGCTATTGTTCGTCCCTCTTCTAATATATACGTTTATTTCTTTAAAAATTCTTAATTTTTTTATATAAATTTATGTAAAAAAAATCTCTACTAACCAACATCTCAAATAGTTTTATTTATCCAAAAAAAAAAAAATATATATATATATAAGCTATTGTCCATCCCACTTCTATTATATACGTTTATTTCTTTAAAAATTCTTAATTTTTTTATATAACTTTTTGTAAAAAAATTCATTACTAACTAACATCTCAAATAGTTTTATTTATCCAAAAAAATATAAAAAATTAAAAAAATATATATGCTATTATCCATCCATCTTCTATTATATATTTTTATTTCTTTAAAAACTCTTAACTTTTTTTATATAACTTTTTGTAAAAAAAAAAATCACTACTAACCAACATCTCAAATAGATTTATTTATCAAAAAGAAAAATATAAAAAATTAAAAAAGTATATATGTTATTGTCCGTCCCACTTCTATTATAAACTTTTATTTCTTTAAAGATTCTTAACTTTTTTTATATAACTTTTTGTAAAAAATTTCACTACTAACCAACATTTCAAACAGTTTTATTTATCAAAAAAAAATATAAAAAAATTAAAAAAGTATATATGCTATTGTCCGTCCCTCTTCTATTATATACGCTTATTTCATAAAAAAATCTTAACTTTTTTTATATAACTTTTTGTAAAAAATTTACTACTAACCAACATCTTAAATAATTTTGAGTTCGTCTTATAAAAAACGCATTTTTTCAGGCACTTAGAAAAAACGTGTTTTGTGTTTTCCCGTTTGTGCCAGTTCCAATTTAACAAAGTGCCAGTGCATGTGTAACAAAGTGCCGGTAGTAAAAGTGTCGTACAGAGTTTAACAACAGTGCCGGTGTAACCGGCACCGACACTTTGTTAAGCCAACCGACGCTTTTTACACGGGCACTTTTATATACATGAACTGGCACTCTTCAGACTGGCACTCTGTTACACTAACACTGACACTTTCGATTTTTAATGCATGTTTCATTTTGTTTATTTTTGATCAACCTACTTGCTTATTTGTCGAAAATAAAAAGAAGGTAATCATTAAATAGATGCGCGAAATACAGGTTCCGCCCCACGGGCGCCTTTTCAAATACAGTTCAAATCAAATCGTTCCAGGCGATACATACAAAAAAAAAGAAGAGAGAAAGCAATAAAGGAGGACTACTCCGAGTCCTGCTCGTCATCCGAGCACTCGACGCACTGCTCCGCCGCTGCCGGATCCGTCGCAAACAGGAACTCGCCAAATTCCTCCAGGCGGGAATATGCAAACGGCCTCCTCGGCGTCCGCGAACTCGAAGACTCTCCCCTCTCATGCCCCGAGTGCGAAGGAGGATGAGCTCCAAACCCAGCCGTTCCGCCCGCGAACTGGCCAAATCCCTGTGCAAAGTCCTCCCCACCACCCGCGGAGCAGCGAACCTCTCGGCCTAGACGGCCTCGGCTCACGGACATCCACGCTCCTCCGGAACCGCACCGCATGAACGCCACGAGCCTCCTAGCGTAGGCGGCCCACCCGTCCACCACCTCATAGCCATTGTATGTACGGCTAGTACACGTGTGAACCAGAAGGTCATCGAAGACAAGGTAAAGTACGTATGCAACATTTGCGTAATACTACTATCAAATGCGTAAAATCAAAAAGTGCTCACCGAAGCATTGGGGTCAACCTCAGACGTGGTCTCGGCTAATCCGGAATCGGGATCACCAGCCGCCTGCGCGAACCATCCAGCCCCTCGTACGCCAGCCTAGCGCGTGGGAGCGGGAGATCTCGGGATATCCAGGCCATCGCCCTCCCCGTGCCGCACCCGCGGGCTCCTCACCTCATCCTCAAGAAAGTCCCATAGTCGGTCCCCGCTATGATGTACTCGGTATAGAACGCGCCCTGTCTATACCTCTCCAACTCCTCCATCGGCATCTCCAGAGGATGCTGCATGTGCATAGGAGGATCCACCGGCACCAACGGAAGGGACCCCGGGCCGTGCTGACGAGTCACCCGCTCCCCCAGATACATAACGTCACAATGAAGTCCCACCAGGAGCTTCCTCCGCCGCGTCACCTCGCTAGCAACCTGAACCACGCCCATGTGGAACCGACTCTACCAGGTCACTGATCCTCTCGTAGAACTCCCGTCCAGGGCTCGGGACACCTCCTCGTATGACACCCGAGTACCCACTCTCGACGAGACCGGCTTCTTCGCTCTCTTCTCGCCAAACCAAGATGGCAGGAACAGGGTCGATACGCCTCCCTAATGTCCCACTCCCCGCGGATCGAACACCTCATAGCACCGCACCTGCCAAGCAAATGGAAAGTTATGTCGCCCACAGAGCGTATACATACGAGTACATAAAAGAGACAAGGAAGAGAAAAAGACGTGAACTTACATCCAAGACAGGTGTGAAGCAGCTCAGAGAGTTCTCCTCTTCTCGCGAGAACCTGTCCAAGGCATGATAGAGCTCGGCCAGTCCAGCCTCCCCCCATGCATACCCCCTCACGGCATCCAAGTCTGTCAGAGAACCGAGCAGAGGAAAGTGACAGAACGTGTCGGAAGTCGGGAACAAGGTGGCTGACACCGCAAACCAAATGAACCCTCGAGCCAGGCACTCCGCGGTCATCCTCAAAGATCCAGCCAAATAATCGGTGATACCCGCCTCCAGATGCCTCTCCATCGGCCTCTACCGAATGCCTAAGCCCCTGGCATCGGTAATATCAAAACCCAGCAGCTGCATAACTACTCCGGGTATAACCGTCAATCCACACCGCCGTGTTGCCATAGGTCGGCAACCCAAATGATAGCAAAGAAAGTCCGTGGGAGTCACCGTCGCCTCCCCACCTCGAAATGGAAAGTATGGGTCGTATCCCACCAATACTCGCCGTAGCTACGCATACGGACCTCGCCCTGCTGCCGCAGTATCGCAGCCTACCGCACTGATAAACCCAGCCAATCCGGGTCAAGCACCAGCTATCGTGGACTCCCTCTCTCCCTCTCGAGCCGCGTCCGAGAAGACTTCCCACAACGCTCGCACTGCCTCGAAGGCACCCCGACTCTTTCTGGTTGTGGGTATCAACCGTCCTCGCCCCCGCAGATGAACAAGACAATAGCAACATCAACAGAATGCACGAACGCATGTCAGAATGATGCAATGCAATGGCAGTTCTTATTCCTTTCCTAAAATACTTTCATCTCGGTTGGAGTATTGACGGTCCAAGATTTCAAAATATTTCGAAAACTCCGTCGAATCCGGAATTTTCAAAATCTTTCGAAAACTCCGTCGAATCCGGAATTTTCAAAATCTTTCGAAAACTCCGTCGAATTCGGAACTTTCAAATCATTTCGAAAACTCCGTCGAATCCAGAACTTTCAAAATCCTTCGAAAACTCCGTCGAAACCGGAACTTTCAAATGTTTTCGAACATTTCGAAAATTTTCTCCGTCCCGAATTAAAGCTACTTTAATTTTGGAAAATGCATCTAGACATGGAATTTTGCAACCAAAATTTTTATGTCATCTACCCATGGTGTCAATTGAACTACATCCTAGTCAATTTCGACAAAGGTTCATAGCAAAGTCAAAAGCCCCAAATTCGGACACCAAAATCCCTAGTTCATTCCTAATCAAATTTCTAACATTTAAAGAATGCACATTCTTAAAATTAATGGAATTTGAGGGAAGCTTACTTGTCTCTCGATCCCTCCTTTGGAGTTGTGTCTCTCCCTAGCCGGGTAGAACTCCGCCGGATTCAATGGATGAATAATGGTTCGAATGGTCCGAACCAACCGCGTTCTTTCGTCATCGGTCCTTCCATGACGAGCCATTGGTTCCCAATCACCTTCCATAGCAATTTTCCTTCACAAATCCGAGCAAATCTCACAATTTAGGGTGAATTTTCTCTCCTCCTTTCTCTCCCTCTCGTCGGAATTAATGGGGGAAATGGCCAATTCTGCCTCGGCCTCGGCGCTGATAAGGACTCCGGCCTGAGTCAAAGTCCCACTGACTCTTACTGCACCAGAAAAGTTTTTGCCACTTTGGCCCCTCAGTTTTTCACAGTTTCAATTTCACCACTTTTGGCCCCCAAAAGTGTACAATTTCCCCCCCAGTTAGACATTTCTAACACCCCATCCCCCGAGGATAAATTCCCAGTTAGTTTTCACTAACGCCCGTCTCCAGACGTTAAATTCTCAGTTAGTTTTCACTAACGCTCGTCTCCGCACGTTAAATTCCCGCTAGTTTTCACTAACGCTCGTCTCCGCATTAAATTCATTAAATTCCCGCTAGTTTTCACTAACGCCCGTCTCCGCACGTTAAATTCAATCCCGCCGACGTTTGACATTCAAACGCTCACTTCAATCCCCGCTGACGTTTGACGTTCAAACGCTCAATCATGTCTCCGGACATTCCAGTTATGATTCCGTCTCCCGACGTTAAAATTTCTAATGGTTTTCACCATCGTTCATTTCCCCGGCAGCCACAATAAGCCCGAACCCCAAGGCACGAACGCCTTGCAACAATCCCTCTTCGGCCATCCTCGTAAGCCCGAATATCTTTTCACTTCAGCAAGTGGACACATATCTCCCGCCGCCGCCGTAAGCCCGATCGTCCCACCTCAGCGGCCATCAAGGTAAGCCCGCACAACAATCCCTCTTCGGCCATCAAGATAAGCCCCAATGCTCATCCCCAGCAGGATTCTAAAGAAGAAACGTCGATCCTTTCGAGTTGTTAATAACGCCAGTTTAACACAACCGTTCCCATCATTGCCGCCCTATCCCCAGCAGGATAAACCTGGCCATCGTCGTAAGCCCAGCATCCAAGGCACGAACGCCTTTGTCTCAGGATAAACGCATCCTTGCAACTCCAGTTTAAGGTGCCACACGCCCTCGTATGTTTCAGCAACTCCGGTTTGAGGCGCCACACGCCCTCGTATATTTCAGCAACTCCGGTTTGAGGCGCCACACGCCCTCGAAGGTTTCAGGAATCCCAGGTTCAGACGCCTCACAATAGTCTCCATTCAGGTTCCGATACCTCGCAATGGTCTCATTCAGGTTCAGACGCCTCCAAACAGTCTCGCTTAGGTCAAGGTCCCTACGCGCGGCCCTTGTACCTACGAACTACGATCGGCTTGATTCCTGCCCGGGATACGTAGGAATCCTTTCGCTAAGGGTCCAGCCAGCTGACCGCCCAGGTCTTTCAAAGTAAGGCATCCCGATTTGGATCCTTATCTTTTTTCAACGACCCCACCTCCTTCGGAGGAGACGTCGCTGAGGGGCTAACTGTAAGTACCCAAATCCGGATCGTCAAAATCCGTCAAAAAGTTAACCAAAATTCGTTAACTGGCCCGCTCAAGGTTAACCGGAACTCGTTAAACTCCCCGTTGCCAAGCCAACGAGACGTCCCGGGACTGCCCCGAGCATCCCAACGTCGAAGCATACTTGACACACGTCATCGCACGTAAAAGTACGACTTTCCCTGAAAAACGCATTTTCCGGCACTTTTCGGGGCGTTTCGGACATTTTCCGGACTGTTATTTTAAAAAACGGACAAAACCGGGACCCGAAAACGAACTCCCACACATTTGGTGAGTCATGGGACACGTGGCAGCCATGCCACAGCCCTCCCATCACCCTTCAATCAGAAATCAAAGGGAAAAGACTAAAATACCCCTGGATTTCTGTCAAAGTCCGGCCGGACTCCCTGTACAAACTTTCGAAATTGCCAAGAAGCCCTCAAAGTTCCAAAATACCACAAAACCCTGGAAATCAGTCTAAGTCCGTCCGGACTCTTACTGCATTTTCACCCTATAAATAGGAGGGCTGTCAAAGCCAAAATAACAACAAAATTACTCCAAAAAATCACTCCACCCATGGCCCAAACTGAGTTTCACCCCTCCCGAGCTCCCGTTTTGTCTCGATTCGCGTGAAACTTCCGTATTTCGATCAAATATGCCTCTCACCACTCCGAAACACCTTTTCAAACTACTTTCCGTATCCCGTACACACCCCCAAGCCAAAGGAGTCGACCCTAGCCATAGGTATAACTCCCTCTCTCTAATCTCTCGTTTCGTCTCGGTTTATGCGCCAGTCACTACAACCGTTTCGAACCACGTTATTGAAATGTAGACGCCTCCGTCTAACGGGGTCCGATACGTTTTAGCCCCTCGATCCTCTTCTCTTCCCGTAAGAGAAGTAATCACGGGTTAAAACGGCGTTCCGACCCCGTTCCGTTTACTTTTTATGTCATTTACAATTCCGGATCGATCGATCCGTTGATCGTCATTTACTTTTCTGTTATTTACAATTCCGAGCCGTTTTGGCACGTCGAACGTCATTTACAATTCCGAGCCATTTTGGCTCGTCGATCGTCATTTACAATTCCGAGTCGTTTGGCTCGTTGATCGTCATTTACGATTCCGGATCGTTCGATTCCGTTGATACTGCTTTAAATACTGTCATTTACAAAGTCCGACCCGTTTGGATCGTGATAGTATTTACTTTTCAAAGTCCGAGTCGCAACCCGATTCGTTGATTGCAAAATCATTTAATACGCTTTTTCCCGTAAAAATCGTTAACAATGTAATGCCCGATTCAAAACCGGAGTTCGTCCTTCGAACTCTCTTTCAAAAACGCGCGAAATGACGTTTGGCATCCAAACGCTCATCTTCAAACTAAAAGCCGCCATTTGACACTCAAAATCATTTAATACGCATTTTCCCGTAAAAATCGTTAACAATGACTCGCCCGGTTCAAAATCGGAGTTCGTCCTTCGAACTCTCTTTCAAAAAGCTCAAAATCGACGTTTGCCACGCGAACGCTCATTTCCGTCTCAAAACCGACGTTTGTCATTCAAACGCTCGTCTTTTCAAACAAAGTCACCTAATCAACGTTTGACATTCAAACCAAGATTAAGCTTGTCATTCAAGTCCCCCATTTCAAAATGCAAACACACACACACACGCACACGTTTTCGAGAAAGGTAGAAAGACTCGTCATACGAGGCGTTTCGGGTGATCTCGTAATACTCTTCCTGAAACGTAACGTGACCTCCGAACCTAACAATCTCTGGTACTAAATAGATTTTACTCGTTTTTGCTACCAATAAAAATGATCCCTTGTTTTCAAAGCCTTTTCCTAAGTTTTTGCTACCAATAAAAATGACACCATTTTCACTAAAGCCGTTTCTCAACGTTTTGGGCTCAAAATACAAAAACCGCGTGGCGACTCCTCATTTTCCTTCCCATGAAGCGAGGTCTCAGACACCAACCCTCCGCGAAAGACAACCGCATTTCGCACCGCGCGAAATCCGGGGTAATTTCACCCATGAGAAATATGACCTAGTCAAAACCGAAAAGTCAAAGATCCCTTGGGAAAGCAAGGCAAAGAAAGGTCATGCCAGATTTTTGACCCGATCTTGACTCAAGGAGATTGGCTTTGTTCACTATTCACATGGCAAAAACATTGAAACTTACATGACGGGCTCGGTCCTTAGGTTCGTTTTTCTTTTTGGTTGGTGGAAACCGCTTGCCCTATAGGACCCTCGCCCGGGGTTGTCCGCCCTGGGAGGTCGAAGTACAAGTGAAAAACGAGGGGCTTATAGACGTAGTGACGGATTCCACTGACCCAGGATTTAGAATAGTTGCGAAAAAATAAAAGCAAATCTTTTCCAACCATTTAGGATTTGGAGAAAATATATTTTAAATAAATTGAAACAGCCAAAAATAAAAAAAATATATATATATGTAAAAAGGAAACTGTGTGTCGCATGAGCTTTCCCCTTCATCCAAACAAAAAACCCCTCCCGAGTCTAAACCCTGCCTTTCACCCACATTGCGAACCTAGAGTGGTTGAGGGTCCCCGGTTGCCATCTTTTTAGCATTGAGGTCACAAGACCTGACAGCCCTTCCGGTTCAGCAGTCTGAATGGTCAGTTATTCCCCAATGGCAGGGTCGACAGATAATAGCGAAGGGAATGAGAATCCACCTCTGGGAAATCTCCAAACAATGGAGGAGGTGTTGCAAGCTTTCGAAGCCCTTAAGAAGCGCCAAGAAGAGCAGCAAGCTTGGATTGTAGACACCATGCGCCGTCGCGGAACAGTTTCAGCTCCCCAACCCGATGGAACCATCGTCCTCACGAAGACATCCCTGCTCCCCCGGCTTCCCAAAATTATCAGCAGGTCCCTCCTCCACAAAGCTATGAAAACCCGGCGATGCAAAGCAGCTCCCGCCCAAACCTTCATTCAAGCACCAGTCAAGCAGCTCCGACATTCCAAACTCACAATCAATTTCCCGGCTCCGCAAACTCAATATCACCAGCACACCCATGGGCCCGCTCCCTCAGATCCCAATTCCTCTCGACATACCCTGGGATTCAATCCGTTGCCTCCATACGAGCCTTGAAGCCACAACTTGAAATCCCAAAGCCTGCCAGGGACGGACATACTGAGCGGATACCCCGACGTTTCGAATCTGCCACCCGCCAGACTGCCTCTCGGAGCTAATGAAACATTCCCTCAGCTCCCAAACGCAATCCAACATGGTCCGGGAAATCACCCCCTCGGCTCCAGTTTTAGTAATCCAGGATACGGATTGGTATACACTCAACTGCCTCCCCAAGATTCCTGAATGGCAATCCCGTCAACCAATCCACCTCCATATTCAGTTTCCATCCCAGAAAATGGAAACCTACCTCTGCCCAATGACCCCCATATATTTTGGTTGGTCGAACAGATAAAGGAGATACAAGGGAAAATGGCCAACTCTTGGAAAGACTCGCTCATACCCACGAATCCAAGTAAGGTGGTTCCTCTACCCCCGAAGTTCAGGATGCCGGAGATGGAGACGTTTGATGGGACATAATGCCCAAAGACTCACATCGATACCTACGTCTTAGATATGAGAGCCAAAGGTGCTACCCCTCAACAAATGGCAGACCACTTCTAACACTCCCTAAAATACACGGCCTTGAGGTGGTTCCTCAAAGTAAAAGCAGAAAACCGCTCCACCTGGGAGCAAATCAGTGATATCTTCCTGGAGAAATACCGTGCCAATCTCATGTGGGATACAAACCGGGATGACATGCAGGCCACCGAGCAGAAAAATGATGAGCCAGTGGGGAAATTCTACAAAAGATGAAATTGGAAGTTGAGCGAGATAATGAACCTCCTATCCAAGGAAGAACAGATGAATATCTTCCACTCCTGCCTCAAACCATCTTTAAGGGCCTTGATTAGCCGCCATTTCTATCCCGACCTTTCTGCCATGGTCAACTCCGGGACCAAGTTTGAAAAAACTTTGAGTACGCAGAAGACGGTAGCCAGTCCTGCCTCTCCCTACTGCTACAAGACAGTCCTGCCTAATCCGGCATCTGCCCCAAACAAGGGAAAAAGGGCTACCAAAGCATTCCACTACATTCGGAATGAAATCCAGAGAAGTCATGACCAAGCACCCCCGAGGAATAAACGGCAACGCTTCCAACACTTTGATAACCTCGAAATGCCCCTGAGTCAATTCTTTGAGACATTAATAGAGCGGAACATGCTCGAGCCCCTTGATAATAATCAATCGGGGAAATCCAACCCTAACGTGGATATGAGCAAATTGTGTGCTTTTCACAACTACCCCGGCCACACAACCGACAATTGCATCAAACTAAAGCAAACGGTCCAAGGGTTGATCGAAGAGGGAAAGTTGGAATGCCCCCGTGGTCCCAAGACAGTTGGAAATCCGTTCCCCTGAGATGACATGGTAAACATGTTGGAATTTAGTGAAACCTCATATATGGATGAGCCCTCTACAATTTCCAATCCTATCAATACGTAGTCCTGCGATGATTGGGGATGTGAAGGCAGAACCTAGGGCTTCCATGGTGAGAAATTCAGGAAAGAAAACCCAAGAATGGCTATTCCCCAACAATTCTTTCCGACATCAGGTCACACCAAAGGGTGGACTGAATGCTCCCCAGAGATAAGATGGTTCGAGACTGGCCGAGCAAGTGGCAGCGTCAAAGACGGCATAACTTTCACAAACGCTGACCTGCCAGAATGCAAAAATAGGCACAACGAGGCCCCTGAAACGATCCAATGTGATCCCAGCATTAACACTATAGGGTTTGATAAACTAGAACCCGAGGAGTCCCTGAACCATGATGGGTAATCAGACCGGTGTTACTTCGAGGAGTGCATGATAGAAGACCGAGAGATGGACGCCCAAATGTAGCTTGATCGAGGAATAGACAAGTACTTCATCAAAAATCCTCTCGAAGAAAGCAGACCTATCACTGATGCATTGAGATTTGTCAACCCCCACGTGGACACGTTCGGATCCCAAGAAGACGGCTATGACAGCATAATGGAATTCAACATCCCGATACTCGATTTGGGGCAAAGATGGCGCAACAATCTTTGGAAAATGGTCAAGGAGGGAAGGATAACATGCCCTGACGATTCAGATATCGTAAATGTGATCCAAGCCTGTGGGAACAGACTTTCTAAAAGTGGTCAACGTCAGCAAGAATAAACTCCAAAGAGAGGAGTGCCTCGCTATCCTGGAAGAAGCCCTCCATGAGATGTATCACCAAAAACCCTCGGGATCTGGTAAAAACATCAACAAAGGGCTACTTCCAAATGAACAGCCATACAGCTCTTCAGTTTGGCTTAAGGTCAAAACAAAAGCGAACCTACCCCCTGGGATGGTATCTATCAAAGAATGGCTACCAGAACCTTCGAGCAAGGGATGAGCATCAAAAATGCCGCTGATGAATTGGGTTACCTTTTCTGGACCTACAACCAGCAAGGAGGAAATGATTGAGAAGCTTGGTCTAACCCCTCGTCTCCTAGAGTCTAAATTCAAAAAATGTCCCGAGTCTGTTGTATTTGAATTTGAGTCTCTCGAGTCATCTGATGGCTTTACGCCGGAAGATTAGGAGTTTGTAGCCAACAATATGTTCCCCTACGCTTTAAAAGAAAAGTTCGATCTTTCTGAGTATCCCTCATTGCCATTTTAACAAATGATAAATTAACTAACAAATCAAGAACAGTTAATAATAATTCAGTTGATAAAGACGCAGACACATTAAATGAACAATACATTAAAAAAATCTTTAAGCATGTTGTCAAGCGAGAGAAAAATCGGGCTCAAGCTGCCGAGGAAGTTTTAAACAAAGTGAATTTGGGGACTGCTGAAGAGCCTAAAGAGACGCAAATCGGAGATTCCTTCATCGGCGCTGAGCGAGAAGCATTGACTGCGTTGCTCAAAAGGTTTGTAGCCTGGTCCTATCAGGATAGGCCCGGTTTGGATCCCGCCATAGCAGAACATGGGATTCCCATGAATCCCGACGGCCAAGCCCATCAAGAAGAAAGTTACGTAGGATCAAGCCCGAGTGGTCTTTGCAAGTCAAAGAAGAAATCGAAAGGATGTTCCACGTCAGCTTCATAAGGGTGATCGACTAGCCGACTTGGCTCTCCAACATAGTCATGATTACCAGGGCCAATGGAAAGGTGCGCTACTGCGTAAAGTTTCGGGATCTCAACAAAGCAAGTCCGAAGGGCAATTTTCCACTGCCAAACATAGACATGTTGGTCGACACCACGACTAATTTCGAATGTTAAGTCTTTCGTGAACAATTTTGCCGGCTATAATCAGATCAATATGGCTGAAGAAGATCAAGAGAATACCGCCTTCACCACCCCATGGGGAACTTACTGTTACACGGTAATGCCATTTGGGTTGAAGAACACTGGGGCTACCTACCAACGGGCAGCGACAACATTTTTTCACGATATGATCCACAAGGAAATTGAGGTGTACGCCGACGACATGATCATTCACTCAAAAGGATCAGACGGGCAACATCTTGCCGACTTGAGAAAATTCTTTAATCACCCTCGAAAGAATCACCAGAAAAATGACAGTACAGGGACGAAATTGGTCGAAAAAGCTACATTTAGCACTTTGGGCCTATTGAACGTCAGTTAGGACTGCAACAGAAGAAACTCCATTCACCCTAACCTATGGAATGGAAGCAACGTTGCCCTTAGAATTGGAGGTCCCATCACTTCTAGTGTTGTTGAAAAATGAAGTCAACGAGGTAGAATGGCTCCGAAGCCGGCACGACGAAATGGCCCTACTGGACGAACGCCGACTGAAGGCCATGGAACGCACTCGAGCCTATTAAAGACAGATGGCTAGAGCTTTCGACAAGAAGGTGAAATCCCGAGAGAAGGCAATCTGGTGCTTAAGAAGAAGCCTCCCACCCGAATCAAACCACTTGGGAAATGGGAACCAACGTGGATTGGCCCGTTCAGAAAATCTTCTCAAAAGATGCAATGAAACTAACAGATATGGATGAGAACCCTTTCATGAACCCAGTCAACGGAAGCAAACTCCGCCAATATTTCACCTAAAGAATATCGAGTCTTCTCTTTCCCCCCTCTACACTCTTAAAAAAAAGGAATCATACAGTCAAACCTCGTAGGTTCCAATACTTTTCTCATTCAATCAAGTCCTCCTCGGACATTGTAGTTAAGTCATTAATTTTCCATACATGAGTTTTCTTTCTTTTCTTGCTAGACTTGAGACATTATTTTGCACCCCACATTACATTTAATGGAATGGTTTTGCTTAATGTGATCACTTACATTGCTCAACAAGTAATTCCCGAAATGATTAATGTTCTGATTAATTGGTGTGAGAAAGTCAATCGATAGCTCCCCATATACTTTACCATACCCCATACAAAGGCCTCCATCAAGCCATACACTTTCCAAATCACATGCCTACCTTCACCTTGACCAAGTCAACGACGGCTGTAAAATCATGAAATCACAAAAGGTTACTCAGCATTAAATGATTGACCTCATGTCAACAATAAGCTAGGGGCATTCCTTCCCCCTCATGTGCATCAAGCAAGTTCAAGTAGAGGCTTTAAAAAAAAAGAGCCAAGGACCCTATTTGGAGTAGAAAATTCAGTTCAACATGTTCGACGTCTTGATTATACGCCTTGAGGTAACGTCTCGATCTTACGTATTCGATTAATGCCTTACAAATTATCTTGTTTTTTCGTTCCTATTTTACAGGGATAAGAATATACATGGAAGACTCGGTCAAAAAAATAACCCTATTCCTCAATGAATATCCAGAGACTCATTTAAAAAGCATGGATTCCATAACGGTTGCAGTCATCAATAAAAAGCATGATTCTAGGCGAAGACAGAGGGATGTCATTTATGTTGTTATTTCCGTTACATCTTTAGTATATAAACAAAGAAGAAAGCACATGTACAGACACGTTACACCATTACTCTGCACTTTGTACTCGAAAACACCAAGCTCAATAAAAATACATTTTGGTTAAGGTAGGCTTTTCCTAAAGCCTCCCGAGGTTTTGTGTCGGAGAACTTTTGTTCAAAGGCTTTCCTCATTACATCCTTGCATCCATCTTGATAGTGAATTATATTCCATTTGTGCCCAAAGTTCTTCAATACAAATTCACCTTGTTGAAAATTGTCCAAAACAATTTGGCATCATACGTGGAAACTTTGGTTTTTTAAATTCCGATCAAGATGAGCAATCCTACTTCTGCAATGTCTATACCCATTGCAACAACTGGGGCAAGGACCAACACGTCAAGCTTGCCCATGACGTCTGGTATTTATTCGACTATTGGGTTCAGTGTTGTGACACTTCAAAGCCAATAACTCAACTTGGGAGATTCTTCATCCATGACGTTGCCTGGAATCTCACTGGAAATTATGACCAACATGACGACCATGATGCAACAGTTGAAGAATCAAATGGACGTGCAACAATATACCAATCAAATGATATTCAATTCAATCAACAGGATGCAACATGAGATATCAGCCTCAAGGCACAGTGGTCCAACAGTCAGCATGCCTGAGACCTCACTTCTGCAACATATGACTCTTTTCTCGGATGCCGAACCAAGTACGATAAATGATCAAGGCAATATCCCAATAGCCAGCACCATTCAGACTGAAAGCACCAATGTTGCTTCCAGCCCAATTCTGCTATCAACATGTTTCACCTTTGCAACCCCGCCACCTGTGGGGCAAACAAGGAGTTTTAATATGTTTAGTACTCCTTTGAATCAATTTGTTGCCGCTAACCCTGTTGCAGATAACCCCCTCACAAGAGAATTGCAGTAGATCAAAGAGATTCTCATGAAGGTCCCAGGAATCACCTTACCCTTCAATCAAGCATCTCCAACCAGTCCTCATGATTCACGTTTCGTTCCTACCATAGTAGTGTGGAGATCCCCAAAAGATTCCAAGTACCTCCAATGAAGCAATATGATGGTACTACGGACCCAAAAGAACACATAGCCCTATACCAAGAGAAGATGGATATTATTAGTATCTCTCACCATCTCAAGGAAGTTTGTTTGTGTAGAGGCTTTGGATCGACCTTATCTGGCCCAGGCTTGATGTGGCTAACCAATCAGCCTATGAATTCTATCTCCTCCTATTCTCAATTACTTAATATGTTTCTTAATCAGTTTTCTTGTAATCATGTGTTTGAAAAACTAATGAGTGACCTCTACAGGGTGGTACAACATCCTTACAAAATGCTAAAAGATTAGGTGTTCAGGTTCAACAAGGAGGCCGTAAGCATCCCTCATATTGATGTGTCAACAGCAACGGAAGCCTTCAGGATGGGCCTAAGGAGAGAGTCATTATTCTATCAAGATTTAGGTATGTACCCGTCTAAGAGCTTAGAATAGATTAGAACGAGATATGTTTGTTTTATCAGGCTGGAAAAAGATGAAATGATTCACGACAAGGCATCAAGTAGGCATCTATATATGAGCATCCTGACAGAAAGACGGATTCTTCACATAATAGATCTAATAGGGGAAAACCCTACTCTAAAACTAACTCATCTAAAATAAACATTGTAGATGAAGATGACGATGAATATGATGCAAGTTATCCGAAGATTAGTGATTATTGCTTTTCTGTTGATGTTTCAGGAAAATGGACAGTTTGGGAAGTAAGGCAAGATGGCCAAAAGCAACTGACCAACCTTTTCCTTGGAAAGATAAGTCTAAATGGTGCACTTATCATGAAGATTTTGGCCACACTACCGATAATTGCATCGCTTTGAGGAAAGAGATCAGCCACCTACTTTCAAAAGGGCTCCTTAAAGATTTGCTTAGGAAAAGGAAAGGGCGTGCGAAGACCAAGGAAGCTGTAGCTGAAGCTCCGTCTTCACCTCCTCCAGCAACCAAGGTGATCAATTATATCACGGGTGGCTCAGACATTTGTGGCGCTACGTACTCAACTGCAAAGCGTCATGCTAAAGACTCCGAAGAAGATAAGTCGGAACTACCAACTAGGTGTCCAGTCAAGTCTCCGTGCCAACAAGTCATTTTTGATGATGATGATAAGGAGAACATCCTGGATCCACATCTTGACGGGCTAGTCGTTACTTTACAAATCGCCAACGGTAAGGTGAAACGTATCTTAATCGATAATGGGAGTTCAGTCAATCTGATCATGAAGAACACTTTAGAAGAAATGATGATTCCTCTGACAGAAGTCGTATAAAACTCTTCCGTCCTAGTAGGATTTAGTGGGGAAACCAAGCAAACAATAGGAGAGATCAAGTTGCCCATCTACGTCGAAGGAATAAACTCCATAGAAAGGTTTTGTGTGATCGATTGCCCATCAGCGTATAATGTCATCTTGGGAAGACCTTGTATCCATAACATGAAGGCAATTCCATCAACGTACCATCAATGTGTCAAGATGTCGATGCCTTGGGGTGTGATCAGGGTGAAAGGCGATCAGTAAGCTACCAAGGAATGTTACATGACGGATATGAAAGCGTGCTCCACTTCTCGTCCAGCATAGCAATTAAAGAAGAGCGTCAGGGACGTCTTGGAGGCTGTAGAGCATGACGTAAGAGAAATACATGTAGACGCCTCCAACCCTGAAGCTAAAGTTCTAGTCGGGGCTGAATTACCTCCTGAAATTGAGAGAGAGAGTTAGTCAAGTTCCTGAGGAGTAGAAAGCTATGTTTCACTTGGAAACATGAAGATATGACAAGAATTGACAAGAATGTCATAACTCACAAGCTGAATATCGACCCTACTGTCAAGCCGGTCCATCAAAAGAGAAGAAAATTTGCTCAAGAGCGGAATCAAATCATCAAGGAGGAAGTGGAGAGGCTGCTGAAATCTAAGATGATAAGGGAGGTACAATATCCTAGATGGCTCGCCAACGTGGTGGTAGTAGAAAAGAAAAATGGGAAATGGCGTGTATGCATAGATTTCACCGACTTGAACAGAGCATGCCCCAAAGATCCATTTTCGTTACCCCATATTGACTCTTTAGTAGATGAGACTGCAGGTCATGATGTGCTGACTTTTATGGATGCTTCATTCGGCTACCAGCAAATTCAAATGGAACCCTCGGACCAGGAAGACACCGCCTTCATAACCCCCGAAGGTATATATTGTTATATTGCTATGCCATTTGGACTAAAATGCATGTGCAACTTATCAAAGACTAGTGAACAAGATGTTCAAGAACCAACTTGGCAAGACGATGGAAGTATACATTGACGATATGGTGGTAAAATCCAAGAATATGGAGGACCATGTACAGCATCTGGCAGAGGCATTTGACATCCTGGAAGCATTTAATATGAAGTTGAACCCATCCAAATGTAATTTGGTGTTAGACCTGGAAAATTCCTGGGCTACATGGTGACCAAGAGAGGAATTGAAGCCAGCCCAGAGCAAATCAAGGCCATCATCAACTTGCAATCCCCCAAATCTATTAAAGACGTGCAGCGATTAACAGGACGTGTAGAAGCCCTGAACAGATTCATCTCAAAGTCTTCAGAAAATTGCAAGTTGTTCTATGACGTCCTGAGAAAGAATAAGTTATTCCAGTGGACAGAACAACATGGAGAAGCTTTCCTTAATCTTAAGCAGTACCTACATCTACGCCACTTCTAGCCAAGCCGGAACCAGTTGAACCTTTGTACTTGTACCTAGCCATCTCAGAAAGTGTGGTAAGTGTTGTTTTGATTAAAGAGACTCAAGCTGAACAATATCCAGCATATTATGTAAGTAAATCTCTTTTAGATGCGGAAACCAGGTACTCCCATCTAGAAAAACTCATTCTTGCTTTAATTAATGCATCTACAAAGTTGCGTCATTACTTTGAAACACATCATATTATTGTGAAAACTAACTATCCTATTAAAACTGTTATGAGAACTCCTGAAATGTCAGGAAGAATGGCAAAATGGTCGGTCAAATTAAGCACTTATGAAATTTCCTATGAGCCAAGAAGTGCAATCAAGACGCAAGCACTTGCAGACTTTGTAGCTGATTTCAGCTCCGTACTACAACCTGAAGTAGAGCAAGAAATATAACATCTTGAAGGTAATAACACCCCTAGATATTGGACTCTATTCACAGATGGGGCGTCCAATTCCAGAGGTTAAGGTTTGGGCATTCTATTGAAATCACCTCAAGGCGAGTTGATCTCTCAAGCTGTATCCTGTGAATTCAAAGCAACCAATAACGAAGCTGAATATGAAGCTTTAATTATGGGTTTATCTACTGACTTAAGTATCAGCATTACTCATATTAATGTCTTTAGTGATTCCTTGTTATTAGTTAACCATTTTAACGGATCTTATGCAGCTAAGAATTCCAGGATGACATCTTATCTTCAACATGTTAAAGCTCTCGCAGCACGTTTTGTTAGCTTCTTTTTAAAACAGGTACCTCGTAAGGAGAATGCTGAAGCTGACGCCTTGGCCAACTTGGGATCTACGTGTGGAGCCATGACAAATACCAACATTCCAATCATCTATGTCAAATATCCAGCCATTGATCAGCCTAAAGAGTGTACCGCTATAGATCAACTAGATACACCTGTTCAAAATCAAGATATAGATCCAACCTGGATCCAACCGATCATCAAATACCTGCAACATGGAACAATTCCTCAAGATGTACAAAATCATAGATCATTCAGAATGAAAGTGTCCAGGTTTGTTTTAATAGATAATGTTTTATTTAGGAAATCTGCAACAGGCTTGTACATGAGGTGCTTGGGACCAGAGGAAGTTAGAGATGTGTTGAAAGATCTGCATGATGGTGAATGTGGAAACCATTCTAGAGGCAGGTCGTTATCTTCCAAGGCGCTTAAGACAGGGTACTACTGGCCGATGATGAGGCAAGATGCAATGGATTACGCCTTGAAGTGTGACGCATGCCAAAGACATAGCAACATCCTGCATCAGCAAGAAGAACCTCTACATCATGTACTTTCATCTTGGCCATTCATGCAGTGGGGCATGAACATAGTTGAGAAATTGCCAAAAGCTTCTTGAGGAAGAGTATTCATGTTAGCCATGACAGACTACTTTTCTAAATGTATAGAAGCAGAAGCATACGTGCAAGTGAGAGACAAGGAAGTCATTTCCTTCTTGAAGAAGAACATCTTGAGTAGATTTGGTATCCCATTAGAAATCATCTGTGACAATGGTTCCCAATTCAGCAGCAAAAAGACTAGAGATTTTTGTTAAAGATGGGGAATCAAGTTGGTAACTTCTACACCCGTAAACCCTCAAGATAATGGTCAAGCTGAATCAAGTAACAAGCTGATCATCAACAACCTGAGGAAGCGTCTAGATCAGAAGAAGGGAAGATGGGCCGATGAATTACTACTCGTGTTATGGGCTGACAGGACGACGTCTAAAAATGCTACTGGGCAAATGCCTTACTCATTAGTATTTGGCACTGAGGCTGTTATTCCAATAGAGGTAACAATTCCAACTGCAAGATAAGGATTATTAACTCAAGACGACAACAATCAACTCTTGGCCTAAGATTTGGATACCGTAGTTGTACTTAAAGATATAGCCAAGATTAGGATGACAGCCTATCAACAAAGGATAGCCAGGTCGTACAATAAGAATGTATGGATAAAAAGGTTTCAAGTTGGGGATTTAGTGTTGAGAAAAGTGTTCCAAAACACTAGAGAACTGAATGCGGGCAAACTGGCTCCAAAATGGGAAGGCCCTTACCTCTTTGATGCAGAAGCAGGAAAAGGAGCATATTGGTTGTCCACCCTAGATGGCGTTAGGATACCTAGAAGCTGGAATGCTATACATCTTAAGCACTACTACGTGTAAGTTAAAATTTATTTGAATTTTAACGTCAAGGTATGAATATCTTCTTAAAATATTTCAAATTCTTGTTCCTTTTATTTAATAAAACCCTTACTCACTTAAGCATCAGAGGGGTGTTAGCTAAGCTAACACCCAACCCTAACATGTTTCTGTGTTGCAAGATGAAAATCCCTCAAAATGTTGGATAAGAGAGCATCTGAGACAATGTGTTAAGCGCCTTGAAAGGATAAGCTCTTCTTGATGATATAAGGTACACAATCTTTCCGTACACAAAAGCAGAATGAAGCATACACTTGGAACTATGATTATATTATCGCCTGGGCGCACGATTTTCACACTTAATTCAAAAGGTCGGACTTAATTCATCTTGTTATATGAATTCTGTCTTCCATTTAAATCAAAGTTGTGAACTAAGATTGTAGCGTTTAACATGTTACCAAAAGGACACAGAAAAATGACATTTCTACATGTCTTCATCAATTGATTATAACATCGTTGCATGTTTTCTTTACAAATTGGTTATAACATCGTTGCATGTTATCTTTACAAATAGGTTATAACATCGTTGCATGTTATCTTTAAAAATTGGTTATAACATTGTTGCATGTTATCTTTACAAATTGGTTATAACATTGTTGCATGTTATCTTTTCAAACTGGTTATAACATTTACATGTTATCTAAGATCATTTGGCTGTAACATTTTACATGTTGCCTTCGGTCTTAAAAAGTTCATTATAAATTGATAATCCAACAAAAGATGTCAACAAAAACCAAAGCGCTAACAAGCTTGGAAACACTACTAAAAAGTAAAGAAAATTCAAAACACCCTACGAATCTGAGATATTGGACCAACCCAACATCTTCAAAAGAAATGTACTGACTCTTATGAGTCCCTTACAAAACAAAAACTTGTTCTGAGGACACACCCTCATTTTGACTAAATTAATTGTTTTTTAAATCAAAACAAATCATACCATCCTTCAAAGATTCTTATTCTGTTTCATCCTCTTGATTATCTCCAACCCGTTCGACTCCCTCCGCATCCTGAACTTGGGAGTTGACCTCACCAGCTTTTTCGCTTGCGATCCTCTTTAGGGCTGCATACTCCTCTTCCAGATTCCAGTTTATATGCTCACCAACCTGATATTCCTTGATCATCTCGATCCTAGCTTTAAAAACTGATTTCGTAGCCTCAGTCACCATGTCGTCGCGGAGAATCTCCATCTCCTTACCGTGTCTCCTACCAGCTTTAGTTACTCTAACTACCCATTGTGAAATATCATTGACCTTTGCACTTATCTCATCATTCTTATCTTTCAACATCTTGAAAGCCGCCTTGAGATCCTCCTCATACTCCGTCCTATCCATAAGCAAAGTATCAACTTTTCCTCTCCACAGCTTGATCTCGCTGGCCATCATCTTGGCAATGGCTACAACCTATCATCAAAGGTAACAACATTTGATCAGAACAAGGAAATATATTCAGACAATATCAAAGTAACACATTACCTTATTCTCTAGATCCTCTTCACTTGGTGCTGCCTCCTCTACATCCTCTACTTGTTTACTTCTCTTTCTTTTCAACACCACCTTGTTATCCACCTCCAAATTCCGCATCGGAGGCAGACTCCCTTCAATTTTCATCTTATTCTTATATTTGGCCACTATATCACTTGCTGCAAACCCATATTTGGGACGAGTCACTGCAAAGATGAATATCAAATACATTAGCACAAACATGGAATACGAATACACTCTCCAGGCAAATTGACAATTTGTTTTCCACAAAAAATACTTACCGAGGAAGTTTTCAGAAGGTTATTGAATGCGCGCTCGCCCGAAAAAGTTTAGAATAGAAAATGAAGGAGTCGCCACGCCATGCTTTTAGAGGTGCACTTTGAAAAACCTTTTGAAAGAGAATGGGTCCGGGGGTCAGGTTACGTGTTGGGAAGAACCGAGAGTTCACCCAACACTCCTCGTCCGTAGACGAGTCTTTCCAATTTAGACATCCAAATAATTCAAAAAATGTGCAAACAACGATAATGAACAAGTGCGATAAACATGAATTTTATTACAACTTGTAGACCTATTGTCCAGGAGGCCACATCCCATTACAACAAAGAGAACAAATTACAAATGAAATCAAGTCTTCTGCAAAGGACCATATATGTCGCGTGACACAGGACTCCTCATGTCCAAATGTGTTGCGTGACATCAATAGTCACCTTGCAGAGACTTACAACACCCAGATTACAGAGATCTCAAATGAACATACAAGCACAATTACAAACTAGATCTGGACATTAAACAACATGAACATACAACTAAATGCTAAGCTAACTAGCTAAATCAACTTATAACTGAAGAATGGTCCCTGCAGATGGGCACGATGTTTGGCGTGACACAGGACTCCTCATGTCCAAATGTGTCGCGTGACACAGGTTTACCATCTGCAGGAACCTTACAAACTGAGGAACAGATTCAACAGATGCTCAAACAGATCAATCAATTATACCAGAATCCATAAGAATAGCATGAATTAGATACGAATCAACCAAAGGAGTGTGGATATGGGAGATCCACACTCCCTTGACATCCAAATTGCAATAATAAGTAGATCACATCATGAACATGCAATTGGACTCAAGCAAACACAATTTAAACAGAGAGATTGCAGTTGCCACTTGATAATCTGAGGCAGATGGAGCCTGATTATCAAGTGGAGAAGAAGGAAGAACAATAAAACAAATAGATGAGAGAGAGAGAGAGAGAGAGAGATGTTACCCTTGTAGTCCTCAACTTCTACACCAAGTTAGGTGCAAAAGCCTTCAATTCAACTTCTGAAATGGAGATCTAGACACGAACTGAGAGCTGGATTGAAGTATGCAAGGTGTTTGGGGAAGTAGGAGGGTAATTGGGTTGAAGGTGTTTGAAGGGTGAGGGAATTAGAGAGGAATTGGGTAGTTTTTGGTGAGGGGGGAGGAGAGAGAGAGGTTTTGGGGCAATTTGTGCATAGTGATGTTAGGGGGTCGAAATTGGGATCCAAAACTGAGAGGGGTAGGGTCTTATTTATAGCTGCTGATCATGGTCACCTTATGTCGCACGGCACTCTGTAACCACTTTCCAAGGCTTCGAGTTGCCGCGTAACAGGAGATGCCACTAACCATTTTTGGCGCCAAATCTGATTCTGGAACCTTCTTGGATAATACCTGAAAAGTCCAAAACAGATTTATTCCTTTTAGGTCCCTTGGCATAAGCAAAGTACAAAAAAAGTACTTCCTTCGCGAGAAACTTATGAAATGTTTCCGAAAGTCTCGAAATAGACCGGGAATTTACCAAAATGCCCCTAAATGCAATTTTATCATATTAAAATGCATCTGGAAAGGTCGCGAATTGGATTGGTGTACTTGCAGAGCCCCTCGGCAACGTCACTTATGGAAGAAGTGAGGTTGTCGATAAAATAAGACCCAATCCCAATGAGCAGCTGGGGGATAAGGCGGAGGGCTGGACGGTGATCTGGGGAATCGGATGGCTGGACCTTTTGGAAAAAGGATTCCTACATATCCCTGAGAGGGAATCAAGCCGGTCGTAGTTCGGAAGTGACAATGTGGTTGTCAACCAAGAACCTGACTGTGCAATGTCACCCAAGAACATGACTGTGCGGTTGTCACCCAAGAACATGACTATACGGTTGTCATCCAAGAACATGACTGTGCGGTTGTCATCCAAGAACATGACTGTGCAGTTGTCACCCAAGAAGATGATTGTGCGGTTGTCACCCAAGAAGATGACTGTGCGGTTGTCACCCAAGAACATGACTGTGCAGTTGTCACCCAAAAACATGACTGTGCGGTTGTCACCCAAGAACATGACTGTGTGGTTGTCACCCAAGAACCTGACTGTGCAGTTGTTACCCAAGAACATGACTGTACGGTTGTCACACAAGAACATGACTGTGCGGTTGTCACCCAAGAAGATGACTGTGCGGTTGTCACCCAAGAACATGACTGTGCGGTTGTCACCCAAGAACATGACTGTGCGGTTGTCACCCAAGAACCTAACTGTGCAATCTGTAGCTGCCGGAGGGACTGATGCTATTGTTTATGCTGCTGGGGATAGATGTAGCTACCGGAGGGTCCTATGCTACTACTGCTGTTGACGGTTGCCAGGTACGGGGCGGTCTTTTGCCGACTGTTGGCTTTGGGGTCTGGGACTTTGCCTGCTATGACCGGAACTTTGCTTGCTAGGGATCGAACTCTTGTTGACGCTTTGGCGGCGGGGCCATTGATCTTGGTGTGCACTGCTGGGGTGACTCAAATAGACACGGATTCTTTGTCTCGGTTGTGCTTTGAGGGGCCATCTTTGAGATTTTGCTTAGTTAATTGTTGTACCTGCAGGGGAAAACAACACTCGAAGCACTACATCTAACTATGCTATTTTGTCAGCAAAGGTTAAACTATGTTAGCTTGTTTGCGTGAGTCTGTTCGTTCTGGGAATGAGGGGAAAGAAGTACGATTTATTGTATTGACAGGTCGGCCTTGCCGGGTTTGTACATAAGTTTATGGAACTGTCTCGGGTAAATGTGTAGGGTGATACATATAGTGGGGGGAAATCCTCTCCTGTGCAGTAACATGTGAGTACAAGGTGTATTGCAGCGACGGGCGTCGGAGGGTATCACTGGTAAAAAACATGCAAGACCTTGATGTTGCCTGATGCTGACCAGGAATGTCGCCCGGTATGATGTGTCTGTTTGTCAAGAGATGTCGCACGACTTGATGAAGCTTGTAACAGGGCCCTTTTAAAATCAATTCAGGCTTCATTAGCAGATACTGTCCTTTCAGCAGGAGGACACCAGCAGCCCCAACTTGATAGACAGGTGATTTCTGCAACAAAGGTTGGAACTTTCAATCACCATGGAGCATTATAACAAGGAAATAGCTTCTTGGGAACATCAATTTCGCCAGGACTTTGTCGGAGTTTCATAATTTCACCAAAAGCATCATGGGAAAATCATTGACAAGCGATATGGTATGTCGTGTCTCTGGCTTTTGAAGAACTGGAGGGTTTATTGGGACTTGCTCCGGGCAGCTTCGCATTTCTGGGACTCAGAGAGGCACGTGTTTACTTTATCATACAATGATCTGATGCCAACCATGGAGGATTTCAGAGCATTGACAGGCTTGGGTGAGGCGGAAACTCTAGCATTTCCTCGAGACAGACGGCCGGTTGTGGAGCAGTTATCCTACTTCCTGTGCCTGCCAGCAGATCAGGTGGCACCTATGATTCTGAATGGTGAACTTGTAGACTTAACCCGGATGGCTCGGCTGCGATCTTCCGGTACGGCGTTGTTTGATCTTTCTACCTCTTTGGACATATATGTATTGCTTACCCTGTCAGCTTATTACTTCTGTGGATATGTCGGGGTCTGCTCAGGTGCACTGTTGGAGGTTGTCAGACAGCTTAGGGGTGACCGAGGTGTGAATCTTCGTCAAATCCGGCCTGGCCAAGGGGAGATGGACATTATACCACTGCTATTAGCTGAGACTTACCATGGCCTTGATAGACTAGCCGGAGGATCTGATTTCATGGGCACGGGCAGCCCCATTTTGTTGTCTTTTTGGCTTTCTGAGAGACTACGCTTGATTGGGCCATTACCAGAGGGTCAGACAGCGATGCCTTGGGTGACTAGACAACGCAGGTTACTAAGGGACGTGGCTACTGACAGTTGGCAGGTAAGGTTAACGCTGTAAGGGACTGCTGATCTGAACTTCTGGATTCCGGCGTGGGGACTACAGACCATGAGAGACATTCAGGATGGGTCGGTGGTAGTCAGACTGCCAGGGTTGCATGTGTCTTCATTCTGTGTCCCATCACTGGTGAGCAGGCAATATCGGTACCCTCAGCAAATTGTCCGGGCTTTGAGAGAGAGGCTGACGACTGATGCTATTCCGATGGTCATGATCGAGCCCCAGACTGTGCAATTCTTCAACAGATCCTTCTTGGAGGGTTTTCTTCCCACATGAAGGCTCCTTCGTCAGGCCAGGGGGTTTACATTCATAACCACGGAGTATCTGATTTGGTATGAAGAGCAACAGAGTCCCGTGCAGCTGGCAATAGAGGCTCGCCGTTGGGAATACTTAGGAGCAGGCTACCCATCCAGCCGGTCTTTCCGAGATACAGAGGCCTAAGGGAATCCAGATAATGTTACCGGCGATGTTGCTGAGGACTATTGGAGGCAAGAGATCCGGAGAGCTGCTCTGAGGGATGATCCAGAGGTGATGGCTCGCAGAGAGGCCTTGCGACAAGAGAGGGCTGCCAGGGCTGCTTTGAGGGAGACTGGTCTGATCGAACCACTGACACGCATTATACCAGAGCTGGGGCGAGCTCAAACTGATTTATTTGACATTCCTAGGCCAAGGACCTCCCGGGGACCGAGGAAAAGGAAAGATAGAGGTACAAATTCGGGAGTGGGGATGAGCTTCTAGACACTTTTCTGAGAGATAGAAGACCCTTTATTTTTTCCTTTTGCTTGTACTTTGAGAGAGATTTATTTGTATGGAACTTAAATATCCCTTGATTACTTTAATGCAAACGAAGTAGATGTTGAAAGTTTATTTCCTTTTATTCGCAGCAAGTTATTTGAGTCAAAAGCAGGCCGTGCTTGAACTCATCAAAAAGAATATTAACTTAAAATGAACCTTTGCAAAGCCTCAAAACTGTAATCAAAACACATTTTGGTAAGATATAAGATTTTGCAGCCATTTTTAGACCGAACCACGAGTGGTTGCCTACGTTCCCCTTTTAAAAAAAAAGAACTAAGGGGCTCAGGTCTCCGTAGTTCGACTCAAACAATTTTGTGTTTAAAGAAAGGGGAAGATAGAAGGGGGACATGGTGCAACCCTGTTTTTTACCTAGACCGCCCTTTTTTAGGATTTTCAGTCTAGCTGGGTATATTCTTTTGGCACCGGGCGCGTCCTTTATTTTTGCATGGACTGCCTTTTGAGAGGTTTTCAGTCTCATCTGGGACAATTTTATTGCGCCTTTATTTTCACTTTTTCTTCTTTTTTTATTATTTTTTTATTATTTTTTTTATAGAGGGGAAAAAGACTCAATCACACATAATACCGCCGCAACTTATCTCCGTTGACGGGGTGCAAAAATGGGTTACCATCCAGATCTGTCAGCTGCATTGCTCCTCCGGAGAATATCTTCTTTACTAGAAATGGTCCGACCCAGACAGGTGCCCATTTGCCCAATGCACTGTTCTGATTTGCGGGCTTCATCTTAAGAACCAGATCGCCAACCTTGATGTCCCTGGGCTTCACTTTTTTGTCAAAAGCACGGGCCATTCTTTTCTGATATGCCTGATTGTGCTCCATGGCCTTTAATCTATGTTCGTCTAACAGTGCCAATTCATTGTACCGACATTGGAGCCATTCAATCTCATTTACCTCATTCTCGAGCAATACCCTGAGGGACGGAATTTCTAGCTCAATGGGCATGACAGCTTCCATTCCGTAGGTCAAGGCGTATGGGGTTGCACCGGTGGCAGTTCGAATGGAAGTGCGATAGCCCCACAATGCAAAATGTAGCTTCTCCGGCCAATGCCTTCCTCGCTCGGCCGTCTTCTTTATGATTCTCTCCAAGTTCTTATTTGCAGCCTCAACAGCACCATTCGTCTGTGGCCTTTATGGTGACGACTTTTGGCACTTGAACCTGTATTCAGTAAGCAGACGATCGGTCTCTCCCTCGAAGTGGGTTCCATTGTCAGAAATGATCTCATTCGGGACTCCGTAGCGGCAAAAAAATTGTTCTGTTATGAAGCAAGCTACCTTCTTAGCTGTGAGCACTTTGTAGGATGCAGCTTCCACCCACTTTGTGAAGTAATCTATCGCGATCAAAACAAATGAGTGACCATTGCTCCCGGGTGGAGTTATTTTCCCGATGACGTCGATTCCCCACGTTGCAAAGGGCCAAGGGGTTGTCATACAGTAGAGATCATGGGGAGGGATATGGTTTAGATTGGAGAATCGCTGGCATTTGTCACAAGTCCGCACAAATTGGATACAATCAGTCTCCATAGTAATCCAGAAGTAGCCCAGTCTGATAATGCTATGCATAAGGGATCGAGCATTCATATGAGGTCCGCAGGCGCCATTGTGAACATCTTCCATTACTCTCTGAGCTTCTTCTTTGTTGATACAGAGCAGGAGAGGGCAACATTCCCTTTTCTTCCATAACTCATTGCCAAGTATGACGTACTGAGACGATAGCCTTTTCAAAGCTTGCAAACTCTTGGCATGAATACCTTTTAGGTATCTTTCTTTATCAACGGGGAAAGATTCTTCACCATGCTTGAGATATTGGAAGATCTGGTTGTACCACGGCTCATTGACAGTTTCGATTTCGATTTCATAACAATATGCAGGATTTTCTCGCCTACCGACCCTGAACGGTTTGATTGACTTTCCTTCTGGGATTTCTACCAAAGAGGCCAGAGTAGCTAGGGCATCGGCGAATCTGTTCTTATCTCGCGGCAGGAACTGGAATGACACTTCCTTGACCTGGCCGACGAGCTCTGCAATGTAAGCATGATACCTCTGGAGACACGGATCTGATGTTTTCCATCTGTTGGCGGCTTAATTTATTATCAGTTGGGAATCACCAAACACTTCCAACTCATCCACATGTCGCTCTAGGGCAGCCTCAAGACCAGCTACGCAAGCTTCATATTCGGCTGCATTGTTGGTAACCGAGAAGTTTAGCTTGATAGCTATGGGGGTATGCATGTCATTCGGGTCTACCAGTATCATCCCGATGCCGTTACCTCTTTTGTTCGCCGCGCCGTCAAATAATAACTGCCACCGGTTGCCATTTTCTATGACAAAAATCCCCTCATCTGGAAACTGGAGATCTGGTCCTCGGACTTTTGTACTGGGGGAATCAGCCGATTGATCTGCCAAAGCCTGTCCCTTGATTGATTTCCGAATCACATATTTGATATCAAATTCGGCTAAGAAGAAAGTCCATTTTGCCAATCTGGTGGAAATGTTGCCTCTGTCACCCTGAAATAGGTATCTGATTGGGTCCATCTTGGAGACCAAATGTACTGTGTGGGATAGCATATAGTGCTTTAGCTTTCCGACCACCCAAACCAGAGCTGCGCATGTCTTCTCGAGGGCAGAGTAATTCAACTCGCTACCTTGGAATTTGCGACTGACAAAATATATGGCATTCTCGACCTTGGAGTCTTTCTTCTCTTGCGCTAGCATGGCTCCAATAGCTGTGTCTGTGACCGTCAGATATAGAAGTAGAGGCTTGCTCCCGTGAGGTGGGCAGAGAATGGGAGGATTAACAAGGTAAGCTTTGATTCTCTCGAAAGCTAGCTGACATTCCTCGTTCCAAACCACTTCCTGATTCTTCTTCAATAGCTTAAAGATTGGCTCACATATGGAGGTCAGCTGGTTGATGAATCGGCTGATGTATTGTAGACGGCCCATGAAACCTTTTACTTCGGAGACAGTTCTGGGCGGCTTCATCTCAACAATTGCTTTGACTTTTCTGGGATCTACTTCGATGCCTCGCTCTGTGACCATGTAGCCCAAAACTTTACCCCGGATAACCCCAAAAGTGCACTTGGCTGGATTTAGCCTCATGGAATGCTCTCGAAGTCTGTTGAAGAACTTCCTTAAATCAGTGAAATGCTGCCCATCTGACCCTTTCGAGTGAATAATCATATCGTCCACATACACTTCAATCTCCTTGTGGATCATGTCGTGAAACAGGGTGGTGACGGCCCTCTGGTAGGTAGCCCCAGCATTCTTCAACCCAAATGGCATCACAGTGTAACAATAACTGCCCCAAGGAGTGGTGAATGCTGTCTTGTCTTGATCTTCCTTGGCCATTATAATCTGGTTATAACCCGCAAAACCATCGACGAAGGATTTGACCTCGTAGTTCGCTGTTGCATCTACCAGCATGTCAATGTTTGGCAAGGGGAAGTCGTCTTTGGGACTGGCCTTGTTGAGATCTCGAAAGTCTACGCAAACCCGAACCTTTCCATTCGCTTTTGTGACCGTTACAATATTTGCCAGCCAAGTCGGGTATTCGATCACCTTGATAAATCCCACCCGTAGGAGTTTCTCAATCTCTTCTTTGACTTGTAAGGACCACTCGGGCTTGATCCGCCTCAGTTTCTGCTTTATTGGCTTAATCTCTGGATCCAGGGGTATTCGGTGTTCTACAATAGATGCATCCAATCCGGGCATGTCTTTGTAGGACCAGGCAAAGACGTCTACAAACTATTTAAGCAACTCGATCAGGGCAACCCGTTCATCTCCGGAGAAGAAGCTACCAATTTGCGTTTCTTTGGGTTCTTCAGCTGTTCCCAGGTTCACCGTTGTCAATACCTCATCGGCAGCTTGGGCCCGGCTTTCCTTTTGCTCGCGAACCTGCTTTGAATTATTTTCTAAAAATTGCTCATCTATTAAGTCTGCATTATCTTCAATTGAATCTGGCTTAATTATTTTTAAATCTTGATGATTAATTTTAGTTAAGCGTTCAATTGTTAGATTGGCAATCACGGGATACTCAGAAAGATCGACCATTTTATTCAAAGAAAAGGGAAAAACAGTGTCTACAACACGACGACGGTCTTCCGTCGTGAGGACGTCAGACCGATCGGAGGACTCGAATTCAATCACGAGGGACTCTGGGGAACGACTCAGGACACGGGGAACAAACTTAGACTCAGATGGACAAGGACGCGGCTTGAGGCCTAGCTTTTTGATCATAGTCTCCCTGTCAGCAACCGGTCCTTGAAATGAAGTCCAGTTCTGCAGCGGCCTCTCTGCAACAATCTCCAAACTGTTCAGATTCACAACAGACTCCTTCTCGAATTCCAACATGGCCACAACCTCTCTATCAGAGGAAAAGTCAATCAAATCTCTGGGATTTTCAGCAACAACAAACCCTTCTGCAGGTAACTCTGACAAGTGCATATCATCTTCAGGTTCTGACAGCCCCTGATCCTTAAACAAATCTGCCAAATCACCATCAATGTCTACAGGGTCAGCACCGCGGATCTTGTATATTGTGGGTTCATCTAGGACAAGCTTCTCAAACTGATTCACATAATCAGGCCCCCAGAAATGGTAGCTGTTCTCGAATGTGGCGGTGACATCTGGCCTTCTAGGCATACTCACGAGAATTTCTTTCACCAGGTTCTGGCTGTTGGAAAATCTCCGAATTGTTCTCATCCTTTCTTCCATTTGGCTCATCTTCAGCTCTGGGCAAACAAACATTTCCCCATCCTCTCTGACAAAGTGCTTGTTCAAAGACCAGCTGTACGGGCGCATCTCAGGCCTCTTGTACCTCTTACCAGCAGCTGAGGTCATCCTTTCTTTAAAAGCTTCAGTCTTATCGTATGCTTTGTCTTCTCCCGTCATGACATACCCCAGGCCTCGCCTGTTTCTCTTGGCTTCTGGTATTACAAGCTTACATGGTCCCTGTTGACGCTTCCCTAGCCCCAGGCCCGGGATGTAACTCATGCCTCTCATCATTTTCAGCACAGGGGGAATCTTATCCGAGGAGGTTGTCAAATCTATAGTGCAGACTTGCCCTTTAGGCTTTTCTATCATAAAACCACTGAGCATCAGGTTCTCCTGGTCAAGTTTGATTTCCATCACTGGCATGGTATTGGTACTGGTCTCCCCAATAGTGACGCTATCCCCATAAATGGTCGTTAGAACTCCATCTTGCACAAATTTCAAACACTGGTGGAGGGTGGATGCTACTGCTCCGATTTCATGAATCCACGGTCTTCCCAATAGCGCTGAGAATGTGACAGGAATGTCGATAACTTGGAATTCTACCATCATCTCCTTGCTCCCAAACAACAAATTCAGAGAGACTATCCCCAACACTGCCCTGGATGTCGAATCGTAGTCTTTTATGGTCTGGCTGGATGGTTTAAGGCTCTGTGCGTCAATATCTAGCATACTCATCATTTTGGCAGGAAGTACATTCATGGCCGACCCATTGTCCACCAACACATGGGGGATTCGACGACCTTCCAGTGGCACAGTGATGTGTAGAGACTCATTATGCTTTGAACCGTAAACGGGCAGATCAAGGTCTGTAAAAATAATAATGTTTCTATACTGGGCCATCCCGATCAGCTGACAGGCTTCGTCGGGAGTGGCGTTGACAGATACTTTGGTTTTGGATAGATCCTCTTCTAGTTTTAGCTTGTGGGGATAGGAGGATGTGAGCAGAGACCATAAAGAGATATTTGCTTGAGTTCTCTTCAACTGTGTCAAAATCGGATCTTCGAGGCTTTCCTCACTTCCTGCTGATTTGTAGGGATCCTGAGAGGTCTGGGGATTCGAAACTGCAACTCCCTTACCTTTCCCTGATGGATCAGCAATATCCATTCCCAACATTCTTCCAGATCGAGTCAACAAATTAACCTCTTGATCATTCTCAACCACAAAGTTTTTACTGGCCTCTTTGAGTTCTGCTAGCGTAATCGGAACAGGACGAGTGCTGTATGGCCACGCCGCCTGTCTTATCTCATTCACGGACAATGGCGTCTCTACATTAGCCGCTAACCTGAGTTCCTCCAAAGAGATTGGGGAATCTCTAGGAACCATAGAGGAGATAGCATTGACAACCAAACGCTCTTCATAATCATCATAATCAGCAGTATTATTCAAATCTTACAGATCATCAAGATACAAAACATAGCAAAAGTTATCTTTCATTTCATCGGAACAAGGAGTTACATCAATCACAATCTCATTACAATCAGTACCATCATTTCCATCTATAGACTCTCCAAACTCTAATACATTGACGAAATAGTCTTGACCAAAATCAATGAGATTCACGTTGTTGCTAGGCAGAGGGTTGCTGACGACGTTAGGCCGGGGGGGACTTTTCAATCTTCTTTTCATCTACAAGCCCTTGGATAATCCTCTTGAGGGTGAAGCAAGTATTGGTGGTGTGCCCCGGGAACTGATGGAACAGACAATATTTGCTTGTGTCAAGATTGGGATTGGGACTAGCAGGCCTGTAATTCTCCAACGGCTTTATCATACCAGTTCTGAGCAATCCGTTGTAAACCTCCTCTATAGTCATACCCAAGTCATCAAACTTTCTTTGTTGTTTTGGCTGGAATCTTCCACCATTAGAACCATTATTACCCCCTCCTTGCAGGTTATTGACAATGTTGTCCTTAAATACTTCTCTTCCTTTCGGTGCCATGGCAGAGACTGGGTTCGTTGTCCGGTACCTGAATCCTCCACTTCCACTATTTCTACTAGCATTCACACCCGGAGTTTGATTAAAAAGCCGATTCTCACTGCGAGCGCCCATCCTTACCATTTCCCTGAGATATGGGTACCAACCTTTTCCGATAGCCTCCCTTAACACTGGCTTCACGCACGACAAGAAAATATCCTTCTGATCCTGAAGAGGAATGGGCTCTGACAGTTCATGAATCTTGGCATTCCACCGCATATAGAATTCCGTGATCGACTCGTCATTCTTTTGAATGGTCCTTACTAAGTCATCTTGGGTGGTACGCCACTCTAGATTGCCTCTATACTTTTCCAGGAAGGTCTCTGTGATCTGGCTCCAAGTGGAACGACATTCTTGTTTCAAGGCCAAAAACCATGTGAGTGCTGGTCCTTTCAAAGTCAGATGAAAATGGGATGCCATAAACTCGGGCGTGCAGCCCATCGCCTCCATCGTCATAACATATGTATCCACATGAGTTTTGGGACAAGCCGTGCCGTCAAAGTCCATCTTCGGCATCTTAAACTTATGAGGCAAGGGAGTTACTTGAGCTGGGTCCACCACCTTGAGACCACTAGAACCTACAGTCAGTCTGTCGATTTGCTGTTGCATCTGCTTCAATAAGGCCGTTACTTCCGGAGTTAAACCTGGCATCTGGGGAATAGCCGAAGCCACTGTTGAAGACGGCACTGGGAACTCTGACGTAGATCTAATGGGCAGAGCAGCCGATGGGAGACCGAGGGTACTGGGATACTGATATTACTATCCAACAAACTGACAGAGCTGGGAATCCTATTCCCGTACATGTCATAGCCATTAAACTGCACACTGGGATTCTGGGGACTGAACTGCACTGACTGACCTCCAAACTGACCAAGCGTAGAAAATCCGGTACTGATACATGGAGCTGAATACGGGGTGGAACCATACAGATGCTGGGTAAGAGGAGAACACACTGCGGGCTGAGGAAAGTTGCCTTGGAACTGAGACTGCGGATACCTCGGAATACTGTCTTGACAAATCTGATTCCCTGAAAGACGATACTGACCATTCTGTTGCAGATTAGACTGACCACACTGATAGCTGTTGGGGTACATACTGAACTGGGGTTGGGAGTAACTTGCTTGGAACTGAGACCCGTACTGAACCTGCGGCATCGGGGCATTGGGAGCTGGAGAGGAAGTGAGATCGAAGAAGTTCGCTGGTTGACCACCACTCTTGCTAAGGCCTTGCTGAGTAACTTGATTATATACTTGAGAGGATGGGGGAGGAAACCTTCCTTGGGCATTCACAATCATTCCCGGAGATGGCATTTGATCGGGGCGCGGGGCATAGCTCGCGGGAGGAGGCATAGCATTGTAACTGGGTGGAACAGGCTAGACAGGAGAAGCAGATCCGATCCCGTTGTTGCCTTCCTCAGTAATTTCCTCGTAAGAACCGTCTTCTCGACGGAGTACTGCAATTCCCTGGGCCCTCATGGCCTCAAGAAAGCGGTTATGAGCTTCTTCCTCTCGGGCCTTGGCACTCTGAGCCAACAGGTGGGCCTCGCGTTCCCTGGCCAAAGCGGCTTCCAAAGTTTTCCTCAATTCATCTGCAGTCATATCGTTCAAACCCGGTTGACCAATCGGACCCGAACCTCCAGCAGACTGAGCAGCGAACATATCCCCATTCCCGGCCATGTCTGGTTCTGTACTGGCTAAAGCTTCAGAAACTGCTTGAACTTCTTTGACAACCCGAACCAAACGAGCTCCCGGAACAGATGATCGGATCCAACTCGACGTAGATGCAGGGGTATATACGGGTTTATAAGGTAGGGAAGGAAGAAGACTTTTGAGGAAATACGGGAGAGGGAGAAGAAAAGGGGGAACAGACTCGCGCAAACAATTATTTATCTTCAAGTATAAATCGGTGGTTTAAATCCTAGGAACGGTTGGGAAAGGAGAAACCTTTATTTAAGCACACTACACCTTGGGGAATCCTAGGGACGCAACGTTCAAATTAAACTAAATGCTTTGCACTTGAAATTAATAATAGGTAATGATACCTAACCAAGACCTAACACGATGTGGGACAGACGAGTGATCCAAAATTTTGGGGAAATTTAGGCAGCATAACGGGTATTTTCGGAGAAATTCCAAGAAAAATCTGGCATGACCTCTCGTCGGTGCATGGTGACAATGCGGCATGATCTCTTGTTTAGGACATGCCACGGGAGTGACACGTCCTCACGTGAAACCATGTTAAATTGGAAACATGCCCACAAGGTGCGAGGTTTTGGGGGAAAGTATAAGGACCTATTGGAAATTTCAAAAAACAATTCATTGTGGTGTAATTAAAACGTTGAATCAAAAACCAACCGTGGGTAAGGTTTTAGTGTGGCGCCACCTATAACGCACTAGGGGGATGGGTTTGACATTAGGCGCTCAAACGAAGGCGAATAATATCACCGTCCGCGATGCCGTCAATCGCACCCAAGGGTTCTAAATCTATGTGGTATAGTGTGCGGATGACTATATTCTTTTATTTACGAAAAATCAAAAAAAATTATTTATTTATTTATTTATTTTTTAAAAAAGAAGAAAGAGAAGACACACACACTCTCACAGGGAACAAAGAGGGAACAAAAAATAACTGAGCAAACTTTTGATTCAAGGGACTGCCCTCAAACCAGCACTGAAACATGTCCGGTGACCATTCTTGTCGCGTGACACAGAATAGTAGGGAACAAAGCTGTCGCACGACCAGGATGGCCACTGAACCAGTACTCCTGCAAAACTGGGATTAGCCCCTGCCTCTCCTTGGCAAGGGATGAAGCAAACCAATAAAGCAAAACAACAAAGCCATAAGAAACAAACAAAAGGCATACAAGTTGTAAGATCTCATAAAATGCATGTATCGCACAAGATTATCAAGGATACACATAAGATGAATACATTGGATGTCTAAGCGAATGAAAGAATGACCCTCATAGTTTTGAAAAAATAGGTTTTCCAAAAAGTGTCCCCAGCGGAGTCGCCACTGAATGCGCGCTCGCCCGAAAAAAATACGGTTTAGAATAGAAAATGAAGGAGTCGCCATGCCATGCTTTTAGAGGTGCACTTTGAAAAACCTTTTGAAAGAGAATGGGTCCGGGGGTCAGGTTACGTGTTAGGAAGAACCGAGAGTTCATCCAACACGCCTCGTCCGTAGACGAGTCTTTCCAATTTCGACATCCAAATAATTCAAAAAATGTGCAAACAACGATAATGAACAAGTGCGATAAACATGAATTTTATTGAATAGGTGAGATCATTACAACTTGTAGACCAATTGTCCGGGAGGCCACATCCCATTACAGCAAAGAGAACAGATTACAAATGAAATCAAGTCTTCTACAAAGGACCATCTATGTCGCGTGACACAAGACTCCTCATGTCCAAATGTGTCGCGTGACACTAATAGTCACCTTGCAGAGACTTACAACACTCAGATTACAGAGATCTCAAATGAACATACAAGCACAATTAAAAACTAGATCTGGACATTAAACAACATGAACATACAACTAAATGCTAAGCTAACTAGCTAAATCAACTAACAACTGAAGAATGGTCCCTGCAGATGGGCACGATGTGTCGCGTGACACATGACTCCTCATGTCCAAATGTGTGCCGTGACACAGGTTTACCATCTGCAAGAACATTATAAACTGAGGAACAGATTCAACAGATGCTCAAACAGATCAATCAATTATACCAGAATCCGTAAGAATAGCATGAATTAGATATGAATCAACCAAAGAAGTGTGGATATGGGAGATCCACACTCCCTTGACATCCAAATTGCAATAATAAGTAGATCACATCATGAACATGCAATTGGACTCAAGCAAACACGATTTAAACAGAGAGATTGCAGTTGCCACTTGATAATCTGAGGCAGATGGAGCTTGATTATCAAGTGGAGAAGAAGGAAGAACAATAAAACAAATAGATGAGAGAGAGAGAGAGAGAGATGTTACCCTTGTAGTCCTCAACTTCTACACCAAGTTAGGTGCAAAAGCGATTCAACTTCTAAAATGGATATCTAGACACGAACTGAGAGCTGGATTGAAGTATGCAAGGTGTTTGGGGAAGTAGGAGGGTAATTGGGTTGAAGGTGTTTGAAGGGTGAGGGAATTAGAGAGGAATTGCGTAGTTTTTGGTGAGGGAGGAGGAGAGAGAGAGGTTATGGGGCAATTTGTGCAAAGTGACGTTAGGGGGTCGAAATTGGGATCTAAAACTGAGAGAAGTAGGGTCTTATTTATAGCTGCTGATCATGGTCACCTTAGGTCGCACGGCACTCTGTAACCACTTTCCAAGGCTTCGAGTTGTCGCGTGACAGGAGATGCCACTAACCGTTTTTGGCGCCAAATCTGATTCTGGAACCTTCTTGGATAATACCTGAAAAGTCCAAAACAAATTTATTCCTTTTAGGTCCCTTGGCATGAGCAAAGTACAAAAAAAGTACTTCCTTCGCGAGAAACTTATGAAATGTTTCCGGAAGTCTCGGAATAGACTGAGAATTTACCAAAACGCCCCTAAATGCAATTTTATCATATTAAAATGCATCTGGAAAGGTCGCAAATTGGATTGGCGTACTTACAGTTATACGGGTAACTTGCAATCTGTAAGCCGGATTAGGGTAAGGGTTGACGAAGACCACGCCCTTCGAGAAAAACCTTGCTATAGAATTAAAAAGAAAAACTTACAGGAATATAGTGGAACGCCAGACTTGGAAGGGATTTGAAAGGATTTGTTTCCCTTTTTTAAGCAGTAAAAGAGGTATTCAAAAGAAAGACAGTTATAGATCTTTAGGCCCATTACAACTCTACAACTTCCTATTAACCGTCTAAACCAGCCACCTCATTAAACCCATGGAACCGAATCAACACTTGGCAAAATATTAGGCTTTTCGTGTCCCACTTGGAAATCCAAATATTTTTGGGGTAATTGTTTGGGGTAGAAAATTTAGTTCAACATGTTCGACGTCTTGATTATACGCCTTGAGGTAACGTCTCGATCTTACGTCTTCGATTAACGCCTTACAAATTATCTTGTTTTTTTGTTCCTATTTTATAGGGATAAGAATATACGTGGAAGACTTAGTCAAAACAATAACCCTATTCCTCAACGAATATCCAGAGACTCATTTCAAAAACATGGATTCCATAACGGTTGAAGTCATCAACAAAAAGCATGATTCTAGGCGAAGAAAGAGGGATGTCATTTATGTTGTTATTTCCGTTACATCTTTAGTATATAAACAAAGAAGAAAGCACCTGAACAGACACCTTACACCATTACTCTGCACTTTGTACTCGAAAACACCAAGATCAATAAAAATACATTTTCGCTAAGGTAGGCTTTTCCTAAAGCCTCCTGAGGTTTTGTGCCGGAGAACTTTTGTTCAAAGGCTTTCCTCATTACATCCTTGCGTCCATCTTGATAGTGAATTATATTTCATTTGTGCCCAAAGTTCTTCAATACAAATTCACCTTGTTGAAAATTGTTCAAAACAGACCCAACCTTCCATCTGAGCCCTTTCACCAAAGGAATCACAAATATCCATGCCCTTACCCAAAAGCCCAACACAGTTTGGCCTCGAATTACGGCAACATGAGCTCCTTACCTTAAGGAAAGTAGACAACCAGAAATGGTCCAATCATAAGAACATGCAAATCCGTAGACCTGGTCTCACCAACGACCTCTCCTATACACAAACCTTCTCTACCACCTGACCCAACTCGATCCTTGATATCGGTTGACTTTCTCCTCATGATTTATCAAGGATATCAAGTTTAATAGTTGAATAACCCGAACATCAACAAAGGGTTTTAAGCAAACATGTGATCATTATGAACAAATCAAATTTTCAGATTTCTCGATAAATCTTCTTTTCTACAAAATAGGAAAAATAGAACTAAACACTGAAATTCTGTCAGTAAGGGCTTCCATACACTTTTATAAGCTTTTCAGTGCTCATACTCTCTCAAAAGAGTCAAACCCAAAAGCATGTTTTTTGTGTCTATATCAAAGGCGTTCACATAAAGGGGACCCATCCCCACCTTTTCAGAAAATAATATATATGCCCTTGCAAGTGTACGTTACAAGTCGTTTCTTTCACATTTTTGGTTGACTGATTGATTAAAAAAATGCATACATAGGTACTGAAGAACATACCTAACTAGATTGAAAACACTAAAGGGGCAGTCTAGGTAATATCAGGGTTGCACCATTCTCCCCCTTTTTTTGTCTCCCCTTCTCTCCCAAAAAAGAGTCGAACTACGGAGACCTGAGCCTCTCAGTCCGAGGGGAACGTAGGCAACCATCACTGGTCCGGCTAAAGAATACACAAAATTCCAAAATTTGATGCCATCAAGGCTCAGAAGACAAGATACAAGCAAGAAACTTTGCGTCTCGATAAAACTCTAAAGTAAATCACAAATCATTACAGTTAAAATACTTCTTGATGAGTTCAAGCACGGTCTACTCTCGACTCATAACATGCTAAGATAACATAAAACATCTAGTAATTAATGTGTCTGCAATAACAATGAATGGATACTCAGAGTTCAGAAGGTCATTCCACGCCACTCGCGCTTGTCCCTCGTCATTTTTTCTTTCTTCCCCCGTCTACAACGATTCATCTTTCATTCCGCAGGAACTATCTCTGTCTCCCTCCTTCCAAGATCATGAGTCCTCCCTGTCGTGTCAAGAAATCCATTCGCTCTCAGAGCTTCGTTCGTTTGTGCCTCAGCTCGGATGTCCTCCCTAAGAGTCTGAAAAAGGGGACCTCTCTCTGCCAATTTGTCAACTCTAGTCTCGTAGTCAAAACAAAACATCCCTTGTGATATCCTGAGGGTTAGCCTAAGCTTCTGCACTCCTAAGGTTGTAACTAGAACGGCAACCCGGCCCCACAATTGCCTCACGCCTGCTCCCCAAAATCATTTGAGTATGTCCCAGATGCTGCTCGTACTAATCCAAGTACTCAGTAGTCAGAACAATAGTCTCCCGGCGTCTAAGGAGTACCACAGGAATAAGAGCAGAATGCTTCCATATCCTCAGAAAGAGAAGGAAAGCGTTTGGGTCCTCCATAGAGAAAGAAGCTACTGCCAAAATAGCAATGTCGTTCCAAACCTAGCAAAGGCTCCTGCCTCATCCCAAACTGTCGAGAAACAAGGGACGGAATGTAGAAAGAAGACTGAGACAGCCTAGGAACCCTGACAACATAGGAACCATCCTGAAGAGCCCTCCTAATTTCTATCTTCCAATGAGGAACCCACCAACGAATGTGATGCATGCCGAGCCTGGCCATCCACCTTTCCCATTCAGATTGATCTGTCTCCAAGACCAAAGGTCGCTGAGTAAATTTACACAGACTAAAAGACATCGGAGCAACATGCATAGCTTGGAGCCTCTCTCGCAACCATAAAGTGAGCAGAGTAGGGCTTCCTTCGCGCATGAATCGGTCCCCCATCGCCAGATGGTCTATACCATGGAAGGTTTCCCCCAAAACCAAAGGAAAGATATCCTCGCCCGCTCGGCAGTGGCCTGCCACATCTAACAAAGTGCTGTGGCATATCCCGAGGGAGCAAACCATGAAAAGAGTGGCTATCACTCATAAAGAAAACACATCCCATGAGACATCACTCCCACCATCGCTCATGAATTTGTTAAAGCTATTTCGGCCCCCAACTGCTCATCTCCAGGTTAGCCAAAGCACCCAAAAAAGAAAAAAAGCAGGAGGATTTGATCCATACAAAAAGAGTAGCCGAGAACCCATACCACGAAAGGCCCAAGCAAGAGCATTCGAATCTTGTTCACCTTGATCACATGAGGTAATGACTTGGGGAATCATCACATAAAACTGGCCAGATTCACGGGCCTAACCTTCCCGAAGGAAGGACCGAACAATGCTTCTGCCCAATGGATGTCTGCAATCAAACTCTCATCAAAAGGTAGATCCCTAGTGGTAAACCGTAGTGTGGTGATAGCGGTGAAGAAAATAGGGATCATGATCGACTCTCCTCAACTAAAGTGGAATGTACAAGTGGTGAACCACCAGGACTTTCATAAAGACCTTAACGATAGCCATCGCTTTTGCGTTTTATTGATACTCTGCACATATTTCAAAAAATTCAGTCAGAGGCGACACACGTCCTCAAATATTTCAGCAAATTCGGCATAGGCGCCACATGTCCTCAAATATTTCAGTAATTCGGTCAGAGGCGCCGCACATCCTCAAATATTTCAGCAATTCGGTCAGAAGCACCGCACGTCCTCAAATATTTTAACAAATTCGGTCAGAAGCACCGCACGTCCTCAAATATTTCAACAAATTCGGTCAGAAGCACCGCACGTCCTCAATATTTCAGCAATTCGGTAAAAGGCGCCACACGTCCTCAAATATTTCAACAAATTTGGTCAGAAGCACCGCACGTCCTCAAGTATTTCAGAAAATCAGTCAGAGATGCTAGGTTCTCAACGTTGTCAATGTCAAGGAAGCTGCCTCAACCCCCATATACCACAAACATTTCAAGCTTATGCGACATGCACAAAACACAAAAAAAAGGAAGTAGAAACAACTCCTAAGTTATCACCAATAAAGTGCAAATAAAAAAGTTCATTATATATGAATATGTTGTGCATATAAATACAAATATTTTGTTGCTCTCCTCAGTAACATATACAGAAAAGCAAAAAAAAAGAGTCCTACTCTGATTCATCGGCAGCACCACCTGGTGAAGACTCTTGTATCTCGGCGCCTCCGCCAGCCACCTCATTATCCTCGGTAAACTCGGCACCTTCCTCGACCGGATACTCTGTGAAGTCTGAGGAAGTAAGACCTAAGAAGGAAAAAGAAGGCGAGCCATCCCTCCTCTCCTTGGCCAGCACCTGCGACATCCTCGACTACCTCCTCACAAAGGCGCCTCCTCCTGCAGGTAAACACAGCAAAGGTATGTCAATAAACTTCAAATGCAAGACATAGCAGCAATAAACACTACATAAAAGAAGAGTGTCACATATCATTCACATGTTCAAAAAAAAGTACACCCAGCACGGAACGTTTCATTTCAAAAAGTCCGTCCCAACACGGCACATTTCATTTCAAAAAGTCCGTCACAACACAGCACATTTCATTTCAAAAAGTCTGTCCCAACACGGCACACACATGTTCAAAAAGGTCCATCCCAACACGGCATGTTTCCTTTCTAAAAATTTCCACCCCAATTCTAAAAAATTTCAACGCACTTTGTCACTACAAACAAAGTTCCATACATGATTCACAAAATACACCATCAAATCTCCTTAGGTATAGACGGCTCAGAATAGTCTCAACTTAGGTCTAAACGCCTCAGAATAGTCTCAACTTAGGTCCAGACGCCTCAGAATAGTCTCAACTTAGGTCAAGACGCCTCAGAATAGTCTCAACTTAGGTATAAACGCCTTCATCTCACTTAGTTATAAACACTTTCATCTCACTTAGGTACAAACGCCTTCCAAAATCTCAACCTTAGGTACAAACGCCTTCCAAAAACAAACTTAAGGTACAAATGCCTTCATCTCACTTGGGTACAAATGCCTTCATCTCACTTAGGTACAAACGCCTTCATCTCACTTAGGTACAAACGCCTTCATATCACTTAGGTACAAACGTCTTCATCTCACTTAGGTACAAATGCCTCCATACCTCAATCATCATACGGCCCTTAAACCATATCCCAAACCTTGGTATGGCCCTTAAACCATACCTCAAACCTTATAAGGCCCATAAATCATATCCCAATCTTGGTATGGCCCTTAAACTATAACTCAACCCTTATACGGCTCGTAAACCATATCCCAATCTTGGTATGGCCCTTAAACCATACCTCGACCCTCATGCGGCCCTTAAACTGTATCCCAACCTTGGTATGGCCCGTAAACCAAAACTCGACCCTCATGCGGCCCTTAAACCGTATCCCAACCTTGGTATGGCCCGTAAACCATATCTCGACCCTCATGCGGCCATTAAAACGTATCCCAACCTTAGTATGGCCTGTAAACCATATCTCGACCCTTATACGGCCCGTAAACCGTATACCAATCTTGGTATGGCCCTTAAACTATACCTCAACCCTTATACGGCCCGTAAACCATATCCCAAACCTTGGTATGGCCCTTAAACCATATCTCAAACCTTATACGGCCGTAAACCGTATCCCAATCTTGGTACGCCCCTTAAACCATACCTCAACCCTTATATGGCCCGTAAACCGTATCTCTCAATCTTGGTATGACCTTTAAACCATACCTCCACCCTCATGCATCCCTTAAACTGTATCCAAACCTTGGTATGGCCCGTAAACTATACCTCAACCCTTATACGACCCGTAAACCGTATCCCAAAATCTTGGTATAGCCCTTAAACCATACCTCGACCATCAAGCAGCCCTTAAACAATATACCTTTCTCACACACAAACTATGATTGGCTTGATTCCCACTCGGGATACGTAGGAATCCTATCAAAAGGGTCGAGCCATTCGACCAACACGGTCATTATCTCTCCCTCCCGATGAGCAGTCCAAATCGGGATCCTTATTTTTATCAACGACCCCACTTCCTTCATAAGTGACGTTGCCAAGAGGCTTCTGTAAGTACCCCAATTCGAAACGCTCTCCATCCGAGCATACGGAAAATACTAAGGGTTCACCTCCCCGCAATTACGAAGACCAGTAAATTCCCAAAGAACAAACTGATCAAAGCAAAGCATGGAAGGACCTTTTGTGCATTAAAACACCAAAAGGACTTCACAGGAATGACCAGAAATTCAAAAAATACTGACTCTGTACAGTGGTCCACTCGGACCTCCTTGCAAAAGATTGCACATTAAGAAAAGAACCTACAGGAATGACACAAAAGTCAAGAAAACCTGACAGAGCCGTACGAACCTCCTTGTAAGTCCGTACGGACCTCTTTGTCCATGCCCAGGACCCTATAAATACAGCCCCCTTCATCCTCATTTAAAGACACCAAAACTTCTTCCAACCTTCCTCCAGCTTCCCCCAGCCATTCCGAGCCATTCTGAAGCATCCCGAGCCATCCCGAGGCATCTAGAGCTATCCCAAGGCATCCCGATCCATTTCGGTCCATCTCGATCAACCCCCGATGCAAAATAAACCCCACTCATCCTCAATCAATCCCCATTGGACCACACACACTCACAAATGCCAATAAACACCCTACAACTGTTGGGTTTTGGGGTTACATACGCAGCAGAAGACTTGGAATATAATCAAATCCCCCCTAGCCATGAATACATCTAATATGAATAGAGTAAAACATGAATATATATTTACTAACATTTGTTGGGAGTTTGTCTTTCATACACGAATTGTAATTCACCTTGAATCGTAGACGAAACTTTGATCTTCTTCCTTGTGATGAATCAACAATGCTAGGCCTTCATGCTTTAGGTGATAAAGCAATCACCCTCTATCGTTAATCCACATGCGAACAAACCAAGATCGAATCTTGTTGGATTGCTAGATGATTCTTGATTGTTGAAACTCTTTTCAACAATCTATGGCTAATATGGAATTGAATCTAGGGTGTTTTGATCTTTGATTCGTAATAAAAATCAAGAGATTTGAGTTTCTCAAACCCTAAAATTCGTATGTCTTGGCTGAGGTAAAAAGGGCTATTTATAATTTATAAATATCCCTAACAGTTAGGGAGAAAAGCCCTAATCCAAGCCAAAAACGGAGCAGTCAAACTGCAGGGCGCGATCGCCTCTTTTGTCCAGAGAAAAGGCGCGATCGCCCTACCATAGCGCGCGGTCGCCCCTTTTGACTAGAGACTGGGCGCGATCGACCCCCTTCCTTTTTCCACATTTGAGCCATTTTTCAATCCGTTCTTTATGTGTACCCTATAGGAATTATATTTATGTTGGTAGTGAGTCGAAACATCGATCCTCACAAGATATAAGTGGTCTCTAGCAAGCCATTATATCTACCCAATTAAATATAACATCAAAGCTTGATTCCTTGATAGATCATTGTCACAATCCCTTTGTCTCACGATGTCATATTGAACATAAGTCATGGTCCACGTCAACTTACATTGTTCAATGCTTTCTCAATTCCAAATATGTTGATAATCCAAGTGCATTTGATCTCTATCAAATCTCTTGACACATTTCATCAACACAATTCATCGAGGGGCCCAGCAGACATCTCTCTTTACGAGGGACAAATCCCATCTTGACTTATCATTCTTCCCTACAAGAATCCAGTCGTGCCAACATAGCCCTTATTGCTATCCTATTAAAGAGAGTGTTTTACTACATCAAGCACAATGTTCATCATGTGGAATACGATGATAATCTCAAGTACTAAGGTTAATAATGACACGACTATCATGAGATTTAATCATGACATATATGACCATAGACCATGTCATAAATCTCATAGATGGGTCAGTCCAGTACCTTGTTCTCTAACAAGTACCTAAAAGTGTAATGTGCATCCCCATGCATATAATCATATCTATGATTATCCATTACCAACTTATACCAGTTATTCACAATAACTAGGAACACAGAATATTATAATAAACATGCAAAACATATAATACTCAAGATAAATATTCTCTATTATAAAATGTAAAGATGATTACATAACGGTATTAGTTACAAGTCAAAATAACTATAAGCCTAGGGCATAAAATCAATAACAACGACTCAAAAGCGGTCAAAATCCGTGAGATCACCAAGCGTGAAACGAGAGTTAATTAGGGGAGGTTCTGCCCGAGTGAGCGCAGAATTTCTCTCCTCTTTAAACCACCACAAATCAACCACACTCCCCCGAGGAAGATAGAAAGAAACCAAAATTGGTAAGATCTCCTTCCGAATCCCAAATAAATGCTTTAATTTCCAAGTCTTAAATATTATTGTTTAAATACATCATTTACAATGTAGACATTACTTATTTTCAAAAAGTACTTCATTTCTTAAAACACACGCACACAACTTTCAAAGAAGGGTTTAGAAAGACTCATGTATATGAGGCGCGTCGGGTGAGCTCAAAATTCTCTTCTCGAGGCGTAACCTGACCTCCGAACTCAAAAATCTCATCACACAACAAAAATACTTTTTTTTTTCAATGTTTTGGGCATAATCAAAACGGCATAGCGACTCTGTCTTTTGAAAATAAATTCATCTATCCAATCCAGAAACAAACTTTTTCATCCCAGCGTGACTCGTGTAGGGCGCCTACTGGATCGGGTAATTTCACTCCCATCCAACTATTGGGTCTTATACATAGATGGCTTAGCCACTAAGCAAAGAAGCGGAGCTAGGATTGTGCTAGCTAGTCCTTATGGGGAGCACACCTTCCAAAACATAATCAGATTTAAGCTACCTACCTCCAACAATCAAGCGGAGTACGAGTGTAAGTACCCAAATCTGGCTCATGCCTTTCGGTTAAGTTTTCCGGCAATTCCCCGGACTTTCCTAAAGTCCGGGAGCAATTCCGGAACTGTTCCAAACCTTTCAAGGGCTGAAGGGACTGCTTTAAAATAAAAGAGCACGTTTTCCTTAATATGGAAAACCTTCTAGAAGTGCCACCTTGCATGATTCTAGAAACATGCTGAGTCATACAGGATAATGCCGCACGACTGCATTAGGAGGGAACTCCTGGCCGCACGGCTTCATTGGTCTTATCCAAACTGCCTATAAATAGAGCCCTCCTCTACCCATTTGATATACGAATTTCTAGCACCAATATATTCAAGCATTACTACGAAAATCTAGGAAGTTGAAGAGTGCCAAGAAGCCACCTCCCTCCTCCTTGAAGCCTTCCAAGTTGGTCCATCCACTAGGAAAGATCCAAAGAAGAAGAGGTCACCACCATTGGTAACCTCTCCCCCCCTTACCTTGCATCATACTTGTTTATGTGATATAATTGCTCCTTGCATTCATATATTGCTATTATCTTGCTTGGGACTTGGTATTTGTTGTTAAAGATCCTATCTTTATTCATATAAATCATACCCCCTTTTCCCTTTGCATCCTTTGCATGAAATAAGCATCCTTTGCTCATAAAAATGTAATCTTTGCATCAAAGGTGCATCCTTTGCACCTAAAAATCTATTCCTGACATAAAAATGCATCCTTTGCACTAAAAATCATGTCTTTATAATCAAAGTAGCATCCTTTGCTTTCAAGATGTAGTCTTTATGCATCCTTTGCATATAAAACACTACTTTTCCACATAAAAATGCATCCTTTGCATTAAAAAATTGTTTCTTTACATAAAAAAGCATCCTTTGCAAATCAAAAAGCATCCTTTGCACCCAAAAATGTCATCTTTTCATTAAAAAAGTCATTTTTAACATGCATTCCCCTAGTCCCCAATTGGTACTTGATGCAACCTTCGGAACAGACCGGTGTAAAGATCCTATCTTTACATCGTTTCTTCCATTAAAGGTGCCGCAATCTCTTTAGAAAGGGATAAACCTTGAACCTATATCTCCGATTATCACTTGAGACGAGCATGATAGCTCCAATATAAGCTCAATCGTCTCAAGGCGTAGGATTGATGGGCTAAGGACACTCCTTTTCTAAAGAACCCCATTTTGGACTATAAAAGAGAGTCCTTCTCTCGATCACACAAAGACCCAAGGTCAAATAGCGATGATCACAAGTCCAAGATGAGGACGGGATCAAAGTCCCGAACACATAAAAATCCAAGGAATCCCGAGCGACAACCAACTAAATGGTTTGTACGTCCGGAAGACAACTTGGAACATCCCCCCCTCTCTTTTCAACACATGCACACAAGAAAGCACACAAGCAAGCACGAAAAATGGAATCTAGGGAGACTTGCTACGGCAAGGCACCTTGGGTGAACGACGATCCGTTCTTCCCAAGGGGTAACTTAACCTCCGAACCCTAAAAATCCTTTTTTTCAAAGTTTTGAGGAAATCAAAATGGCGTGGCGACTCCGTTTTTCAAATTAAACCGGATGTTTTCAAACTCGCGTGAATCCAATCTAAAAAACAAAAAATAGAATTTGGGCACACATTCACAGTTTGGTGACTCCGCTGGGGAAATCCCAAAGGAGAAAAGCTTTCATTTTCAAAATAAACGATACCCGGTATATAGGTGGAAACCATTTAACCTTCCTGTATCGCTCCCTAACCCGGGGCTTGGGATAAACGGTGGTTTAACAATCCCACGTACCGGTATCTCTTTTCGAAAATAAATATAATAAAAAGAAAGCTTTTTTTCCTTTGAGCGGGTTAGACTCCCATCGCGGATTCCTATTATCGTGCTTGCTTTCTTTCCTCGCATTGCATTGCATCATTTGCATTTTGGAAATTGTGCATACTCTGAAAAGGAAGCCTTCTCAAGGCTAAAAGGTGCCTAAAATGTTCGGGAAGCAACCTGAAATTGCAAAGGAGTGGAACCTGGAAAATTGATCCATGCAGTCGTACGGCTCAATCCTCCTTGGATTCTGACCGGGCGGCCTCAGTGGCAATTCCACCAGGACAAATTAAGGTTAATCTGCGGCACTTGGCGGCTTAGGGCTATTCGGTTCCAAGGCGACTGGGGCTCCCAGAAAATTTACGTGCCTTATCTGTTGCATTTTCCCCCATCCCGAAAAATCATTCCTTTAAAACACATTTCTAAAAAATCTCTGTTTTAACTCAAAAAGGAATATTTTTAGGAGGTCGCACACTACGCGCACCTTATATATCCTGTACACTTTGCACGCACGTCCCTTTAAACCTGGGGTGGTTTTTCAGCTGCAGTCACGGACAGCCTTACGATGTTCCCGGGCGCGCACGAAATCACCCCAAACTCCCCATGGCAGCCAGTGTCGACCAATGCACAGTCCGTGTCACACGTTTCAAAAAACCGTGACTTTTGGTTGGTTTTTGGTCTAGTCCGTGTCATACAGCCCAGTTGCATATCCCCGTAAAGGTCAAGCCTTAGTTCATAACGGAAGTCAAGATCTTTCGCACAAGCAAAACTCTGCCAAAATTCCGACAAAGGAAAAAATGGCAAGATCTTGACACCGACGTTGACTTTGACCTTGATCCGCATGAAATGCGTAAGAGTCGAGACCGAGTCCTTGCCAAAAATCCAAAGATCTTTCGCTCAAGCGAAGCTCTGCCAAAATTCCGACAAGGAAAAATTGGCAAGATCTTGGCCCGGCATTGACTTCGATTTTGACTCACGCACTGCGTATGCAACGAAGTTCAATGTGACACTGTGTCATCCGGCTTTTGCCGCCCGACCCATGCCTATTATTTTCTCGGACAATACCGAAAAGTCAAAACGTCAATCGCGCAAGCGAAATTCTGCCCAAAATTCCGTTAAGGCTGAAAGACGAGACTTTCCCGGTATTGCCTTGACTATAATCCGCATCGCTAGTGCGTTAAAAGTTCCTATGACCCGCTAGACCCGTTAGGAGCGTTCTTCTCTCTCGGTCGGTGGGATCCGCGTGCCCTATAGGACCCTCGCCCGGGGCTGTCCACCCTGGGAGGTCGAAATACAGGTGGAATACGAGGGGCTTATAGACGTAGTGATGGAACCCACTGATCCAGGATCTAGAGTAGTTGCGAAAAAGAAGGGCAAACCCCCTTTTCCAACCAAATAGAAATAAATAAAAGACATTGTTTTAAGTAAACTTGAACAATTAACGGAATCGTAATTGCATAGTCCTATCTATGAAATCCTTAATCGCGACCTCCTCGGTTCGATCTCCGATTTTCCATCTCGACCTTTCGTGGTCAAATCCCTAATCGCGACCCCCTCGGTCCGATCTCCGATTTTCCATCTCGACCTTTCGTGGTCAAATCCCTAATCGCGACCTCCTCGGTCCGATTTTCCATTTTCATCCTTTTGTGGTCAAATCCCTAATCGCGACCTCCTCGGTCCGGTCTCCGATTTTCCATTTCGACCTTTCGCGGTCAAATCTCTAGTTGCGACCTCCTCGGTCCGATCTCCTATTTTCGATCTCTACCTTCCAAGGTCCAATCTTTTCCGATCAATCAGGCTTAGGAAAAAATGTGTTTTGAGCAAAAGTTAAGCAAAATAAGTGCATGTTACTTGAGCCTTCAGCATAAACACTTACTTCCGAGTCTAAACCTTGCCTACCCCTTTCCCGCAGCGAGAAAGAAGTGGGCGAAAATATCGGGTCAGTGGCCTTTCAGTCCGGAAGCCTTAGGTTCAGACAATTCGGCAGAACCGCCAGTTTTGTCAGCTCAGAGAGTCAGAATGGCAGATTTGATAGAAAACAGTGAGGGTATAGGAAAACAGATGGTTAGGAAGGAAGAGTTAGTCCTGGCTTTGGAAAATGCCCATAAGGTTCATGAAGAGCAGCTGTCACTGCTCATCGGTGCTCTCCGCCGCTATGGGGTTCAGGTAATGCTTGAGTCAAACGGTTCTCTCGGTCATGGTTGAAGACGAGACTCCGAAACAATGCTGATCTCAGTCCCTCTATCCTATAACCAATACCCTTCGTTATACAACCAATACCCTCCATCCTACAGCCAATACTTTCCCCCATCCGCATACGATCCCTTGCCAAGGACCACTCCTCCTCAGTCCTTTCCAACATCCCAGACCATCAGGGCTCCATCGTCCTCAGCTCCTCAGAACGGATCGGGTTTCATCACACCTGTTCCTGAGTTTCAGCAGTACCTGCCGGTTTATACTCCAGCTTCACAGAATCAGTTTGAGCTACGTAGCTATGTTCTGAAGCCACTATACCCACCTGAATGCAATCATGAGCTGCTAAAAGAGAGTTCAGATGCCTCAAGTTTTCAGCTGTCCCCCACAAGACTTAGTGAATTCGCCCATCAGTTTCACCAGTCTGCGGCTGTGATTCCTTCTGCAGATAAGAACTTTGTTGCGAGTTCCAGTAACTCGAGAGTCCCCGTTGACCCCCATGTGGCAATATTGATAGAGCAAGTGAAACAAATGCAGGAGAAGCTTGATCTCATGATGAGTACCAATACTCCCTTGACCCAAGGTGTCGAACCAGGCAAAGAAGTGACTCAGCCGCGCAAAATCCAAGTGCCCGAAGTAAGAGAAGTTGACAGGATAACCAGTTCTAAGCTTGAGAAAAGTCTGAAGACACAACCAGCCAGTACTACCCCTTTCACTCAAAACATCCAGTGCAGCGCTGAATCCTCCCAAACAGGTCCCAATATCCCTCAAAGTCCTCCCAGGTTCACTTCCTTCCATCAATATGCTCAGTCAACAAAGTTCGTCCCCGTGACTTTTCCGGCCCATTTCTTTGGACACCTTGTACTTGCTCCAGCTGCCCCGTGGCCTCAAATCCCTCCACTTCCACCAGTATCATGGGCACGTAATGGATCACTGCCTCAGTCTGCGATAGGGAATTCAGAAGCTAGTAGAAAAATGGAAAGCTCAAGCGTCCTGGCAGTCCAACCAGCGAAGAGTAGCTAGGCTAGGGGTTACCTATCCTCAAGCAAGACTAATAAATAAAATAGTCTCTCAGTCAACTTTCGTAGGTTCTAGTGTTTTCCTCTTTCAATCAAGTCCTCCTCGGACATTGTAATTAGTTTTCAATCTTCTATAAAAGAGTCTTCTTCTTTTCTTGCTAGACTTAAGACATTATTTGCATACCTACATTACATTAAATGAAATGGTCTTATTTTATATGATCACTTGCATTGCTCAACAAATAATCTCTCGAAATAATTAACATTCTGATTAATCAGTGTGAGAAAGTCAACTAATGTCTTCCCCATACATTTTCCTTATCTCATAAAAAGCCTTCATCAAGCCATACACTTCCCAAACCATGTCCTCACCATCACCTTGACCAAGTCAACGACGGCGGCATCGTCAAGGGACAACAAAAGGCCACTCAGCTTCGAAAGATTGACCACATGTCGACAACAACCTAGGAGCTTGCCTTAGACCTCAAGGGTATCAAGAAAGTTCAAGCAGGGGCTCGCCTTGGCCCTCATGTGTTAAAAAAAAAATTCAAAAGTTCACCAGAATGAACTACGAAGACCTGAGCCCCTTAGTCTTTCTTGTAAAAGGGGAACGTAGGCAGCCATTTATGGTTCGGTCTAAACAATAAAAAAAAGGATGATTAAGTATCCATAAAATGCATCCTAAACAATAAATAAAGGGCATTCAAGTTTTCATAAAACGGGTCCTAATCAATAAGACATCTGAAATTTCCATGAAATTGTGTCTTGATTAATTTCTAAGATAATATCTCTTGTTCATTACAAGTTAAAAGCTTCTTGATGAGTTCAAGCACGGTCTACTCTTGACTCTGCTAACCTGCTACAAAGATATAAAATACAATAAAATGCCTAATAAACTACTGTGTTTGCAAAATGGCAATAAGGGAATCCTAAGAAAAGATCTGTCAGTCGTCATTCACTGAGTCTTCTTTGGTCTTCTTCCCTTTACCTCGACCCCGTCGAGTTTTCTTTCTCTTCTTCTTCATGATGTCGGTCTCCCTCATCCCGATCTCCGATATCCTCACTGGAGCCTCCATTAAACCCGTGTTAATAAGTGCCCTCTCAACACGGGCACGAGTCCGCACTTCCTCCCTCTGAGCCTCAGTCAAGGGAGCGACTTCAGAAAGCCTCTTATATCGAGCCTCCATATCTTTGATAAGGTCACCCGACTGGTTATGACGACTTGCCTTAGCTTCAGTCTCCCTCAGAGTCCTACTCGAGTCACAGTCAGACCCCAATAAAGCCTGACGCCTCTCTCCCAATATGACCTGAGTCGCTCCCATCTCCCTCTCGTACCAATCCAAGTAGACCATAGTCAAGATGGTACTCTTCCTGCTCCTGAGGATAGCCCTGGGTGGGAAAACGGTGTATGTCTAAGCCCTCGAGAAGAATGAGAAGCTGGCTGGATCTCTCATATCTAATGGCACCACCTCCATGGTACGGATGTCCTCCCAATCGCCCAACGACTCCTGTAAGGCCCCGAACTGCCTGGATACCAAGCAGGGTATGTAGAAGGATGACCAACAGAACCCTGGAACCCTCACCACATAGGACTCCTGAAATGTCCTCCTGGTCTACAACCTCCAGTGAGGTACCCACCAGCGAATATCCGAAGTGGATAACCTAGCCATCATCAGCTCCCAGTCACCCTGGTCCAGCTGCCTAGGTGCACCCCTCCGAGAAATCACCCAAGGGAACTGAGTCGGCAAAGCCCCTGGCAAAGCCCCGAGCCTCTCCTGCAGCCACAAAGTCAACACGGCCGGACTCCCAGACCTCATGAAACGGTCTCCTCTAGCCATCCTATCGATGCCGTGCAGGGTCTCACCCAATACCAATGGGACAATGTCCTTCCCATCCCTGCAATCCCTAACCATGTCCAAGAGACCACCATGACAGATCCCCACGAACTCAGCGGTGAACAGAGAAGAGAATATGCAGAGGATAAAGGCATCCATAGCCATCGTGGTCGTAGCCATATCCGGAGACCCAAACCTGCCCGGGATATCAGAAAGGTCAATCCTGTTCGGAGCTATCATCATCCCCTCTGCCTCTCCCAGAGATATGTGCAGAAAAGATGCAAGCTTTGCCGCCACCGGCACATCTTCGATCAGAGGAATCGATATAGCCTCAATTTCTGGACCCCCAATCAAGGGTCAGAAGTCTTCATAGGTTGGGATAATCTCATTGTAAGAAAAGCAGTAAACGTGTCTCCGGACGTCCCAAAACCTTGTTGCTGCTCTCAAAAGGTCCCAATCGGGCGGGAGATCCCTCAAATGCCATAAAGATTTGATCTTGAAAGAAGAATCAAATAGCCCCTTGTGAGATTGAAAGTTATATCTCACCCAATATTGAAGATCGGACAGAAAGCGGTCTCTTTCCCCCCTTTGCAATCTAACGGGCTTCTCCATTGCAAGATGATCAAAGTTGACGTCTTTAGGCCAAATATGTGCTCTGGGAACAGTTGGGACAAGTCTAGAGTGAAAATGAAATGAAATGGCCAAGCCTTGATTTTATTTTGAAAAAGACCAGTCCAGACAGAACTGTAAGCCGCACGGCCTCTTTTGCTCTCAGGTCCTGACCGCACGGCTTCATTAGCCTGATGTGAAAAAAAAATCTGCAGCAACCAAGTTGCTGCCCAAAGGGAGTTTTCACCCCACTTTTCCAACAAAAACCTGTATAAAAACATATCCAAACACTAACCATGCAGTTATGTGTCATCACAAATCATTTTGGCCCAGTTTCAGCCCCAATTCCAAGCAAAAAACTGCCCCGAGGCTCAAGTAATATGTAAATTCATAAAGCATAAATTTAAAAAGCAAATAAAACATTAATACATTGTTTTCGCCCCATCGGCGCCCAAATAAAGCAAAAATTAAACAAAATGTGCATAAAACTGTTCATTGTTTGTTTTTTCCTCCTAAATTGATTCTAGAGACCTCCTAGGCCTCTGATTCCTCCTCATCACTGCTCAGCTCACAGAAGCTCGCCTCTCTCATCAAATCCTCACTGTCGCTCACATCAGAAAGATGAACATTCACATGTTCATACTCTGCCAGATGCTCCAGGATGCCGGCATTGGGTCCCCGTCCCCGAGGCATGGCGCTAGAGGAGTACTCTGAAGCCGATGAGGTGGATGTCGTGCCCCCTACATGCCTCCTTTTGCGCACAGGCTCCTGCACGTTCGATGCAGCCTTTGAAGCGCAAGCCAGCTTCTTCAAAAGGGACCGACATACATCTTTCCAGCCCCTATTCTGCCTGACCAAGCCGTCATAAGTGCGAGCTGGAACCTGAGAAAAAGAGAAGGAAATCTCAGAAAATCTTGAAATTGCAAAAAAAAAGCAAAGAAGTCTAAAAAAGGGAAAAGACCCTAAAAATGTACTCACAAGATCGTCCGTGGCCAGTATACTTGGGGCTCCCTAGTATCGGGGACAGGTATCCTGAACCTCCTCGGTACCCCGTTGACCACATAAGAGAGATGAGCAAGAGGCATCGGCGGGTCAGTAGGCTCGGCCTCCCCATACCCCTGAGTGACAGCCAGCTTCACTAGCTTCTGTGGCGTCCTCAATCGCTGCTCCACAAAAGTAGCATAAGGGGTAGCCATGTCAAAATACTCCTCAGCTGCTATGCCTGCCTGGTACCTAGCAATGTCATCCGTCGACCAATCCCTGGGCTGCAGCATCCGTGCTGGAGGATCATGAGGGGTAATGGCATCCAATGGAAGGATATGGCCATGCTGCCTAGAGAAACGGTCCCCCAGATAGATGACATCACATGTCAGCCCGGTCAACCATCGCCTCTGCCTCGTCGCCTCCACGGCCTCTCCTAGCAAAATCTCTGGATACCTCCCCCAAGGAAAAGTCCACTCCATCGTGCCCATCCCTGTTGATGACCGGTCTCACCATCTTGTAGTCAAAGGTGATCCGGGTCTTCCCGGTGAACTTGTCTCTCGCATCTCCCCTCCAGTGGATCATAGCGGGAAAGATGGTAGCATCGCTCTGCTGGTTCCATGGAAAGAACCTGATCACCTCAAAACCAGACCTGCATGTTCAAAACATCAAAAGGGTCATTTTCTCTCATAAAAGTCTTAAATATAGAAAAGAAAAGAGAAAGGAAAGAAGGTGAGAATACCTCAAGAGCAAAGGAGAAGCAGTCCATCGAAGCAGCCTTATTTCGGCTGTACATATCCAGGGAGAAGTAAAGCTTCACCAATCCGGCCTCGCCCCAAGAGACCGTCCCAATCCCATCTACATCCTCCAAGGAGTCAAGAAGGCAAGTCATAACCAGTGTCCCAGAATTGGCAAAAATGGTGACTGACAGCATCAACCACACAAAAGCCCTCGCAAGCTGGTAGGCACTCACCTCATTAGCAGCAAATCCCTGCATGCAGTTCTGGACTGCCACCTCAACATTCCTAGTCTCCATCCCGAGCCCCTTAGGAATAAGCTCAAACCCAACCAAAGCTCTAAACTCCTCCGCCGTAATATGGTTCCTCCAGGTCACAGGCCTCCCGGTGAACTGTAAGCCAGTGATAGCAGTGAAATCTGCAGGCGTCACTGTCAGCTCCCCCAGCTAAGGTGAAAGCTGTGGGTGGTGTCCCACCAAAACTCCGAGAGGGCCTGGATCAAGCCCTTGCTCTTCGAGGTAATGTGAATACCTCTGCCGATAGCCTCAATAAATAAATCCAGGCCGGTAGCCCTCACTAGCTGCTTGGGGTTCACCCCATCCTTCTCAAAATCGGGCATCCTCTGCCATAGCCTCACTGCAATCTCGGAAGGCCCCCTAGACTTGTTCTCCTGTAGACAAGCACAGCAAAAGAAATGTGTCAGTCCTTCACCTCATTTCAAAAGCATGCATATATTCAAAAGTGCACATATTTTCAAAAGAAAAGCATTCATAAAGGATTTCTAGCATCCTATGCGTAGAAAAACGTGTCTTTCATCACTTGAAACACATCATGTCAAGCACATTGCTATCCTAAGCACAAAATCACAATTTTCAAAATTATTTGCACATAAGCATTAATTTTTTCTCAAAAAAATGGCATGCATGAATCCTTTTCATCATCCAAAATCCCGTTTTAGCATCCATGATCAAAAATTGACCTAGTTCTAGCACATGCAAGGACTCCGTCACATTTTAGACAATTATTTTTACTCTATTTTCAAAAAATGGGTCATTCTAATTATTTCTTAAGAAAATTGCACATGCATGATCGTTAATCTTCTTAGCCTCATAGGTTAATCATTAATATTCCAAAATCATCATAAAAAATCCTAGAAAAATTTGAGAAATTCCTAAAACTCGAGTCAAGCCCTAGAATCAATCAAAATTCAATCAAAATCGACGGAATTGAGCAAATTAAGAATGCTTACCCCAACCGATTGAGGATTCGTCGATTTGTGCTCCCTCCTGCCCGGATAATGCTCCGATGGAGGCGTAAGGAAGTCATACTTCCTCTCCGTGCGAACGAGCTCTTTCCTCCTCCTTCGAGCAGCCTCGGAGATGTTCCTCCTTGCTTGCCTTGGCATAGGATTCCCCTCCGGATCCATTTCAATCAATAGAAGCAAGGGATTGAAGGATTTTTTGAAGAAATTCTCTCCCTCCTCTCTCTGAGCTTCCTTGGCAACAGATGGGCGGAAACAATGCCCAATGCCCGTTCAAATCTGATTTTAAGTAATCTGGAAAAATCAGACTTCTAGCCGTGCGGCTTCTTTTGCCCCCGTCTCACGCCGGGCGGCTTCTTTTGCCCTGAGCAGAAATTACAGTTTTGCCCCTGGACTTCCCACTTGGGCATATAATTCCTGTTATCCTTTAACTTGGATAACGTCGTTTTCCAAAAGATATCCGTTATCTCCTAAGCAAATAGACTTTCCTCCCCATCGCCTCCGTTACTTCCGTTATAACGGAATGACGCTAGGTGACAACCTCCGAATTGTCAGAACTCCAAACTTAAGCTACCTCTATCACGAATAGAGAAGTACGCTCAAGTTCTCCAAACTTTAGCTACCTTTATCACGAATAGAGAAGTACGCTCAAGTTCTCCAAACTTTAGCTACCTCTATCACGAATAGAGAAGTACGCTCAAGTTCTCCAAACTTTAGCTACCTCTATCACGAATAGAGAAGTACGCTCAAGTTTTCTAAACATTAGCTACCTCTATCACAGATTGAGAAGTACGCTCAAGTTCTCCAAACATTAGGTACCTCTATCACGAATAGAGAAGTACGCTCAAGTTCTCCAAACTTTAGCTACCTCTATCACGAATAGAGAAGTACGCTCAAGTTCTCCAAACTTTAGCTACCTCTATCACAGATTGAGAAGTACGCTCAAGTTCTCCAAACTTTAGCTACCTCTATCACAGATTGAGAAGTACGCTCAAGTTTTCCAAACTTTAGCTACCTCTATCACAGATTGAGAAGTATGCTCAAGTTCTCCAAACTTTAGCTACCTCTATCACAGATTGAGAAGTACGCTCATGTTTTCCAAACTTTAGCTACCTATATCTCCTCGATAGTTATGTAAGCTTTAGTCACATCAGGTGACAACCTCCATTAATTGTCAAAACCTCAAGGATCCTAGACATCGTTCCTAACTATCTAGTGATGCTTGAACTACGGTCAAGGCTTGATTCCTTCGGGATACGTAGGATGCCTTTCATAAAAGGTCCAGCCATTCGACCGCAGTGGTCACTCTATTCTATCATCTCTCCTCAGTGGTGAGGCAGCCTTTCATAAAGGTCCAACCATCAGACCACATTGGTCACCCCTTTGTCATTCATCACTCCTCAGTGGTGAAGTAGCCCCTCATAGAGGTCCAGATATCCGACCACATCGGTCACTTCTAGCATATCCCCAGTAGGATCAATCGCCTGACCTCCTAGGTCTCTTTCTCTTCTATTTCCCCAGCAAGAGACCAGTTTTCTCTTCACCATTCCCCTGCGGATCTTTTTCTGAACTACGGCCTGGCTTGATTTCTCCGGGATACGTAGGTAGCCTACTTTAGGTTCAGCCAATTCGTCACATATGACACCCCATTCCCCTGTGGATCTTGTTTCCGAACTACGATTATGGCTTGATTCCCACTCGGGATACGTAGGTAGCCTTCCAAAGGTTCAGCCACTCGACCACCTTGGTCACCTAATCCGTCTCGGCATTCGCCAGATCGGATCCTTTTCTATCGACAACCCCACTCGCCCTGCAAGTGACGTTGCCGAGGGGCTTCTGTAAGTACCCAAATCTGGCTCATGCCTTCCGGTTAAGTTTTCCGGCTATTCCCCAGACTTTCCTAAAGTTCGGGAGCAATTCCGGAACTGTTCCGAACCTTTCAAGGGCTGAAGGGACTGCTTTAAAATAAAAGAGCACATTTTCCTTAATATGGAAAACCTTCTAGAAGTGCCACCTTGCATGATTCTAGAAACATGCTGAGTCATACAGGATAATGCCGCACTGCTGCATTAGGAGGGAACTCCTGGCCGCACGACTTCATTGGTCTTATCCAAACTGCCTATAAATAGAGCCCTCCTCTACCTATTTGATATACGAATTTCTAGCACCAAAAACTCTATTCAAGCATTACTACGAAAATCCAGGAAGTTGAAGAGTGCCAAGAAGCCACCTCCCTCCTCCTTGAAGCCTTCCAAGTTGGTCCATCCACTAGGCAAGATCCAAAGAAGAAGAGGTCACCACCATTGGTAACCTCTCCCCCCTTACCTTGCATCATACTTGTTTATGTGATATAATTGCTCCTTGCATTCATATATTGCTATTATCTTGCTTGGGACTTGGTATTTATTGTTAAAGATCCTATCTTTATTCATATAAATCATACCCCCTTTTCCCTTTGCATCCTTTGCATGAAATAAGCATCCTTTGCTCATAAAAATGTAATCTTTGCATCAAAGGTGCATCCTTTGCACCTAAAAATCTATTCCTGACATAAAAATGCATCCTTTGCACTAAAAATCATGTCTTTATAATCAAAGTAGCATCCTTTGCTTTCAAGATGTAGTCTTTATGCATCCTTTGCATATAAAACACTACTTTTCCAAATAAAAATGCATCCTTTGCATTAAAAAATTGTTTCTTTACATAAAAAGGCATCCTTTGCAAATTGAAAAGCATCCTTTGCACCAAAAAATGTCATCTTTTCACTAAAAATGTCATTTTTAACATGCATTCCCCTAGTCCCCAATTGGTACTTGATGCAACCTTCGGAATGGACCGGTGTAAAGATCCTATCTTTACATTGTTTCTTCCATTAAAGGTGCCGCAATCTCTTTAGAAAGGGATAAACCTTGAACCTATATCTCCGATTATCGCTTGAGACGAGCATGATAGCGCCAATATAAGCTCAATCGTCTCAAGGCGTAGGATTGATGGGCTAAGGACACTCCTTTTCTAAAGAACCCCATTTTGGACTATAAAAGAGAGTCCTTCTCTCGATCACGCAAAGACCCAAGGTCAAATAGCGATGATCACAAGTCCAAGATGAGGACGGGATCAAAGTCCCGAACACATAAAAATCTAAGGAATCCCGAGCGACAACCAACTAAATGGTTTGTACGTCCGGAAGACAACTTGGAACATCCCCCCCCCTCTCTTTTCAACACATGCACACAAGAAGGCACACAAGCAAGCACGAAAAATGAAATCTAGGGAGACTTGCTACGGCAAGGCACCTTGGGTGAACGACGATCCGTTCTTCCCAAGGGGTAACTTAACCTCCGAACCCTAAAAATCCTTTTTTTTCAAAGTTTTGAGGAAATCAAAATGGCGTGGCGACTCCATTTTTCAAATTAAACCGGATGTTTTCAAACTCGCGTGAATCCAATCTAAAAAAACAAAAATTAGAATTTGGGCACACATTCACAACGAGGCCCTGATATTTGGCATTGAGTTGTCTTCCTTCTATTGAGCAACCAAAGTTGCTGCTTTCTGTGACTTCCAGCTACTAGTCAAGCAGGTAAAAGGAGAGTATAGCATGCAACATCTTGTACTTACAAAGAATAAAGACTTGGTCCTAGACATGATGAAAAAACTGGATTTTTTTGAAATAAGTTAGATAGGAAGGGAAGACAATCAAGTGGCAGATGTTCTATCTAAATTAGCAACTATTGATGTAGCAGATCCTAATTCTAACCCACTCGTAGTCTTTGCTGAAGAACCTGCCTACGAAAGACTACAAGTAATGCTCCTAGATGATGAGGAGAGATGTTGGATAGATGACTATAGAGACTCCATTGACAAGAACCAACTCCCAGAAGATGAAGCACATGCCAGGCTCATTAAGAAGAAATCAGCAAGGTTCACAGTGATGAACAAAATTCTATACAGAAGATCTTTCATAAAGCCCCTGCTGAGGTGTGTCTATCCTAAGGAAACAGAAAATCTCTTGGCTGAAGTCCACGAAGGCATTTGAGGTGGTCACCCGGGGGCCAGAACTAAGCTGATAAAATCATCACGCTAGGTTACTATTGGCCGAACCTGAGAGAGGACGCGCAAGCCTATGTAAGAAAGTGTGACAAGTGCCAGAGATACTCTGACATTCCTAGACTCCCAGCAGTTGAGCAAACTCTTACAATACCTACATGGTCATTTTACATGTGGGGAATCGATATCATCGGACCCTTCTCTCCCCTCCCCGGCCTGAGGTAATTGCAAGTATGTGATTGTGGCTGTTGACTACTTCTCCAAATGGATTGAAGCAAAGGCCTTAGCCAAACTAACAAAGGAGAAGCAATCAACTTCGTCAATGACTTCATTTGGTACCTTTTTGGGGTCCCACACACTATCATTTCGGATCATAGTCTCCAGTTTTCTAAGGCATTCACAATAATACTGAGCAGACACGGAGTCCGACACATCAAGTCATCTGTGAGCAGACCGCAATGCAACGGACAAGCGGAAGTAGCCAACAAGTTGGTGCTAATAGCCCTAACTAAAAACCTTGAGGGATGTGATGGTAGATGGTTGGACAAAATTCCCTTAGCCTTATGAGCAGTTCGCACAACCACATGGGGGCCAACCGGGGAAACCCCATTCGCACTGACCTTCGGTTCTGAGGCTATGGCACCAGCTGAAATGGCTATCCCTACAGCAAGAAATGCCAACTATGATTAGCAAGTCAACAAGGTCAACAGGCTCATGGACCTAGGACCTAGTAGATGAAAGGAGACTAGCTGCTCAGATGAGGATGGTGAACTACAAGCAAAGGATCAAAGCCTATCATGTTAAAAGGGTGAACATGAGAGTATTCCAAGTGTGTGATTGGGTACTTAGAAAAATTGAAGCAACTGGCAGAAAGGCTAAACAAAGCAAGCTCTCCCCAAACTGGGAAGGCGCCTACATCATCACTCAAGTCATCAGAGAAGGAACCCAAAGAATGAAGAACCCAAATGGGCAAGAGCTGAAACATCCATGGCATTCTGATAATCTACGGAAATATTATCACTCGTTTATAGTCTGTCTTTTAAGTAATAAGTTAGTCTTTGTTAGTCTTTCCCTTTTTCAAGTAAGATAGGATTGCAGTTTGAAGTAATCAGTTTTAGTTAATGAAATTCTGCTTTTCTTCAAACACAAGTGACTAGCAAGGCAGATACTGGAAAACGAGGAACAACCTCCTCCGCATCCACAAGGAGAAATCCTACAAAATCATCTAAGACCTATGTACGAGTCATCTTCCTCGGCATAGATAGATTAAAGAAGAATAATTCAAGTGTCATGCCGAGGAACCCTCCTCGGCCTAGTGACCCAACTTGAAAAAATCATCTAAGACCTATGTACGAGTCATATTCCTCGGCATAGATAGATAAATGAAGAATAATTCAAGTTTCATGCCGAGGAATTTTCCTCGGCCTAATGACCCAACTTGCAAAAATCATCTGAGACCTAGGTACGAGTCACCTTCCTCGGCATAGAGGGATAAAAAGAAGGGTAACTCAGTGTCATGTCGAGGAACCTACCTCGGCCTAATGACCAAACTTGTAAAATTTACAAGTAATAAAGACCGAACCATCTTCCTCAATCCAATCAACTAAATTCATAAATGACGAAAGGAGCTACCTCGGCTTTCCAAGACATTTTTGATACTTATGCAAACATAAAACATACATTCAACAAAAAACATTCAAACAAAAATAGTTCATATCAAAGCATAAAGTGAAGACGATGTGGAATTGAGAAAAGGCATTGTATTAATATGGAAAGTTTAAGTACATAAAAGCCCTATTTTATTACAACAATTGAAAAGAAAAATTACTAGTCCTTAAATGGCCTAAAAAGGTCCTCCAGATTGGCAGCCAAGGGAGGAATTATTACTTGGTCCATTTGAGCCTCAGCTTGGACTCCCTCGTGTGTCGTCTCTATCCCATCATCAGCCTCCTCATCATATTCAGCACTTAGGACCTCATCCTCAATCCTTTCAATTACAGCGTTTATGTTTTGAGGATCAACTGGAGGAGGAATCCAAGCAGGATGGCTGACCCGAGCATCGAAGGAGGCAATCACCTTGAGGGAGTTATCAGAAAGGGGGACAAGGTAGTGAGAAGACCGAGCAGCCTCATCGTATAGATCCTGGCATATTAGCCGAGCAAGCACCTCTAGGTCGAGGTTAAGAGAAGTGTCATCCATGGCCCTCCTGGCCAAATGTAAGTACCCATCTGTGTACATTGTGGCCATCTTCTCAGCTACTGCCTGTTTAAAAGTCGATCAGGCCTTAAAATGGGCAATGGCACTTGCCTCCCTAGATGGGATGATTGCCTCTATCTCCTTTAGCCGGGCAGCAGCAACTTCCTCAGCCTTTTTCATAGCGTTAGCAGCCTCAGCTCTTTCCTTCTCCAGCTCGGCCTTCATCATCTTGACCGCCTCATCAGCACGCGTTAATTCCTACTTGGTAACACTCTCCTCTTCCTCGGCTTTAGCCTTGGCCTCTTTAAAGGCATCAACACCAGCACGAAGTCTCTTCATCAGCTCCACGGCTTTTTTCAGATCGACCTTGTCCTTCTCGGCCTGCTTTTCAAGTTTCTTGCCATGGACTTTAGCAGCCTTAAATTTGATGGCCTCATAGGCCATGATAGAGGCAAACTACACGTAATAAAAGAAAAATGGTTAGAAAAAGTACAAATATGAAAGATCGAGCAAAAAATAAAGAAAGTTAACAAGGTTACCACGCTCAGAAGGAGACCCTTCCTATTCTCCAAATGATCCATGGTCGACTTGGCCGCTATCATCTGCTCTAAGTACTCCTCATTAAAAGAACGATAAAGAACAACCCGGCCTACCCTCGGGTTGGGACCTTTATGGGCAGTCAGATCAAGGCCCCTAAGAGGGAGGCTTTTTGGGCATCACTCACGAACTGCTCGGCTTCAGCATAAGTTTTTATATGCCGAGCAGTAAGGGAGGTGGAGGAAGATTCAATACAGGGTCTTTTCGAGGATCCTTCCACCTCGGCTTCAGTCCTTGGCCTCTTTAGGGTTGAATCTCTATCCCCAGCATCTGCCTCTGAAATTACCCGGATTGTGCGGATGTGACGGGTGGTTTTTGATTTCACGGAAAAGAGAGTCGCCACGCCATTTTGTATTATGAGCCAAAACTTTGAAAAAGGCTGTTTGAAAAGGATCGTTTTGATTGGGAGCCAAAACTTAGGAAAAAACTGTTTGAAAAGGAGGTCATTTTTATTAGGAGCAAAACTTAGGAAAAGGCTGTTTGAACAGAGATTGTTAGGTTCGAAGATCACTTTATGTTTCGGGAAGAGTATATTGAGATCACCCGAAATGCCTCGTATGATGAGTCTTTCTACCTTTCTCGAAAAGCATGCGTATGTGTGTTTGTGTTACTTTTGAAAATGAGTTTGAATGACAAACTTGATTTTGAGTTTGAAAAGGAGTTCGAATGACAAACTTGAGTTTTGAGTTTGAAAAAGAGTTTTGCGTGGCAAACCTTGATTTTGAGCTTGAAAAGGAGTTTTGCGTGGCAAACCTTGATTTTGAATCTAGCATTATAACGTTACCCTTTTTTGATGAAAATAATGGTATTGAAATGACGATCAACAAGTCAGTTTGTGACTCGGACGTTTAAAGTAAATGTGATCAACAAACCGAACGGTTTGTACGGTAAATGACAATATTGAATTGACAGTATCAACAGATCGAACGATCCGGACGGTAAAAGGTGCGAATCAACGAACTTAACAGTTCGGACTATAAAGATCAGTATTGAAATGACAATATCAATGGATCAAACGATCCGAACGGTAAATGATGATCAACAAACCAAACAGTTCGGACGATTAAAATGACGATCGACGAACCAAATGGCTCGGACGATAAATGACATAATAAGTAAAAATGGGTCAAGATCTCCATTTTAACCCTAAATCACTTTTCTCGAAGGAGAAAAGTGATAGAGAGAGGATCACTTCGAGACTCGTAGACAGCATTTTGTCTACATTTTGAAAGTTTTGATCGGATCAGAAATAGCGTATGACGCGTAGAAAGAGATGAAATGGAAGGTTAAGAGTGAGAGTTTACCAAATGGCTAGGTACGTGTTTGGAAAGTGTTTAAAGAGGAGAGAAATTCTGCCCTCACGTATGGCAGAACCTCCCCTAGTTAACTCTCATTCACGCTCGAGTTTCTGTTGATTCGGCGGCATTTCGGCAGAGTTTCGGGAGGTTTTCTGGGGCAGAGAAGGGCTGGGATGTCGAATAGGAGGCTTGGGGTATGAAAGATTGTCCTTAAAAATGTAGGAGGAGGCTGCTATTTATAGAAATTTCAAGGTGTAAAATAGGCCGGAGGGCCATTCCTTCAATTTGGAGGGCCTTTTAGGTATTTGAGGAATTGCTGGGACTAATGATTTATCCTGTAAAACAGGACGGACGGCCAGACCTTCAATTTGAGGGCATTTTGGTCTTTTCAGCCTTGAGCTTGATTGATGTTGACAAGAGGGGCTTTGCATGTAAGCCACATGTCTAACTTAGTCACTAAGGAAGGTCCTTTTGTTTCCGTCGAGCCGTGTTTTGACTATTTTTTAAATAACTGTCCGAATAAATGTTCGAAACAGTCCCGAAAAGTCCCGAAAATTGTGTATTTTTTGGGAAAGTGATATGTTCCACGTATTCGAACGTGTTTTTGATACACTTTCATTTGAATGCTCGGGGCAGTCCTGGAAAGTCTCGTTAACTTGGAAAGTGTGAGTTAACGGATTCTAACGATCCGGATTTGGGTACTTACAGTATCCCCTCAGCGATGTCACTTACGGAGGAATTGGGTCGTCAAAAAAGATAAGGATCCAAATCGGGGGATGCCTTATGGAGAGACCTGAATGGTCAAATGGCTGGACCCTTAGAGAAAGGATTCCTACGTATCCCGAGCGGGAATCAAGCTGATCGTAGTTCACGGGTGTGAGAGCAATTCATAGGGGCCTCGACCTGTGGGGAATGATTAGGAGGAATTCGTCCTGATTGAGACTGTTTTGAAGGCATCTAAACCTGAGGGAGACTGATTGAAGGCGTCTATACCTAAGGGTGACTGATTGAAGGCGTCTATACCTAAGGGAGACTGATTGAAGGCATTTATACTTAAGGGAGATTGTTTGAAGGCATCTAAACCTGATATAATGAGGGCGTGGTGGCACCTCAGACCGATTTGTTGAAACCTTTAAGGGCGTGTGGTGTGGCGCCTCAGACCGATTTTGATGAAACTTTTGAGGGCGTGTGGCACCTCTGACTGAATTTGCTGAAACTTTTGAGCACATGTGGTGCCTCAGACCGAGATTACTGAAACTTTCGAGGTCGTGTGGCACCTCAGACCGAGATTACTGAAACTTTTGAGGGTGTGTGGCACCTCAGACCGAGATTACTGAAACGTTCGAGGGCGTGTGGCACCTCAGACCGAATTTACTGAAACATTCGAGGGTGTGTGGTGCCTCATACCGAGATTACTGAAACTTTTGAGGGCGTATGGTGCCTAAGACCGAGATTACTGAAACTTTCGAGGGCGTGTGGCGCCTAAGACCGAGATTACTGAAACTTTCGAGGGCGTGTGGCGGCTCAGACCGAGATTACTAAAACTTTTGAGGGCGTGTGGCGCCTCAGATTGAGATTATGAGGACGTGTTTATCTGCTGGGGATATGGTGGAAATGACGGGAATGGTTGTGTTAAACAGATGTTTATGACAACATGGTCCATGTCTTTTGAAGTTCTAATGATTCGTTTAGAAATGAAGATGCAACGCTCGATGTTCTAACAATTCGGTTAGAAACAGAGAAGAAAGGCTTGACGTTCTAACAATTCGGTTAGAAACGGAGAAGCAACACTCGACGTTCTAACAATTCGGTTAGAAACGGAGAAGCAACGCTCGATTCCTGTTAAACGGGCCTACGATTCTGTTGGGGAGAAGTGTTCGGGCTTACGATGACTGCCAAAAATTTAACCTCGGAAGAGGGGCGTTAGAGAAGTCTAACGGGAAACTTAACCTCGGGAGAGGGTCGTTAGAGAAGTCCAACTGAGAAATTTAATCTCGGGAGAGGAGCGTTAATATAAGAGAATTATGATAACATTTGAGCAAAGCATCAAATTTGAAAAGCTGAGGGGCTGATTGGTAATTTGGGCAAAAATACCCCATGCTGTAAAAGAGGCCGGTCGGCCACATCTTCGTCTTGGACTGATTTAAAGGCTGGGCATCGAACAGAGAGAAAGAAGAACAGACTTTCACTTCCAGTGAGAGACAAGAGAGAAAATTGAGAAAACTCTTCCATTCTACTTGATTTCTTGCTTAAATCTCGAGAGATTAACGCCATGGAAGGTAGATTAGCATGACGAGGTCGCCATAGGAGGACCGACAACGAGAGGAAGAAGCTAAAAAGGACGGCGCGAACGACCGAGCTTTCCTTGGATCCATCCGAGTTTTACAAGGCTCGGGATAGTCACAAATCCAAAGAGGGGATTGCGAGGAAGGTAAGCATTCTTTGAATCCTTTGAATTTTGAATTCGTGAATTTTTGGAATTGATTTGAATTGATTTAGGATTCTTGTTGCCCAATTTGGTGCTTTTGATCATGTTATGCTTATTTGTTTAAATTGGTTTTTGTTTAATGCAATTGAGGTTATAGGTAGACTTTGTAGAAAATTTGGTGCAAAAATTCCAGTTCTAGCTATGTTTTTTGAAATTAAAGTGCGTTAATTCGAGACGGAGCAATTTTGAAATGATATGAAAAAGTTTCCGGATTTGACGGATTTTTCTGAATGATTTGAAAGTTCCGGATTTGAAGGGTTTTTTGAAATGTTTTGAAAGTTTTAGATTTGACGGATTTTTCTGAATGACTTGAAAGTTCTGAATTTGACGGATTTTTTTGAATGACTTGAAAGTTTCGGATTTGACGGGTTTTTCTGAATGACTTGAAAGTTCCGGATTTGACGGGTTTTTCTAAATGACTTGATGTTCCGAATTTGACGGGTTTTTCTGAATGACTTGAAAGTTCCGGGTTTGATGGGTTTTTCGAAATGTTTTGAAAGTTTCGGATTTGATGGATTTTTCTGAATGACTTGAAAGTTTCGGATTTGACGGATTTTTCTGAATGACTTGAAGGTTCCGGATTTGACGGATTTTTCTGAATGACTTGAAGGTTCCGAATTTGACTGGTTTTTCTGAATGTTTTGAAAGTTTCGAATTTGACAGATTTTTTTGAAATTTGAACCGTTAATACTCCGACTTGGGACGGAGATATTTTAGGGAAATGACTGGATTTATATCTTTCTGTTGATATATTTGTGTGATTTTTACATGACCTGTACATTTTTGTGTACGTTACTTGGTATTAACATACCTTCGATGTGTTTACTTGAAGGGGCAAGGACCGATTGATTTGTCCACTACCAAGAGTAGGGGAAATGTTGAGGCTGTAAGCGCGCTGTGGGAAATGTTCCCGGACGTGACTCGCGATGGAGAGAGAAGTCCACGGCAGCTGGTGATTGATTCCGGCCTGGGGGCTTTATTAGCGCAGTAGCTGTTGTGGCTTCGATGCAGAAGGTCAAGGTTATCCACGTAGCTTTGAGCGAGTACTGGTGGGATACGACCCACACTTTTCACTTTAGGTGGGGGGAGGCATCGATCACTCCCACTGACTTTGCTGCGATCATCGGGTTGTCATTCCGGGGCAATCCCATAGGGTGGTTTGAGGAGTTCACCATGGAGCAGCTGACGGATTTTCTTGGATTTGATATCACGGATGACAGGGGAACTGGTATTCAATATGGTCTGATGGAGGGACATATGAGGAGGGGGATCGAGGCATATCTGGCTGGCTCTAAGAGGATGACAGCTGATCGGTTAGCCCGGGCTTTCTTGTGGTTTGCTCTGTCAGCAACTATCTTTCCCAACGCTGATACTAAGTGCCAGTTTGCCCTGCTCGGCTCTTTGGTTGACTTGGAGGCGGTGAGAGGATTCGCCTGGGGAGAAGCTGGCTTGGCTGAGCTTTTCTTTACCTTGGACAAGTATTCCCGGGGGGAGGATAACTCGCTATGCTTTTTCCAGTATGCATTGGATGTGAGTTTTCTCCTTTTCTCTTCCTTATCTTGCTTTCATTTGTCTGTGTCTATTTTGTAGCTGAGATATCTTTCTTCTCGCCTTTCAGGTGTGGTGCTTTGAAGTGTTCCATCCACATCGGTGGAGTATCAAGGAGGAGTATGCTCTCTTGTTTCCCAATATGCTGACCTGGCAGAAGGAGGCTAGGAAATCAGTGAAGTCGAGGGAAAGTACCCGGGTGACTTATGAGGTGGTGTCAGTGGCTCTGGAGCGGGACTTCTCGCCGAGGGTGAACTTGATGTGGTGGAGCCGGCTTGATCAAGCGGTTGTTGGTGCTGCCAGGGAGGTAACGCGCCAGAGGAAGCTGCTGGTGGGGCTTCACTGCGACATCCTCTATCTGGGCGAGAGAGTGACTTACCTGTATGCTCCGGGATCGGGTCCCATGGTTCCCAGGGATCCTCCTGTCTTCATGTTGTATTCGTTACTTATGGACGTTGTTGGGTTTTAAGGGTCCATGCGCAGCGGAATTAAGCATAAAATTAACACAAAACCCAAGCCCTAAGATCCGTTCTATACGATTAAATTGAATTCCTATGAGATAGAATTTACCATCCTTAATTGCTTTCCGGTCTTGAGCTATCGAACAATTTATTGGTGTGATTTTGAATCACAATCTTTGATCTTCAAAACCTTTTGAATCTTCATATTGATTTGAACAATAGAACTCTAGGCCTTGATCGTCGTACGAGCGAAGACCCTCTAGTAGTATCCACACGTTAGAATGAACCAAGAACAGTTCTTGTGAATTGCTAGATTCTTAAACCCATGGAAGAATATTGAGAAACCTTTTTGGTGATTTTCTTTCTTGAAATTCGGCTCTATTTCGGCTGTTTACAGACTCATATTTATACTACTTTAGTATTTAGAGTTTGTGCCCTAATCAAATTAGGAAACAAGTGTAAACCGCCTCTGTGGCTAGTTATGTCGCGTGACATACTTAGCCGGATGGCTAGTTATGTCGCGTGACAAACGTTGCCATATGCAGGAACTTTCAATCATTCTTCCTTTGGTTTAACCAATTCATTCTAGTTGTGTGTGACCCAATAGGATTATATTATGTTGGCAATGAGTTCGATCATATCGACACTCATAAGACATAAGCGGACTCTAGCAAGCCATTATGTCTACCCAAATAATATAACGTAAGAGTTCACGTTTCCAATGGTACACTTCCATTTCTCCCTTTGTCTCACGATGTTATATTGAACACAAGTCATGGTCCACGTCAACTTGTATTTGTTCAATGCTTTCTCGATCTTGAGTATAATGATAATCCAATCGCATTGGGGTGTGGCCACACACTTTCCGTCATTATCACTCATCGAGGGGCCCAAGCAAAACATCTCTCTTTCGAGGGACAAATTCCATCTTGACTTATCATCCTTCCCATCATGAATCCGATCATGCCAAAGATAGCCTTTATAAATATCGTGTTAAGATATCGTTTGACTAAAATCAAACATGACTTTCATCATATGTAAGGTCATGATAATCTCAGGTCTAGGGACTAAATGAAGTGACCATATGAGATTTAATTATGATATTTGACCATGACATAAATCTCATACGGGTCAAGTCCAGTCACTTGTTCTCTAACAAGTACCCATAATTTCAATGTGCATCTCTATGCATATAATCATCATATGATTATCCATTGACAATTATACTAATTATTCTCTTAATAATTAGGGACGAAGATTATTACAATAAATATGCAAACTATATAATAATCAAATAATAAACTTAAACGATAAATATGATACATAACGGTTTTCAGTTAAACATAACTAAAGCCTAGGGCATTACACCAACAGTCTCCCACTTGCACTAGGCTCCATTTATGTATCGAATACTCATGGATCTAACATGACCATCATGCTTCTGCCTGTGCGAGGGCCTTTGTTAGTGAATCCCTTATGTCATCATCGGTTGATACTTTGTATATCTTAACGTCATCTCATTCTTTATGAATCCCTCGAAGAACGTCTAAGTGAGTGTTTGGATCGCTGTTGTGACCTTGGTTCCATTGTTTGCACAAGTGGCACCACTATTTGTCATAACAAAAGTTTCACCGATTAGTGGTACTTGGAACATTTCCAAAACACTAATGAACTTTTGATCCAAACTGCCTCTTTTAGCCACATCATATGTTGCTAAAATTCGGCCTTAGTAGTAGGATAGGTTACAATTTCTGCTTGGAACTCTTCCAATCAAAATTGCACCTCTAATAAGCATAAACATAAATCCTAATTGCGATTTTAAAAATAACTTTGTTAGTTTGGAAGTTAGCATCTATGTAACCCTTACAACAAGATTAACTTCCAATCTTTCAAATCCCAAGAACGTATCCTTAGTTCTTCTTAAGTACTTAAGGATCATCTTGACTGCCATCCAATGGTTCACACCAGGATTAGATTGGTATCGACTCATCATGCTTAGAGCATATGAGACGCCGGGTCTAGTACAAATCATGGCATACATGACAGATCCAAACGCCGAAGCATATGGAACTTCATTCATTTCCCTTTTGCTCATCAGTTGTCATAAGACAATGAATATTGCTAAGAGAAATACCATGACCCATTGACAAGCTACTCTTCTTAGACTCTTCTAAGAATCTTGTCAATGTGAGCACTTTGACTCAAACCAATTTATCCTTCTAGATCCATCTTGATGCCAAGGATGTAAGCGGCTTCACCCATATCTTTCATTGAAAAACCTTTCCTTGACCAAGACTTAACAGTCTTAAGTATCGGAACTTGTTTTTCCAATGAGTAAGATATCATTGTAATAAAACAATAGATATAATACTTCGCTCCCACTGAATTTCATGCATACACAAGATTCATCTTTTTTCTTTGATGAAGTCAAACTCTTTGCCCAATTCATAAAAACAAAGATTCCAATTCCTTGAAGCTTGCTTCAACCCATCTCATGGATCTTTGCAACATGCATACTTTATTAGAATTTCTTGGATCGACAAACTATTTGGGTTGTGTACTATACACATCCTTAATAATATTTCCATTTAAAGAAAGTCGTTTGACATCCATTTGTCATATCACATAGTCACAATATGTGATAATGGCAATTGAAACTCTAACCGACTTTGACATTGTAACTGGCGAAAAAGGTTTCAACATAGTCAATACTATGAATTTACCTAAATCCCTTTGTTACAATCCTTAGTCATGAAAGTATACACCTTCACATCCATGTCGGTCTTTGAAGACCTACTTGCACCCTTTAGTTTTTACACCTTCAGGTAGCCCAATCAAGTTCCAAACTTGATTGTCAAACATTGATTCTAATTCGGATTCCATGGTTCCTAACCATTTATCCAAATTAGGAGTAGACATCGCCTCAAGATAGGAAGTAGGATCGTCATTCTCAATGACATCCATCTTATTACTTTCCGATACGAGAAATCAATATTTCTTGGTTCGGATTGTAACCTATCCGATCTACGATGGACTTGTGCATCTTGAACCGGTTCCACAACTCCTTTGTGAACATGGTTCCGTCTCTACTCTTGGTTCCATGTCATTTTCAGGTTCTTGAACTCTTTTCAAGATTAATTTTACTCCCACTAGATTCTTTATTGAGAAACTATCTCTCAAGAAACAAATCGTATAGAGCAACAAACATTTTGTTCTCTTTGTGGTTGTAAGATTAATTTCCGAAAATAACCTAGTCAGATTTGGTGCTAACTTATAAGAGACAAGTCTCTTTACATAAGATTCGCAACCCCAAATTTTCATGAAAGACAAACTAAGTTTTCTTCCATGCCACATCTCATGTGGGGCCTTAGGAACCGATTTAGTAGGGACTCAATTCAGTGTAACCGCATTATTTCTAATGCATATCCTCAAAAGGAATTAGGAAAGTCAACTTGACACATCATCGAATGAACCATGTCCTACAAGGTTCAATTCCTCCTATCAGACACACCATACAATGTGGTGTTCCGGGTGGAGTCAACTCTGAAACGATTTCATAGTTTTTTTGAGATGATTGTCAAACTCTTGGCTCAAATATTCACCACCTCGATCTAATTGAAGTACTTAATAGTTTTACCAAGTTGTTTTTGTACTTCATCTTGAAATGTTCGAAACATCTCAAATGATTCACCTTTGGACTTCATCAGATAAACATAATCATATCTAGATAAGTCTTTAGTGAAATATGATGAAATACCGAAATCTTCCCCTAGCAATGATGCTTAATAGTCCACATACATCTCATGTATAATGACCAATAAGTCACTAGCCCTCCCACTACTTTAGTGTAGGGTGGTTTGGTCGATAATCCCAATAAATAAGATCCATATTCCTCAAATGATTCATGGTCATATGAGTCTAAAATTCCATATTAATGGAGTTTAGATATATGTTTCTTATTTATTTGACCAAGCCGGCAATGCCATATGAACGCGTTATTCATATTGTTCGGTTCAGAATTCCCATTTATATTTTAGATATCTTCAACATTATTTTGTTTCTCATCTTCAAGGATATGAAGACCATTCAATGACATATGCATTACAATAAGGCATATCATTAAATGAATATAAAACTTCTTGTTGAAAATAAGAAAATTATATCCTTCATCATCCATTTAAGAAACCGAAATAATACTCCTACTCAAATCCGGAACGTAGTCATACTTGTTCAAAACAAGTACTACTTCACAAGGTAAAGTGACTTAATAAGTCCCTATGGTTAATGCAGCAACTCTTGCTTCATTCCCACGCATAGGTTTAACTTACCTTCTTTGAGTAGCTTTCTATTCTTTATTCCTTGCACATTTAAACAAATGTAGGATCCAATCTGGTATCATATACCCAAGAACAAGAAGTCGAAAGGAAAATATCTATCATATAGATACTTGAAGTAGTAGCAATTATATTGCCCTTCTTCACCTTTTAGGCCTTCCTAATAAGCCTTGCAACTTTGCTTCCAATGACAATCTTATTGCAATGATAGCAAAATGCATCCTTTTGAGACACTTTGGGTTTAGCCTCTTCGGCTATGACAACATTTGTCCTAGGTTTAGCAACTTTTGCTTTACCTTCTTTTTCTTCCTTTATGAACCCTTTTATTGTGTCAACCATTAACACAATTTGCGGATTGCTCCTTTCATCATATGAATTAAGAGCCTTCACCACAACATATATCTTTTGCCTAGCTTGCACTTGGAACATTTTCCTTTTTGCGTTATGCTAGAACAAAAGAATAGTTATCATGTGCTCAAGGTTCTTCATAAGAGCCTTTAAACATGGTGGCAAATACAAGGCAAGCAATATTGTCAGAATCATCAATATGTTTCTAATGTTGCTTCCTTATTTTCCCTTTGCAACATTTGCAATGGGTTCAGTAGGAACGGATTCATCAAGAACGTACACATTATGTATTGTTCCTTTTGAATTTTGTCCTTCATAAGGACGAATCGCAATTATCATTATGTAATTGTATTTCTACAACAAAATATACAAATTATATGAACACATATCAATATCAACACATTTATCATCTAAGAGCAAATAATGTATTTTACAAATACTCCCACTAAATCGTACACCTTCCAATGCTAATAAGCATAATATGCATTTAATGGGCTAAGGTCCAACTTTAATTTAATCTCAAGTACGCTATGGCACACCGCTCAAGATTAAACTAATTAGGTAGAAAACATCAATCATATCGTATATGACTTTTAGGACTAAGATCCAACTTTAATTTAATCTCAAGTACGCTATGGCGCACCGCTCAAGATTAAACTAATTAGGTAGAAAACATCAATCATATCGTATATGACTCTTAGGATCTTTTATGAGATTTATTTAAGACATCATATGTCTAAGCATATTTTAATCTCATCTTATGCCTTGGGTCCAAAACCATTTTGATAACCCAATTAAGTTCATCCACTTTAAACGTATAGGAACCACCATTTCCTCATCTTGCTCGCAAACAGAATAGAATCAAAGCACCTTGCTATGGCAAGCCCACACAAAACTATCCGAGTGGTCTCAAGTGTTTTAATCATGGATTGACATAAAGAACTTAAAAGTTAAATGAAGGTTCTTTAAGGTAGATTATAAGCATATCAGCAAAGATAGTCATAATCATGCATCAGGTAAGTTCCCAGGAAGATAGGTGAGCCACAAGGACTACTTAAGTACCAACTCTTCCTTAGACAGAACTCTCCTAGACATGCACAATTAGAAATCAGCTCTGATTTGGCAACATCATCATTACCTTTTATAAACAATCAGTTTCCTTTTAAATTTCGCGTAATTATGACTTGTTTCCATAAACAATCATAAAATCCAAAATTTACAATGTCTAAATCTAAACATATTAGGAAACTATGAATCAATGTTTCAACTAAACATCTAATAAAATTCTTAACACTTAAGAATAATTAATTCATGCATTGCAACAATTAATAAAAACACATTTGAATTAATTAAGCATGCATCATAAACAATGAATTAATCTAGCATAGTCCTATAAATTTTATTTCCAGAAATTTATAGCATCCAGATTAAGACATAAAACATCTCAGATTGCAAACACAATCACAAATTAGCAGAAAAATTAAACAAATTGCCCAGATTTGGCTTATTATGTCGCGTGACAACATCAGCCAGAGGGCTAGATTTGTCGCGTGACATAACTAGACAGATTACCAGATTTCCACATGTGGCCTACTATGTCGCACGACATAGGTAGCCAGTTCGCAGGGTTTCCAGATTCAACCAATTCAGATTACATGGCAATTAAATCATATAAAACAGCCCTTTTACAGATTTAATTCATCATAATTCGAAAATGATTTTCACATTGTTTCACATAAACAATAAACATTCTATCGCATACAAAAACATGCAACGAACATATAAACAATTTATATAATCATTCTAGCATGTTAATTCAAACTTAACCATACGAACGGGGCTCTGATACCACTGTTGGGTTTTATGGGTCCATGCGCAGTGGAATTAAGCATAAAATTAACACAAAACCCAAGCCCTAAGATCCGTTCTATACGATTAAATTGAATTCCTATGAGATAGAATTTACCAACCTTAATTGCTTTCCGGTCTTGAGCTATCGAACAATTTATTGGTGTGATTTTGAATCACAATCTTCGATCTTCAAAACCTTTTGAATCTTCATATTGATTTGAACAATAGAACTCTAGGCCTTGATCGTCGTACGAGCGAAGACCCTCTAGTAGTATCCACACGTTAGAATGAACCAAGAACAGTTCTTGTGAATTGCTAGATTCTTAAACCCATGGAAGAATATTGAGAAACCTTTTTGGTGATTTTCTTTCTTGAAATTCGGCTCTATTTCGTCTGTTTACAGACTCATATTTATACTACTTTAGTATTTAGAGTTTGTGCCCTAATCAAATTAGGAAACAAGTGTAAACCGCCTCTGTGGCTAGTTATGTCGCGTGACATACTTAGCCAGTGGCTAGTTATGTCGCGTGACAAACGTTGCCATATGCAGGAACTTTCAATCATTCTTCCTTTGGTTTAACCAATTCATTCTAGTTGTGTGTGACCCAATAAGATTATATTATGTTGGCAATGAGTTCGATCATATCGACACTCATAAGACATAAGCGGACTCTAGCAAGCCATTATGTCTGCCCAAATAATATAACGTAAGAGTTCACGTTTCCAATGGTACACTTCCATTTCTCCCTTTGTCTCACGATGTTATATTGAACACAAGTCATGGTCCACGTCAACTTGTATTTGTTCAATGCTTTCTCGATCTTGAGTATAATGATAATCCAATCGCATTGGGGTGTGGCCACACACTTTCCATCATTATCACTCATCGAGGGGCCCAAGCAAAACATCTCTCTTTCGAGGGACAAATTCCATCTTGACTTATCATCCTTCCCATCATGAATCCGATCATGCCAAAGATAGCCTTTATAAATATCGTGTTAAGATATCGTTTGACTAAAATCAAACATGACTTTCATCATATGTAAGGTCATGATAATCTCAGGTCTAGGGACTAAATGAAGTGACCATATGAGATTTAATTATGACATTTGACCATGACATAAGTCTCATACGGGTCAAGTCCAGTCACTTGTTCTCTAACAAGTACCCATAATTTCAATGTGCATCTCTATGCATATAATCATCATATGATTATCCATTGACAATTATACTAATTATTCTCTTAATAATTAGGGACGGAGATTATTACAATAAATATGCAAACTATATAATAATCAAATAATAAACTTAAACGATAAATATGATACATAACGGTTTTCAGTTTAACATAACTAAAGCCCACCAACAGACGTACCCACGATATGTTTTTGCTGTACTGTTTCTGCTTTCTGCATATGTTGCATCAGTGCTGCTTTTACTGTCTTTTGATAGCTTCCCTGATTTGCAGGTTTCTGGACGTACCCACGATCTGACTGTCAGGCATCTGGATGGGGTGACAGGCTTTGCCCGGCGGCTTCTTGACTACCTTTGGTGCAGTTCCAGGAGGAGTGTGGTTATTTATGAGCCCATGCCCTCTAGGCCATCTGTGGCTAGGGACTCGTCTGCTTCCACGGCTGGTGGGATAGATGCTGAGCTGGGCTTTGGTCAGTTAGCTGGTGAGACTTCTGGATTTGGGGCCCGCCATTCTTCGTATTCGGGATTCGAGCATGGGGAATCTTCAGGAGCACAGGCGCAGGGCCGTCATTCCTCGTATTCCGGAGTAGAAGGCTTCATGAATTACCTGTCTACCACGGATCCTGATGCGGCAGCGAAGTATGTTGAGTGCTCAAATGACGAGCAAGATTCTGAGTAGCCCCTATAGATATCTTTAGGTAGCTGTATGTACTGCCTGTCTTTAGACATTATTTTGTATTTGAGAGGCCCTTGTTATGGGGCAAAACTTTGTACATTTGAACATTTATCATGATTTCTTTTCACTTACTCTTGGCATTTAATTGAACTAGATAAGCAAGTAGGTTGATCAAAACTAAATAATGACAGAAAATACATTGAATAACAAATTTGAATAGGCAAAATTTACTGCTATTATGCATTGTTATTATTATTTGCACTATTGCACGAGCCCAGGATGGATTTGGCATTGTATGAGGGATGGTTCACGGATGTTTGGCTAATTTAGATATTATGAAATGGATTTTGAAGGTGGCCCCGCATGTTATTATTTGCACTTTGAGCATGCTACACGAGCCCTGGGTTGGCTCATCCTGTCTCGATCATGGCTATCATGCTGTCTTCGGAGACCAAATTGGTCAGGTTTGAAATTTTCAGGATTTCTTCGAAGAGGTTTTGCATAGCAGGCCCACTCAAAGCGTTTTTCACAAATTATGTTTCTTTCTTCCTTGGGATTATTGTTTTGAATGTGGCTTCGTAGGCTCGACTGAACAGCCTGTTTCCCAAGAAGAGTGCCTCGAGCTATTCTTCTATGTCAGGGATTCCTTTGAACGAGTACTCATGCTGAATGGGTCCAGGTAGTGTAGTGATGTCGAGGGACGCTCCCCTTATCGGATTAGCCTTGATTCCTCTGAAACACTTGAGGTTCTATGCCAGCTTTCCCATCTTTTTTGTAGTCTCTGTGCTGACTTTTCCTGTTCCTTCCTCATCTATATCGGTTCCACTGTCGGTCCCCTCAGTTCTGCTATCAGTTCCCTCAGTTCCACTGTCGGTTCCTTTGGCAAAGTAGCGAGCGAGGTCGAAGCTGTAAGGTCGGAGGTTGGGTGTGCTGTAGGAGGTTCCCCTTTTGTAGGTTGTTGCTTTGGTACTTGCGAGCTTCTTGTCTTCCCTGATGTCAGCTGGTGTAGGCACATAACCGAGCCCCTGGACTGTATTATGGTCCTTGACTTCGATGACTTGGTGTTGGCCTTGTAACCTTTTGTCAAGCCCCAGTCCTGGGATGAAGTTCATGAGTTTCATCATCTTTATGGCAGGAGGGATCTTATCCCAGAATAGTGGAAGGTCCACGCTACATATTTGGATCTTAGAAGTGTCCATTGTAAATCCAGTTAATGCCATATCATCGTCATGCTTGATTTCTAACACTGGAATGCCGTTGGTCCCGGTCCCTTCGGTGGTGATGCTATCCCCGTAGACAGTTGACAGTTCATTTCCTTGTATGAATTTGATACATTGGTGAAGGGTGGATGACACGCTGTTTATTTGATGCAGCCATGGTCTTCCCAGAATAGCTGTGAAAGTGATAGGAATGTCCAACACTTGAAATTTAGTAAGCATCATCCGTTTGCGAACCAAATTTTTAAGGTAGCAACCCCGAGAACCTGCGGGAAGTAGAATCATAAGCTTTGACAGTGTGGACTGAAGGTTTCAAATTCGTGAGCTTGATGTCGAGCGGGTCCATCATCTTGGCAGGCAAGACATTCATTCCGGAGCCTCCGTCAATAAGTACGCGGGGAAAACGGTGCTCATCAAACTGGACAGTGATGTAGAGCGGCTCATTATGATCAGCCCCAAATTTTGGCAAGTCCAAATCTGTGAAGGTGATGATGTTTCCATAGTAGATATTGCCGATTATCTAGATTACTTCTTCGGGAGTTGCGTCCATGGGGACCATGGTACGGGCTAGACTTTTCCCCAACTTGAGCTTATGAGGGTATAAAGAGGTGAGCAGAGACCAAAGGGAAATGTTCGCCTGGGTCTGCTTTAGCTGAGTAAGGATCGGGTCCTCCTTTTCGGAACTTGCTTCTTCGAGTACGTGCCGACTGGGTTGCAGCTCTGGGTATGTTGGCTTTTTTGGGGATGCATTGTGAGAGAGATTTTATGTATGGAAATGTGCTGGGGATGTATCCGAATGTGTTTTGGTAGCTGTTTGAGCAGGTGGGATGATATTATTTGGTTGCGGGAAAATTGCCCTTGCTGCTACTGCTGCCCAGAGGTGTCATGAGGATTCAGATTCTGATCTTGGATTTAAACTTCGGATCTCGGTCAAAGTCTTTCTTTCAAATTCCGTCTTTCGAAGTTGCATCTGAGAAGTCCAATTCTGATTAAAATCACAATGCCGAAAGATACTTCTGACAAGCCCCAGAAATCGGAACTCAAAGTAGACCCTCAAGATGAAAAACTCTCTTTGCGTGGCAAATCCCCAGTTTGAAGAAATGTCTTGGTGAAGCCCCATTTTGGAGGAAGCGCCGGTTTTCTGTGGAGGTCCTGGAGTGAATCTGATGCAGACCCAATCTGAGTTGAACCTTATGTGGCCAGACGAGGCAACCGTCCTTGATTTTTTTTATTAGTCAACCAAAATGTAAAAGGAATGACTTGTAATGTACACTCGCAAGGACGTGTTTTTAGAGAAGTGGGAATGAATCCCAATTTTATGTGGATGCCTAGTTTAATGCAGGCACCAAACTAGCTTTGGGTTTGACTCTTTTGAGAGAGTATGAGCGTAGAGAGGTTTGAAAAAGTGTATAAAAGCCCTTGTTGACAGAAAGACAGTGTTTAGCTCTATTTTCCTATTATCATAGAGAGAGAAGACTTGTCGAGACATCTGAAAACTTGTTTTATTCACAATGATCACAAGATTGCTTAAAATCCTTTGTTAATGTTCGAGTTATTCAACCACTAATCTTGATATGAACAAACGTCTTGATTAATTATGAGGAGAAAGACCGATGTCGCGGATCAAAGTTGGTTATGTTTGACAGAAAGGTCTGTGTATAGGGGAGGTCATTGATGAGACCAGGTTTATGGGATCTGTATGTGTTTATGACCGAACCATTTCTGGTTTCCTATGTCCTCCTCAGTGTAAGGAGCTCAAGTTGCCGTAGTTCTGGCTGAACTGTATTTGGCTTTGGGAAGGGTATGAATATTTGTAGTCCCTTTGGTGAAGAGGTTCGGATAGGAAGGTTGGATGATGAGGCACGGGCCTTGAGGTGATTCCTTGACAAGTCATTTTTGACGGCTACTTCAACTATTCCATTGCTTCTTGATTGTCGTCTTTAATCGGGGGAGAAAGAATTTGGATACAGCTTAAGGGCTTATGATATGCTTTTGCCTTAGCTTTAACTGCTCCATTGTCATCGACAACTTCCATTATTTGAGCTTTAATTTTTCCCATCTGTCAAGCTTCTGATCGGCGGTGCTGGGTCCTTGGCCTCATCATTTTATTTTATTTTTTTGAAGCTTCTGCTTGAGCTTTTTTTTTTTTTGAAGCTTTTGCTTGAGCTTTTTTATTTTTTGAAGCTTCTGCCTGAGCCTTTTTTTTTTTGAAGCTTTTGCTTGAGATTTTTTTTTCCTTTTTTTTTTTGAAGCACATGAGGGTGAAGGCAAGCGCCTGCTTGAACTTTCTTGATGCGTACGAGGGCGAAGGCAAACCCCTAGGCTGTTGTCGACATAGGGTCAATCTTTCAATGCTGAGTGACTTTTGTTGTTTCTTGATGTTGCCGCCGTCGTTGACTTGGTCAAGGTGATGGTGGGGACATGATTGGAAAGTGTATGGCTTGATGGAGGCCTTTGTGAGGTAAGGAAAGTGTATAGGGAGGGCATTAGTTGACTTTCTCACACCGATTAATCAGAACAATAATTATTTCCAGAGATTATTTGTTGAGCAATGCAAGTGATCATATAGGATACAACCATTTCATTAAATGTAATGTAGGTGTGCAAATAATGTCTCAAGTCTAGCAAGAAAAGAAAGAAGACTCATGTATAGAAATTTAAGATTAACTACAATGTCCGAGGAGGACTTGATTGAATGAGAAAAGTACTAGAACCTACGAAGGTTGACTGTATGACCTTCCCCTCTTTCTTAAGCATGGCTTGCACTTTTTGGTAATGATGCTCCTCTTGGGCTGTGAGCTTCTTCGACAGGTAATCCAATTTGCTTCTTTTTAGGCTCTTCAACAGTCCCCAAATTCACTTGGGTGAGAACCTTCTCGGCATCTTGGGCCCGATTTTCTTCTCATTTGGCAACATGCTTAGAGATTTCTTTAATGTATTGTTCAATTAGTGTGTCTGCATCTTTATCAAGTGAATCAGTTAATTTATCATTTGTTAAAGTGGCAATGAGGGGATACTCAGAAAGGTCGGACTTTTCATTCAAAATGTAAGGAAACACAGTGTCTGCTATAAATTTAGGCGTAAGGCCGTCAGATGACTTGAGAGACTCAAAAACCACAGACTCTGGATGTTTTTCGAAGCTAGACTCTAAGACGCGAAAATAGGAATTGCAGAGGTCTCATTCATGCACGAGATTTTGTCCAAATGCCACCATGTTCACCCCATTATTCTTGGGGAGTGGATTTCTGACTTTATTGGGGCCGCGGGGGCGCTCCAACTTTCCTTTTTCAATTAATACTTGAATTGCTTTTCTCAAAACTGTGCAGTTGTCTGTTGTATGACCGTGGTATTTGTGAAAAGCACAATGCTTGGTTTCATCCCAATTGGTATTAGGGAATTTGGGCTAGTAGTTTTCCATAGGTTCGAGGAGACCTTGCTTCACTACACGATCGAATACCTCACTCGGGGCATTCCAAAATTATCATAGTCTTGTCATTGTCTCGGGGGACCACCGCTTCTTTGTAGTGCTCCATTCTGAATGTAATGGACTGCTCCGGCAACCTCCCTCCCTTTGTCCAGGGCAGATATTGGATTGGGCGGGCTGCCTCGTAGTGATAAGAAGGGGCAGGACTCAGGGCCGGCTTTTCTTTCAAGTCTTTCTCGAATTGGGAACCTACGTTGACCATGGATCAGAGATCAGACAAAGTGGTGGCTGATGAGCGTTCTGATGGATGGCCTCAAGCAGGACTTGAAGATCCGCATCTGTTCATCTTTAGAAAGAGGTTCCATGATTTCAAAAAGTTTCCAACTCCACCTTTTGTAGAACTTCCCGACACTTTCATCTGCTTTCTGTTCGGTGGTGATTAAGTCTTCACGACTTGTTTCCCATTCCAGCTTGGATCGGTACCGTTCAAGGAAGATGATGTAGGTCAGATCCCAAGTATGGCGATCTTCGGGCTTGACCCTTAGGAACCATCGTAACGCTGAACTCTTGAGAGTGTGCTGGAAATGGTCAGCCATTTGTTGGAGGGTTGCCCCTTTTGCTTTTATGTCGAGGACATAAGTGTCAACATGAGTTTGAGGGCATTCCGTTTCATCGAATATATCCATTTCTGGCATTCTGAACTTTGCGGGAAGAGGCGTGACGATTCCCGGATATGTAAATTTGAGTGTCTCTTTCTTGGAGCTGCCCATGCTGGCTCTCAGATCTTTCATTTGTTCGACCATCCAAGCCAGGGTTGAAGCCTGCAACTAAATGGGCTCATACCGGGCTTTGCCAAAGCCCGCGGGCTTTAGGCCCGCGCACACCCCTACCCGACGCACGCCAGAACTCTGCCTAAGTGCAACCAACGATCCCAACGCACGCCGGACCTCTGCCTGAGTCCAGTCAACGATCCCTGCGATCCTAATGCACGCTGAAACTCTGCTCGAGTACACATCTGACAATCCCGAGGCATGCCGAAGCTCTGCCCGCAAACACCGGCACGTCCCGACGCCATCCCGGTCCGTTCCGAAACACTATTCAACCCTCAAACACTATTCTCCAGTGGAAGTCAGACACGAACCAACATTGATAAGGCTTCCTTCCATTTCAATACATTTCAATACATAGCGTACGATGTAGACATTATATACAGCATGCATTTTTAAAAGCACATACACATACACAAAACATTTAAAGAAAGAAGGGGTACCGAAAGACTCGTTTTTACGAGGCGGCTCGGGTGTGCATTTACTATGCCCTTCCCGAGGAGTAACCTGACCTCTAAACTCAAAAATCTCATCACACAACAACAGTTTTTAAACTAAGACTTTTTTCAATGCTTTGGGCTAAATCAAAATGGTGTGGCGACTCTACGAACAAAACATAGCGAGACACCTCCTCCTTGACCAAAGCGATGCGAGATGCCGGGGCCCCCGCGCGAGCCGGATCCGAGCAATTTCAGTAACGGGAAAGAAAGCTGAACATAACAAGTTATCTCCGAATCGGGAAGGTCCCTACATCGTAACCAAAATTTTCAAGGAAGGGACCTATATGATCGGCCATCCAGGTGGTGAAGAGCTGAAACATCCCTGGCATGCTAGCCACTTAGCTAGATATTATTTCTGATTAAGCATCAATGTAACGATCTACTCCATCAATGAAATATTTGTTCTGCTCACAAATGTTGTTACACTTGCATCTTATTCGACTCAGATCTGATTCTTAGTCGATATCGAAATATCTAACAGGCTCGACTAAAGTCTTAAGTCAACCTCGTTCTTAAAATAGGTTCGACTGATGACTTAGGTAAGTCTCATTCTTAAACAGGCTCGACCAAAGTCTTAAGTCAACCTCGTTCTTAAACAGGTTCGACTGAAGACTTAGGTCAGTCTCGTTCCTTAAACAGGCTCAACCAAAGTCTTAAGTCTCGTTCTTAAACAGGTTCGACTCGACTGAAGACTTAAGCCAGTCTCGTTCCTTAAATAGGCTCGACCAAAATCTTAAGTCAACCTCGTTCTAAAATAGGTTCGACTGAAGACTTAGGTCAGTCTCGTTCCTTTAAACAAGCTCGACTAAAACCTTAGTCAGCTTCGTTATTGACCAACTGATCTGACTAAGACTTTGGTCGATCTCCTACTTGATCTAGTTCGACAAAAAACAAAAATATGGATCAGAGCAAAATGGTTCAACAGTCAACTAGCATTAATAATAAAAAAAAGTCCCCCAAAAGGGGGCTAGGACTTGTGCAAATCAAAGTTACGAGTTAAGAGCCTCCCAAACCGGGCAAAGGCATTGATTGCAAAAACAAATAAGTAAAATGTTTGGAACTTGTTCATTACAGAGATAAATCAAAAGAAAGAAAATCAATTGTCTTGATTATTATCTTGGGCCTGCTCTTGTTGCTGCTGCGGCTCACTTTGCTCGGCTTCATTAAAGACTTGGTATTGGGTGACCTCATCCTCCTCCTCATCGGCCACTTCCAGCTCTTGAAGCAAAACATTAAAGTTTCTTGACTCAATAGGAGAGGCGACCCATGGTTCTTCCCCATCTTCAACATCCTGCTGGGCTATTACGGCTAGATCGTTGGCGTTAAAAAGGACAATAGGGTGGCCAGCTCGAGCTGCCATGTAATATTTCTCATCATAGGCCAACTCGACCAGTTTTTCAAGGGGCAGCTCGACTGAAGAATCTACACTGCACGCCGGGCCATATATTTTCGACCTACATCATAGAAATCCCTAGCTCAGGATATCATAATATGGTAGCATTCATCTCCATTCTTGAACTGCTCCACGGAGGCTTCCCCCTAGCATGGGCCTCCTCCTCCCATCTAAGTCGAGAAGCCTGTTTCTCCTCAATCATCTGAGCCAAACAAGCACTGCGATCTTGGACCAATGCAGTTATCTTGTCCAGGTCCCCTTCCAGTTTGGCCTTCTCATTCTTGGCCGCAGCAGCCTCCTCCTCCATATTGGCCCTAACTGAAGCAAGCTGCTCCCGTGCCAGCTTCAGATCGAAATGGGCTTCATCGCGCTCTTTCTCAAAATTTGTATATGCAGCTCGAATGGCACGGAGCTCGGAGTCGGAATCAGCAAGCCTTTCCCTTAACTCAGCGGCCTCCCTAGCCTTCCTCGAGTACTTGGAAGAAGCTATTTGCTCCTTCTCAAGAGCAGCTCTCCATCTACTTTTGGCTTGCTCAATCAGACCAAGAGACTGCACAATAGAAAGAAAAATGTTAGTAAAATAGTTATCAAAAGTAAAGCGGCCAAAATCATGACGACCAAATAGAAATGGAACAATTGAAGAAAGCACAAGTGTTACCTCAGAGTGAAGGAGGCCCAATCTATCATTGAACTCCTCCGGGGTAAGCCCCTCCTTAGCAAACCGGGCTAACAGATCTCTATCTGCAGCCCTCCTCATGATCACTTGCCCCAATCCCAGCTCGGGATAATGGAGGCTGGAGCTATTGATCCCAGTGAAGGGAGGGACGTCACTGAGCTTCTCCACCAAATTTTTCACTTCGTCGGTGCTTCTGGGTTGATGAGCTTGAGGTGGAGGTGGGGTGGAAGCAGAGGCCATGGCATGAGAAGTACTAGCTCCATCATGTTCTGGGTCGGCCCCCGGCCTCTTCTTCAGTCGGTTCAGAGGGAGAGCATCTTCAACATCTTCTAGCTCGACATCGTCAAGCTCCAAATCTACTATATTTTGGGGACCTGTCCCAGTTGATTCATGTCAGAGATCGGAGATTGGAGCCCGATGCCAGCTCGATTGAAGTGTTGACTTCCCCTTCTCCCCCAATTTTTTGGACTTGAGGGGCTTACTCGATGGGCTCCACTGCCCAGCCCATCAATGGGGACCATCCCTACACCAGCCTTAGAGAGCAACATGTTCCTATCCTCAGCATATTTTTCACGGCTGGTACGAGCATTAGCAACTCCATTGGCTTTCTTTTTCCTCCTCCTATCTCCCAGACCGACAATACGGTTCATATTGGCTTCTTGGTCAGGGGTAAGAACTGCACGATAAAAAAGGAAGCACTCAGCAAAAGAGATAAACGAGCTAAAAGTATACGAGTTAAAGAGGAAAGCAAGTAAACACTTAACCGCCATAGTGAGACAAGTTTCTGCAGTGACCAGGCTTCTTCTTACCAAAATGACACTGGGAGCCAAACCTCACCCTCTCGTGTACCAACCAGTCCGGATACCTAAGGCTAAGGATGATTGGCACTAGGGGGCTACCTCCCCATCTCCTCCTAACATCATGTTAGCTTGGATAAAGAAGTCTTTATCTGACCCAAGAGTTGCCCTACTGATAGTGCTCCTTCGAACCACCAATACCAACCTGTGATATAGCTCTTCACTCCAGTCCGGGACCTAATAGTCTTCCTCCTTCATTTGAGGTGATTCAGCTTCAGGCAAGGGAAATTGCCATCCCTTCCTACTCTCCACTAAAACCATGTGGGTGTTCCACCCAGAGACCTTTTTTGGCAGGTTGATAAACAACTTAGGGGCCTTAGCTATGGTCGGGGTGCTAATCCCAAAGGTTTTATCGTTTACCACCACCTTGAAAAAACTCCTAAAAACATTCATACAAGGTTTGTACCCTATAAACCTGCAGCCCATGGCAAAACAAACTAGCACCCTAACTTTGTTTCCACCTAGCTGCATGGGGACCACGGCCAAACACTCTAGAAACTCACAAATAAAGGGATCTAAGGGAAGGCGTAGGCCAGCCTCAAATTGGCTATAGTAAAAAGCAACCTGGGTAGGATTCATACCCCAGTCCATCCAAGACTGAGCCTTCCTCTGCCTCTCAGTGAAGTGGGAGAGGTGGAAGTCATCTATGGAGACCTAGAAGAAGTCGTGCAAAAGATCCTTGATTCTGCATTCTTCCTACCCACTGCCGGCCTGGGGGCTACATAGCCTCTCTTATTGAACCCTGGGACTACCATCGAGCAAAAAGCATTGACAATGTTTCCGGAGGAGCTCGACGATGCAGAAGCAGGTGATCCCTGAGATGCCATATCTACAGAAGACACAGAAACTGGGGAATCAGTCCTAGTTGACATATGTTCTGAACTACTTATGGGCGATCTAGATTCCCCTGGGAATGCTAATCTCTCCCTAGGAAAATGTGTTTTATTGGACTTGATGTAGAAGATAATGAGGTGGTCTATCATTTTGTTGTAGAGACGAAAACAGACAATCTGTGGGTCGTCCGCCTCCATGTCCCCCATACTCTCTCCAGTTGGAAACCCTAACTCTCCATAAAATAGACCCTACCTATCTAAGATTGTAATACACTCTTCTCTATCCATCTCCTTCCATGGACCCTCTAGACATTTGTAAATCCTAAGGTTTTCAGAGTTATATCCGTATCTAACACCTAGCTCGCAGCCAAAGGTCCTAGCCATGGAGGAATCGAGGGAAATGCTTAAAAGTAAACCTAAATACAGAGGAATCGAATGGTACCTTGGTTAATTTGAAGTAGAAAGGACTCGAAAATGAATATGATTGCTCGATTACACCAAAAAAGCGATTGCCTTGCCTTCGTTCTTGCTATTTGAATATTTGGGGATTTTGGAGTTTGTAAAGTTCTTAAAGGAAAAGGATTCTCCTTTTTATATGTTTCCAAATCCCTTCCTGAATTGGAAAGGGAAAGGGGCACAATGGTTGATTTTGTCAGTTAATGCCAGCAGCGGTTTCTAAGACAGATGTCCAATTGCCAGAATCATACAATCATTACAAAAATTACGGCGCCTTAACGCATCCAACCATCAAAAAAAGTCAATGATCGAGATCAAGCCACGTCAACTCAGTCGACCATCCAACAACAAGCTATGTAAGCCTTTTTTCATAACTTCCTGGTCGACAAAGTCAACTCAGAATGTTGGGGGCTACTGATCGGAATAAAAGTGATGGGCCAGGCCCAATGAGTGAAGCCCAACCTTTTATATATTATTAAGACCATACTATCAAATGCGTCGGTCCAATCGCTACAACACCAACGACCCATCATAGATCAGTCGACCAAGCTCATTGTTCGACCATCATTGGTCCCGACCTAGCTTCATCCGTCATACGATCACATACTTATACAAGTAAAATCAAACCAAGTTACAAAGTCAGGTCGCCCTTGACCATTCAAGCGACCTCGGCCTACCAACACGTGCGCCAACCCACGTCGTTATTTGTAACCGCCTCCTTGTTTCTCAGAGTCAGTTACGCCAACATTATCCCCGTGATTTTAGGGATTCAACATGATCCTACATCAACACTATAAATACCTAAAACATCCTATGTTCAAGGGTAATGTCTTGTTTGCTATTTGATAACTACGTTAGTGAAATTAATCGATTCGACACGCGGACGGCATCTCGGGTTAGGACGATCATTGCTGTTTTTCGTAGAGTTGCCATGCCGTTTTGATTATGCCCAAAACATTGAGAAAAGGCCTATTTTTGTTTGTTTTGTTGTGTGATGAGATTTTGAGTTCGGAGGTTAGGTTACGCCTCGGAAAGAGATATTTGAGCTCACCCGAGTCGCCTCATATACACGAGTCTTTGGACACCCTTCTTTCTTTAAATGTTGTGTGTATATGTGTGTGTGTGCGCTTTTAAATAAAATGCATTAATTGAATAATTGAAAGATAGTGTGAGAATAGTAACAAACCGCTATCACCGTCAGACCTCCATAGTGTGTTGGAAGGCTTTATGGGATCGTTTGGACGGTTTGGGCCTGCATGAATAGTAAATATAGAATACATTGTAAGCAGTAAATTTAAAGCAGTGAAGTATTTAAAGACTGAAATTAGAGCAGTATTTAAATATGCGGAAGGGGAACTCACCAATGTTGCTTGGGTTCTATCTCCCTAGGGTTTGTAGGAGGAATGTGTTTGGTTCAGGGTGTTTAAAGAGGAGAGAGTTTTTGCCCTCACTAATGGCAAAATCTCCCCTAATTAACTCTCGGTATCACACTTGGGGTTTCTAAAGAGGAGAGAAATTCTGCACTCACTCGGGCAGAACCTCCCCTAATTAGCACTCGTTCATACTCATTTGGACTCGCGAGTTTGGACCAGTTTGAGCCGTTTGGGTGTTTGGAGTTTGGCTAGGGATGATTAGGGTTTGTGGGACATCGGGAGGTCGATCGGGACGGATCGAGATCGCCTCGGGAGGGCTTCAGAGCGCCTCAGGATGGCTCGGGAGGCCTCGGGATGGCTCGGGAGGCCTCGGGAAGGGCCAGGATGGCTTAGAGATGTGCTTGAAGGCTGGGGGAGATAGGAGAAGGTTGAGGTGTGAATGAAATTGGAGGGGGAGCCTTCTATTTATAGGCCTCAAAAAATTGCAAAGTGATCCGTACGGACTTTTATGCAATTACAAATTTTTGGTTTTCCTGAATTTTAGGGAATATTGTGGACTTTGTGGAGATTTTGCAATGATGTTGGCGTGTTGACATAAGTGTCCATACGGACACATCTTGCATTGCAATTTGGTCCGTAAGGACATGTATGCAAGATGACTTGATTTTTGAAATCTTTATTATTTCCTGCAAAGTCCTAGATTCCATTTTATCCCTGAAATCTCCTTCCTTGGTTTGACTGGTCAGTCTGGACCTTTTGGATGTTACGGGTCTTCGGGATCACGAATGTGTGAATCCATGGTGTTTTTCGTATGCTCGAATGGAGACCGGTCCAGATTGGGGTACTTACAGAAGCCCCTCGGCGACATCACTTATGAAGGAAGTGGGGTCATCGATAAAAATAAGGGTCTCAATCTGGATCGCTTGTCGGGAGAGAGAAAATGACCGTGTTGGTCGGATGGCTGGACCCTTTGGTAGGATTCCTACGTATCCCGAATGGGAATCAAGCCTGATTGTAGTTCGTGTGTGAGGTGACTGCTTGGGTCGGATGGCTGAGGATGTGGTGGCCCCTCTGACTGAGTTTTGTCATGTATGAGGATGTGGTGGTGTTCTGAGATGAAATAGTGAGGACGTGGTGGTGTCCTGAGATGCAATGGTGAGGACGTAGTGGTATCCCTAGCTGAGATAGTGAGGGCGTGGAGCCGCCTCTGGCTGAGATTGTGAGGGCGTGGAGCCGCCTCTAGCTGATATTGTGAGGGCATAGAGCCGCCTCTGGCTGAGATTTTGAGGGCGTGGAGCCGCCTCTGGCTGAGATTATGAGGGCATAGAGCCGCCTCTAGCTGAGATTGTGAGGGCGTGGAGTCGCCTCTGGCTGAGATTGTGGGGTGTGGAGCCGCCTTTGGCTGAGATTGTGAGGGCGTGGAGCCGCCTCTAGCTGAGATTGTGAGGGTGTGGTGGTGTCCTGAGATGAAGGCGTTCGTGCCTTGAGTGAGATTTTTGGAAGGCGTTTGTGCCTTAGGTCTTTTGTTTTTAAGGCGTTGGTGCCTTGAGTCTTTTGTTTTTAAAGGCATTGATGCCTTGGGTGTCGGACTTATGATGACGATCGGGATTTGTTTTTTTGAAGGCGTTTGTGCCTTGGGATTTGTGTTAGATGGCATTTGTGCCTTGGGATTTGTGTTAGAAGGCGTTTATGCCTTGGGGTTTGGACTTATGATGACGGCCGGGATTTGTTTTTTGAAGGCATTTGTGCCATGGGATTTATGTTCGACGGCGTTTGTGCCTTGCAATTTGTGTTCGAAGGCGTTTGTGCCTTGGGGTTCAGACTTACGATGACGGTCGGGATTTATTTTTTTGAAGGCGTTTGTGCCTTGGGATTTGTGTTCGAAGGAGTTTGTGCCTTGGGATTTGTGTTCGAAGTCATTTGTGCCTTGGGATTTCCGTTCGAAGGCGTTTGTGCCTTGGGGTTCGGACTTACGATGACGGCTGTGATTTGTTTTTTTGAAGGCATTTGTGCCTTAGGATTTGCGTTCGAAGGCGTTTGTGCCTTGGGGTTCCGACTTACGATGACGGTCGATATTTGTCTGCTGGGGATATGTATTTTTGTACGGGCTTACAAGGATTGCCGTTTGACTTTTGTCCCCTGGGGAGAGGGGGTTCGGGCTTACATTGATGGCCAAGAATAATTTTGCCCCTTAGTTGGGTCGAGATCCGGGCTTACGGTGGCGGTCGGGAAAAGGTTTGGGCTTACGTATGACGGCCGAGAATAATTTTGCCACTTAGTTGGGGTGAGATCCGGGCTTACGGTGGCGGCTAGGAAAAGGTTCGGGCTTACGTATGACGGCTGAGAATAATTTTTCCACTTAGTTGGGGTGAGATCCGGGCTTACGGTGGCGACCGGGAAGTTTATCTTGGAGGGTGAGGAGTATGAGGCCTTCGTCAGGCGGAAGCTGAGGACACCTCAGGTGTTGGCGAGGGAGATGCGGACTGGTTCGTCGCGTCCTCAGGATGTTTCGGTGCCTAGATCGGATTTCACCTATGTCTGCGGGGACTCTAAGAGGAGGGTATCGGTGCCCTTCCCGGAGCAGGTTCCTGCTGCCTACCGGGTTGATCCAGATGCTGCGGTGAGTTTGTTTACTCTTTTCCTTCTTGGCATCTTGTCTTTTCCTTTGTTTATCTCTTTTGTCGAGTACTTCTTTAACTCTTTTGTTGAGCATTTTTTGTTTGTTGTGCAGGTCTCGAGGCGGACTGTCGATGTGATTACCCGCCAGTATCTGGGGTTGAGGGCTTTCACGAAGAAGCTCTTGAGGAGGATGTCCTGCGGGTCATCGCGGAGTGCAGCGGCTTTCGAGCCAATGCCTTCGAGGAGGTCCGTAGATACTCCTTCTTCAAGGGCTGAAGCGGACCCACAGCCTGAGATGCCGACTCGGGAGCGGCATAGCTATGAAGCGGGAACCTCTTCGGAGGGCCGGGGGACGCGAACGCTTCATCAGTTCTTCCCTCCATCCAGTGCGCAGGATGAGGGTTCGTCCTCATTTCCCTTCTTTGATCCTTTTGCCGGCATTACTTCTTCGGACTATCTCGAGTACTCGATAGGGATGGCAACGGATCGGGTTCGGATCGGATCAGACCTGATCCGAATCCGATCCGATCACAATATGCCTCGATTCGATTCGATCCGAAACTACTTGTACCGAGCCCCGATCCGAACCCCGATCCGATCCGAGACATTAAAAAAAAAAAAAAAAGACAATAAACCAAACTGTAATTACAAAATCAGCAGTTCAGCACCTGTTTTAAAACAAACCATACAACAAATTCCAAAACTAAGAAATGTTTAATACAAACCACACAACAAATCCCAAAACTAAGAAATATTTAATACAAACCACTCCAAATAAATTCAAAATTTTCAGTCAAACTTGAAACTTATGGCAATCATCTTCTGCTAGTTGACATTTATTTTTTCCAAGAGATTGAAGTGTTGCCAGAGACAATATCAAATACATCCTGGGGCCAGCTATCATCTGTAAGGCTAACATCATATGCCGTCCTGAAATGCACATGCAACATGAGCAAATAATTTGATGGGGGCATGTAACATTAGTGGAAAGAAACCGTCTTAAATTAAGTACACAAAAGAAAAAACAAAGATTAACAATCATATATGCTAGAAGTATATAATAGGCTTTCACCATATCACACAGAATGGTAGAAGGATAATTGACTTAGTTAATCCCAATGAAATATGAAAAGTATCAGAGTCATCTGAAGCCATCATTATATATCATTACAGGAGCTAAAAAATTCATTTTCTCTTTCGAAAAATGACATATATGCAATATGAATTGGAGAAGAAAATCATAATGGCCATTTGAAGCTTACTATATCATTCACTTATGAAAGAACAAAATCATAGCAGAAGATGATTGCCATAAGATTCCCGACTAAACAGAAGTCCACAATGGTAATAAAACAATCCAAATAAATGCTAATAAAAATTTAACTTTTAAAGTACGTTATACCTACTCAATCACTCTCAACGTCATCAATGCAAGTTGCCAAGTTCCGCTCATCCTCAACCATCAAAGAAAGTTCTTCATAGAAAAAGAGTTCAAGTTAGTAAATAATATTAACAAGTTGCAAAATATGAAAATATAGCAAATTCAAATAGTTTACCCTTGTGTTCATTTCGAAGCCAATTTTGAGTGCACATCAATGCTTCCAAGGTAGGAGCAAATCTACTCTGATGGGGGCTAACAATTCTTCCACTTGTGCTAAAAACCGACTCCGATGCAACACTTGTAACCGGAATAGCAAGGATGTCCCTAGCAATTTTTTGTAGAATTGGAAATTTATTACCATTCATCCTCCACCATCCCAAAATATCGAACTTGGAAGACCTTAGTACCACTTTTTCTTCCAAATAATGATCTAGTTCCGATTTTACACCCGCTTGACTAGAAGTGGTACTTACGAACATGTCATAATCCGAAAGAGAGTCATTTGCATTACCCAAAGATTTGGAAGAAGATGTCCCACACACAACACTTTCATTCCCAAGTCCCTCACTTTTACTTTGGTACTCATTCAACAAATCATAACAACGATTCCGAATTTTATCAATCTCAATGAAAGCCAAATCACCATAAATACGTGGCAAAAAAAAATCAAGAAGCTTCAACTTATATCTTGGATCTAAAACACATGCAATCCCTAGAATTTCATGACATTTACCCCAATATTTATCATACTTTTCAAGAATTCTTTTCGCCATATCCGAGATAACGATTTCAAAATCATTAACCCAAGTATTTAATGCCAATTTGATATCACAAACTTTTACAAAAAACTCGTTAGCCGTAGGATAAGAAGTTCCCAAAAACATTACCGTTACATCATAAAACAACTTCAATCTCTCGTTAATTTTTTCCGTTTTTCTCCAATCTTCCTCACTCGGTAAACAATTATATGATCGTTCTTTTTATTTCAATCTTGGAAATACAGCTTTATACAACAAGGCCATTTTAAGCATAACATAAGTTGAATTCCACCTAGTCGGACAATCAAGAGTCAAACACTTAGTCTCTTTAATTGATAGATGACGGGCCGTTTCCTCACATTTTTGAATTCTACCTCGAGACCCTATCCAAAAAAGACACTATTTCTCACCTTTTCAACCTCACTTTTAATGACTTCTAAACCATCTTTAACAATCAAGTTCAAAATATGAGCACAACAACGCATGTGAAGCATATCGCCCCTCATCATTAGTGTGTTAGGATCTAATCTATCAATAATCTTGTCTAACATGGCATCATTAGAAGTTGCATTGTCAATGGTGATTGTCAACAATTTACTATCAACATTTAAATCCATTAAAGCTTCAACGAGATTGTCCGTAAGGATATCACTGTTATGTGGAGGAGGAACATAAATAAACCTAAATTAAATACAATGAAAATAAATTTGTTATAACCAAGTAGACAAAAATATATGCAACTAAAAGTAAAAACATAGTAAAAATCAAGCAAACCAAAATTTATGCAAGTAAATTAAATTGTACCTTAGTAGCCGACTTTGCAAAACCCACTCAGAATCAATATAGTGAGCGGTAACTGACATGAACCATCTCTTGGTTGGCCTTGCACTCCACATATCCGTGGTAATAGCAACTCTAGACTCCAAACTATGTAACATCTCAACCATCTTCTCTCTCATAGAATGATAAATCTTCAAAATATCACTCTTTAATGTATTTCTTGTAATGGTTCCAAACAACGGTTGGAGGCTTGTTGTGAATGAACGAAATCCCTCATGATTAACCATGCTCAATGGATATTCGTGTAATACAATCATATTGGCAAGTTCATTCCTTGACACATTTTTATCAAAAACAAATGGACGATATTGCATCGTACCATCTCCTTTTTTTCTCCACACCTTGCAACAACATTTGTCCAACATCTCTATTCTTTATCTTTCTACACCTCTCTAAGTGATTTTTCAAATGACTAGTACCCTTTGAACTTTCACCAACTAGATGTTCATGGCAATGGTTACAAATTGCAATAGCACCCTCCTTCGTTACTGTTTTAGTCATCTCCTTCCAAACCATAGACCTTAATTTCTTAGTAGTTCAAGCTTTCTCACTCACAGTCATAGAAGGATTCGAACCAGTTGTAGTCTTGCTTGCAACACTTTGAGAGGCATCACAATCTTGGTTCAGAGGTTCATTATTGTCTTCACCATCATCAATATTAATTGTATTCCCTTGATCAACCTCATTAGACATCTATCAAATTAAAAAAAAAGAATTTAGTAAGAACATCACAATTTAGAGTATAAAGTTAACAAATTTGGTATTTTTTTTCAAATTAAAAAAAAAAAGAATTTACTTTGAAAAATGCAAACTGCATTTTGAAGTCCAAAATTTGGAGAGATTCATATTGGGAAAATGTATATTATTATAATATTTATCAAAAAACTTATCTGTCTTTAATTGAAAAAAAAAACTACCGAATTTGGAGAGATTCATATTGGAGAGATTCACAAACTTGGGTCCTGATGTTTCACTTATTCAAAATTTGGAGAGATTCATAACTTGGGTTGGGTCCTGATTTTTCTTTTTTAAAAAAAACATCGAAGAATGGTTTAAGGTAGAAATTGAGGATTATAAAACGAAATTAAAAGTTTTAAAGGGAAAAAATCAAGAGAAAGTACCTTGAGAGTTCATCGATCGGAGTTTAAAGAAATTGAGGGCCGCTGTTGCTGTGCTGCAGAGAGAGAGAGAAGGAATAGATGATCCAGAGAGAGGCGCAGGGAGGAGAGGAGGTCGTTGGTGGCTGGAGAGTGAGAGGAAGAATGGTGCGGCATCGGCGTAAGGGGCTGGGGGAGTGAGCGGCGCTGAGAGTGAGAGCTGAGAGAGAGAGAGGGGCCTTGGTTGGAAACTTGGAATGAATGAAAACCTAGGTATTTTTTTCTTTATATATTAAGACTTAAATGTAAATTTAACAAAACATGAGGGGTATAATTGAATATCAAAACCCTAATAAAATGGATCGGATCGGATCGGATCTCGGGTCGAATGCATTTCGGATCGGATCGGATCGGGTTCAGATCGGATCATACCATAAACCGAACCCGATCCGAAATCCGATCGGATCGGGAAAATTTCTGCCAAATCCGAATTTTTCGGATCGGATCGCCTTCGAAACGGATCGGGTTCGGTAAAATTGCCATCCCTAGTACTTGATCGAGGAGGGGGTCGAGCTTTCCGACGATGAGGAGGTGACCGCCAGATTTACCGGGATGCAGGGGTTCCCATCGGGCGATGGTGATGGTGATGACTCGGAGTAGGACTCCTTTCTTTTTTTGTTTTTGTATCTGTAGAATAGCAAACATTTGTATGTATGGACAAAGTATTATGCTATGCAATGAATTATTTATATGTAATTCCGTGGGGACTGGCCTAGGAATTGGTTCTACTTTTTATTCTTATTTTTGTGCACGTTGCATGAGCTTGGAAATACATTTATGTTTAGTGTATGGGGGCTGGAAACAACTTTGGTAGACTTTTTGAGCTGTCGGGTGCAAAATCCGGCTGCGGGCAGCAACTGTTTTGTGTTTGCTGAAAAATTTAGCTGGGGTGCAAAGAGGTCCGTACAGATCACTCTTGCTGTTGGTGTAATGCCCTAAGCTATAATTATGTTTAACTTGAACCGTTATGTATCATATTTATCATTTATTATAGAGCATGTTTATTCTGTTCATTATATGTTTGCATGTTTATTATATTGAACTGCGTCCCTAGTTGTTATGAACAACTAGTATAAGTTGGTAATGGATAATCATGGAGACGATTATATGCATGGAGATGCACATTACACTTATGGATACTTGCTAGAGAACAAGTATTGGACATGACCTACTTATGAGATTTATGACATGGTCTGTTGTCATGATTAAATCTCATGATAGTCGTGTAATTGAATCCTTTGTACCTGAGATTATCATTGTCTTCCACATGGTGAAAATCGTGTTTGATATAGTCTAACACTATCTTTAATCGGATAGCAATAAGGGCTATGTTGGCACGATTGGATTCATGTAGGGAAGAATGATAAGTCAAGATGGGATTTGTCCCTCTTATGAAGAGAGATGTTTGCTTGGGCCCCTTGATGAAATGTGTGGCCACACTCAAGTGATTTGATAGAGATCAAATGCATTTGGATTATCAGCATATTCGAAATCGAGAAAGCATTGAACGAGATGAGTTGACCTAGACCATAACTCATGTTCAATTGGACATCGTGGACAAAGGGATTGTGACATTTGATCTATCGAGGAATTAAGCTTTGATGTTATATTAATTGGGTGGATATAATGGTTTGCTTGAAACCACTTATGTCTTGTGAGATCATGTTTTGACTCACTACCAACATAATATAATTCCTTTTGGGTCACACACAAAAGAAAGAATTTGATTCTGGCTGAAACTTGGATTTCTGGCTTGGTCTGTAGTGCGGCATACCTTGCCTAGAAAATTGATATTCTGGCTTGTTATACCGCGCGACACACTTAGTCATGAGGGACGACTCATCACGTTCTGTCCAAGTCGTGCCTTGTGAAGGGACGAAAGAATCAGAGAGTTGTCCATTGGGGACGACTTCTGCCCTGTGGGACGAGTCGTGCTCACGTCTCTTGCCCTCAGGCACGACTCGTGCCCCATTGATCTGGCAACCTGATTTACTGGCTTGAAGTACCGTGCGACAGAGTTATCCAATGGCTTGATACATAGCGCGACAAACTTATCCAGTTCGTACGTGTTTCCTTGGCTGATAAGGTTTTTGTGTTTGACAAGGATTTAACCCTAAGTGTTAGGGATTTATACCAATGTATAAATAGAAATCCGTGTGCAGCCAAAAATTTACTCTCTCTCTCTCTCTCACATATCATTGTTCTAGGTTTATGAAACTCTGGATTGTGATTTTGATTTTGAATCAAAAGGCTCCCAAGTGTTTCGGCTTTGATTATTGAATATTGATTCAATAATCAAGAAGATCATCTAGCAATCCTACAAGAAGAGTTCTTGGTTCGTTCGCGTGTGGATCACCATTAGAGGGAGGTTGCTTTATCTCCTAAGGCTTGAAGCTCCATTGTTGATTTCATCACCAAGTTTGAAGAAGGAAATTAGAAGATTCGACATCAAAGTTCAAGGCTTGAATTTTGAGATCTACTTTGACAAACTAAATCGCATTCAAGGTATGTAATTCTATTTCATGTTTTTCTAATCTCTTCATGCTAGACGGATCTAAGGGCTAGGGTTTTGATGTTCTTTGTTAAACTTCCGCTGCGTTTGTAACCCCAAAACCCAACAGTGGTATCAGAGCCATGTCTTACCATGATTAGGATTGAAATTGGCATGCTAGATTTAATGTGATTAATTGTTATCCATGCTATATGAAATAGATCTAGATTTTATGTGTTTTGTTTTATGAAAACAAGTACTCCCTCCGTCCAAGTTAATACTTCACACTTACTGTTCACACAGTTTTTAAGGAAAAAAATAATGATATAATGTTGTGAGTGTAAAAGTAAAATAGGAGAGAGAATGAGTGGAGGGAATAGTAAATTATAATGGTGTTGTGAGTATTAAAATAATGTAGGAGACAAAGTGTGAAGTATGTAATTGGACGCCCAAAATAGAAAGTGTGAAGTATGTAACTGGACGGAGGGAGTATATATGATATGCCATGTTCATGATTAATGATGGATTAATTTGATTAGTTTATCACATAGGTTATTGATCTATTAATATGATTATTTAGATTTGTAATTTCTCAAAATTTAAATCAAAGTGTTTGTATGAAATTTTGTGAAGCCCTATATTCATGATTATGTTCACATGAGATCTACGTTACAACCATACGATGTTTGTTATAATGTGAAAACCTTCTAAATATTTAAGTCTTATGCCATTCCTTGATTAGTACACTTGTGAAATTTTAGGGTATTTTGATGTAGTTTCAGCTCACTTAGGTGCATCATTATATCTTAATTTGTGATCAAGATGAGATTATGGTTGATGTAGTTTTGGCTCAGTCAGGTGCATCGTTTCGTGTCTCATACGTTTGAAAAGGGTTTTGACTTAATTGATGCTTTCAAATGAGATTTGAACCAAGACATAGATGAGATTTAAAACATGTTTTTTTGACATATGATTGATGTCTAAGGAAATCTCATAAAATATCTAAGAGTCATATAGAGATATGATTGATGTTTCTACCTAAATAGCTTGATTTCGAGCATTAGCTCAGTTAAACCGGAATTAAGTGAAATATGGATCTTAGCCTACTATGATTATATGATACATGTTTATATTTGAAGGTATATAATATAGTGGGAGTATTTATGAAATACATTATTTGCTCTTAGATGATAAATGTGTTGATATTGATATATGCTTATATTGTTTGCATATTTTATTGTAGAATGACTACTCACAATAATCAACCCCTGTCACTGCGATCAGTCCTTGAGAAGGACAAGCTTGAGGAGAGCGGTACTGTAAGTACCCAAATCTGGCTCATGCCTTTTGGTTAAGTCTTCCGGCAATTCCCCGAACTTTCCTAAAGTTCAGGTGCAATTCGGGAACTTTCCCAAACCTTCCAAGGGTTGAAGGACTTGCTAGGAATTAAAATTCCAAACAGTCCCTCACTGGAAGGGAGTTTCTAGGTGCCACATTGCATGGTTCTAGAAACAGGCTGAGTCACCAAAGGATAATGCCGCACGGCTTCATTAGCCAAAGGTTAATGCCGCACGGCTTCATTAGGAAACACAAATTAGCCTATAAATAGAAGCCTCCTCTACCCATTTTGATATACAATTTTGAGCACTGTTACTCTGCCCAACTGAAACCACGAATTTCCAGAGATCAAAACTCACTAAAAATCACCTCCCTCCTCTCCAAAATCCATCCAAAGCCACTCCTTCCTTAGGAAAATCCCAAGGGAGATAGAGGAAAATCACCATTGGTAATCTCTCCTTCCTTTCTCTTTGAAATATACTTGTTATATTGTCATATTGCTTACTTGCTATTTATCTTGCCATTTATTGCTATTATATGTGATTTATTGTCATAAAAATCAAGTCTTTACCATGTAGACATAACATCCCCCTTTCCCCTAATCACATATGATTCATGGAGAATTCATCCCAAGGATGAACAAGGGTCCACAAGTAGCTTGTTCTAGGGAGGATTCGTCACATGATGATGTGAAAGATCTCCCTTTTATTGCATAAAAATGTCATCTTTACATAAAAATGTCATCTTTATTATCATTATGTCATTCCCACTCCCTTGACCTTGCTTCCAAGTATTGTCCACCTAAAAGGTTCTTAAAGGACATAGGAAAGCCTCAAAGGTCTTCCCTTTACATCCATAGTCTTAGTTTTCATAGTGTTAATTACACTCATTTCCATAAAATGCAATCTTTACTTTCCAATGCAACTCCCCCATGTCCCTCATTGTTGGATCACTCTCCAAGAATTGTCTAGTGACCTTCCTAAGGCAGAAAAAGACATAGGATGAGTATAAAGATCCAATCTTTATACCCCTCCCCTTAGTCCCTTTGGTACTTGAAGCATCCCTTGGGGCGGATCGGTGTAAAGGTCTCATCTTTACATCATTTCCTCCATTAAAGGTGCCATAGTTGAAGTCCCTTTAGAAGTGAATGAACCTAACCACCTACATCTCCGATCATCACTTGAGACGAGCATAAACGTCCCTACTAAGCTCAAATCGTCTCAAGATGTAGGATTGATGGGCAAAGGTCCTTCCTTTCTAAAGAGCCTCATTCTTGGACTATAAAAAAGGTGTCCCTATTTCGATCACATATGACCAAAGGTCACTTAATGATGATCATAATTCCAAGATGAGCACGGGATCAAAATCCCGAACACATAAAAATCCAAGGAATCCCGAGCGATAACCAACTCAAATGGTTTATACGTCCGGAAGACGACTTGGCACATTCCCTCCGTTTTTAAATCACACACACACGAGAGCACAAAACAAGCACGAATATTGGATCTAGGACGACTTGCTTCGGCAAGGCTCCTTGGGTGAACGCCAAACGTTCTTCCCAAGGAGTAACTTAACCTCCGGACCCTATTCCTTTTTTTCAAAGTTTTGAGGAAATCAAAATGGCGTGGCGACTCCGTTTTTCAATTAAACCGGATGTCTTCAAACCGATGTGAAGCGGTGACCCCTTCATACGAGAAAGCGGTTCAAAACAAAAAACCCGCGATCTTGGGCCCACATTCACAGTTTGGCGACTCCACTGGGGATTTCAATAAGCTTTTTTTTTAATAAAATAAATGAAAAAAATGATACTCAGTATATAGGTGGAAACCATTAAATTTCCTCTTCAACGCCTCCTTGTGGAGTGGGGGATAAATTATGGTAGAACAATGCCACGTACCGGTATCATTTCAAAAAAGAAAAAGCTTTTGTGGGTTAGCCTTCCGCATCGGATCTAATTTTCGTGCTTGTTTTTTCTTTCATTATTTTTGCATGCATCTTGGTTTTTGGGATTGTGCATATTCTGAATACTGAACAGGAAGCTTTCTGGAGCTGAAAAAGGTGCCAAAATGTTTGGGGAAATAGCCTGGAAATGAAAAAAATTGGAACCTGGAAAACTGCTTGACCCAGCCGTACGGCTTGATCTGCCTGGATCATAGCCGGGCGGCTTCTTTGGGCAGTTCCACCAGGACACTTCTGAGGTTAATCTGGCAGCTTTGGCAGCTTGGGGCTATTCAGTTCCAAGACTGACCGGGCTCCAGAAAATTTACGTGCTTACTTGCTGCATTTCCCCCGTCCCGAAAAATCATTCCTTTAAAACACATTTCTGAAAATCTCTGTTTTAACTCAAAAAGGAACATTTTTAGGAGGCCGCACACTATGCGCACCATTTATATCCTGTACACTTTGCACGCACATCCTTTTAACCCGGGGTGGTTGTTCAGCTGCAGTCACGGACAGCATTACGATGCTCCCGGGCGCGCACGGAATCATCCCAAACTCCCCATGGCAGCCAGTGTCGACCAATGCACTAGTCCGTGTCACACATTTTAAAACCGTGACTTTTTTTGGTTGGTTTTTGGTTTAGACCGTGTCATATAGCCTCATTGCATACCCCCGTAAAGGTCAAACCTTAGCCCATGTCGAAAGTCAAGATCCTTCGCGCAAGCGAAACTCTGCCGAAATTCCGCCAAGGAAAAAGTGGCAGAATCTTGAATCCGGTATTGACTTTGACTTTGACCCGCACGGGACACGTAAAGGTCAAACCCTAGCCCATGTCGAAAGTCAAGATCCTTCGCGCAAGCGAAACTCTGTTGAAATTCCGCCAAGGAAAAATTGGCAGAATCTTGACTCCGGCATTGACTTCGACTTTGACCCGCACGGGATACGTAAGAGTCAAGCCTTAGTCTGTGCCAAAAATCAAAAGATCTTTCGCGCGAACGAAGCTCTGCCAAAATTCCGTCAAGGAAAAATTGGCAAGATCTTGACCCGGTATTGACTTTGACTCGCGCAACGTATGCAACAAAGCTCAATGTGACACCGTGTCATTTGACTTTTACCGTTCGACCCATGCCTATTATTTTCTTGGACAATGCCAAAGTCAAAACGTCAATCGCGTAAGCGAAACTCTGTCGAAATTCCGTTAAGGCTAAAAGACGAGACTTTCCCGGCATTGCCTTGACTATAATCCGCATCGCTCGTGCGTTAAAAGTTCCTATGACCCACTAGACCCTAGGAGAGTTCTTCTCTCTCGGTCGATGGGATCCGCGTGCCCTATAGGACCCTCGCTCGGGGCTGTCCACCCTGGGAGGTCGAAATACAGGTGGAAAACGAGGGGCTTATAGACGTAGTGACGGAACCCACTGATCCAGGATCTAGAGTAGTTGCGAATAAGAAGGGTAACCCCTTTTCCAACTAAATAGAAATAAACAAAAGACACTGTTTTAAGTAAACTGGAAGATTCTTAATTTGCATATTGCTTGAGCCTTCAGCCTAAACACCTACCCCAGAGTCTAAACCTTACCTATCCCTTTCCCGCAGCGAGAAAGAAGTGGGTGAGAATACCGGGTCAGCAGCTTATCAGTGCAGAGATCTCAGATAGTTCATCAAAACCGTCAGCTTATCAACCCAGGGTTTAGAATGGCCGGTGTGGTAGCGAACAATGGTGGTAACCAAGTGCCTGGAGGGGTCATCCCAGCTCAGCCCAGACCCCACATTTGGTATGATGTTTATGATTGTGATGAATGTTTGGAAGATGCTTACCAAGACTGGATTAACTAAGATGCTCCCTCAAGGAAGAAGAAGAAGAAGTCCACGCAACAAAAGCTGAAAGAAAGGTACGAAGCTGGGGACACGAGTGTAGGAACTCTGGGAGAGCCCTCGGGCAAGTTCGACTATTATGTCAGCTACGCCAAGGAGCCCACTTAGGAGCCGATCAGCCAATACAATATCCAACCCAACAATCCCATCGTCATTGATCCTCTGGAGGCAGAGAACTCTAAATTCGTAGCCATTGTTAAGTTCAACGAAAAGCTAGCAGATCTGGAGGCAGAATACAAGACTCCCATAGAACACATGGTTAATTAAGGCAGAATCAAAGTTTCACCCAAAGAAGACTTTATTATTATCATCCAACCCTCCTGTTGGCTATACAGATAAGGCTGTGGTATCAAAGATCAGCAGAGAGAAGATGACCTACCAGCAGTGTCTCGACAAGATGAATCAGACCCTCCAGTCAATGAGTCCAGTTGTCACGGATGAGCTTACTGAGAGATTGCACCAGTCTTCTCTGGATCCCCTCACCATCTTTCCGAGACACCAACCTACAAATGATCCTGGACAAGCTTTTGATCAGTTTGAGGTTTCCAGCTTTCTGAAGACCGTCGACAAGAGTGCTTCTCCCCAGGGCAGCAGCTAGAGCCGTCAATTTGGGTCGAGCCTGTCGGGCCAGCCCGCCCCGCCATGTAATAGGGGTGGGTTGGGTATTAAAATTCTTAACCCAAATAAAAGTGGGTCATTTTGGGCTGGCCCAAACGGATGCGGGCCAAACGGGTTTGGGGCGGGGCGGGCCAACCCATCCTCTCTTTTTTTCAGCTCCAGCTTGTTGTGAGTACGCCAATCCAATTCACAACCCAATAAAAGTGCCTTTTACTCAATGAAATTGCACTAGGGGGCATTTTGGTAAATTTTCGGTCCATTCCGAGACTTCCGGGAACTTTTTATAAGTTTCCCGTGAAGAAAGTACTTTTAAGTCTTTTCTCCGGGCAAAATGACCAATAGGGAATTGTTTGTTTTGGACCTAGGGGGAATTAGCTCGAAATGTTCCAGAAACGGTTATTGGCTCGTCCCGTCGTACGCCAGAATGAGCCACGGAAAGTCAAAGCAAGGGGTCGTACGACATAATAAATCAATTCCCACTCAACGTTAAATAAAGATTTTCTGTCATTTGGAAAGGGGGGCTTCTCTCACTACTTTCTCTCTCTAGGCGGTTTTCACCAGACTCACTATCTCTAATCGCCAAGCTTCCTCACCCATCTCTCTCCGGCCAAAGCAATCGCTCCAACACCCTTCTCCCACCGCCGTTCCACCACTACATCATCCTCCTCTCAGCGTCTTCATCTCTTCCACCTAATCCCAGCCACCAAATTCTCCACCTCCCATAGAATCTCTGCCACAATCGCCCATCACCGAGTTCTCTCTCTCCACCTCATACGGCGACCCAATCCCCCTTCAATCCTTCCTCACTGTTCTCCTCTCTCCGACGACAGTGATAATCATTTTCCCCACTTCAAATCTCCCCAAAATTACCATCGCCGTCTCCCCTGTTTCCAGACCCTAAACTGTTCACCACCACCGTTCCCCAACAACGCCAATCACAGCCATCACCATTTCCCTCATTCCCCCCAAAACCGTCGAGAATTTCTTCTCCGTTCCAGACCCTAAGCCTGTTAACCATCACCAATTCACCAACGATTTCCGGCCATCTCACCTACTAGCTCCGACCCCTGTTCAGACCCCTTAGCGTTACGCTGCTAAATTCATTCCAGCCTTGAAGCTTCACAGTGAGCTCGAGCTCTCTCTCTCCCTGAAGCTGAGTTAAAGACTCTCCATACCGACTTGGTATAGAGAGTGTGCATCTACAAGGGTAACGATCCAATTTTATTTCTCTCTCTTCACAGTTGTTCATGGGTATTGCCGTGTTTGGTATTGTTATTCAGGCTAGAACCTGATTGAATTGGCATTGATATAATCTCATGTTATTCCCAGTATGATTTGATCTGTATGCTTGAGTATTTGTTTGATATTATTCGTCTAAGCACCAAGTAGAGGGTGCATCAATCATATTCATTCTCTCATATGTGTTTATTCATATCTAGGTGATAATATTGTCTCGTTGCAATTATACATTTCCGTCTCTGCAATCTAGTTGTTACCTGTTGTGGGTATTTTTCAGCATGGTAACATCTTCAGTTGATCCTGCATATCAAGATGTCATTCCACTGTAAGTATCGTTTTAAAAAATTTATTTATTTAATATTTTCTAATATCTGTATTCTTATTTTCCAGTAATTAAGAGAGAAATACGGGATATTTTCCACTCACGTTCAACACATCTTCAACGGCAAGGACGAATTGGTCTCACGGAGGTTGAGGAGGATAAGCTTCTATCCCGAGATTGTAGGAACCGTATTTGACTTATTCATACTTACTTATATTTAAGGGGAAATGGAGACGGAACATACATACTCCCATATACGCACACACTTTACACACAAGCTATTTGTAATCCTCTCCATTATCTTCCAAAGTTGTATTTGTGTTCATCATAGTGAAACTTTTAAGGTTGGAGACCTAACTCCCGGGGTTTTTTCCAAAGAGGTTATCACCTCTAAGGTTTTCCTCGTTAACAAATCGTGGTGTTATTGTTTCTTTTCTTGCTTTTGTTCCATATAATCGAATTCCACAGTCCCCTTCTTATTGTTTAATCCACACACTAGTTAAAGTTAAGATTCAACTTTATTGTTTTTTTCTACCAAAACAATTTGGCGCCCACCGAGGGGCCTCGTGGTTTATCGGTTATTTGGATCATTTCCTAAGCAAATTCATTATGTCTGCACCCTCCAATGTATCCGCCGCCGGCAAGAGTCCTGTTGTTGCTCCAACATCAGGAGGTAGAACCAGCTTGTTGCCGCCACCTCCTCAGACCGGACCTCAGCAAACTCAACCTACGAAGACTCCACAAAAGGGAACGACCTCTTCCAATGTAGATGCTGACATCCGGAGTATCCTGACCAATTTGAATCGAGGTCGGACCAACAAGACAAAGAATTCGAAGGTGTGGCCGATTCCATGATTAAGATGCGTAGAAGATCAACAGTTCATCACATCTCGGCTTGACAACATATCGCCATTACGTGCGAGGAACCTCAACTTCGACAACACCGAAGTACCTACACTTCAGAGTGAATTTATTCCAATGGGTAGTCCGCCTCAAACTCGTCAGCTGACATCCTTAATGATGTCAACATCTTTGCCCGGGGACACCCTGATGACGCCACCTTCTGCAGGATACACTCAATTCATCCCATTCATCGACAACACAACCTGCCACAACTACTACAGACAACTCTGGTTTGCTAAATAATTTTTTCAATAATAATAATTTCAATCGTATTCCTATGGCTGACCCTTTTGCAGGAAACCCACTAGCCAAACAGATGCAGGATCTCAAAGAACTGATAATGAACATGCCAGGCGTAACTCCTCCAATCCAACTAGTGACTCAAAACTGCTACAGTCAATCCCGGTTTGTCCCAGCAATTGCGAATGTCGACATCCCAAAGCGATTCAGTGTACCATCTATGAAGTTGTACGACGGTACCACGGATCCAGAAGAACACGTTGCCCACTATCAAGAAAAGATGGACATCATCCATATTCCTCTTCAATTCCGGGAGGCTTGCTTATGCAGGGGATTTGGATCAACCTTGTCTGGACCAGCCCTCAAATGGTTGATTAGGCAACCTCTAGGTTCAATTGGTTCTTACGCCCAGTTTATCAACATGTTCTATAACCAATTCTCATGCAGTCAACAATTTGAAAGGTTGACAAGTGATCTCTACAATGTGACCCAGCAGCCTAATGAAACCCTAAAGGACTATGTCCACTGGTTCAATAAGGAAGTGCTAGAAATTCCCAATCTTGACATGTCGACAGCCACAGAAGCATTCAAAATGGGGCTGAAGAAGGATTCACAAGATACCGAGATTTGGTGATGACTCCTTGTAAGCGGTTGGAAGAAGTCGGGAAGCGGGCGGTGAGATTCATAAGACTGGAGGAAGATGAGCTGCGAAGATCGAAATCCTCATCCAAGATGCCGACATATGACAACCCCGACAGAAAGACCGAATCATCTCATCGCAGGAACAACCGTTCCAGTCCTTATCCGAGAATTGACACTAGCAAAATTAATTCAATAGACGGTGAGGATGAAGATAATGATAATGTGCCTAACATTTCTGATTATTGTTTCTCTGTTGACATTTCGTATACTCGTGCAATGGGCAACCTTGGGGACAAAGCCAGATGGCCAAAGAAGACGGATAAAGCCACGGGATGGCGTGACAAATCAAAATGGTGCGCTTACCATGAAGACTTTGGACATGTCACCGAAGATTGCATCGCATTAAGAAAGGAGCTCAGTTACTTGCTCTCGAAAGGACATCTTAAGGAGTTCTTGGGATCCGTAAAGAAGAAGGCCGAAAATGTGGAAGCTCCTCGTGAAGCCGAAAGACCGATCTCTCCCCGGCAAGACCAACAAAGGTGATTAATTTCATTAGTGGAGGTTCGAAATATGTGGAACATCCTATTACGCTACAAAACGACATGCTAAGGAGTCAAAAAAGGAGAAACCGGAAAGACTGCCCGGGATGCCGACACCTTGCCGGGATCCGATCACCTTTGATGAAAGCGATCGAGATAATTTGCTTTGGAACCCCATCGGCGACGGTCTAGTTATTTCCTTGCAGATCGCCAACCGTACAATCCGGCGCATCCTAGTTGATGGGGGGGTAGCTCATTAATCTTATCATGTTGGGCACCCTTAAAGAAATGAACATCCCGTAATCGGAGATCATTAAGAAATCCTCGATCTTGGTAGGCTTCAGCGGTGAAGTCAAAGAAATGGTGGGGAGATAAAGCTTCCAATATACTCGAAGGGTCTCAATACCATGGAACGATTCGCGTAATTGGATTGCGCAACCTCTTACAATGTCATTCTTGGAAGACCGTGGATTCATGGAATGAAGGCCGTACCCTCCACTTACCATCGATGTGTGAAGTTCCCAACACCTTGGGGTGTCGCTAAGATTTACCTGTGATCAACGGGTGGCCAAGGAATGTTACAAAACTTCAATGAAGGCGTCGACATCTCCCAGAAACAAGCATAGCAATTACCAAAGAAAGTACGTGAAGTCCTGGAAGCCAGGAGGATGATGTGAAAGAAGTATTGCTAGACCCTTCCAACCCGGACATGAAAGTACTTATAGGCACTGACATCCCACCAGAAATAGAAGAGAAGCTTGTGGACCTATTAAGAAGCAGAATAAAGAGTTTTGCTTGGAAACATGATGACATGACAGCATCGGCCAAAGATGTCATCACTCACAAACTTAACATAGATCCTAGCTTTAAACCAAGTACACCGAAACGTAGGAAGTTTGCGAAACCGAGAAACCAGATCATCAAGGAAGAGGTAGAGCGCCTACTCAAAGCCAACATGATACGAGAGGTCGATTATCCAAGATGGTTAGCAAACGTGGTTGTGGTAGAGAAGAGAAACGGGAAATGGCGAGTTTGTGTCGACTTCACAGACCTGAATAAAGCTTGTCCAAAATATCCTTTCCCTTTGCCACACATAGACTCGTTGGTTGATGCCACTTCCCAGGACATGAGCTCCTCACATTCATGGACGCATCCTCGGGGATTTCAACAAATCCAGATGGAACCATCTCGACCAAAGAGGACACCGCCTTCATAACACCCACAGGTATTTATTGTTATATTGCTATGCCTTTTGGTCTAAAAAATGCGGGTGCAACATATCGAGGCTCACAACAAAATGTTCAAAGATCAGATTGGGGACACAATGGAAGTATACATCGACGACATGGTAGTAAAATCCAAGAAAACCAAAGATCACATAAGCAACTTATCCCGGGCCTTTGACATCTTGGATTGTTTCAATATGAAGCTTAACCTTGACTAAATGCAACTTTGCAATGAGGGCGGGGAAAGTTTACGGGCTATATGGTTACTAAAAGAGGCATTGAAGAGTTTGCCCAGGAACGGATACGTGCTATTATCAATACTGTCGTCACCTCAATCTGTCAAGGACGTCCAAAGATTGACAGAAAGATTGCGCACTCACAGATTCATTTCAAAATCCTCGGATCGATGCAAACCTTTCTATGATATCCTAAGTAAGAACAAGAAGTTCCAAAGTGGGAGAACCAACATGAAGAAGCCTTTCAAGAACTCAAAACTTACCTTTCGACACCTCCGCTATTGGCCAAACCTCGGGAGGAGGAACATCTTTACATCTACTTAACGGTATCGAAGACGGCCTCGTAAGCGCAGTCTTGGTGACGACGAGATGGTAATCGCAACCCATCTACTATATAAGTAAGACACTCTTAGATGCGGAGACCGAGGTATTCTCATTTACGAAGTTAATTTTAGCTTTGATAACTCGCTTCTATTAAATTAAGGCACTATTTTGAAACACATACTATAATTGTATGCACTAACTATCCTATTAAGAATGTTATGAGAAAACCGAGAGATGTCGGGTCGAATGGCAAAATGGTCTGTACAATTAAGCACGTACGACATCAAATATGAGAGGCGCAATAAAATCTCAAGCCCTAGGCGATTTTGTGGGCGATTTTAGTCCAACCATGCAACAAGAGGTAGAATTGGAAGTACGCAACTTCAAGATGATGACATCCTAAAAATTTGGACTCTACACGGATGGTGCCTCTAACATGAGAGGTACGGGTCTTGGAGTTGTACTAAAATCGCCACAAGGGGACATAATACCACAATCCATCGGTTGCAATTTTAAGGCCACTAATAATGAAGCGAGAATATGAGGCATTAATTGCGGGTTTAACGGCGGCCCGGGACCTAGATGTCAAGCATATCCGGTGTTTATAGATTCTCTGCGATTGTTAACCATTACAACGGATCCTACACGAAAAATGCTAAGATGACGACATATTTGGAAATCGTAAAAATTCTTTCGGCGAAATTCAAATCATTTTCTTTGGACCAAATCCCACGAGAAGAAAATTCTCAAGCGTACGCTACGGCAAACTTGGGTTCGGCCTTCAAAAGCATTTCACAAACAAGTATTCCAATTGTGCATATTGACATCCCAGAATTGACCATCTTGAGATGTTCGCTCTAGATGTCGACGTACCTTCTTCTCCAGCTACCTCTTGGACAACTCCTATTATCAAGTATCTCTTAGATGATACGATCCCATCCGAGGAGAAAAATGCTAGAGCCTTCGGGGTAAGAGTATCTAAATATTTACTTATTGATAACCTCTTGTTTAGAAAATGCTGCGAGGTCACTACTTAAGATGTCTAGAAGCGAGATAGAGCCCATCGGGTTCTCAAGGAGCGCATGAAGGACAATGTGGAAATCATACGGGCGTAAGTCCGCATACCAAGGCTCTTAGAATGGGCTATTTTTGGCCCACAATGAGAAAAGACGTCGTCGACTACGCAAAGAAATGTGATTCCGTCCAACGACATGGGGACATCCTACACCCACCAGTGAATTGCTACATCCTATTCTGTCTCCATGGCCGTTTATGGTTTAGGGAATGGACATTGTAGAGAGGAAAATTACCTAGGGCACCAGGTGGAAGAGTATTTTCTTGGCTATGACGGACTACTTTTCTAAATGGGTAGAAGCTGAGGCATACGTACAAGTTCGTGACAAAGAGGTTATATCTTTTATCAAAAGAAACATATTCGAGTCGATTTGGAATACCATCGAGATAATTTGTGACAACGGCTCTCAATTCATTAGTAAGAGAACCCAAGATTTCTTGACATCTTGGGGAGTCAAGATGGTGACATCTTCACCCGTTCACCCTCAAGCCAATGGACAGCGAGAATCTAGCAATAAAATAATCATAAGCAACTTGAAAAAGAGCGGAACCGGAAGAAAGGGTGATGGGCGGAAGAGTTACCAATGGTTCTATGGGGCGATAGGACGACATCTAAGAACGCTCTTTGGGCAAACCCCCTACTCACTTGTATTTGGAACGAATCGGTTATTCCAGCGAAGTCCTTGTACCTACGGCCCGATACGGTTTGTTGACATCGAACATAATAAAGACATCTTGACATATAACTTAGATACCGTAGATGAACCGAGGGACATGGCCAAAGTTCGCATGGCAAAAGATATCAACAAAGGGGTAGCCGCATCTTACAACAAAAACGTAAGGATTAGAAGGTTTCAAGTAGGAGACTTAGTCCTACGTAAGGCATTCCAAAATACAAAGGAGCTCAATGCGGGCAAGCTCGCCCCAAAATGGGAAGGACCCTACCTAATAGATGCACAAAGCCGGGAAAGGAGCATATCGCCTGGCAACCTTGGATGGCCAAATGATACCACGAAGTTGGAACGCCATTCACCTTAAAAGGTATTACATATGAACGAAACCCCCCTTGAATTCATCTCTTCCCAGGTATGGACAAACTTTTATTTATTTATAACCTTTTATTTTTCTATGTACTCTTTCATTATTTTATTGCAAATCAAGATGTCACTAACACACCTTGTGGAGAGGCGTCAACATTAGTTGACGTCCATTATTAACATGTTTTTGTCTTATGAGGTGTTGACATACATACGAGGAGACATGTCAAGAGTACACAAGGAACAACGAATTCTCCTCCGTTAGAGACTGGCCATCTCTTCTCAAGTAAAGGTACACAATCCCTTCTAAGGTTTAAAGAGTTAATTACCTCTTTTTTAAGATGTTAGGTTACCACACCTTCGCCTGGAGCGCAAGATATCTCTTTAGTTGAGGTGTGGGGTGGGCCTATATGGGTAAACTCATATAGCTTACCCATTCCCACTCAGTTAAATGATTTATCTAACGTATTATTCTTATGGTTATGACATATACGTGTCATCTAAAGTATCTACGGGTTATGACATATACATGTCATCTTAAGTACCTACCGTTTTGACATATTGTCATGTCACCTTACGAGCATAACGAATAACCAATACAAAGAGAAATTTCATCCAAAAGAAACAAGCCTTGACATGCTTGAAAACTACTAAACTTTAACTAGATTAAAGTAACCATAAAAATATCCAAGCTACCAACATTAAAGTGCAAAAGTGTTGGACCAACCCAACACGCAAAAGAAATTGTCTTTGGTCCTTATGGACCTATTACATAACCAAACTAAAATTAAAATTGTCTTTGGGATTCCACCCCAGTAAAACCATTCAAAAAAAAAAAAAAAACCAGAACGAAATTATTTTACCTTTTTCAGGTAGCCTCCGCCGCAGATGTTGCATTAGGAGTAACTTCTCCAAACTTCTGCTCTTTCTTATTAAGCATCCTACTCTTTTCCCATCCTAAGAATCATCCCATGTCGCTGTCATGATCATCATCAATCTGCTCAAGATCCTTGGAAGCTTCGTTCGCCTTTTCGTCATGGATCCATTTATGGTTTGTTTTCTCATCGTTCGGGTTCCAATTTACATGCTCTCACTTTGATATTCTTCAATCATTTGGATCCTAGTTTGCGGTCTCATGCACCAGGTCATCCCTAAATGCTTACATTTCCCTTTCATGACTGATGTCGACACTCGCAAGCCTGGACCGCCATTTTAGTATCTCTTCATTCTTGTCTCTGATTTCCAAACCCTTTTCCCTTATTATCCTTGCAGCTTCTTTCAAATCCTTCTCATATTCAACCCTACTCATATCAAAGGTATCGCATTTTTCCCTCCATATCCTGATTTCTTTGGACATTAACTTAGCCATCGAGACAATCTGTCATCAACAAACAAAAAGAGGCATTTTACTAAAATGAAAGAGGATCAATGTACCAATGACTCAAATTAATTCTTACACGATTCTCCAACACGTCTTCTTTCCAAATTTGTTTCTCCACACAGGAGATCTGTTCTACCCTTTTTCTTTTCGGAGTAATCTTATCCGTCTACGGTATGTTCTCTTCCGCTTTCATCTTGCCTTTGTATTTGGCTACAATATCACTCGTCGTGAAGCCAGATCGAGTCACTGCATATAAGGATATATGTTAGAAAAGATTTTATAGAATCGCAAATTCAATAAACATATTGATTCCGGCTCACTTTTTTGGAGAACGTCGCAACTATGTATTGAAGGAGAAGGGATAACAACTGCGCTCTTTGGGGTTACTCTCACCGTAATATAGTAGGAGACGTCAGATTTAGATAAAGATTGGGAGAAGATTTGATGGATATCCAGAATTACGGTTACTAGTTCCTATAAAGACTCTTCCTTTCTAACCGCCTCGTATCCCTAAACCGTCCTATCAAGTAAAGCTGGCGGTTGAGCGTTTAATTAGAGAGAAAAACATTTTGCCTCTTCAGTTGCCTACATAGCCAAATGTTTTTGGGGACAAATTGTTGTGGGTATTTTTCAGCATGGTAACATCTTCAGTTGATCCTGCATATCAAGATGTCATTCCACTGTAAGTATCGTTTTAATATTTATTTATTTAATATTTTCTAATATCTGTATTCTTATTTTCCAGTAATTAAGAGAGAAATACGGGATATTTTCCACTCACGTTCAACACATCTTCAACGGCAAGGACGAATTGGTCTCACGGAGGTTGAGGAGGATAAGCTTCTATCCCGAGATTGTAGGAACCGTATTTGACTTATTCATACTTACTTATATTTAAGGGGAAATGGAGACGGAACATACATACTCCCATATACGCACACACTTTACACACAAGCTATTTGTAATCCTCTCCATTATCTTCCAAAGTTGTATTTGTGTTCATCATAGTGAAACTTTTAAGGTTGGAGACCTAACTCCCGGGGTTTTTTCCAAAGAGGTTGTCACCTCTAAGGTTTTCCTCATTAACAAATCGTGGTGTTATTGTTTCTTTTCTTGCTTTTGTTCCATATAATCGAATTCCACAGTCCCCTTCTTATTGTTTAATCCACACACTAGTTAAAGTTAAGATTCAACTTTATTGTTTTTTTCTACCAAAACATTGCCATTAATTTCATCTCTGTTAACCTCATTGTTGCTATTGGCTTGTCTCTTTAGTCCAGTTGTAAACCTCTGCATATGGCATAGTATGTCACGTGACACAATTGGCCATTCATGGCCCTGTGTCGGGCGACATGCTTAGCCAACTGCAGCAGGTCCCTTTTGCATTTGTAATTTGTTTACCTTGTTGTAATCGGGACGTAGCCCCCCCCCCAAAATAAGTGGCTCACAAGATGTAATTCCATCTGTTTATCAATAAATCATTAATATGCATTTTATACATATTTTGTCTCACACAAATTGCACACACGTTTGAATGAATTTGATGTTGAACAATAGAAAGACTCGTCTATGGACGAGGTGTGTTGGGTGAACTCTCGGTTCTTCCCAACACGTAACCTGACCTCCGAACCCAAATTATCTTTTAAAATAAAAAGGTTTTCAATGTTTTCTTTAAAACGGCATGGCGACTCCTATTTTCAAAATATTATTTTTCGGCGAGCGTACATTCAGTGGCGACTCTGCTGGGGATGTGAAACTTGTTTTTCAAAAAGTGGGTCAAGCTTTCGTGTTTGTTCAATGTCCATTTCATTCATTTGTTGTGTACTTTGTTGTGTGACATTCTATGTGCCTAAAATGCATTTTATGTGCTTTGTTGTATTTGTTCTCCATGTTGTCTGTGTTGCTGATGCTTGGGGGTTGAGTTATTGCTTTGAGCTTGGAGGTTGGGGTTGGCTCTGTTTATTGATTCAAATTCTGGATATAGGGATCCTTATGTCATGCGACATAACTGACCTCATCAGTCCTGTGTCATGCGACATAAGTGGTCACTTTGCAGGAGTTGAACTCTGGTGCAGGCTATGATTGTGGGCAATCCCCATGAGCAAGTTCATGATCATTTGATTATTTTACTCTTTGGGGTGTGTGTGTAATTTTCCTTTTATCTCCCTTTTTTCCAAAATAAAAAATATAAAAAAAACAAAAAAATAATTTTCATAAATAAAGGAATCTAGTCATCCGCACACTACTTCACATAGATCTATAACCCTCGGGTGCGATTGACGACATCGCGGACGGTGATGTATGTCGCCTACGCTTGAGCGCCTAATGTCAAACCTATCCCCCTAGCGCATCATAGGAGGTGCCACACTTTTAAAGCTTACCTAACGGTTGGTTTTGACATGCCATTTTCAAATACACTAAAATGAATTGTTTCAAAATTTATGATAAGGCTTTCATACCTATCCCAAAACCTAGCACGTGTGGGCATGTTGCCAACGCAACATGGTTTCACGAAAGGACATGTCGTTCCCACGGCATGTTCTAACGAGAGATCATGTCGCTTTGTCAACGTGCACCGACGAGAGGTCATGCCGAATTTTTCCTTGAAATTCTTCAGGAATACCCGTTATGCTGCCAGAAATTGGGATTGCTCGTCCGTCCCATAAATGCTTTGGTTTTATTTAGGTATTATTGCCTATTATTAATTTTTAATCAATACATTTGGTGTATTTTTGGATAATGTGTCCCTAGGTTTCCCCAAGGATTAGATTGCGTGAATAAAGGTTTCCCCCTTTTCCAACCGTTCCTAGGACCTAAAAGACATTGTTTTCTACCTGAACATTAATAAGATGTTGAATGAGTCCATCTCCTTCCATACACTTCCCTCTCCCATATCTCCTCAAAGTTACCTATCCTCCGCCTCATACACGTTCTCTCCTCTGCAGTCATGGCAAGTTGGGTGCGTGCTCCGATTCCCCGACACTCGATTGGTCCATATCCCCGAGGGGGAAGCAGTTCAAGTGTCCAAGCGGTTGTTTATCTGATTCGGTATCTGAGATGTTTGGTGCAGAGAAGATTATGGTCCACCAGTCTGGAAGTTCGTATCCCATGGGTCAGGAGAGTGCAAATGGTGTTTCCATCGAAAAGTTGCGAGCTACCCTTGAAGCCGCTTTTCCTTGTGAGCGGGAGGCCCGGTTGCTTGATCAGATTGCTAAAGCCCAGGAAGACGACTTATGAATGACAAAAAGTTTGAGAAGGGTCCTCGCCCCATCAATGTCAACGGTGCTCTTCCCTCCATCCGAGGTTGAATAACTCAATCAGTCTTCGTAGGTTCTAGAATGTCCCTTTCGGACATGAGTCTGTCGAGTCCACTTTGGACCAGTTTTTGCTTTGCAGTAATAAAAATCTTTATTTCTTTTCTTGCTAGACTCGAGACATCACTTGCACACCCATATTACACTTAATTGAAATGGTTTTATTCCACATGATCGCTTGTGCTGCTCAATCACTAATGCATTGAAATGATTAATATTTAAATTAGTCAAAGTGAGAAAATCAACTGATATCTTTCTCAAATTGGGGCTTGCCAACTCCCCATCTTGCATCTCATATGCTCACATCTCTTCATCATCCTCAGCGTTTCGTTGTTCAAAGAATTTGCATTAATCTTTCTCAATTAAGCTTAAGCAAGCAATGAAGACTTAATTTCGTTTAGGTCATCCGGTAGGATTGCGGTTGAAACCTTTCGCCCTAGGGAAGCCATTACCTCACCCTCACCAAACAATACCCTTTCATTTCAAGATCGGCATGTTTTGAAACCCTGTTTAGCCATCATCTTTGCTCCTTGCCGAGAGAAGTCCAAGCAATGCCAAGAAGTTAGCTTCAAGAATCGGCGGTGCGCAAAATACTCAAGCCATAAAGGAAGGACAGATATAATCCTCAGCTCCTCAGGAAGCCTTCCAAATTCTCAAAAGAAGGATTTTAAATCCTCACAATCTCATATATAATCCTCAACTCCTCAAAGAGGCCTTCCAAATTTTCAAAAGAAGCATTTTAAATCCTTACAATTCAGCAAAAGTCCTCGACTTCTCAAGAAGCTCTCCAATGTTCAAAAGGAGCCCGAATTCTCGAAAGTTCGCAAAAGTTCTCAATAGCTTGGATCTTCTCTCGTCAACAATCCACCAAATAATCCCAAACCATCCTCTCGCTTTTAGAGGATACTCCCATTACCATTACCCTTTCCTTTGGCCAAAGTCAAAATTTGACCTCTCATTCTTAGAGGCAATCAATCTCCTCGTCGTAGATTTCCCAAACACATCCCTGCAAGCCAACCTCTCATCTTTAGAGGTTCAGATAGTAAAAGGCCTAGCCGACCTCTCATCTCAAGAGGTCATAATGCAAACAATTTTCCAAATCACCCAATGGTCGATCGAAGCCCGAAAACCCAGCTACAGTTCCTACCGAATAGCAGCTTCATTCTAATATCTTCGAGATCTAAATCAGATTAATGCTTCATTGCTTGCTTAAAATTGGAACCTAATCCATCTTGGTTCAAAATCATCAATCTAAGATTGTGCAAATTCAATTCATTCATTTGGCACTTCATGTGAGCATATTTCATTCCTCTTCCGCAAACACTTCCCGTGGATGCCCCACTGGGGTTTTGCATCCGTGCCTTTCATGGACACTCCAAGGAGACATGTTCTTCAAATTCTCCGATCCTCAGAAAAATGTTCAAATTCCTCAAAGGTCCTCAAAATCTCAAATTTTCACATTCCTTCTCAATCGGGATAAGCCCGAACTACGGCGACCTGAGCTCTTCATAATGGAGGGAACATAGGCAACCCGAAATGGTCCGGTCAAAGTCACAAACAAATCTCAGAAAATCCGGTTTCATCAAGGGCCGTCCCCATACACAAATCCTCAAATCATCTTTTCTTGATATCGGTTGGCTTTCTCCTTGTGATTAATCAAAATATTTGTTCATATCAAGCTTAGTGGTTGAATAACCCGAACATCAATAAAGGGTTTTAAGCAGCCTTGTGATCATCACGAATAAGACAGGTTTTCAAGTGTCTCAACATGTCTTCTCTTTCTACATTCTAGGAATAAAGAGCCAAACACTGTCTTTCTGTCAGCAGGGGCTTCCATACACTTTTCCACACCTTGTCGTGCTTATACTCTCTCAAAAGAGTCAAACCTATAAGCGAGTGTGTCGCACAAAATCGGGATTCATTTCCCACTTTTCGAAAGATGTGCCCCTGCACGTATATATTTCTGAGTCTATGACTGATTGACTAAGGTCTGAAAAGATGGGTGCCTCCTTGGCCGCATGATGATTCTGCCTGTAATGGGACTGCATTGGATCTCTTCAAGCTGGGGCTTTGCTATGCTGTCCTCTCAAGCTCTCCTTACCATATTCCCTCCGGGTTTGCTTTGCATTATCAACTGGGGCTTTGCCTAGTCATCTCTTCAAAGTTGGGATCATTCTCTGCACTTTCTCTGCTGCTTGTTACCTCAGGCGCGCGATACACCTGTCCTTATCAGCAACAATCAACCTGCTGCCATCTGTACTCTCAGGGTACACCCTGACTTGCCTAGCCGCACCATATCATCCATCATTCATGGGAGAGAGTTCGACCCATACATCGTCACGTATACACAGTCATTCCATCATAAATCCATCATAGCATAATTGCTACATACATATCAGCTTCATCAAGCCATACAAAATCCTCACTTCATTTTCATCCCCAGCCGAGATGGACTCGTGCAATGAATTTAATAATGCATAAGCAAAAACTCAATAATTGAATAAAATGCAAAGTGCCTAGTAGTGTTGTGATTTTTTCCCCTGCAGGGTACAATAATCAAATGATCATAATCTGATCATAGGAGTTGCTCCTCAAATCACAAGTCTGGATAAAGATTTCAATTCTTGCAGGTGGCATGTTCTGCCTTTATTATCTTCATCAGTCTCATCATCTTCGGATTCCTCAGCATCGTCTGAAAAAAGCCCTAGCTGCCTCAGTCTCCAAGCAATGCTCGTCAAGCTCATCAGCCTCGTTGGCAAATCATCGTCAAAGGTCCGTCTAACAATGGCAAATCATCATCAAAGGTCCGTCTAGCAATGGCAAATCATCATCAAAGGTCCGTGTTGCAATGGAAAATCATCGTCAAAGGTCCTTCTAGCAATAACAAATCATCATCAAAAGTCCGTCTGGAAACGGTAAATCATCTTTAAAGGTCCGTCTTGCAATGGAAAATCATCAGCAATATCCATCTTGCAATGGAAAATCATCAGCAATATCCGTCTTGCAATGGAAAATCATCAGCAATACCCGTCTTGCAACGGCAAATCATCAGCAATATATGTCTTGCAATGGAAAATCATCAGCAATATTCATCTTGCAACGGAAAATCATCAACAAAGTTTGTCTTGCAATGGCAAAATCTTCAGCAATACCCATCTTGCAACGGCAGATCATCAGCAATACCCGTCTTGCAATAGCAAATCATCAGATCCCGTCTTGCAACGGTAAATCGTCAGCAAAGTCCATCTTGCAACGGTAATATCAACAGCAAAGTTAGTGTTCTACCCGACAAATGTTTCCAAAGTCAGCCAGTCACTTCAAGTGATCTTCGTGTGCATAACCCTTGCTGGTAAACACAGCACAGGTATGAAAGTATGTCTCATTTCAACTGCAAATCATCTTGTCTTATGTTTGCTTTCTCGAAAAAGTCTTGAAGTTCATCTCGCGATACTTTTGAGTTAATCTCGATCCTCTTTAGGCTTGTTCCTATACCTTTTAGGCTTGTTCCTATACCTTTTAGGCTTGTTCCTATACCTCTTTAGGCTTGTTCCTATACCCTTTTAGGCTTGTTCCTATATCTTTAGGCTTGCTCCTATATTTTTTAGGCTTGTTCCTATATACCTCATTAGGCTTGTTCCTATACCTCTTTAGGCTTGTTCCTATACCTCTTTAGGCTCGCTCCTATGTCTTCGAACTACAACCGGCTTGATTTCCACCTGGAATACATAGGAATCATTTCTCAAAAGGTCCAGCCATCCAACCTCATCAATCATTTTCCTCCATCTGCCATATCCCCAGTCGCTCATTGGGATTGGGTCCTTCTTATCGACAACCTCACTTCTTCCATAAGTGACGTTGCCGAGGGGCTCTGTGAGTACGCCAATCCAATTCGCGACCCAATAAAAAAGCCTTTTACTCAATAAAATTGCACTAGGGGGCGTTTTGGTAAATTTTCGGTCCATTCCCAGACTTTCGGGAACTTTTTATAAGTTTCCCGCGAAGAAAGTACTTTTAAGTCTTTTCTCCGAGCAAAAGGACCAATAGGGAATTATTTGTTTTGGACCTAGGGGGAATTAGCTCGGAATGTTCCAGAAACGGTTATTGGCTCGTCCCGTCGTGCGACAGAATGAGCCACGGAAAGTCGAGGCAAGGGGTCGTACGACACAATAAATCAATTCCCACTCAATGTTAAATAAAGATTTTCTCTCATTTGGAAAGGGGGACTTCTCTCACTACTTTCTCTCTCTAGGCGGTTTTCACCAGACTCTCTCTCTCTCTAATTGCCAAGCTTCCTCACCCATCTCTCTCCGGTCAAAGCAATCGCTCCAACACCCTTCTCCCACCACCATTCCACCACTACCTAATCCTCCTCTCAGCGTCTTCATCTCTTCCACCTAATCCCAGCCACCAAATTCTCCACCTCCCACAAAGTCTCCGCCACAATCGCCCATCACCGAGCTCTATCTCTCTCTACCTCATACGGCGACCCAATCCCCCTTCAATCCTTCCTCACCATTCTCTCTCTCTCCGGCGACGGTGATAATCATTTTCCCCACTTCAAATCTCCCCAAAATTACCATCGTCGTCTCCCCTATTTCCAGACCCTAAATCGTTCACCACCACCGTTCCCCAACAACGCCAATCACAGCCATCACCGTTTCCCTCATTCCCCCCAAAACTGTCGAGAATTTCTTCTCCGTTCCAGACCCTAAGCCTGTTAACCATCACCAATTCACCAACGATTTTCGGCCATCTCACCTACTAGCTCCGACACCTGTTCAGACCCCTTAGCGTTATGCTGCTAAATTCATTCCAGCCTTGAAGCTTCACAGTGAGCTCGAGCTCTCTCTCTCTCCCTGAAGCTGAGTTGAAGACTCTCCATATCGACTTGGTATAGAGAGTGCGGATCTACAAGGGTAACGATCCAATTTCATTTCTCTCTCTTCTAAGTTGTTCATGGGTATTGCCGTGTTTGGTATTGTTATTCAGGCTAGAACCTGATTGAATTGGCATTGATATAATATCATGTTGTTCCCAGTATGATTTGATCTGTATGCTTGAGTATTTGTTTGATATTATTTCATCTAAGCACCAAGTAGAGGGTGAATCAATCATATTCATTCTCTCATATGTGTTTATTCATATCTAGGTGATAATATTATCTCGTTGCAATTATACATTTCCGTCTCTGCAATCTAGTTGTTGCCATTAATTCCATCTCTGTTAACCTCATTATTGCTATTGGCTTGTCTCTTTAGTCCAGTTGTAAACCTCTGCATATGGCATAGTATGTCACGTGACACAATTGGCCATTCATGGCCCTGTGTCGGGCGACATACTTAGCCAACTGCAGCAGGTCCCTTTTGCATTTGTAATCTGTTTACCTCGTTGTAATCGGGACGTGGCCTCCCAAAATAAGTGGCTCACAAGATGTAACTCCATCTGTTTATCAATAAAGCATTAATATGCATTTTATACATATTTTGTCTCACACAAATTGCACACACGTTTGAATGAATTTGATGTTGAACAATAGAAAGACTCATCTACGGACGAGGCGTGTTGGGTGAACTCTCGGTTCTTCCCAACACGTAACCTGACCCCCGAACCCAAATTCTCTTTTAAAAAAAAAAGGTTTTCAATGTTTCCTTTAAAACGGCGTGGCGACTCCTATTTTTGAAATATTATTTTTCGGCAAGCGTACATTCACTCGTCAAAACGACGACGTCTTAATATTTCCATCGCCCACGCACGGCCACTCCTATTCCTATTCTAAGGTTTTCAATTTTCATTTCACTTCGCTCACGCTCAGTTTCAATTCAGATCCAATTCACTTCAAATTGCCCTCCCTCGCCGTCGCCGTCGCCCTCCCTCGCCGTTGCCCTCGCTCTCGCCGTCGAATTTTCCAGCGCCCACTCTTTATTATTCCGGCAAGGTACCCATTTCCTCTCTCTCTCTCTCTCTCTGTTATTGTTTATGGATAGATACATTTTTTGTATTTTTGTTTGAATTTCTTTGTAAAGGTTGATTTTTTTAATACCCTTTTGGATTTTGTTTTGATATTGAGTGCAATATTTGAAGAGGAAAAATCAGAAGCCTCTCTTTGAAGCTCTGCAGAAAGTTAAAGAAGGTGCACTCTTTGTGTTTGTGTGTAGTCCCTGGTTGCTATTTATGATAATATAGATTTAATAACTGGGTTTTTCTTTTATTATCTGCAACTGTTGATTTTTGTATGGGAACCATGTAAACCTTTTCATTTTCTTTTCAGATTTATGGTTTCATTGATTGTAGAGGTCGCTTAAATGAGTTTAGTAGTCGCTCCGTCCCATAATAATAAGTGTCTCAATTTCCTTTTTAATCCGCCCCAAAATAAATGTCTCGTTTCTAATCTTAGGTTAAATTTACTATAGTACAAGCGATATACAATCAAGTAAAACACATTCCTTATAAAACGAGTCAAAAATGACACTAATATGGGACGGAGAGAGATTAATTAATATTGAAGCTATGTTAAAGTGTCTTAGTTGGAAAGATTAGACATGTACTCTTCTCTCTTTCATGGCGACGAAAACCTCCTTTTCCTCTTATTATAAGCCAGAAACTACTTCTCATCTTCGGCACTTGATGTTGCCTGTTGCTGTTGATGTTGCTGTTGCCTATTGCCTTTTGCAAACAACTGCAAACAGTTCACCGGATAATATTGACTGGTGTTCCTATTCAGAACAAGCTTACTGAACTGTGGTCCCTATTTGATTTTGTGTTCCCCGGAAAATTGGGTGTGCTGGCAGTATTTGAAGCTGAATTTACACTTTGCAGTTCCAATATGGCAATAACTGTTGGTGGCTAATAGTAATAGAAGTGCTATTGCAGTTCCAATAACTGTGATCCCTATTTGATCTTGTTTACCTCAATACGAATTGTGTATATGTGTGTTTTTTTAGTTGCGTGTGTGTGAAATAAATATCCAGAGAAGTGTTTTTATTTAAGAAAAGTGTTTTATTTAAGCTGGCCCGCATTGGCCCGCCTGGCCCACCAACCCAAGGTGGGTTGGGTTGGGTTGGTATATTTCTAGCCCGCCAGGAATTTGCCCCGCCCTGCCCCATTTAGTGGCAGGTTTTGGCGGGTTGGGCCGCCCCGCCCCGCCAGCCCGTATTGACGGCTCTAGCAGCAGCAGCAAAGAGTAAAACCCCCCTGTCCAACCCAGTCAAACACTTCGGTCAATAAGTAGTGTAGGGTCAAGAGTCATTAGGGTCAAGAGTCGTTTGAGTCAGCGAATTCCAGTCCTCTGAGTCATCTGAAGGCCTCACGCCTGAAGATTATGAATATGTAGCCAATGTTATCTTTCCTTTCGCTTTGAATGAAATGATAGATCTTTCCGAGTATTCCCTTATTGCCAACTTAACAAATGATAAATTAACTAATAACTTAACAACAGTTAATAATGATTCATTTGAACAAGATGTAAACACACTAAACGAACAATACATTAAAGAAATATTTAAGCAGGTTACAGATAAAGAGGAAAACCGGGCCCAAGCAGCCGAGGAGGTTTTGACAAGTGTTAACTTGGGTACTGTCGAGGAACCTAAAGAGACACAGATCGGGAACTTCTTCCAGGGGGCTGAACAGGACAGACTGGTCAATCTGCTCAGAGAATACATGGATGTGTTTGCATGGTCGTATAAGGACATGCCGGGGCTAGATAGCTCGATTGTGGAGCACAGAATCCCTCTGGCACCAGATGCCAAGCCAGTAAAGCAGAAACTAAGAAAGATCAAGCCAGAGTGGTCTCTACAGGTCAAAGAAGAGATTGAGAAGCTACTGCAGGTAGGATTCATCAGAGTCATCGAATATCCGACATGGTTATCAAACATCGTGACTGTGACTAAGGCTAATGGGAAGGTGCGCTGCTGTGTAGATTTCCGGGATCTGAACAAGGCCAGTCCCAAGGACGATTATCCTTTGCCGAACATAGACATTTTGGTGGATGCCACTGCTAACTATGAAGTCAAATCCTTCGTCGATGGCTTTGCTGGCTACAACCAGATCAAGATGGCCGAGGAGGACCAAGAAAATACAGCCTTCACCACACCATGGGGGGACGTACTGCTATACGGTGATGCCTTTTGGGCTTAAGAATATTGGGGCTACGTATAAAAGGGCAGCGACTGCACTCTTTCACGACATGATCCACAAAGAAATTGAGGTCTATGTCGATGACATGATAATCCATTCCAAAGGTGTGGTTGGACAGTACTTTGTCGACCTACGAAAGTTCTTAGAGAGGTTAAGGCAGCATTCCATGAGACTGAACCCTGCTAAGTGCACTTTTGGAGTGACAAGGGGAAAAGTGCTTGGGTATATGGTCACAGAACGAGGTATTGAAGTCGATCCCCGAAATATCAAAGCCATTATGGACATGAGGCCACCTCGAACTCAGATAGAGGTCAAAAGCTTTATGGGCAAATTACAGTACATCAGCCGTTTTGTCAACCAGCTGACTACCATGTGCGAGCCCATCTTCAAGCTCATGAAGAAAAATGCGGACACAGAATGGAATGAGGAATGCCAGGATGCCTTTGACCAAATCAAGGCGTACCTAGTACATCCCCCGGTGCTATGCCCCCCACATGGACATAAACCTCTTCTGCTCTATCTCACTGTCACTGATACGGCAGTTGGGGCTATGCTGGCTCAGGAAAAGAAGGACTCTCGGGTAGAAAATGCCATTTACTTTGTCAGTCGGAAGCTGCAAGGGAGTGAGCTCAATTACTCAGCGTGCGAAAAGACTTGTGCAGGACTGGTCTGGGTAGTCGGTAAGCTGACGCATTATTGGCCAAGCCTCAGGAGGAAGAACATCTTTACATCTACCTAGCAGTATCAAAAGGCGTTGTAAGTGCAGTCTTGGTGACAGAACGAGATGGTAGTCAGCAACCCATCTACTATATAAGTAAGACACTTTTAGATGCGGAGACCAGGTATTCTCATTTACAGAAGTTAATTTTAGCTTTGATAACTGCTTCTATTAAATTAAGGCACTATTTTGAAACACATACTATAATTGTACGCACTAACTATCCTATTAAGAATGTTATGAGAAAACCAGAGATGTCAGGTCGAATGGCGAAGTGGTCTGTACAATTATGTCCAACCATGCAACAAGAAGTGGAATTTTCAAGATGACGACATCCTGAAGATCTGGACTCTCTACACAGATGGTGCTTCTAACATGAGAGGTACAGGTCTTGGAGTTGTACTAAAATCGCCACAAGGGGACATAATACCACAATCCATCAGTTGCAGTTTCAAGGCCACTAATAATGAAGCAAAATATGAGGCATTAATTGCAGGTTTAACAGCGGCCCAGGACTTAGATGTCAAGCATATCCGGGTGTTTATGGAATCTTTGCTAATTGTTAACCATTACAACGGATCCTACATAGCAAAAAATGCAAAGATGATGACATATTTAGAAATTGTAAAAATTCTGGCAGCCAAATTTAAATCATTTACTTTGGGAATGCATTCCACGAGAAGAAAATTCTCGCGCAGATGCCCCGGCAAACTTAGGTTCGGCCTTCAAAAGCATTTCACGTACAAGTATCCCAATTGTGCATGTTGACATTCCAAGAATTGATCATCTTGAAGTTGTTCGTTCTAGATGTCGACGTACCTTCCCTCCAAAGAAGCAACTTCTTGGATGCCTCCTATTATCAAGTATCTCTTAGATGATACGATCCCAAATGAGGAGAAAAATGCTAGAGCCTTCGGGGTAAGAGTATCTAAGTATTTACTTATTGATAACCTTTTGTATAGAAAATCTGCGCAGGTGACTACTTAAGATGTCTAGAAGCGCACTCAGAGCCCATCGTGTTCTCAAGGAACCGCATGAAGGACAGTGTGGAAATCATACCGGGGCGTAAGTCCGCATACCAAGGCTCGAGGATGGGCTATTTTTGGCCCACAATGAGAAGAGATGCCGCAGACTATGCAAAGAAATGTGACTCTGTCAACGACATGGGGACATCTGCACCACCGGCCGAACTACGCATCCTATCCTGTCGCCATGGCCGTTTATGGTTTGGGGAATGGACATCGTAGGAAAATTACCCAGGGCAACAGGAGGAAGAGTATTTCTACTAGCTATGACAGACTATTTCTCTAAATGGGTAGAAGCTGAGGCGTACGTACAAGTTTGTGACAGAGAAGTTATCTCTTTCATCAAAAGAAATATATTCAGCCGTTTTGGGATACCTTCAGAGATAATTTGTGATAACGGCTCCCAATTCATTAGTAAGAAAACCCAAGATTTCTTGACATCTTGGGGAGTCAAGATGGTGACATCTTCACCTGTTCACCCTCAAGCCAATGGACAGGCAGAATCTAGCAACAAAATAATCATAAGCAACTTAAAAAAGAGACTGAACCAGAAGAAAGGACGATGGGCAGAAGAGTTACCAATGGTTCTATGGGCTGACAGGACAACATCTAAGAACGCTACTGGTCAAACTCCCTATTCACTTGTATTTGGAACAGAATCAGTTATTCCAGCAGAAGTACTTGTACCTACGGCCAGATACAGTTTGTTGACATCTGAACATAATAAAGACATCTTGACATATGACTTGGATACCATAGACGAACTAAGGGACATGGCCAAAGTTTGGATGGCAGCATATCAACAAAGGGTAGCCAGATCTTACAACAAAAACGTAAGGGTTAGAAGGTTTCAAGTAGGAGACTTAGTCCTATGAAAGGCATTCCAAAATACAAAGGAGCTCAATACAGGCAAGCTCGCCCCAAAGTGGGAAGGACCCTGCCTAATAGATGCACAGACCGGGAAAGGAGCATATCGCCTGTCAACCTTGGATGGCCAAATGATACCACGAAGTTGGAATGCCATTCACCTTAAAAGGTATTACATCTAAGCAATGCTCCCCTTAAACTCATCTCCTCCCAGGTATGGATAATCCTTTATTTATTTGTAACCATTCATTTCCCTATTTACTATTTTCTTACTTCTCTGCAAATCAAGATGTCACTAACACAACTTGTGGAGAGGCGTCAACATAGTTGACGTCCATTTTTAACATGTCTTTGTCTTGTGAGGTGTTGACATACGGAAATGGGGACATGTCGAAAGTACGCAAAGTCAGAAGGACAATGAATTTCTCCTCCGTCAGAGACTGGCCATCTCTTCTCAAGTAAAGGTACATAATCCTTTCTAAGGTTTAAAGAGTTAATTACCTCTTTCTTAAGATGTTAGGTTACCACACCTTCGCCTGGAGCGCAATTTATCTCTTTAATTGAGGTGTGGGGTGGGCCTATATGAGTAAACTCATATAGCTTACCCATTCCCACTCAGTTAAATGATTGATCTCGTGTTTTATTCTTATGGTTATGACATGTACGTGTCATCTTAAGTATCTACCGCTTTGACATACTATCATGTCACCTTACGAGCATAACAAATGACCGTCCGAAGAAAAATTGCATCCAAAATGAAACAAGCCTTGACATGCTTGAAAATTACCAAACCATAATTAAACATAAGTTACCATAAGAATACCCTTAAAAAGTTTAAACCAACATCCAAACTGCTAAAGTTAAAATGCAAAAGTGTTGGACCAACCCAACACATAAAAGAAATTGTCTTCGGTCCTTATGGACCTATTACATAACCAAACAAAACTAAAATTATCTTTGGGATTCCACCCCAGTTAAACCAGCAAAAAACCAGAACAAATTTACTTTACCTTTTTCAGATGGCATCTGCCTCAGGTGTTGCTTTGGGAGTAACTTCTCCGACCTCTGCTGCTTCCTTTGCAATCGCTTCATATAGGCTTGATGACACCTCACCCTCATCTACTGGCTCACCAGTCAGCTCAGAGAAGTAGGCATATTCCTTGTTGATATCCCAATTATGGGCCTTTCCATCCTGGAAATCCTTCATCATCTTGATCTTACATTGGGAAACAGTTTTAGCAGCAGCCAATTTGTAAGAACCTTTCACTTCTGCAATCTCCTTAAGATGATCCTCCTCACTTTTTGCCAAATTGTTCAATAAGTCCTTTACCGTCTGCTCCTGCTCTTCCAACGACTTAACTTGTTGCTCCAAGGTCTTTTCATGCCCCTTCAACTTGCTCTCTAACATGATCTTCTCCTTCTTAACCAAAGCAATATCAGCTTTAGATTTCTTCTTCAGCATCTCCATTTCTTTTACCAGATCTTCCAAACACCCTACAGCCTGTAAAATAATAAACTTGACATCAAAAGGTGTTATAAAAAACTTTTGAAACAGTCAAAACCCAGTTAGTATCATCTTACCCCAGTTGCAAAACTCATACATTTCTTTTTGAATTCTCCCACTGGCATTCCTTCAAAAGTATCTCCAACATCAACCACCTCCTCTTGAATAGCCTTTCTCTTTCTCACCCTAGAGCCAATACTTGCGCTCTCATCTAAAACAGGGATCTTCTTAGGAACAGGCAGAGGTTTCATATCAATCTTAAGAGCGGGCTCATCAAACATGGCTTCAATGTCATCAAGATCAAAATCCGATCCTGAAACGACTGGTTTGGAGACTGCATTGACATATGAATATTGTCAGGAAGTGTAATGCATCAGATTGATAAACTATAGTGAAAAGACAACATGCTTACATGTAGACATAATGACAGAAGTTGATGCTTTTTGATCTTCCGGAACAACCAGAGGTGATTCCAGTAGTCCCCTAGGAGATCTCTTGTCCAAGGGAAGCTTGAAAAATTCATCAATTTTGGCCAAGGTGTCCTCAGCCGGTGGAAGTAGTTCTCCCCAGTCAATATCTGAAAAGAGGTAAGAACAATTACGATTTCAGTTTGTTTCAAGAACAGAAAGTCACAAAGTTAGGAATTCAAGTACCTCCCTTGTTCCATTTGCTTGATATCTCATTCCCTTCTCCAATGGATGCCCTATCAACAAAGAAAAATCTATTTTTCCATCCCCTATCACTAGAAGATGTGGTGCTCATTAAGGAGTTCCTACCTGACCTTTTCTTAAAAAGATATCTTTTTGAACCGAAAGGTTGGAGGTCGTACGAATAGGCTATCTCATGAAGCCCTAGGTTTAACCCATTCTCCCTGTTCACTTTGGTAATAAAAGCAAAAACTCTCCAAGCCATGGGCATCAGTTAAGGATAGGCAAGTTGGGTCTTTTGAAAGAAATCAGAAACCAACGATGGGAAGGGGTAACTAAACCCTAGAAGAAAAGGATACTCAAGAAAGCAAATCCATTTGGCGGAAACAAAGTCAGACCTAAGATTTACAGAGAAAGGGTGAAAAATCGCACCTTCGGGGAAGTAACATTGTTGTTTTAGTGATTCTATTTGGGTATCACTAAACAAACAAGTCTCCTCATCCGATTTTGCAAGGAGATTTTCACAGACAAAATCAGTGAGACTAATCTCTATGGGACCTTGTGGGGATGGGGCACTCTTAGTTTTGGATGAACTCCACCTAGTTTTACCCATGGTTGACAGACAAAAGAGAGAAGTAAACAATAGATGAAAAGAAGAAACGGAGAAATTTTTACCTTGAAGAGGAACAGCGCCGTAGCAAGCAGGGATGAAAAGGAAGGTTTGAGAAGCTTATTAAGCTTTCCAAGCGGTTATTTAAATTAAAAAAGAACTCTATTTCCAAAAAACCACTTTTTCCTAAGCATTACTCCCCAACCGTCCATTATCTCCACGTTTCACAATACCCATCCCATCATACAAGCTGGCAGTTGAGCATTTATTGGGAGAAAAACATTAGCCTCTTCAATTGCCAAGATAGCCAAATGTTTTTGGGGACAAATTGTTGTGGGTATTTTTCAGCATGGTGACATCTTCAGTTGCTCCTGCATGTGGAGATGTTATTCCGCAGTAAGTATTGTTTAATATTTACTTATCTGAATTTTATTAATATCTTTATTATTATTTTCCAGTAAATAAGGGAGAAGAACGCGGGATATTTCTAACCATGTTCAACACATCTTCAACGACGAAGAAGACTTGGTCTCATGGACATTGAGAAGATAAACTTGAATCCCGAGATTGTAGGAACAACTTTTACCCGTTCATACTTACTTTTATTTAAGGGGAGATGGAGACAGAAAAACACATGCTCATGCTCACACACTCTACGCACATCTTTCTTGTAATCCTCTCCATCATCTTCCACAGTTGTAACTCAATTATTATAGTGAAACTTTTAAGGTTGGAGACCTAACTCCCGGGATTTTTTCCGAAGAGGTTATCACCTCTAAGGTTTTCCTCGTTAACAAATCATGGTGTCATTCTTTCTTTTCATGGCTTGGTTCCATTTAGTCGAATTCCACAGTCCCCTCCTTAGTATTTAAATCCACACACTTGTCAAAGTTAAGATTCTGTACTATTGTTTTTTCTACCAAAACATATATATATATATATATATATATATATATATATATATATATATATATATATATATATATATATATATATATATATATATATATATATATATATATATATATTAAATTAGTGCAAAAGAGTAATACTCGGCTAAATTTGAAAACCAAAAAAGGGCGGTCTAGGCGAAGACGAGGGTTGCACATAAAAAAAAAAAAAAGAAAAAATTAGTGCAAAAAGAGTAATACCCAGCTAGGCTGAAAACCCAAAAAAAGAGCGGTCTAGGAAAAAGACAAGGTTGCACATATAAAAAAACAAAAATCCCAAATAGTTCACCAGAATGAACTACGAAGACCTGAGCCCCTTAGTCTTTCTTGTAAAATGGGAACGTAGGCAGCCAGAAATGGTTCGGTCTAAACAATAAATAAGACATTTGAATTTCACGAAATGTGTCTTGAATAATTTCTAAGATAATATCCTTGTTATTTACAAGTCAAAAACTTTTTGATGAGTTCAATCACGGTCTACTCTTGACTCTGCTAACCTGCTACAAAGATTAAAACATAAAAAAGACCTAATAAACTATTGTGTTTGCAAATGGCAATAAGTGGATCCTAGGAATAGATCTCTCAGGAGTCTTCCTTGTTCTTCTTCCCTTTACCTCGACCCCGTCGAGTGTTCTTCCTCTTCTTCTCAATGATGTCGGTCTCCCTCATCCCAATCTTAGGAATCCTCACTAGAGCCTCCACCAAACCCGTGTCAATAAGTGCCTTTTCTACCCTGGCACGAGTCCATACCTCCTCCCTCTGAGCCTCAGTAAAAGGAGAGACCTCCGACAGCCTCTCATATCGGGCTTCCATATCCCTAATAAGGTCACCTAATTGGTTATGGCAGCTAGCCTTGGCCTCGGTCTCCCTCAGAGTCCTGCTTGAGTCACAGTCAGCCCCTAATAAAGCCTAACGTCTCTCTCCCAAAATGACCTGAGTCGCCCCTATTTCCTTCTCATACCAGTCCAAGTAGGTCGTGGTCAAGATAGTACTCTTCCTGCTCTTGAGAATGGCCCTGGGTGGAAAAGCAGCGTATGTCCTTGCCCTCGAGAAAAGTGAGAAGCTGGCTGGATCCCTCATGTCAAAAGACACCACCTCCATGGTACAGATGTCCTCCCAATCATCCAATGGCTCTTGCAAGGTCCCAAACTGCCTGGATACTAAGCAGGGAATGTAGAAGGATGACCAAGAAAGCCCCGGAACCCTCACTACATAGGACTCCTGAAACGTCCTCCGAGTCTACAACCTCCAATGAGGCACCCACCAGTAATTGTCCGAGGTGGACAGCCGATCCATCATCAGCTCCCAGGCACCCTGATCCTGTTATCTAGGTGCACCCCTCTGGGAAATCACCCAAGGGCACTGAGTAGGCGAAGCCCCAGGCAAAGCCCCAAGCGTCTCCTGTAACCATAAAGTCAACACCGCTGGGCTACCAGACCGCATGAAATGGTCTCCCTTAGCCATCCTGTCAATGCCGTGCAGTGTCTCACCCAAAATCATTGGGACAATATCTCTTTCGACCCTACAATCTCTGACCATGTCCAAAAGGCTAGTATGGCAGACCCCGAAGGACTCGGCAGTGAACAGAAAAGAGAACACGCAGAGGATAAAGGCATCCATAGCCACTGTGGTCACAGCCATATCTGAAGACCCAAACCTGCTCGGGATATCAGGAATGTCAATCCTGTCAGGGGCTATCATCATCCCCTCGGCTTCTTCCGGAGAAATTTGCAAAAAAGATGCCAACTTTACGATCACCGACACGTCCCCGGTCAGAGGAATCGAAACGGCTTCAATTTCTGGACCCCCAATCAATGCCCGGAAGTCTTCAAAGGTTGGAACGATTTCATTGTAAGAAAAGCAGTAAACGTGGCTCCGGACGTCCCAAAACCTCGCTGCTGCTCTCAAAAGGTCCCAATCGGGTGGGAGATCCTTCAAATGCCATAAAGACTTGATCTTGAAGGTGGTATCAAACAGTCTCTTATGAGATTGAAAGTTGTTCCTCATCCAAGATTGAAGATCGGACAGAAAATGATCTCTTTTCCCCTTTTGCAATCGGACTGGTTTCTCCATGGGTTGTGATCGAAATTGATGATTTTTGGTCAAAAATATGCTCTGGGGTCAGTTGGGACAAGTTTAGGGTGAAAATGAAATGAAAAGGCTCTTCCTTGATTTTATTTGAAAAAAATCAGTTCAGGTAAGGTTTCCAGCCGCACGGCTTCTTTTGCCCAGGACCTGGCCGGACGGCCTCATTCGCTTCTGCAGAAAAAAATCTGCAGCAGCCAAAGCTGATGCCCAAGTGGAGTTCTCACCCCACTTTCTCAACAAAACCTGCATAAAAACATGCTCAAACACCATTCATGCAATCACATATCATTATAAACCCTTTTGGCCCAATTTCCGTCCCATTTCTGAGCAAAAAAGCTGCCCCGAGGCTCAAGTAATATGCAAAACCATAAAGCATTGATAAGAAAAGCAAATAAAAGATCATTACATTGTTTTCGCCTCATTGGCGCCCAAATAAAACAAAAAAAATAACAAATTGTGCATATTTGTTCATTGTTTCTCTCTCTTCCTCTCTTAGTTCGAACCTAAGGAACCCTAAGCCTCCGACTCATCGTCGTCACTGCTTAGCTCGTAGAACTCGGGATTCCTCATCAAATCTTCATTGTCACTCACATCAGACAGGTTGACGGCCACGTGCTCATAACGTGCCTTCTCTTGCACACGGGCTCCTGCACATTCGCCCCAGCCCTAGAAGCAAAGGCCAGCTTCCTCAGAAGGGACCGAGCCACCTCCTTCTAGCCCCTGTTCTGTCGTACCAAGCCATCATAGGTACGAGCAGAAACCTGCGAGAAAAGAAGAGAAAAACTCAGAAAATATCAAAAAAAAGCTCAAAATTGCAGAAAATAAAGAAAGTCGAAAAGAGAAGGGACCCTAGAGATACTTACAGTGTTGTCAGCAGGAAGAGTATACTCAGGCTCACTAGCTTTTGCAGCGTCCTCAACCGCGCCTCTACAAAGATGGCATACGGGGTAACAAATTCGAAATACTCCTCAGCCGCCAGGCTAGCCTGATATCTCTCTATCTCATCCGCTGACCAATGCCTGGGCTGCAGCATGAGCGAAGGAGGATCGTGATGGGTGATAGCGCCCAACGGAGGGACATGGCCGTGTTGCCTGGAGAAGCGGTCCCCCAGATAAATAATATCACAGGTCAGCCCTGTCAGCCACCTCCTCTGCCTGGTCACCACCAAGGCATCCCCTATCAAAGCCTCTGGATACCTCCCCCAGGGATAGAAGTCCACTCCCTTATGACCGTCCCTTTTGATGACGGGTCTCACCATCTTGTAATCAAAAGTAATCCGGGTCTTCCCGATGAACTTATCCCTAGCCTCTCCCCTCCAGCGAATCATAGCCGGGAAGGTAGCCGGATCACTCTGTTGGTTCCAAGGAAAGAACCCGATTACCTCACAGAACCAGACCTGCATGTTCAAAACAAAAAGGTCATTTCTCTCATAAAATCTCAAGACAGAAAAGTAAAAGAGAGAAAAGAAAGTGAAAGTACCTCAAGAGCAAAAGAAAAACAGTTCATAGAAGCAGCCTTATTCCGGCTGAACAAATCCAAAGAAAAGTAGAGCTCAGCCAATCCAGCCTCGCCCCAGGAGACCTCCCCAACCTCATCCAGGTCCTCCAAAGAATCAAGCAGGTGAAGCATTGCCAATGTCCCAGAGTTCGCAAAAATAGTGACTGACAGCAGCAACCACAAGAAAGCTCTCGCGAGCTGGTGGGCAGTCACCTCATTGGCTGCAAACTCATCCATACGTCTCAAAACCTCCACCTCAATAAACCTCGTCTCCATCCCAAGCCCTTTAGGACGGAGGTCAAATCCTACCAAAGCTCTGAACTCGGTCGCAGAAATGTGATCTCTCCAGGTCACAGGCCTCCAGTGAACATCAAGCCAGTAATGGCAGTTAAGTCGGCGGGAGTCACCGTAATCTCTCCCCAGCTAAGATGAAAGCTATGAGTGGTGTCCCACTAGAACTCCGAAAGAGCCTGGACCAGCCCCTTGCTCTTAGAGGTCACATGAATACCTCTACCAATAGCCTCAATGAAAGAATCAAGCCCGGTAGCTACCACTAGCTGCTTAGGATTCACACCATTCTTTTCGAAGTTGGGCATCCTATCCCACAACTTCAGGGCCACCTCAGTGGGTACCCTCGACTTGCTCTCCTGTAGGAAAACACAACAAAAAATGTGTCAGCCCTTCATTTTATCTCAAAAGCATTCATATATTCAAAAAAGTGCACATGTTGTCAAAAAGAAAAGCACTCATAAGAGATTTCTAGCATCCTTTGCCTAGAAAACGTGTCTTTCATCTTTTGAAACACGTCATGTCGAGCACATTGCTCTCCCAAACATAAAAAGTCCAATTTTCACAAAATTATTTGCACATAAACTTTAATTTTTCAAGATGGCATGCATGAATCCTTTTCATCGTCCAAAATCTTGTTTTCCCATCCATGATCAGAAATTGACCTAGTTCTAGCACATGCAAGAACTTCGTCACATTTTAGATATTATTTTTCTTACTTTATTTTCAAAAAATGAGTCATTCTCATATTTTCTCAAATAAATTGCACATGCATGTTTATTTATGTCCATAGCCTCATAGGTTAATTATCAAATTCCTAAAATCATCAACAAAATCACAAGAAAAATTTAATAAATTCCCAAAAATCGGGTCAAGCCCTAAATCAATCAAAATTCAATCAAAATTGACGAAATAAAGCAAATCAAGAATGCTCACCCCAATTGATTGAGGTTTCATCAATTTGTGCTCCCTCTTGTCGGGATAGAACTCGGAAGGAGGTGTAATGAAGTCGTATTTTTGCTCGATTCGAATGAATTCCCTCCGCCTCCTCCTCGCGGCTTCCGACAAGTTTCTAAGCGCTTGTCTAGGCACGATGTTCCCCTCTTGATCCATCTCGAGCAATAGAAGCTAGGGAATTGGAGATTTTTGAAGAATTTCTCTCTTTTCTCTCCTCTCTCCTCGATAAAAAATGAAGTAACAATGACTGTTGCCCGTTTCAATTCTGTTTAAATTAATCTGGTGAAATAAGGTTTAAAGCCGGACGGCTTCTTTTTCCCCATCTCACGCCGGGCGGCTTCATTCGCTCTGAGCTAAATTTACACTTTTGCCCCTGGACTTTCCACTTAGGCACATAATTCCCATTATCTCCTAACAGAATAACGTTGTTTCCCAAGAAATCTCCGTTATCTCTAAGTAGAATGATGTTTTCTCGAAACGCCTCCGTTACTTCCGTTATAACGGAATAACGCCAGGCGACACCCTCCGAATTGTCAAAACTCAACTTTAGCCACCTCTATCTCTTAGATAGCGAAGTACACTTTAGTTTCCCAACTTTAGCTACCTCTATCTCTTAGATAGCGAAGTACGCTTTAGTTCTTCAACTTCAGCTACCTCTATTTCCTCGATAGTGATATAAGATTTAGTTTCTTCATGTGACAACCTCCATTAATTGTCAAGTCAGGTGACAACCTCCATTAATTGTCAAATCAGGTGACAACCTCCATTAATTGTCAAATCAGGTGACAACCTCCATTAATTGTCAAGTTCGACAACCTCCATTAATTGTCAAATCAGGTGACAACCTCCATTAATTGTCAATCAGGTGACAACCTCCATTAATTGTCAAATCAGGTGACTCCTCCATTAATCATCAAAATCTCAAGGATCCTAGACATGTTCCTAACTATCTAGTGAGACTTGAACTACGACCAAGGCTTGATTCCTCCGGGATACGTAGGTAGCCTTTCATAAAGGTCCAGCCATCCGACCGCAGTGGTCACCCTTTTCATTCATCACTCCTCAGTGGTGCATGAGCCTTTCATAAAGGTCCATACATCCAACCGTAGTGGTCACCCTTTTTTCTTCATCACTCCTCAGTTGTGAAGTATCCTTTTATAAAGGTCCAGATATCTAATCACATTGGTCACTCCCTTCATTTGGCATATCCCCAGTAGGATCAGCCATCTGACCTCCTAGGTCACTTTCTCTCCATCTTCCTAGCAAGGGACCAGTTTCTCTTTGCCATTCCCCAGTGGATCCCAAACTACGATCATGGCTTGATTCTTTCGGGATACGTAGGTAGCCTTCCAAAGGTTAAGCCACTCGACCTCATTGGTCACCTAATCCGTCTCGGCAGTTTGCCAGATTAGATCCTTTTTTATCGACAACCCCACTCGCCCTGCAAGTGACGTTGCCGAGGGCTTCTGTAAGTACCCCACACGGCTTCATTAGGAAACACAAATCAGCCTATAAATAGAGGCCTCATCTATCCATTTTGATATAAAATTTTGAGCACTGTTACTCTGCCTAACTGAAACCATGAATTTCCAGAGACCAAAACTCACTAAAAATCACCTCCCTCCTCTCCAAAATCCATCCAAAGCCACTCCTTCCTTAAGAAAATCCCAAGGGAGATAGAGGAAAACCACCATTCTTAACCTCTCCTTCCTTTCTCTTTGAAATATACTTGTTATATTGTTATATTGCTTACTTGCTATTTATCTTGCCATTTATTGCTATTATATGTGATTTATTGTCATAAAAATCAAGTCTTTACCATGTAGACATACAATTGTCATATTTATTATCATTATGTCATTCCCACTCCCTTGACCTTGCTTCCAAGGATTGTCCACCTAAAAGGTTCTTAAAGGACATAGGAAAGCCTCAAAGGTCTTCCCTTTACATCCATAGTCTTAATTTTCATAGTGTTCATTACATTCATTTCCATAAAATGCAATATTTACTTTCCAATGCAACTCCCCCATGTCCCTCATGGTTGGATCACTCTCCAAGGATTGTCTAGTGACCTTTCTAAGGCACAAAAAGACATAGGATGAGTATAAAGATCCAATCTTTATACCCCTCCCCTTAGTCCCTTTGATACTTGAAGCATACCTTGGGACAGATCGGTGTAAAGGTCTCATCTTTACATCGTTTCCTCCATTAAAGGTGCCATAGTTGAAGTCCCTTTAGAAGTGGACGAACCTAACCCCCTACATCTCCGATCATCACTTGAGATGAGCATAAACGTCCCTACTAAGCTCAAATCGTCTCAAGATGTAGGATTGATGGGCAAAGGTCCTTCCTTTCTAAAGAGCCTCATTCTTGGACTATAAAAAAAGGTGTCCCTATTTCGATCACATATTACCAAAGGTCACTTAATGATGATCATAAGTCCAAGATGAGCACGGGATCAAAATCTCGAACACATAAAAATCTAAGGAATCCCGAGCGATAACCAACTCAAATGGTTTATACGTCCAGAAGATGACTTGGCATATTCCCTCATTTTTTAAATCACACACACACACGAGAGCATAAAACAAGCACGAATATTGGATCTAGGAAGACTTGCTTCGGCAAGGCTCCTTGGGTGAACGCCAAACGTTCTTCCCAAGGAGTAACTTAACCTCCGGACCCTATTCCTTTTTTTCAAAGTTTTGAGGAAATCAAAATGGCGTGGCGACTCCATTTTTCAATTAAATCGGATGTCTTCAAACCGATGTGAAGTGTGACCCCTTCATACGAGAAAGCAGTTCAAAACAAAAAACCCACAATCTTGGGCCCACATTCACAGTTTGGCGACTCCGCTGGGGATTTCAATAAGCTTTTTTTTAATAAAATAAATGAAAAAAATGATACTCGGTATATAGGTGGAAACCATTAAATTTCCTCTTCAACGCCTCCTTGTGGAGTCCGGGATAAATTATGGTAGAACAATGCCACGTACCGGTATCATTTCAAAAAAGAAAAAGCTTTTGTGGGTTAGCCTTCCGCCGCGGATCTAATTTCTGTGCTTGTTTTTTCTTTCATTATTTTTGCATGCATCTTGGTTTTTGGGATTGTGCATATTCTGAATACTGAACAGGAAGCTTTTTGGAGCTAAAAAGGTGCCAAAATGTTCGGGGAAACAGCCTGGAAAGGAAAAAATTTGGAACCTGGGGGAAACCCTTCACGGCATAGATCGCTTGGCGATGGGGGACTGGTTTATGCTTGGGGGAAGTCCCGTTTTGCTCACCTTGTGGTTACTAGAGAGGCTTCAAGCTATGCCTGTGTCTCCATCATCTTTCAGTCCGTGGACATTTACTCAGTGACCTCTTGTCTTGGATATGGATCAGTGATAAGTGACAATTATATAGTCATTTATCTCATTATTTCTTAATCATTTCCTTAGTTTTTAGTATCATTTTATTTGCATTTAGTATTTTTTAGGTTCTTTTGTCATATATCTTCGATTTTATGCTTTTGGTATATCTTATACTCTTAGACAGGTTTTTGAGTCATTTTATGAACAATTGGAGCCTTGGAAATAATCAAGTAGCAAAGTCATGGAAGGGAAAGATCAATTTTAGCACACAGGCCAAAATCCAGCCAGTGCGGCCGTGCTCTTTGCCTAGGAGCGGCCGTGCACTTGACCCTTGCCAGGCCTAAATTGGCCCCAAAACATGGATTGTGTGAGTCTTGAAAAGAGGAGTGGCCGAGCATTCCAGGCTAGAGCTCCACCAGTTCAAAAATAAAAAATGGTGCCAAGGGGACACGGTCGTGCAGTTCCCTTGACTCTCGGCCGTGGAAATGATGTCTGCTGAATTAAAAGGCACCTTTTGAAGGCACCACTTTGAAGAGTCTCATCCATATCTATATATAGGCCATTTGTAATCAGTCTTAGATATCATATCAGAGCTTAGAAATACATTATATACCAGAATATACAAGATTTCTTTATCATTAGTCCAAATCTCATGAAGATTCAAGTGTTCATCATTGTTCTTGAAGTATTTTGGAAGAAGCAATAAAAATTCAGAAGTTTTTCTTCAGCCTTCGTCTCTTTACAATCATAAGTATTTCTTCCCTTATCTCTTATTATTACTTATGTTTGTTTATGTCATAATGGCTAGTGAGTTATCTCCCATATTCTTGGGGTTGAAAACTCAAAATGCCTTTTGTTCATCAACTTTTATAAAAGTCTTGTCATTTCTCTTCATCTAAAAAATTTCTTTATATCAATCTCAAAATGAATTACATTTTGGAGACGTCCAACTTGTATGATTCGGTTAATCGAGAGAAGTACCTTGCAGAGAATCTCGATTAACGGAACCATATAAAGGAACTAGGTTTCATTGATCACGAGAGTAGTTCAATGGCCTAGGGATGTTCCTTGAATGGAAAGTACGTTGATTTGCGAACTTTAATGGATCCTTGCTAATTATGGGCCATCAAGAGATAGTGCATAATTAGTGAAGGGTACAAACGCTACTTGCTTGATCGTGAGAAGTAGTGTAGGCTTAACGTACCATCCTTGATTTTTATGAAAATCTTTATTTTCAAAGACATGACTATATGATGAATAATTGGCTGAATGATTTTCAATCCCGAGAATGCTTCGTTTTATAAGAGTTTTCCTAAAGTATTTTCTGCGTATGTTCTATTCGTTTCTCAAAACAAACTTTATTTCTCCCAATCTCATTTACATTTCTTAGTAAAAAAAAATTCGTTCCAAAGTAAACCCTGTCCTCGTGGGATCGACCCGTACTTGCACTCGATATACTTCAATAGCCCGTGCGCTTGCGGAATTAAATAAACCGTTAGGTTTCGATCGAACAAGTTTTTGGTGTCGTTGCCGGGGACAACGGTTTATTTTTTGTTTTTGTCTTTACTACATATTTTTTTAATTTCGTTTTAGTTTTTTACTTCTAATAATCTATTACGTTTAATCTTCTTATTGAGTATTCTTGTAGTGTATGAAACGGGCTCGGATCTTCTTTGACAATTTTGATCCAGAACCCGAAAGAACCTTTCACGAGAGACTAAGAAAACTCAAGGAGACATTAAACCAATACATGGCGGAAGGAGAGCCGGTAACACCTGCTAGGACCCTACGGGACTTTGTAAATCCAAGTACCCCGGGAACTAGATCCCCCATTGTTGTGCCGAATGCCAACGCGACCAACTTTGAGATTAAGCTGCAGCTTTTGCATATGGTTATGAACAACCAATATAACAGCACGTCTTTCGAAGATCCTCATCTCCACATCCAAACATTCTTGGAGTACTGTGACAGCACTCGTATCCAAAATGTCACACCGGAAGCAATACGAATGTGTCTTTTTCCGTTCTCTCTTAAGGATAAGGCCAAACAATGGTTGAACTCGGTCCCCCAAAACTCTTTAACTACATGGGACCAAGTTCAAGAAGCATTCCTTGGGCGTTTCTTCCCACCGAGCAAGACCGCCCAAATTCGTACTAAGATCACTAACTTTTGTCAAACGGGAAGTGAGACATTGTACGATGCATGGGAGCGTTTTAAGGAGCTTCTCAGAATGTGCCCCCACCACGGACTCGAAAAGTGGTTGATAGTTCATACCTTCTACAACGGTCTCATATTCAAAACTAGAGAGACCATTGATGCCGCTGCAGGAGGAGCATTGATGAACAAAGGAGTAGATGAGGCATACGGCCTCATGAAGAATATTGCATTGAACCACTATCAGTGGTCAAACGAGAGGGAGCAACAGCAAAGCACGCCAGTAAAAAGCCAAAAAGAACAAAGGTGCCAAGTTGAAATTACCCGGATCCGGCTCGCGCGTGGAGGGCCCCGGCATCTCGCGTTTTGGTGCGCCGCTTTCAGGAAGTCGCCCGGATCCGATAGGCAGCGCGATCGCGCCCTTGCATCTGGATTATTCCATTTTGCGGTTGGAGGTGTCTCGCTGTGTTTTTGCTTGTAGAGTCTCCACGCCGTTTTTATTAAGCCCAAAACATTGAAAAAGCGCATCAGTTTAAAAATAAACTGTTTTTGTGTGATGAGATTTTGAGTTCGGAGGTCAGATGACTCCTCGGGAAGAGAATATTAGAATATTAGAGCTCACCTGAGTCGCCTCGTAAAAACGAATCTTTCGGTACCCTTTATATTCTTTAACTGTTGTGTGTGTGTATGTGCTTTTAAAAATGCATGATGTATCAGATGTCTACATTGTACACTGCTTTATTGAAATGTATTGAAATAGTGTAGGAAGGAAGCCTTACCAATGTTGGTTCATGTCTGTCTTCTGCGGGGGAATAGTGTTTGAGGATGGAATAGTGTTCCGGGTCGGACCGGGTTTGCTTCGGGATGAGCCGGTTGTCTGCGGACAGAGTTTCGGCGTGCGTTGGGATCGCAGGGATCACTCGGGCAGAGGTTCGGCGTGCGTTGGGATCGCAGGGATCACTCGGGCAGAGGTTCGGCGTGGGCCGGAATTGCCGGTTTGACTCGAAAAGAGCTGGGACGCCTCGGGAAAGACCAGGCAAGGCCTCGGAGTACCACGAGGGGCTTCAGAGTACCTCAAAAGTGCCTCACGACAGCACGGGAGCGTCGCGAGAGCGCTTGGAGAGGCTTCGGAGCACCACAAGGGAGCTTGGAAGGCCTCGGAAGGATCCGAAAGGGGCCGGGAGTGCCTCGAGAGGACTTAGAGGGGTGGCAGAAGGCTGGGGGGAGAGGAGAGAAGAGGGAGATGTGTGAAATGAGGGAGGGGGAGCCCTCTATTTATAGTGCCCAGATTTGTGCAAGAAGGTCCATACGGACCTTCCAGGTAATCCAAGTTTTTGATTTTCCTCGATTTGAGGGAATATGTGGACTTTAAGAAGATTCAGCCATGATGATGTCTGGTAGCAAGAAGGTCCGTACGGACCAACCTTGCATGCATAAAGGTCCGTACGGACCAACCATGTAGCTGGGTAACTATTACTTCCGGGATTTGAGGGAATATCTTGGACTTTAAGGGGATTCAGTAATCATGGCAACAAAGAGGTTCGTACGGACCACATTTGCTTTTCCAAATTCTGAAAAATTCCTTAAAAGTCCTTTTGTTGTTTTTGGTCCCAGAAAAGTCCCTCCCTTGGTTTGGTTGGGGGTTTTGAGGTTTTTGAGTGTCACGGGTCTTTGAGACTGCGTTTATGTGAGTCTGCGGTGTTTCTCGTGTGTTCGGAAGAGGGTGATCCAGATTGGGGTACTTACAAAAGCCCCTCAACGACGTCACTTACAGAGGAAGTGGGGTCGTCGATAAGATAAGGGTCCTGATCTAGATCGCGTGCTGGGAGAGGAAGTGACCGTGTAGGTCAGTTTGTGAGGACATGGCAGTGTCCTGTTGTGTGACTGTTTAGGTCAGTTGGCTGGACCCTGTGATAGGATTCCTATGTATCCCTAGCGGGAATCAAGCCTGATCGTAGTTCGTGTGTGGGGTGAGTGTTGTTGTGTACGAGGACGTGAGATGTCCTATGACTGGAACTCTGTGTGTGGATGCGATGGTATCCTGTGGGTGACCGCATAGGTCGGTGGTATGGACGTGGAGGTGTCCTGGGTGACTATATAGGTCGGTGGTAAGGACGTGGAGGCATCTTGGATGACCGTATAGGTCTATGGTAAGGACGTGGAGGCGTCCTGGGTGACCGTATAGGTCGATGGTAAGGACGTGGAGGCATCCTGGGTGACCGTATAGGTCGATGGTAAGGACGTGGAGGCATCCTGGGTGACCGTATAGGTCGATGGTAAGGACGTGGAGGCATCCTGGGTGACGTATAGGTCGATGGTAAGGATGTGGAGGCATCCTGGGTGACCGTATAGGTCGATGGTAAGGACGTGGAGGCGTCCTGGGTGACCATATAGGTCGATGGCTAGACCCTGTGATAGGATTCCTATGTATCCCTAGCAAGAATCAAGCCTGGTCGTAGTTCAGAGGTCGTGAAACTGTGAGTGTATGCGAGCGTGGTGGTGCCCTGAAGTGTCGTGTGACCGTCGAGGTCGACTGTGAGGACGTGGTGGCGCCCTGAGTTGGAAATTTTACGATTTTCCGAATCAGGTGGTTTAAAGCCTTCCGAGCTGGGGATAATGATTTGGGATGTTTATATGGTCTTCCGGACCGAGTGGTTTAAAGCCTTCCAGGCTGGAGATAGTGATGTATGAGGATTTGATTCGTATTCTGACTGCGGGTGTGTCATGTATGGGGACTTCATTCGTCTTCTGACTGCGGTTGCGTCGTGCATAAGGACTTGATTCGTCTTCTGACTGCGGTTTGCGGAGGCGTGGCTGCCTTGTGCTTTGATTGTGAGAGGTGTGAATGTCTCGCGTTTTGTCCGTTGGGGAAAAGGTTGGACTTACGATGACTGCCGATGTTCATCTGCTGGGGATATTGTGGCCTTGTAGGGACTTTTTCCGCTGAGAAGGTGACTTCGGGCTTACTTTGATGGCCGGTGGTTGATTCACCGTTTGGCATTTTGGAGGCGTTTTGTGCTTTGAGATTTGTGCTTGGAGGTGCTGGCTCCTTTTGCGCTTGCTTTACCATTTAGTGGGCGAGGTCCGGGCTTACGATGACGGCCGGTGGTTGTGTTGCCGTTTAGTGGGCGAAATCCGGGCTTACGATGACGGCCGGTGGTTGCGTTGCCGTTTAGTGGGCGAAATCCGGGCTTACGATGACGGCCGGTGGTTGCGTTGCCGTTTAGTGGGCGAAATCCGGGCTTACGATGACGGCCGGTGATTGCGTTGCCGTTTAGTGGGCGAAATCCGGGCTTACGATGACGGCCGGTGTTTGTGTTGCTGTTTAGTGGGCGAAATCCGGGCTTATGATGACGGCCGGTGGTTGAGTTGCCGTTTAGTGGGCGAAATCTGGGCTTACGATGACGGTCGGTGGTCGTGTTGCCGTTTAGTGGGCGAAATTCGGGCTTACGATGACGGTCGGGGTTTGAGTTGCCGTTTAGTGGGCGAAATCCAGGCTTACGATGACGGCCGGTGCTTGAGTTGCCGTTTAGTGGGCGAAATCTGGGCTTACGATGACGGCCGGGGTTTGAGTTGCCGTTTAGTGGGCGAAATCCGGGCTTACGATGACGGCCGGGGTTGGTGTTGTCGTTTAGTGGGCAAAATTCGGGCTTACGATGAAGGCCTGTGTTGGTTTTGTTGGGTTGAGGACCAAACTGCATTGAATCTGCTGAAATAGGCCTTTGGACAGCTAGGGGCAAAGATTATAAGGGCAAAGAAGTAATTTGGCCTCATGTTGCAAGAAGGTTCGTACGGATCTTCTCCCTCTGCAAAGAGGTCCGTACGGACCAATGTTGATTTTTGCAGTTCCCAGGTTTTGACCAGCTTAAGCACCGAGGCAACCCTTCATTTTCCTCTTCCAGTTTTCGTGAGCAACCGAGAGAGAGAAGGAGAAAACTCCATTTTTGTCCCAAAATCCTTAGAAAATCCTCCACATTTAGCTTGAATTGCTTGTCAAATGGCGGAAAGAGTAAGGAGAGGTCGTCGTCAACGGAGCCAAGAGGCGATCGAGCAAAGGGCGGAGCTTCAAAGGAATTGCACTTCCTTCGTGCCTTCGTCGAGGAACCCGGATGTGTTGTATCCAAATTCGGAGGTGCACACTAGGCGAGCTAGGAACGTCGGGGAGGTAAGAAATCAATTTCATCTTGATTCCTTGCTTGAATTGTTGAATGCTAGAACTAGGTTTTAGTTTTTCGCATATTTGGGGCTTTTGTTGTTTGCCATGATTTTTGTGAAATTCGTGATGAATTATTGAAATTGAGCATGTAAAAATTGTGGGTATGTGATTTTTGTGCAAAAATGTGTAGATTAGCTCTTATTTGTAAAAATAAAGTGCCTCTCTTTGAAATGCATGCTTTGGTGTTTTGTACCTTATGCTATTTCTGTGTGTACATTGTGAGAAAAATTGCCATGTAGGGACAAATTTTGTGAAAAATGTGACATGTGTCGTGTTTTGTGACGGGTTTTTGTCTGAAAGTATGTGCCGTGGAGGGACGGACTTTTCTGAAAATGTGTAATGTAGTGTGTGCCGTGTTTTTGGTGACGGACTTTGTGGGGAGTTTATGTGCAATGTGTGCCGTGTTGTGTGATGGGTCTTTTGAAAATGTGTCGTGTAGGGCTTAATCCCTCTGTTGAGAAAATTTGTACAGTGTGTGCCGTGTTTTGTGACGGACTTCTTTTTTTTTTATGCTTTGGTTTCCTTTTGGTAATTTGCATTAAGTACTGTGACTGACGTACCTTTGCTGTGTTTACCTGCAGGATGAGGGGCTTTTATTTGGGAAAGCCAAAAAGATGAAGTCTCGAGGGTCGCTCGAGGCTGTAGTAGAGTTGTGGCAGCAGTTGCCGGACATCTCTAGGGAGGGCAGGCCGAGTCCTAGGAGGCTGGTCTATGCTTCCGGCTTGGGCGCGTTCGTGGAGAACTTGGCCGGGATTTCTGATACGAGGAAGAACAAGAGTATCTTCCTGGGCTTGTCCGAGTATTGGTGGGATACCACCCACACCTTCCATTTGAGCTGGGGCGAGGTGACGGTGACTCCCACCGATTTTGCTGCTATCACCGGGCTTTCCTTCAAAGGAGGGCCAGTGCGGTGGAGGGACAGGATATCCGAGGGGGTGCTGGCTGAGCTGTTGGGCTTTGCGCCTCTTCCTCGCAGGGGCCTGGGCATGCTGTACAGCGATGTAGAGATGAGGATTTCGGCCAACATTGGGGCCTATTGCCGTGGTACCGACTTGGTGACGGCGGAGCAGCTGGCACGCTCCTTCCTGTGGTTTGCCCTCTCCGAGACTCTGTTCTCGAATCACGCGACTGCGGCTCCTTTTGCTCTGCTGGAGAGTCTGATTGATTTGGAGAGGGTCGGCGAGATAGCTTGGGGCGAGGCGGGCCTGGCCGAGCTTTATTTTTCTTTGGACCGGTTTAGCCGAGGCGTGGTCAGTTCTTTGGGCTGCTTTGATTTTGCTTTGGAGGTATGAGTTTATTGCTGTTTTGTGATTTAGCAATTTGTCATTTCTCCGTTTTCTTTTGCACTGAGCTTTTTCTGCTTTTGTTGCAGGTGTGGTTCTATGAGATCTTCCGGTGCTTCCCGTGGGATCGAGAGGCTGAGGCCATAGCGGCCTATCCTGCTATGTTGGGCTGGGCCCGCCCGTTGAGGAAGAGGAGGACGAGTAGGGGGAAGCTCACTATTGCCTACAGGGATGTGCAGGAGCATCTGGGGAGAGATTGCCCGGTGGAGTTTGATCTGTACCCCTGGGCTCGGTATGGGGTTGACGAGTTTGAGGGTGCTCCCGTGGTGACGGCGTAGAGGAAGTTGCTGCGGGGCCTGACCTGTGATGTCATGTATTTAGGAGAGAGGGTCTTCTGAAAGCATGGCCCGGGTATGCTCCCCCTGGCTCTGAGGGACGCCTTTTGGGATGATGGATTCCCGTGATATGGACGTGCTAGAGTTTGAGAGATATCTTGGCGGCGTGAGTGCCTATGAGTTTGTTTTGTATGGAGAGGAGTATGGGTCCTTCGTTAGGAGGAAGCTGAGGACGCCACAGGTGTTGGAGAGGGAGAGGCAGGATGGCCCGCCAGGTCCCCAGAGGTTCCGGTGCCTGGGCCGGATTTTACATATGTTCGTGGGGATTCATTGAGGCGGAGGGTGTCGGTACCCGTCCCTGAGCAGGCTCCTGCTGCCTACCGGGTTGACCCTGATATGCCGGTGAGTGTGCTTACTCTTTTCCGTCTTGGCATCTTTTCTGTATTTTTCTCTTTTTGTATGCCTGTATCTCTTTAGCTAAGCGTTTCTTTGGCTGTTTGCTTGTGCAGGTCCCGGGGAGAGCCTTCGACACGCTGACCCGCCGTTATGTGGCGATGCGGTCTTTTGCGAAGAAGTTGGCGGGGAAGCTGTCTTGCTGGTCTTCGCAACGTGTGCCGGCATACGAGCCGATGCCTTCGAGGCATTCTGTGGACGTTCCTCTGCCGAGGGTTGAGCCGGGGCAGCAGTTGGAGGGACCCTCTCGGGGCGGCATAGCATGGATGCCGGGACGTCTTCGGGAGTCCAGAGGCAGCCAGTCTTTCACCAGTTCTGGCCTTCGCAGGAGGCACCGGGAGAGAGTTCGTCGGAGCCTGCCTTCTTCGATCCTTTTGCCGGGTTTGACCCTTCAGAGTATTTTGAGTACCCACCCCAGGAGGGGGTTCAGTATTCTGACGACGAGGGTGTGGCTGGCGAGTTTGCCGGGGTGCCTGACTTCTCGCGTGATGATGATGGTGATGAAGAGTCAGATTAGGGCTCATTTGCTTTCCCTCTTTCCATAGCTTCTTTTTTTTTTAGCAACAGACATTGTGGGTACCTGTAATAAAACATTCGCATTTGCACCGCAAAATATTTTATTTTAAGATGTAATGCCGTATTTTGTGATTCCTGGGAATTGTCCTAGGAATTGTTGCTATTTTATTATTTGTGCATGCCACGTGAGCTGGGAGTGCGTTGTGGGTAGTGTATGCTTGCCGGAAATGGCTTTGGCCAGAATTTGGGCAGTTTGGAGCAAGGTCCTGCTGAGAACAGTGGTTGTTGTACTGTTTGCTAGGAAAGTGGGTCCATGATGCAACAAGGTCCGTACGGACCAACTTGGGATGCAAAGAGGTCCGTACGGATCTCCTTTGCTTTTGGGAAGGGATAAGTGTTTTCCGGATGTCTGGACTTTTCCCACTTCCCATTTGCAGCCATTTCGAGCTTTCCTCCTCATTTTCTCTAGGAACCTCCATTTTGCCATGGATTCTTCGTATGTTCCAAGAATTTTGCCAAGGCTTTCGCAGGAGCGGCAAGCATACTTCCTTGAGCGGCTGAAAATGTGGATGCGACACCGTATGAGACATCAGAGGCGGGCTTTCGAGGTAAGGTTTCGACTTTGCTCGGTTTGGTCCCTTAAGGAGTTGGTTCCTGATTGGGAATTATTGCGGGCTGCCGCGAAGTTCTGGGATGTTAGGAGGCATGTGTATTGCTTCTCCTACAATGAGATGGTGCCCACCTTTGAGGATTTTCGGGCTTTGATTGGAGGCCGGAGGTGGAGGCCATCTCGCTTCCTTTGATTGGCGGTGCTGCCGTGAGCGTGAAGCTTGCATGCTTTCTTCGGACTTCATTGGGAGAAGTGCAGGGCATGATCCTAGATTCGGGTCATATTGACATTTCTGCGCTGCCGGAGCGGTTTATGATTGATGATGAGAGTGATGTCTCGTGGGATGCATTTACCTTGTGCGTGATAGCGACGCTTTTCATGGTCAGCTCCCTTGGGGTTTGCGATGGCGCTTTGCTAGATGTGGTTGGGCACTGTAGAGCTGGGAGGATATTGTCCCGTTGGTGCTGGGGGAGACTCTTCATGGTATTGACCGTCTGGCGACTGTGGATCGATTCATGAGAGGGGGAAGCCCCGCTTTGCTCACCTTGTGGCTGCGAGAGAGACTTCAGGCCATGCCCGAGGCTCCGGCGTCGTTTAACCCGTGGTCATTTGCTCAGCAACCTCTTGTGTTGGATATGGATCAGTCTGCCAGGGAGAGATGGATGGCACGGCTTGGTACGCATCAAATCCGTTGGTGGGTTTCGCACTGGGGGATTGAGACTAGGAGGGCCTTTCAGGAAGGGTCCTATGTGGTCAGAGTTCCAGGTTTGTCTTGGTCCTCCTTCTATATTCCGTCACTTGTTTCCCGGCAGTTCGAGATGAAGCAGGAGCCTTTGTTGGGCTGGGATGACCTTGCTACTGCGGAGGTAGCTCCTCTTTGTATGGCAACTCCAGGTACTCTTTTGTATTTTCTGAGGGTATGGAAGTATTCCGCTTTCCCTCCTATGGTGCTCCTTAGACGTCGGGAGAGTGTCATATTGACTACCCAGTACCTGGCCTGGTATGAGCAGGGTGTTGGGCAGTTCCAAGTGGCTTTGGGGAGCAGGCGTGGAGCAATTCTGGGGCTCGATTGTCGTAGTAGCTATTTCCTTAGGAGTGCCGAAGCCTGGTATGACCCTCAGGATGTTACGGGGGACACTTTGTTTGACTACGAGACTAGAGTTGACCGACTGATGGGGAGAGGTCCCCTTTTGCAGACTCGCAGGGAGGAGATCCGAGCTGAAGCGCGGGCTAATGAAGCCCTGAGAGCTGCTGGATTGTTTGACTCTATGGGGAGGACCCCTAATCTTGGACTGAGAGATACAGAGATGGCTCGCGTGGAGCGAAAGAAGACTCGCCGGGGACGAGGGAAGAAAGGGAAGAATGGCGAGGGGACAAGCGCAAATGGCGCGGAATGACCTCCTAGGTATCCATTCATTGCATTGCAAACACATTATTTGTTAAATGTATTAAGCTGTCTTTTAGCATGTTGTGAACTTGAGAGTAGACCGTGCTTGAACTCATCAAGAAATGTTGTAATCGTTAATGATTTGTGATTTACTTTTAAAGCTTTGTCGAGACGCAAGATCTCTTGTTCGCTTTTCGTTTCTTTTGCGAACCTTGGCGGCGTCCATCTTTGGACTTTTCTGTTGCATTTGTGGACTGAAGTAGCCTGGGCCTTGACGGCAATCCTTTTTGCTTGGGCCTTGTGTTTGGCTGAGTGGTTGGATGATACCCTGACAAGTCGTTTTGACGGTCTTTTCCGTAGCTTCCTTGCCTCTTACATGTTGGCGTCGGGCTCTTGACCTCTTTTTTTTGTAGCTTCTGCTTGAGCTTTTTTTTTTGAGAGCCTTTGCTCAAGCTCTTTTTTTTTGAAGCGCGTGAGGGCGTAGATAAGCCCCTGGCTTGGAAGTTGACATGGGTCAGTCGTTTGACGCTGAGTGACCTTCGGATGTCCTTTGATGTTGCCGCCGTCATTTGACTTGGTCAAGGTGATGGTGGGGGCATGCTCTTGGAAAGTGTGTAGCTTGATGGAGGTCTTGGTTGACATTCAAACTTTTGACTTTTTTGTGTGTTTTTAGATCAGACCAATTAAGGTTGCCTACGTTCCCCCAGACTAGAGGGCTCAGGTCTGCATAGTTCGACACTACATTGAGTGCCAAGAGATGCACAGTTGTTCTTCTTTACGCGAAGTATCTGCGAAGTTTGCTTCCGTTGACTGGATTCATGAAGGGATTTCCGTCTAGGTCTGTCAGCTTCATGGCACCTTCGGAGAAGATCTTTTGAACCAACAAAGGGCCGATCCATGTTGGTTCCCATTTTCCCAGTGGGTTGGTTCGAGTGGGAGGCTTTTCTTTGAGTACCAGATCGCCTTCCCTGATGTCTCGGGACTTGACTTTCTTGTCGAAAGCTCTAGACATCCTGCTTTGGTAGGCTCAGACGTGTTCCATGGCCTTTAGTCGTCGCTCGTCTAGCAGAGCCAATTCGTCGTGTCGGCTTCGGAGCCATTCGACTTCGTTGATTTCATTTTCAGCAGCACTCGGAGTGAGGGAATTTCCAATTCAATGGGAAGGACTGCTTCCATCCCATATGTCAGGGCGAATGGGGTTTCTCCCGTGGCTGTTCTGACTGATGTTCGGTAGCCCCAAAGTGCAAGGTACAGCTTCTCGGGCCAATCTCGTCCTCGGGTGGTCATTTTTCGGATGATCTGTTTGAGGGTCTTGTTTGCTGCTTCTACGGCGCCGTTCGTTTGTGGCCGGTAGGGAGAAGACTTGTGGCGTGTGATCTTGAATTCGGCCAGCAGTCTGTCGCATTCTCCCTCGAAGTGGGAGTCGTTGTCTGATATGACTTTGTTCGGGATGCCGTATCGGCATATGATGTTTTTCTTGAGGAAATGCGTGACTTTCTTGGAGGTGAGCACCTTGTAGGACTTGGCTTCGACCCATTTGGTGAAGTAGTCGATAGCTACTAAAACGAACTCGTGGCCGTTGCTGCCTGGCGGAGCAATTTTCCCGATGACGTCAATTCCCCAAGTGGCGAAAGGCCAGGGCATAGTCATGCAGTAGAGATCGTGAGGAGGTAGATGATTGAGGTTGGAGAACCGTTGACACTTGTCGCAGCTTCGAACAAAGTGGATGCAGTCTGCCTCCATGGAGATCCAGTAGTAGCCCATCCTGAGAATGATTTGCATTAGGGCCCTGGCGTTCATGTGGGGACCGCAAGCCCCATTGTGGACTTCGTTCATGAGCTCGCTTGCTTCTTCCTGGCTGATGCAGCGTAGGAGTGGTCCTTGGTAGCGTTTCTTGTATAGCATGTCCCCAAGGATGACAAAGTGAGAGGCGAGGCGTTTTAGGGCCATGATGCTCTTGGCTTTGGCTCCTTCCCTGCGTTGACCTTCTTCGTTCATGAAGGCGGTTTCCCCGTTTTTGAGGTATTGGAAGATCTGGACTGTGCTGGTGAGGAAGCTTCTAACTTGTGCCTCTTTGGCTCTTCAGCAGTTTCCCAAATCGCTGTGATTAAAACCTTTTCGGCAGCTTGGGCCCGATTTTTCTCTCATTTGACAACATGCTTAAATGTTTGCTTGATGCATTTATTCAATTAATGTGCTTGCTTCTTTGTTTAGATGAATTGTGATCAACGGTTGCGTGTTAGTTAATTCATCATTTGTTAAAGATGCAATGAAAGGATATTTTAGAAAGGTCGGACCTTTTATTGAAAGCGCAAGGACTGTACATTGTTGATTATGGACTCACGATCTTCCGACGTAGATTCATTAGATGACTCGAAAGACATGAATTCACAGACAACACGACTCGAAGCTAGACTATAGGCGACGAGGGATTGGACCAGGCCTCATTACTCTTGGCATGTGGTTCGACTTCAAACCAGATCGCGGAGGTTTTTGGTTGCTCCTCTGATGATGTCCCTCCATTAGTGTTGTTACCAGTCCTTGGGGGTCCTTAATGATAGATGTCGTTGAGAGCTACTTCCAGGAGGGTGAAGCATTCGCTGATTCGGAGTTGATTCTTGTTGATGTTGATCATTTTCATAGAATCTACCTCTTTATCTGGGATCTTTGCTTGGACGACATTTACAATGTCTGACTCGAGGGGGCATGCTATCTCTCCTTCCCTGATTAGGCCTTGAAGGAGGTTGCGCCACTGTTCATCTAGGTCAGACAATAATGCTGTGATGGCTGTCCCTGTGAGATTCGAGAGTGTCGGCCAGAGGGTTGTCCTGTACCAGTGGGTCGGTGATGAGCCAGTTTGTAAGAGGGTTTTTGGCGAAGTAGGGGTCTACTCCTCGGTCAATCTCCATCTGGGCGTCCATCTCTTGATCCTCTCTTAAGCATTCTTCGCAGTCGCATATGTCGGAGTTGTCGTCTTGACCCATGAGCTCTTCGATTTCTAGCTCGTAGCGGCTTAGAGCATGGATGTAGGGATCCACTTCGTAGAGGGACAGGACCGGAGACTCATCTGTAGAAGAGTATTCGGTCATGTCGGGACCTTCTTCTAGGTCGTAGCTTGCTGGGCAAGCGCTTGCCATTGTGCTGCTTCCGCGGATTACCTCGAGTATTCCCTTGGCGTTGATGAATTTCACGCATTGGTGAAGAGTAGATGATACCGCCTTCATCTGATGTATCCAAGGTCGTCCCAGCAGGGCAGAGAAGGTTGGTTTGATTTCCACGACTTGGAACTCTAACGACTCCAGTTGTGCGTCGAATTGGATCCTCAGATTGATGACTCCTACGATTGGTCGTGGAGTGGAGTCGTAGGCTCGGATTATCCGGGGCGAAGGTCTTATCAGGGAGCAGTCGATACGGAGTCGTTTCAATGTGCTCAAGGCGATGATGTTGACTGCGGAGCCGTTATCGATCAAGACATTCGGGAGGAAGAACATCTCTATCTTTATGAGGATGAGGAGAGCCTCATTGTGACTGTTTTCACACATCGGCAAGTCATCGTCTGTGAAGGCTAGACCGCTTCCCGTGCTGCCATTTGACTCAGTCTCCTCTGGGGAGCGTTCGATCCATCCATTGGTGTGCCTTGGTCGGGGCAAAGATCGTAGGGAGATAGTTGCCCTTGGGCATTCTTGTCTGGATTCCCGGTCACGAGACCGTTTGACTCTGGTTTCACGTTCCCAGTCATAGCGGGATAGCATGCTGACGGTTTCAGAAATTGCAGGGGGGATGCTCTCGCTTGGAGTTTCGTCGAAGGCTATCGCATTCACCCTGTCGTTTCGGGGGAATGGATTTCCGATGGTATTGGGGCCACGAGGGCATTCCAACTTTCCCTCTTCGATTAGCCCCTGGACCACCTGCTTTAGCACAAAGCAATTGTCGGTGGTGTGGTCGGGGTAGTTGTGGAAGGCGCAGTGCTTGCTCATATCCATGTTGGGCTTGAGAGTCTTTGGTTGGAAATTCTCGAGGGGTTTGAGGAGATTTCTCTTTACCAATGCTTCAAATACTTGTCCCAGAGGCATTTCGAGGTTGTCAAAATGTTGGAACTGTGGGAAGCGAGGGGGATTGTTATTCCTCGGGGCTACTTGATCGCGGTTTACTTGAGCTCCGTTCTGGATGTAGTGTACCGTTCCAGGCGCTTATTTTCCTTTGTTCGGGACAGGTGCTAAAGTTGACAGGTTTATCCGATAGCAGTAAGACGAAGCAGGGGTTGTTGTTGTCTTCTGAAGGCTCAGAGTCTTCTCGAACTTAGTTCCAGCGTTGACCATGGCACAGAGATCTGGATAGAAGTGATGGTTGGTCAAGGTCCTCAGAGATGGCTTGAGGCAGGAATGTGTGATGATGTGCCACCAAAATTTTTCCGAAAGGGCTTAACTTTGAAATTTTTCGCTTCTTTGAAAAACCAATCGAAAAAAAAGACCGGAGTCGCCACGCCATTTTTGTTTTAAGGGCCAAAACTTTGAAAAATGCCCGAGGTTAGAGATTTGGGTTCGGAGGTCACGTTACATGCCGGGAAGGACGTTAGTGTGCACCCGGAATGCCTCGTAAAACGAGTCTTCCAAGCTAAAAATCATTTGTGTGTGTGTGTGTGTTTTGGCCAAAATAAGTTGAAACTGAGGAAAGTAAAAATTGGGAATTCTTTATTAGACTTTGGACAGATCCCATGATTTTTGGTGTGATTTTTGGTACTCAAAAGATTTTTGGAAGTTGAAAATCACTTCTGCCAGAATGAAAAAGGCAGTAGACACTTAATTTTGAAATGGATTTAATGGCTTCAAAACTTCATAATCTGAGAAAACTCAGAGAATGAAAGTTGTTCCAGACACCTCAAATAAGATTTCTGTGAAAGAATTTTCCATTTTGGAGAAGATTTGAGGACCCAAAACCTTCTGGAAATCTCAGGTATGAGATCTGGACTTCCAGAGACTGGTGATCTGACCTTCAAAAGAAAATTTGAAAAATGGAGTTTTACTCACTCAAAAATTGAAGTAAAAATATTTCTGGAATGCTATGGATGTTGGCTACAAAAAGTGTTTTGTAGTCAACACCAAATTCCAAGTTTATCTGTGTCCAAAAAATTATACCATGGACTGGGGTCTTAGAAAATTGCTACTGGACAGCAACTTCTCAAGAAAGAAAAACATGATTTTAAAGGGGGTTTGGCATCCATGCTTGTCCCCATTTCCCTAGGTTTTGATAAGTGATCACTTGACATTTTAGTGGTGGTCTATTATATCAAACCATCCTTGGGGTACATTAGGACTTAAGCATTTCATTTGCTTGGGAAGGGGAATTTTGTAGAGATGAAATTAAAGAGAAAAATCAACTAGAGATTTAAAATGTGGACCATTTGAGATAGTCATTCATGAAGATGAACTTCAAGATGACCATCTTAGGTCAAGATTTAAGTTAAACTAGACATAAAGTAAATCAAAGTAAGAAGAACAAGATGAACAAGAAGTTAAAAGGGAGTTTTAGGGTTTAGAGAATGAGGGCTTTACCAATGGTGACACCCTATCTTCCTAGGCTTGGAATTTGACTTGAGGAGTATCAAGATTTGGTGTTTGACTTGAGGAGTATCAAGATTTGGTGTTTGGATTTGTGTTTGGGTGGATTCAAGGCTTGAATGTGTTTAGGGTTTGATGATAGAGTTGGTCAAAGAGAAAACAAGTAGATAACACTTAAGTCCTCTATGTTTTCTCTCTAATCCTCCTCCTAAGGGGTGATTTGAGCTTGGATTGGTGTATGTATGAGAGTATGTATGAGAGTGTTTTGAAAGTATTTTGAGTGAGAGGGGTTTGGGAAAGATTGAGGAGAAAATGGTGGCAATTCTAGTGAATTTCCACTGTTTTCTCCCTATTTTTCGCCAGAATACAGCTTCTATGAGCCAATTGTGTTGTGTAAACTGAGAGAGGAGGGTTTAATTTATAGGCCTCTGGAAATGTCAAACATGTCCGCGCGGATTGGGTTGTAAACGTGCACTGTTCATTAAATGCAGCTCCAGGCTTTGGACAGGAAGAATAAAATTCAAAAATCCAGCAGTTTATGTTTTTCAACTTGTCCAATTCGGATTTTTCAAATTTCTTTTGCTTTTTTGATTCCTTTCCATGGTTTATCTTTAAATGGCAATCCCTGATCTACCCTCACTTTGTTAGGAATGTTAGGAATTGTTAGAAATGTTAGAAATGTTAAAACTTTCGTTAATTTTCTAACGAAAATTCTAACAACTCAAATTGGAGCACTTACAGTAGCCCCTCGGCGACGGCGCTTTCGAAGGAAGCGGGGTCATCGATAAGAGTAAGGCTCCATATTTGACAGGAGGATCAAGTAATCGAGTGGCTGAACCTATTTAATAGGCTACCTACGTATCCTTAAAAGGAATCAAGCCAGCCGTAGTTCGGGTCTTTGACCACAGGATGGCTTTAGGATGTCAACCTGGCAAGCGAGTTATGCAGTTGGTTGCTGAAAGAAACTCTGCTGGGGATAGAAGATGACCATTTTGGTCTGGTGGCTTTGAGTTGTATATCCACTCTGCTGGGGATAGGAATGACCATTTTCGGTCTGATGGCTGAACCTAATGATAGGCTACCTACATATCCTTAAGAGGAATCAAGCCAGTCGTAGTTCGGGTCTTTCGACCCTGGAATGACCATTTTAGGGTGTCAACCTAAGATTTGACTACTTTTGGGAAGTCGCCCAATGATTTGACTATTTTTGGGAACTCGAAGTCCTATGGTTTGACTATTTTGGGGAAGTCGCCCTATGGTTTGACTATTTTGGGGAAGTCGCCCTATTGTTTGACTATTTTGGGGAAGTCGCCCTATGGTTTGACTATTTTGGGGAAGTTGCCCTATGGTTTGACTATTTTGGGGAAGTCGCCCTATGGTTTGACTATTTTTGGGGAGTCGCCCTGGTAATGACTTCGGTTTGTCGAATTAGGGGATGATTGCGATTTATCGCTTTCCTCGTGTTGTGTGTGATAGCGTTTTAGGTGCCTCAAACCTTAATGATGGGGTCTTGGGTGCCTCGAACCTTCATGATGGCATCTTAGGTGCCTCGAACCTTGGAGATGGCGTCTTAGGTGCCTCGAACCTTGATTTGAAATGATTTCCCTTTGATGGTTTGGGATAGAAGGTCTATTGGTGGACTTCATTTGAAGGGATCGGTCTTATGTTTCTTTTAGGAAATGGATGATAATGGGAAAAGAAACGGGATTCCGTTAACTTCGCTGGGGATTTTGTTAGCCTTTGTTGGAGTTTATTTCAGGAGTATGAACCTAAATGGGGACTTAGTTCAGGGGTATGATTCTAAGTCGAGGTTTAGTTCAGGAGTATGAACCTAAATGGGGACTTAGTTCAGGAGTATGATTCTAAGTCGAGGTTTAGTTCAGGGGTATGAACCTAAATGGGGACTTAGTTCAGGAGTATGATTCTAAGTTGAGGTTTCAGTTCAGGAGTATGAACCTAAATGGGGACCTAGTTCAAGAGTATGATCCTAAGTCGAGGTTTCAGTTCAGGAGTATGAACCTAATTGGGGACCTAGTTCAGGAGTATGATCCTAAGTCGGGGTTTCAGTTCAGGAGTATGAACCTAAATGGTGACTCAGTTCAGGAGTATGATCCTAAGTCGAGGTTTTGTACCTGAGGGAGACTGTTTGAGGGCATTCTCGCAGGGGAAGATTAGAGCTTGCTATGATCATCGGGGAAAAGGGTGACCGTGTTGGTCAAGTGGCTGGACCTAAGGTAGGCTACCTACGTATCCCGAGTGGGAATCAAGCCTGGACGTAGTTCGAAAACTGTTGGGGATGGTCTTTGATGGTTTGACGGTATTTGGGAGTCACCCGAGGTTTGACTGTTTTTTTGGGAAGTCGCCCTAAGATTTGACTATTTTTGGGAAGTCGCCCTAAGACTTGACTATTTTTGGTAAGTCACCCTAAGATTTGATGATAATGTTCTGTTAGAAATGTAGTTGACTAAGATATGCTTTCATACCTGTGCTATGCTTACCTGTAGCTGCCGGAAGGACTGAGGCTACGGCTGATGTTGATGAAGAGTGGTTGGGTTGCGGTTTCTGCTGACGATTTGCTGTCTTTGGAGGCATTTTGACCTGAAGGGGAGAGTTTGGTTGAGTCTGCATCTTGCTGGTGATCGTCAACCTTGTAGAAGTTGTTGAGCTTGTCTTCACATTGGGACTTCTTGCTTTTGAGAACTTAGTGTCTCTGACCGATTTTCATTTGAGAACTTGGCGTCCCTGACCGATTTGCATTTTGAGAACTTGGCGTCTCTGACCGAATTGTATTTGAGAACTTGGCATCTCTGACCGTATTATATTTGGGAACTTGGCGTCCCTGACTGATTTGCATTTTGAGAACTTGGCATCTCTGACCGTACTGTATTTGAGAACTTAGCGTCTCTGACCGATTTGTATTTGAGAACTTGGCGTCTCTGACCGAACTGTATTTGAGAACTTAGCGTCTCTGACCGATTTGTATTTGAGAACTTGGCGTCTCTGTCCGATTTGTATTTGAGAACTTGGCGTCTCTGACCGATTTGTATTTGAGAACTTGGCGTCTCTGTCCATACTGTATTTGAGAACTTGGCGTCTCTGACCGATTTGTAGACACTGGAGGTGATCTGCACATGTTTTGCCCGGAATCATTTCTTGCCGAAAAGGTGCATTTGATTTCTTGCGATTTTGTTGAAACCATTGATTTTGGACTTTGGTAAATATCTTCCTTGTTGAGGGTAAGTCTCAATAGCGAAGGAAAATGGTCTTTCACGTTCGAATCCCTGCATTGGTTAGTAGAGAGGAAGATGTATATATGACATTCATGATGACAGATGCATGCATAGAATCAGAATGATTATGACAGTATCACTGCATATGTTCGCGAGATGATGCATTTACTTGCTTTTGAAGATGCACTTGGCCTAAGCTTTTGGCAGGGAAATTATGATTTATGATCTTCAATCACTTAGGATTTTTCCTATTGATTCAAGTTTTGTGCATGCTACATGAGCCCTTGGGAGATTTTTGTGGGGATGCATGGTGGTGAAAGGGGATGCATTGGGATGTATGTGTCTGGAGACTGTTTGGGACAAATTTTGAGTAAGTGGTGAGAGCCCTCAATCGCGATTTAAACAGCGGTTGTTGATGAGGTTTTGTTAACAGTATCACATGGACCTCAATTTTGATGAGATTGGATTCGGATCCCGGGTCTTGATTGGAATTTTCTCTCTCAATCTTGGTCATTTGAAGCTGATGCTGACAGGATCTAGGGCACGTTGATATGGGTGAAGCTTTTCTCATTTGGGTGAGCTGTGACCTCGGACGAAATCTTGTTCGGAGAATGATTTGATGAAATTGCTAATGCAGGGAGAAACCCAGATCTTGAATTCCGACGCTACGGGAAGCTGCTATGTACCAAGTTCTGAAGCTGAAAATCTAGCTGTTGATGTGACTAGACCTTTCTTGTGACTTGATAAAATTCAGGTCCAGAGGACCAGCTTGGCAAAGTCCAAATTTCGAAGCAGTGATTTGGCGAGGCCCTAATCTTATAACCTCGTTGTGATTCTGACATAATTAGCAGAGTCCCAATCTGATTGGTAATGCAAAGCGATCCTGAGAATAATCTGATGAAGATCGAATCTATCTTGTAGTGAAGAACCCAATGTGGACCCAAAGATGACTATATAAGCCCCAGCTTGAAGAGCTGATACAGGAGAACCCGGGAGAAATGCTTGGCAAGCCCCAGCGTGAAGAAATTCAGAGCGGTCTTACAGAGGAGGCACCCATCTTTTCAGACCTTAGTCAACCAGTTACTGGACAAGACTCAGAAATGTTTACGTGCAGGGGCATATCTTTTTGAAAGGTTGGAATTTCTCCCGAATTTGTGTATGAATCTCTCGCTTTTGGGTTTGACTCTTTTGAGAGAGTATAAACATAACAAGGTGTGGAAACGTGTATGGAAGCCCCTGCTGACAGAAAAACAGTGTTTGGCTCTACCTTCCTATAATGTAGAAAAAGAAGACTTGTCGAGACACTTGGAAACTTGTCTTATTCGTGATGATCACAAAGCTGCTTAAAACCCTTTGTTAATGTTCGGGTTATTCAAACACTAAATTTGATATGAACAAATATTTTGATTAATCACAGGGAGAAAACCAACTGATATCGAGAATCAAGCTCGGAAGGGCGGAAAGTGTATAGGGACAATCCTTGATGAGAACGGATTTTTTTTGAAATTTATTTGTGATTTCGACCGGACCATTTCTGGTTGCCTACGTTCCCTTCATTATGGAGAGCTCAGGTCGCCGTAGTTCGGGCCTATCCCGAATGAAAAGAGAACGAATGTTGAAATTCGAGGATCTGAGGACCTTTGGGGATTTTGAGGATTTGGAGGATTGAATAACATATCCCCTTAGAGTGTCCATGAAAGACACGGATGCGAAGCCCCAGTGGGACATCCACGGCAAGTGTTTGTGGAGTAGAAATGAATTATGCTCACATGAATCAAATTTGAATTTGCACAATCTTTGATTGGTAATTTTGAGCCAGAATGGATTAGATTCCAATTTAAGCAAGCAATGAACCATTAATTTGATTTAGATTTTACGATGAAATTGCTATCCGATAGGAATTGCAGCTGGGTTTCCGGGCTTCGATCGGCCATCGGGTAATTTTGGGAGTTATGACCTCTTAAAGTGAGGGGTCATTTGGGCCTTTCTTGGCGAACCTCTAAAGATGAGAGGTTGGCTTGCAGGGATGTGTTTGGAAAATTTATGGCAGGAAAGATTGATTGCCCCTAAGGATGAGAGGTCAAATTTTGACCTTGGCCAAAGGCGAGGGTAATTAAGAGGATGGCTTGGGATTGGTTTAAGGTATTGATAATGGGAAGTCCAAGCTATCGAGAACTTTTGTGAACTTGCGAGAATTCGGGCTCCTTTTTGATCATTAGAGAGCCTCTTTTTTTTTTTTTTTTTTTTTTTTGGAAGGCTTCCTGATGAGCTTGGAATTATATCCGAGATTGCGAGGATTTTAAAATCATTCTTTTGAGAATTCAGAAGGCCTCTTTGAGGAGTTGAGAATTATCTTTCCTTCCTTCACAACTTGAACATTTTATGCATCGCCGACTCTCGACGCTAACTTCTTTGGCGTTGCTTGGACTTCTCTCAATAAGGAGCAAAGGTGATGGCTAAACAGGGTTTCAAAACATGCCGATCTTGAAATGAAAGGGTAGTGTTTAGTGAGGGTGAGGTAATGGCTTTCCTATGGGTGAAAGGCTTCAACCGCAATCCCTACCGGATGACCTGAGATTAAGTCTTCATTGCTTGCTTAAGCTTTAAATGAGAAAAGATCCATGCAAATTCATCGAACAACGAGATGATGAGGCTGATGAAAAGGATGTGAGCATATGAGATGCAAGATGGGGAGTTGGTAAGCCCCAATTTGAGAGGGATATCAATTGATTTTCTCACTCCAATTAATTTAAATATTAATCATTTCAAAGAATTAGTGGTTGAGCAGCACAAGTGATCATCTAGGATAAAACCATTTCAATTAAGTGTAACGTGGGTGTGCAAGTGATGTCTCGAGTCTAGCAAGAAAAGAAAAAAGACTTATATTAAAAGTTAGACATTTTAACTACTATGTCCAAAATGGACTACAACGACAAATGTCCAGGAAGGACTTAGGTGAAAGAAAAGTACTAGAACCTACGAAGGTTGACTTAAAAGACTATTTTAAAGATAGGTAGCCCCTAGTCTAGCCGTTCTTTGTTGTTGGACCATGCATCTACTCTTCGACGCTGGAGATGGGGGCTATTGCAGATCTTTCCATCAGGATTTCTTTGGCAATCTCTCGCTTAATCCAACCATTTTCATCATCTGCGATGGTCGGTCCACCGACCTTACAAAGGGGTGGATCAAATTCCATTATGCCCACAAGTCTCGAATCACCAAACTCGACCATGTTGACATTCGTGTTGTTATTTCTAGGGAACGGGTTACTGATAGTATTGGGCCCTTCAGGCACCTCTAACTTCCCTTGCTCAATCAAACCTTGGATTGCCTTTTTCAGGGGGACGCAATCGTCTGTCAAGTGCCCACGATACTGATGAAAGGCACAATGCTTGGAGGTATCCAAAGGAGCATTGAGGTTTTTGGGCTGATAATTTTCTAAAGGCCGGAGTAAACCTTCTTTTACCAAACCTCTGAAGATATCACTCAAAGGCATCCCAAAGTTTCTCAAGTCTTGGAGCCGGGAACTGGACGCATCAGGTTTCTTGGGAACAAAGGGAGTGGCATTGATACAGTCCTGTCCTGAATAGGGTTGGGCAGGAGTCGTGTTGGAGGTGGATGAAGCCCGGTATCTGTAGGTAGGTGCAACAACTTGCTGTTGATTGTGAGCCCTCTCAAATTTAGCCCCGGAATTAACCATTGCGCGCAAGTCTGCGTAGGGGAAGTGACTGAGGGAGGCTCTCAGATGTGGTTTCAGACATGACTGAAAGATGTCTAATTGTTCCTCTTCAGAAGGAGGGATGGCCATCTCACTGAGTTTCAGATTCCACCGCTTGTAGAAATCCCCGATGTTCTCGTCGGGACGCTGCACTGTTGTCTGCAGATCAACTCTATTTGTTTCCCATTCCAAGTTAGCTTTGTACTTCTCTGTGAAAGCACTAGTGATCTGGTCCCATGTGGCCCTGGCCTCGGGTTTTAAGCGGAAGAACCACTTCAAAGCCCCTGACTTCAAAGAGAGACTGAAGTAGTCGGCCAATTGCTGGTTTGTGCATCCCTTAGCTTTCATTGCCAAAGTGTATGTATCCAGGTGAGTTTTTGGGCATGCAGTCCCATCAAACAGATCTAGATTAGGCATCACGAATTTGTGGGGCAGGGGCACAATGGAGTCCGGGTCCGTAGGCCGGAAGGCAGACTTCTTAGCGGTCAATTCAGCAATCTGCGCTTTCATTTCCTTATGTTGTTCCATGAACCAGGCCAGATGAGGATCTTGTGGTGGAACCATGGCATTCAATCCAGTGACTGAGCAAGAGTGAGGAGTTACCACTGGCGGCACACTGGTGGAAGGGATACCATACTCTGGGGCATAGGTGAAAACCTGTCCTTGGCCCAAATTGCCCGGGGGAGCATGAGTAGGAGCCTGGGCAAAGGGATAGAACCTTGCGGCCTGCTGTTGGTTTTCAACCGGCAAAGTGGGTGGAGGTAGTCCTGATGTAGCCGGATAGCTTGGATTTCCAGAGTGGGGCCCATAAGTAGGCTTAGGTGCGAGGGCTGCTTTGTCCACTGGTTGTTGAAATGCATGGCGGTTGAGGCGATGGTGTATAACCCGGGGTGCTGCGGTCCTGGTGATTCTGTTGAAACTGGGATGGAGGTTTGGTAACCCATCGAACCCTGAGTGAGAAATGGGTTTGTGAAAGCTGTGGGAGGAGCAGTTGAGCTAACATCATTCTGAGGAGGGGCTCCTGACGACTGTTGAGGCATACCGAACTGTTGTTGTGGCCCTTTGAATTGCCGAGAAGGCCCGGATTGATCGGTTCCAAAGCTGTGGTGGGATCCCAATTCAGCGTGGCATTCCGAGATAACCCCAAACCGTGAGAAGACATTCCGTGCGGCTTTGTCCCCACCGAGGAACCTGTGGCCGATTTGTGCCGTCGGGTGTGTGGATCCGGTGGTGCAAGGCTGGGGGCGACCCGAAGATCGAGGAGCATGGGTTACGGTAGTGGTACCATAGGAGGTGGGTGGTGGCATCCTGGAGCAATCGGGCGGCGAGAGTGGGATTGGCATCCTCGTCTTCTTCCACGGTGAAGGTGCCATCGGGATTGAGGCCGGCGGCCAAACCATGGCTTTTGATAGCCTCCATAAGGTCAGTGTTCAGCTGTGCTTCTTGTCGCACTCTCATCATTCGGCTAGCGGATTCCACTGTTGTTGTTTGAGGAGTCCCGGGAGGCGGAGTGACGTTGTCCCCATCGTTACCCAGCGTGCGGACATTACGAAACACGGAGTCGGAATAGACGGTGAAGGCGACGATGCGCTTGACTCTTCCCAGGCGATTAAACGGTGACCCGTGTGCCCAAAACCAAGCTTTGTGCGGAGGCTGCGGGGAAAGACACGAGGGTTCAGATGGTGGGATTTGAAGGAGGGTAGGTGTTTGGGCTTTGGGCTCATGCAACATGCAATTATTTGTTCTTGTTTACTTAAAACACGCTTTATTAACCTAATCGGTTGGAAAAGATTGCTCTTCTTTTTCGCAAACTACTCTGATTCCTGGATCAGTGGGCCCCGTCACTACGTCTATAAGCCCCTCGTATTTCACCTGTATTTCGACCTCCCGGGGTGGACAGCCCCGGGCGAGGGTCATATAGGGCAAGCGAGTCCCACCGACCGAAATAAAAAACGGTCCTAAAAGTCTGGCGGGTAATCGAGTCTTAACGAGCATTCGATGTAAATTAAGGACAAAGCTGACGTCAAAGTCAAGATCATGTCCGAGAGCTCGACAAAAAGTCAGCATGATTTGGACTGATAAATGTCCACGATTGATCTTGACTTGTCGTCAATTAGGCCGTAATTAGGCATGGAATAATCATTAATCCTTGATGACTCAGTGTCATCTTTGGGAGTCAGTGTATAATTTGTGCCAGTCAGAGCCGAAGTCAAGGCACCGGTCAATATCTTGGTCAAAGTCTGCGGCGGAAAACCGGCATGACTTCGACTGACTAGGGTCCCCGAAAGATATTGAGTCGGTGTGCCGACAAAGGCTTGAAAGGAAAGGTCTATACACACAGACAGGGCATGACACAGACCAGACTAAAAACCAACCGGGTCTCGGACAAAGTGTGTCACAGACAAGTGCATGGTCGACACGAGGCTCCATGGGATGTTTGGGTAGTCCTGTGCTTGCACCGAGAGGCGTAATAAGACCAAACGGGCCGCGACAAGAATTTCCCCGAGTTAGGGACGTAGTGTGCAGTGTGAGGTCACGTGCGCGTAGTGTGCAAGCAGTCTATCTTCTTTTTCTGAGTAAAATAGAAATTTTTCATGTGTCTTAAAAAGTATGATGCATGATTTTTTTTTTTTTGAAAATTTTCTTTTTTTTTTTGAAAATTTTTTTTTGAAATTTTTTTTTTTGAATTTTTTTTTGAAAGTAAATGCACACATAAGCACATAAGAACAAAAATTCCGACAGTTAGGGACATGATTCCGACAGTCAAAATTTTGACTTTTTCCGAGGCGGCCAAAACAACACGAAAATGTGCAAAAATCAACACACACAACAAATGATTTTTAATGCCGGGACGGAAGCTTGACCCTCAAAAGCTTTTCTTTTTTTTAAAACAATGATACCGGTACGTGGGATTGTTAAACCACAATTTATCCCCGACTCGTGTTAGGAGGCGATAACGGGAAGTTTAATGGTTTCCACCAATATACCAAATATCATTTTTTTTTTAGAAAAAGCTTATTTCTCCCCAGCGGAGTCGCCACTGTGATGATGTGCCACCAAAATTTTTCCGAAAGGGCTTAACTTTGAAATTTTTCGCTTCTTTGAAAAACCAATCGAAAAAAAAGACCGGAGTCGCCACGCCATTTTTACTTTAAGGGCCAAAACTTTGAAAAATGCCCGAGGTTAGAGATTTGGGTTCGGAGGTCACGTTACATGCCGGGAAGGACGTTAGTGTGCACCCGGAATGCCTCGTAAAACGAGTCTTCCAAGCTAAAAATCATTTGTGTGTGTGTGTGTGTGTTTTGGCCAAAATAAGTTGAAACTGAGGAAATTAAAAATTGGGAATTCTTTATTAGACTTTGGAAAGATCCCATGATTTTTGGTGTGATTTTTGGGTTGAGTTTTGGTATTCAAAAGATTTTTGGAAGTTGAAAATCACTTCTGCCAGAATGAAAAAGGCAGTGGACACTTAATTTTGAAATGGATTTAAGGGCTTCAAAACTTCATAATCTGAGAAAACTCTTAGAATGAAAGTTGTTCCAGACACCTCAAATAAGATTTCTGTGAAATAATTTTCCATTTTGGAGAAGATTTGAGTACACAAAACCTTCTGGAAATCTCAGGTATGAGATCTGGACTTCCAGAGACTGGTGATCTGACCTTCAAAAGAAAATTTGAAAAATGGAGTTTTACTCACTCAAAAATTAAAGTAAAAATATGTCTGGAATTCTATGGATGTTGGCTACAAAAAGTGTTTTGTAGTCAACACCAAATTCAAAGTTTATCTGTGTCCAAAAAATTAGACCATGGACTGGGGTCTTAGAAAATTGCTACTGGACAGCAACTTCTCAAGAAAGAAAAACATGATTTTAAAGGGGGTTTGGCATCCATGCTTGTCCCCATTTCCCTAGGTTTTGATTAGTGATCACTTGACATTTTAGTGGTGATCTACTATATCAAACCATCCTTGGGGTACATTAGGACTTAAGCATTTCATTTGCTTGGGAAGGGGAATTTTGTAGAGATGAAATTAAAGAGAAAAATCAACTAGAGATTTAAAATGTGGACCATTTGAGATAGTCATTCATGAAGATGAACTTCAAGATGACCATCTTAGGTCAAGATTTAAGTTAAACTAGACATAAAGTAAATCAAAGTAAGAAGAACAAGATGAACAAGAAGTTAAAAGGGAGTTTTAGGGTTTAGAGAAGGAGGGCTTTACCAATGGTGACACCCTATCTTCCTAGGCTTGGAATTTGACTTGAGGAGTATCAAGATTTGGTGTTTGACTTGAGGAGTATCAAGATTTGGTGTTTGGATTTGTGTTTGGGTGGATTCAAGGCTTGAATGTGTTTAGGGTTTGATGATAGAGTTGGTCAAAGAGAAAACAAGTAGATAACACTTAAGTCCTCTATGTTTTCTCTCTAATCCTCCTCCTAAGGGGTGATTTGAGCTTGGATTGGTGTATGTATGAGAGTATGTATGAGAGTGTTTTGAAAGTATTTTGAGTGAGAGGGGTTTGGGAAAGATTGAGGAGAAAATGGTGGCAATTCTAGTGATTCCCACTGTTTTCTCCCTATTTTTCGCCAGAATACAGCTTCTATGAGCCAATTGTGTTGTGTAAACTGAGAGAGAAGGGTTTAATTTATAGGCCTCTGGAAATGTCAAACATGTCCGCGCGGATTGGGTTGTAAACGTGCATTGTTCATTAAATGCAGCTCCAGGCTTTGGACAGGAAGAATAAAATTCAAAAATCCAGCAGTTTATGTTTTTCAACTTGCCCAATTCGGATTTTTCCAATTTCTTTTGCTTTTTTGATTCCTTTCCATGGTTTATCTTTAAATGGCAATCCCTGATCTACCCTCACTTTGTTTGAAATGTTAGGAATTGTTAGAAATGTTAAAACTTTCGTTAATTTTCTAACGAAAATTCTAACAACTCAAATTGGAGCACTTACAGAATGGAAGATGTCCATTTTCTCTTCTTTGGAAAGCGGGTCTGTTATCTCGCTAAGCTTCCAATTCCATCTTTTGTAGAACTCGCCTACTGGTTCGTCATCCTTCTGTTCGGTGGCTTGCAGATCGTGGCGGTTTGTCTCCCACTCAAGGTTGGCGCGGTACTTCTCCAGGAAGATCTCGCTGATTTGGTCCCATGTGGAGCGGTTTTCTGCCTTTACATTGAGGAACCACCTTAGTGCTGTAGATTTGAGAGAATGTTGAAAGTGATCCACCATCTGTTGAGGGGTTGCCCCCTTGGCTCTCATTCCCAAGACATAGGTGTCGATGTGGGTTTTTGGGCATTCTGTCCCATCAAACTTTTTCATTTCTGGCATCCTGAATTTCGAAGGGAGCGGGACTACCTTGTTCGGATCAGTGGGCAGGAGGGAGTCCTTCCAAGAACTGGCTAGCTTGCCTTGCATGTCCTTTATTTGCTCGATCAGCCAAGCCATGTGGGGTCGGCAGGTTGAGGCGGGTTGCCATTTTCGGGGATGGAAACCGAAGATGGAGGTGGATTGGCTGATGGGATCGCCATTCGGGAGTCTTGGGGAGGTAGTTGAGTATATAACCCATACCCTGGAGTGTTGAAGTTAAGGGCGTGATTGCCAGGTCCGCTAAGGGTTGTGTTTGGGAATTGGGGAAATGTTTCATTAGCCCCAAGTGGCAGACTAGCGGGTGGCAGGCTTGAGATGTCGGGATATCCGCTTGGGATGCCTGTCCCAGGTAAGCATGTGGATTTTTGGTTATGGCTTTTTGGCTCGTATAGAGGCAGAGGATTGAATCTTGGGGGATACCGAGAGGCATTGGGGTCTGGCAGAGCAGGTACGTATGTGTGCTGTTGATACTGAGCTTGGTGTGCGGGCCAGAAGCCCGGCATCTTGAGGCGGGCATGTCGGAGCTGCTTGACTGACGCCTGAGTGGAGCTTTGAGCGAGAGCTGGTTTGCGTTGCTGGGATCTCGTAGCTTGGTGGAAGCGGGACCTGCTGATAGCTTTGAGAAACCGGGGGAGCCGGTATTTCTTCGTCTTCTATGAGAACGAAGGTTCCATCAGGTTGGGGCACTGCAACGGTTCCTCGAAGACGCAGGGTGTCTACGATCCAGGCTTGCTACTCTTTCTTGGCGCTTCTTGATAGTTTCGAAGGCTCGCAACACCTCCTCCATTGTCTGAAGGTTCCTTAGTGGCGGGGTTCCATTTTCCTCACTGTTATCGGTTGATCCCGTCATGGGGGAGTAGCGGACGGTGCGGACCGTTGAACTGGAAGGGCTGTCGGACCTTGTGACCTCAATACTGAAAAGGCGGCTCTCGGGTATTCTCAACCACTCTCGGTTCGCTGGAGGGGGTGATGGGTAAGGTTTAGACACGGGAAGGCCGTTCGGGATAAAAGGGAGAAAGCTCACGTGACATGCGGTTTCCACTTCTTTTATTATTTTTTTTGTTGTTTTAATTTACTTAAAACGTGTTTTCTCAGAGTCCTAGGTAGGTTGGAAAAGATCGCTCTTCTTTTTCGTAACTATGCTAGATCCTGGGTCAGTGGAGACCATCTGTGCGGCTATAAGCCCCTCGTTTTGTACCTGTATTTCGACATCCCAGGGTGGACAGCCCCGGGCGAGGGTCCTATAGGGCAAGCGGTTTCCACCGGCCTAAAAGAAAAATCGAACCTAAGGACCGAGCCTGTCATGTTCGTTTTAATGCGTTAGCCATGTGAATAGTGAGCCGAGCCGGCACCTGAGTCAAGATCGGGTCAAGAGTTCGGCATGACCTCTCTTTGACCTTGCTTGCCCAAGGGATCTGTGACGTTAGGCATTGGCTGGGTCATACGTCATGGCTGACGTATTAAAGGCTTGATGACATGGTGTCATGTGGGCATGGATGTATATCCGGGACGGAACATTGTCTGGGTGTAGCTTCGGAAATCAAGATCAGGTCGAGATTTTAGCATGACCTTTCATCGCTTTGCTTGCGCAAGGGATCTTGAGTTCCGAGCTTCGACTCAGAAAATGGCCGGCATAGAATATGTATCCAGGCTATATGACACGGACTGGGTAAAAACCAACCGAGTCTGGACAGAGTGTGACTCAAGACTCAAACGTGCAGGGTTGACGCTTGGCTAGGATGGGATGTTTGGAATGATCCCGTGCGCGTCCGAGAGGCGTAGGAAGGCCAAATGAACTGCAACTAAGACCACCCCGGGTTAAGGGTTGTAGTGTGCAGTGTATCCAAGGCAGCAGTACGAGTAGCGTGCGGTGTAACCGAGGCAGCAGTGCGAGTAGCGTGCAGTGTAACCGAGGCAGCAGTGCGAGTAGCGTGCGATCTCTAAAATTCTTTTTTCTGAGTAAACAGAAGTTTTTGAAGAATTTTAAATATATGTACACAGATGTATATTGATGCATTTTTTTTGTATTTTTATTTTTTTTTTGTAAAATAAAAGTAAAGCACATGCACACACACACAACAGTTAAAGAAAGGGGTAAAATGAAAGTTTGACCCTCATCATCATTTTAAAAACCTTTTGTTTTGTTTAAAAGTTTTTTAAAACAAAATGTTCCCCAGCGGAGTCGCCAACTGAAATTACACGGATCCGGCTCGCGCGCGGAGGGCCCCAGCATCTCGCGTTTTGGTGCGTCGCTTTCAGGAAGTCGCCCAGATCCGATAGGCAGCGTGATCGCGCCCCGGCATCTGGCTTATTCCGTTTTGCGGTTGGAGGTGTCTCGCTGTGTTTTTGCTTGTAGAGTCGCCATGCCATTTTTATTAAGCCTAAAACATTGAAAAAGGGCATCAGTTTAAAAATAAACTGTTTTTGTGTGATGAGATTTTGAGTTCGGAGGTCAGATGATTCCTCGGGAAGAGAAAATTAGAATATTAGAGCTCACCTGAGTCGCCTCGTAAAAACGAGTCTTTCGGTACCCCTTATATTCTTTAACTGTTGTGTGTGTGTGCGTATGTGCTTTTAAAAATGCATGCTGTATCGGATGTCTACATTGTACACTACTTTATTGAAATGTATTGAAATAGTGTAGGAAGGAAGCCTTACCAATGTTGGTTCGTGTCTGTCTTCCGCGGGGGAATAGTGTTTGAGGATGGAATAGTGTTCCGGGTCGGACCGGGTTTGCTTCGGGATGAGCCGGTTGTCTGAGGACAGAGTTTCGGCGTGCGTTGGGATTGCAGGGATCACTCGTGCAGAGGTTCGGCGTGCGTTGGGATCGCTGGGATCACTCGGGCAGAGGTTCGGCGTGGGCCGGAATCGTCGGTTTGACTCGGAAAGAGCCGGGATGCCTCGGGAAAGACCAGGCAAGGCCTCGGAGTACCACGAGGGGCCTCAGAGTACCTCGAGAGTGCCTCGGGGCAGCGCGGGAGCGTCGCAGGAGCGCTCAGAGAGGCTTCGGAGCACCACAAGGGAGCTCGAAAGGCCTCGGAAGGATCCGAAAGGGGCCGGGAGTGCCTCGAGAGGACTTAGAGGGGTGCCTGAAGGCTGGGGGAGAGGAGAGAAGAGGGAGATGTGTGAAATTAGGGAGGGGAGCCCTCTATTTATAGTGCCCAGATTTCTGTAAGAAGGTCCGTACGGACCTTCCAGGTAATCCAAGTTTTTGGTTTTCCTCGATTTGAGGGAATATGTGGACTTTAAGAAGATTCAGCCATGATGATGTCTGGTAGCAAGAAGGTCCGTACGGACCAACCTTGCATGCATAGGTCCGTACGGACCAACCATGTAGCTGGGTAATTATTACTTCCGGGATTTGAGGGAATATCTTGGACTTTAAGGAGATTCAGTAATCATGGCAACAAAGAGGTCCGTATGGACCACATTTGCTTTTCCAATTTCTGAAAAATTCCTTAAAAGTCCATTTGTTGTTTTTGGTCCCAGAAAAGTCCCTCCCTTGGTTTGGTTGGGGGTTTTGAGGTTTTTGAGTGTCACGGGTCTTCGAGATTGCGTTTGTGTGAGTCTGCGGTGTTTCCCATGTGTTCGGAAGAGGGTGATCCAGACTGGGGTACTTACACAAGTAAGAAAGGCATTTCGAATTTTCGAAAGTGCAAGTACTATAGGCAACTTGTTCTACCAAGAAAAAGATCGGGATGGAAAGCATGTTTGCCACAGAAAATTTTAATCACTCCGGAAGGAATGCATTGGCGAGTTGTCAAAGATGATAGACCGCCAAAATATCACGCATCACCTATTACCGGAAAGGGGTTGAGCTAATGACCTAAAACAAGCATCATCGGGATGGTAACCGATGGATTATTTTTGTTTATTTTATTTTATTATTTTACTATTATTATTATTATTATTATTATTATTATTATTATTATTATTATTATTATTATTATTATTATTATTATTATTATTTTCTAACTTTGTTTTGTAGGATTTTACTATAAAGAAAAATGAAAAATAAGGGTGGAGCGGCCGTGCGTTACAAGGTGGAGCGGCCGTGCAGTTCATATCGAGTTGACTGGGTTGACCCAGTTAAGGGGAGCGGCCATGCAGATTTCTTAGCCCGACCGTGTATGTCACCTGGAAAGTTGTGCCTTTTCAGTCAAAAGTCATAACTCTTCCCCTTTCCCCCACATTAACTTCATCTTCTTCACTCTCTCTCAAAACCTCCGCCCCATCCACCTTAAATACTCCCAATTCCACCATATATTCCCACAATACAACATCATACTCACCAAATACATCATCAAAACACCTTTCCATCACCAAATCATCACCAAAACCCTCCTAAAACCCCAATTCCGAAAAATCCCAAATCTTCACCCATTTCAAAAGTTGAAGAGATTGCTTTGGATTTGAAGCTCAAGGAGGAAACTTTTGGGAAACTTGAGGTTGTACAACAAAGATTTCAAGGCTTTCAACATCAAAATCTCCGGGTAAAATTTGTCCCTTCTCTTATTCTTCAAATTTTTTGGGTCTTGATCAATGGCTTCAAAAGGAAAGGAAAAGGCTACAGAAAGGGTGTCTAAAAAGTCCCAAAAAGAACCCGCCTCTACCTCTAACCTAAACCCAACTCTCAATAGCTTGGGTATTGAGTTTAGAAGTGCTTCGGAAACAGCTCGGTTTACTGCCCTTCGCTCCAAGCGAATGAGGCCAACCCAATTCCCTGATACCCGTGCCCTTAGATCATTGGGAATTTATTCAGATGTGTTTGCATTTCATCTTGGGTTAGGTTGTCCGGGAATTCTTCAATTGAATGAGAAAACTTATGAGAGACTTACTTTAGAATTCTTATGTACTTTGAGAAGGAGTGTCACAACAGAAATTTGCAGCCAAATCGGAGAGTCATGCAATCTGCTCCATCTCAATTTTCTCCTTTGCGGAAGAGAGCTTCATCTTACCTCTTTTGATGTCAACAAAATTTTGGGCTGGCCCTCTTTCACTAATATTGAGGCCGATACTCCCATTGAATTTAGGAAAGATGTGTTTTGGAGCCAAATAACCGGACTTCCCTCTTTTAGATCTAGAAACGCCAAACCCTCCTCCATTATCCACCCGTCCCTTCGCCTCTTGCATAGAATCTATGCTTGTACCATCTTTGCTAGGGAAGATAAGGGACTGTTAATAGGAAGAGCTATTTTTGTTGTGGTGTTTTGTTCGGGGGAATAGGAAGGTGAATATTAACAATTTCCTCATTGAGTTGATTAGTGATATTATTTCCCCAACCTACAATGGAGAGATTCATGTAGGAGAAATTGTGACTCTATTAGCTAAGCACTTTGGGTTTGAGGTGCCAAGTGATTGGATTGAGGTCAAAGGGTCAACAAAATTGGATATTCCGACCCTTCGAACTATGCAGCTAATTTCAGATAGAGGGTGTGTAGAGTACAATAAGTTAGTAGGGGCAGGAAAAATGCCCTATATAGTCCTCCCAAACACTAACCTACCCTCCGCCCAAGTCAAACAACCCGAAACTTGGATCTTTCCAAATGCCCTTGCTCAAGAAGAAGGCCAAACAAGCCAAGCGAGTCAGGAAGAAGGAGAAGATGAGCAAGCCCTGCCAAATTTAAACCAAATGCTACCCGACTTCTACCAGCAATTTAACCAGTGTCCATCCAACAAACCCAGATACTCCAACAAAAAGCACAAATTCTTCAACATCTCGGCCAAATGGATGGTCGTATTCAACATGTCCAAGGAAGAATTGATGACGTCTACAATTATGGGACAAGGTATTGGGACAAATTTCCCCCACAACCACCATCTCCGTAAGTTTTTCTTCCCTACCTCCCCTTTCATTGGTCCTTGAAACATTGAGGACAATGTACACTTCAAGTGTGGGGGGTATTTATCTATCTTTACTTGCTTTCTAGTTTAGAATTTAATGCTTTCTAGTTTAAATGTTTCTAGTTTAGAATTTAATGCTTTCTAGTTTAAATTTTTCTTACTTTTTAACTTAGTTGCATTTTCTTTTCTTTATGTATGCATCTAGTATTCAAAAAAAATCCCTATGATGATCCCTATTATTAATCCTTATGCTTGTTATTTGCCTAGAATAATGCCTTTATCTTTCTTCTCATACTTTTTATAAACTTAGAAATTATAAGAGAGAAAAATATAGGGATATTTTTAGGAAGTAATTAAAGCCTCATAAGTTAATATAGCAATATATAGGGTTTTGTTAAGAAAAGCATTTATTTGTTTACTTGAATCCTTCTTGATCATTTTAAGCACTTGGTTATTGTGAAAAATTTTGAAAAAAATTATTTCTTTAAATGTACATTTCTATATTTTTGATGTTTATTCCCCTATTAGAAACATTCACGTTGTTTTGCTTCCTTTGAATCACATCCCTTCATAAAATCCCATCTTTCCATTTCTACTAATCAATCAAGGCTAAGACATTTTATCTTATTGCTCAAGAGTGACTAAGTCACCAAATCTTCAAAGCAAAAATCAGTCTATTGTTTCCTAAAGTAACTCGTGGCACGGCGTTCGCTGCGACGATGTTTCCTTGCCAAATAGAAGTAATATCTAAAGTATTTTCGATCTAAGTATTAGGAACATGGGGTTCGTAGACACAATGTTTCCTACTTGAAAGGATCAAAAATTGCTTAAAGTCTTTTGCAAATTTAACACGAATAAAAATAGGATAATTTGTTAGGCCTTGATAAGATTTTCCACTATCATCCTCCATTTTCACCCTTGTGATTCAAAACTGCATTTCAATTCCATGAATACTTCAAGTTGTGAATAAATGTTCATTCTTCTTATTTGTACATCTTAAGCAATAAAATCATTTTCACAAATCACTCTAAAGAGTGAAGCTTTTTCATTGCACCAAGCTTATGATCCAAAGATTCATCCTTCTAATATGCTTTGCTTGATCGAATTCTATTTAAGCTATATTGGGTTATTGTCTCAAAATTGCTCTCTTGAAATATCCCCTAAATACTCTAATGATTTTTAAGGATATAAAAAATATGAATAGGAAGCTAAAGGCAATCTACAAAGGCAATAGGCATGCAACAATAAATTTTCTGAGGGATCAATCTCGTTGTTTTATCATTTGCATTTTTTTCTCCCTCTCCACTTTTTTCATCCTAATCTTGCTTGGGGACAAGCAAGAGCTTAGTGTGGGGGAATTTGATAAGTGACTATTATATAGTCATTTATCTCATTATTTCCTAATCATTTCCTTAGTTTTTAGTAGCATTTAGTTTGCATTTAGTATTTTTTTAGCTTCTTTTGTTATATATCTTCGATTTTATGCTTTTGGTATATCTTATACTCTTAGACAGATTTTTGAGTCATTTTATGAACAATTGGAGCCTTGGAAATAATCAAGTAGCAAAGCCATGAAAGGGAAATATCAATTTTAGCACACATGCCAAAATCCAGGCAGAGCGGCCATGCTCTTCGCCTAGGAGCAGTCGTGCACTTGACCCTTGCCAGGCCAAAATTGGCCCCAAAACATGGAGTGGCCGAGTCTTGAAAAGAGGAGTGGCCGAGCATTCCAGGCCAGAGCGACAGTGCAGCCAAAGGAGGAGCGGTCGTGCACTTCCACCAGTTCAAAAATAAAAAATGGCGCCAAGGGGACACGGCCATGCAGTTCCCTTGACTCGGCCGTGCAAATGATGTCTGCTGAATTAAAAGGCACCTTTTGAAGGCACCACTTTAAAGAGTCCCATCCATGTCTATATATAGGCCATTTGTAATCAGTCTTAGATATCATATCAGAGCTTAGAAATACATTATATACCTGAATATACAAGATTTCTTTATCATTAGTTCCAAATCTCTTGAAGATTCAAGTGTTCATCATTGTTCTTGAAGTATTTTGGAAGAAGCAATAAAAATTCAGAAGTTATTCTTCAGCCTTCGTCTCTTTACAATCATAAGTATTTCTTCCCTTATCTCTTATTATTACTTATGTTTGTTTATGTCATAATGGCTAGTGAGTAATCTCTCATATTCTTAGGGTTGGAAACTCAAAATGCCTTTTGTTCATCATCTTTTATAAAAGTCTTGTCATTTCTCTTCATCTAAACAATTTCTTTATATCAATCTCAAAATGACTTACATTTTGGAGACGTCCGACTTGTTTTTTTTTTTTTTGGCAAAAGGAGACGGTACTCCCTAGATTTTATTAAAAAACGAAAATTAAAATTACAAGCATGGTGGGGGACATGACAACCTTAACCACCAGAAACAGAAACCTAGGGGGGAGTTCTTGCACAACCTGCAAGATCCTCAACAAAAAATGGGGGGGAGAACTAAAATAAAAGGAAAATACATCAAAAAATTAAAAAGAAAACACCTACTGCCTAATATTAGGATACGAAATCCGATCGAAGTATAGAAGGCTCTGACACGGCTTAGGGCAAGATTCCAACGAAGAGAACTGAAAATCCGCTTGCTCAGAAGCCGAAAAATTTGCAAGAAAATCAGCCACTTTATTACCTTCCCTGTAGACATGAGTTACCTGAATATGCGCATCCGACATAATTCTGAAGATGCCATGAATGAAATACCAAATCGCCCAAGGGATATTGCATTTGCGAAGTAAAATGAGAGACAAAACTTCAGAATCCACCTCAAGCCAAATAGAATTGAATCCCAAAGACCTAGCATGAATAATCCCATCAAGAGCGCCCTAACCGGTAACCCATGTTAGTAGCATTACCATAAAAATGACAAAAACGAGATATAAAGGATCCATCATGGCGGCGCAATATGCCACCACCGAGGCAATACCCGGATTACCACGAGAGAGCACCATCGGTGTTAACTTTGACTTGGCCCTGAAGGAGGAGTCAAGAAACAAGTTTAATGCGAGCAATAGATTGAGCAACGGCCATACTAATATTAAAGAATAAAGCAATATTTACCTACGAATGAAGAACATGAAAGGATAATGCGTGAGCCGAAGAATTTCACTAACACTGGAGGCCCGGAATATTATTACGAACCTTTGTCCAATTAGGAGTAACATCATCAAACTGCATTTATTTACATTGCTTCCCAAAGCTCCCAACAGATGATACTCGGAAGAATATCTCCCAACCAAATCACAACCCTATAAAGCTTGGGATTTTTACAAGAATGCCAAGCAATCATCCTTTGCGTGATAGTAGAACCCGAGACTTGGAAGCCAATTAAATTCCCAAAGAAATTCCACACATGAAAAGCAATATCACCATGTAATAGAATGTGCTGCATAGATTCAAGAGAGGGGTTAGCACAACAATGACAACGAGAAACAATAGATATACCTTTACGAGATATGTTGTCATCAGTAGGGAGGGCAGCCTTTAAACATTTCCACATGAAAATGGACACCTTAAGAGGAATAAACTTATGCCAGCACCAAGCAAAAACCCTACTCCGAATCCTGGACACCCGACATTCCCTCCAAGCCGAAGAGATAGAAAATTTTCCCGTGGAAGAGGGAGACCAAAAAGGCGTATCACAATCACCATCAATCCGAATACCAAAGGCTTGAATCTCCAACAAACATTGCTGACCAAAAGTATCCCGAACATAATCCTCCCTTAAGACACCATCCTCAAATAACGAAAAAATCTGATCATGTCGATCATCAAGGAGAGGAAAATCATGAGGGAGCCACTTTTCTTGAATAGAAATCTCACCACGACCCACACCCCAAGCAATACGACTCTCCACTAAATCCTTAACAGCAATCATCCGCTTCCAAATATGAGAGCAGCCCAATCTAGAAGTGGCATCCATAGGATGAATAGTACGACAATATTTGGTCTCAAGAAATTGAGCCTAAAGGGAGTTAGAAGTGCGAAATCTCCACCAAAGCTTCATAGAAAAAGCAGTCGCCATCTCTTCAAACTTACGGAGGCCTAAACCCCCTTCTTCTATAGGCCAGAAAAATTCATTTCGAGAAACCCAATGACACTTTTTTCCCCCGTCAGCGCTACTCCAGAAGAAGTTAGCAATAAGGCAATTCATGGCATTAACAACACCCTTCGGGGGCTCAAGTAAAGAGATGTAATAGATAGGAATAGCTTGGAGGCAGGACTTGATCAAGACAAGCTGAGCCCCGGTAGGGAAGTAATTTACCTTGCCACGTATCCGACTTATCACGAAGCACGCATGAGGATCGAACAAAGATTGAACCTTCCCTACCCGATATAAAGAGGCAACCCAAATAAACAATAGGTAAATTTTTCTTTTGAAACCCGTAGTAGAGAAATAGAATTATCATGATCAGCTACATCCCTACCCGTCGAGAAAGCAAGATTTGGATATACTAATGAGTTGCCCAGGAGAAATGTTGATAGGAAGTCGGGAATTCCATGTGACGCTCGAGAGGGGATACTTCCGTTACGAAGATAATGATATCATCGACATAAGACAAATGAGATATGATAGGAACATTAAGATTACCCGTATGAAAGGCCACATGAGGATGAAGAAGATGAAGATTATTAAGACCCCGACTTAAAACTTCAGCAGCAATAATAAAAAGGCTAGGAGAAATAGGATCCCCTTGGCGAAGGCCCCGAGTAGAGACAAAATAACCATTAGCAGTACCATTAATAAGAATCGAGAACCAACAATAATTGATGCATCTAAAAATCATATCAATCCATTCTTCTGCAAAGCCAAATCTCCTCATCACCTTAATCAAAGCAAACCAAGAAATTCTGGCATACGCCTTAGCCATATCAAGCTTTAAAGCAACATTAGAACCATGCACCTTCTTCTTAAGAGGTCGAAAAAGCTCTTGAGCAAGCAAAACATTTTCATGAATCGGGCCCTTCACAAAGCCACTTTGGAGGAGAGATAATACGAGGGAGAAACAGTTACCAGGGAGCATAAAAGTTTGGTAATGATTTTATTGGAAAAATTACACAAACTAATAGGCCGAAGGCTGCGAGAAGGAAGTGGGGACGACCACCTTAGGGATGGTCGCTAATAAGCGTACTAGTCCGGCTACGAGGGAGAAGAAATCACGAGAAGAACTCAAGGACTGACATTATAAAGATCCACGCAAATAATATCCCTGACATTTGTGATAGAATTCACCCAGTAAATCCGTCCGGACTAGGCGCACTAGTCCCGCTCATACTAAGGGCGATAGCATGAAGCTCTTTAAGTGTGGGGGGTAATAAGCATCTCATTTTCACGATTGGAAACCAGCGAGGAATCACATCCAACGGCTCATCCGGGATCCACATATTCATCGGGATCCACATTAAGCGAGATCCGAATAGAACCGGATAGCTTCCTCTTGAATCGAGACCACGATCCATAATCCAATTTCCGTCATTATCCGGATTTTGTGAATGTAAAGCTTTGCCTTCTTTTTTTCACATAGGCATGAAAGAACCAAGAGTATTATTATCGCCATCCTTAACCCAAGCTAAATTAGCTTTTTGCATCAGAACTCCTCTTCAATCTTAAGACGATAGGAAAGATTAGCTTGGGCAAGATGAAGGGCGACCCTATTTTCATCACTAGAATCTTGTTGGCACGGCTCTTTAGCATAAACTTCATCTTGACATGCTTTACAAGTTGATCAACTCTCCCAAACGTAGAGAACGATTCCAAAGTTGAATATCATGTTTGAGCCGAGTAAGCTTCTTACTAAACTTGACAAAGGCCTACCAAAAATTCTACCCTCCCAAGAGGAGCGAACCATAGGCCCAGAAAGAATCATGGCGAGTCCAAACATTGAGAAATACGAAGACGCCCTTACGGACGTCATCAGCTAAGCGAATATTGTGTCGCCAAAGGAGCATGATCAGAACAGGTCCTATTGAGATGATCAATAGAGGTTTGAGCGAAGCAATTCAGCCATTTATCATTATATAGAGTACGATCCAGCCTTTGAAGAATAGTGGCACGCTTCGATCTCTTATTCCACCATGTAAAGATATGGCCTCTATAGCCCCATCGATAAGATTAGAAATGCGGATCATATCAACAAACTCGAAACTCTAGAATCGACTACAGGCCTACCCCCAATCTTCTCCGATTGATCAATAACGAGTTAAAATCACCTACAATTAACCGGGGATCATCAGGTACTACTTAACTCAATTAAATAATCCCATAACACCCTTGAGTATACCTCACAACTAGCATGAACAAAGGACAATAAAAGCGAGATTAGGCCAAAGAGAATGAGAGGCCCAAACAGCTGATAATCATCATGAAAGATAACATCACAGTAATGCCAAACTTCAAGCAACCCAGAATATTACCCTTATCATTAGCAACACCTCATCTGACGAATTTACGAACGTAAGACGGAAGCAAGCTGGGAATCCACCTTAGGCTCATAAATACCACATATAAAAACATTATGAATTCTTAAAAGCCTCTTAACCCCGACGAAGGCGGCATTACCAATACCCCGGATATTCCAACTTAAGATACCAACCATTAAAACGATTTTAAAAGAATATAAGAGAAGGCTTATATGCCTAAGAATCATTAGATTTCCCATAATCCGGGACATTCCCATCAAATAAAAAATCTCTACCTTCATTAAAAACCTCTTGAATATCAATCTCAGAAGTGACACGAGGGCCACGAGGAGATAGTTGAAGATTATCAATTACCTCCTCACCAGGCCATTTACGAATATTAGAATCAACCATTTCCAATTCAGAATCAGATTCACACTTTCCATCGTCCAAATTAATATATTCATTAGAATTTATTTTGGCAACCTTATTTAAATCAGTTTCAATTTGTTCAAGCTCTTCTTCAAGGTCAATAGCCCCATCTTCAACAATAATATTATTACCACTAGTATTAACCTTAGAAGCAGTTGTGCTGAATTATTAGCATTTTTAAAGAATTAGGGAAACAAAAGGAGCTCCCAGCAGGCGGAAACTAAAACCATTATATTAACAATGTTAGAACCAAAAATCTTGGGCCAAGGGGGATGTGGGTTTATGAACCAAAGAAGATATACCACCGGCATTCGCTTAGAATAATTAGTAGAAGGATGCGTACCTTCGGGGCTAAATTTCGTAGTTATAATATTTGTACCTTGAACCCGTTGGACTGATTTTCCTTGTTCATTTCCTTGTACAGCTTTTCCATGCGAATTTATCTTGTTATTATCATTAGTTGAGGTCACCACCTTAAGTTTACCATTTAGCACATCACCCTTGCCAGCCATAGGAACCTCCGAAACAACAGCAGACCCTTGAACCTGATTTGTCACTTTAGAACATACAGCACACTTTTTGAGGGCCATTTTTGCTATGTCCACCAACATCAATCACATTCTTACCTTTATCATTAGTTTTTGGTGGAAAATCCACTTTTGCACCGGCTGCATGAGTCTTGACATTAAGACCAATACCATTTTTTGTCACTTTTTCCTCCTTTTGCAATTCAGCATCACCCAAATTACGAGTATCCATGCCCATATTTCCAGAATTAAAACCGTTTGCCCTCTTGCAAGAAATGACATCGTGGCCAAGCAAAGAGCAATGCTTGCAATACTTGGGTAAGTTATCGTACACCACCTTTTGATAAAAGCTAGGAAGATAATCACCACAATCCACATATACTTCATGTGGTAATTTCCGAGATACATCCAACTGAATAAGAACCTTCGCTATGCTAGGTCGATCCAAACGTCCGACTTGTATGATTCAGTTAATCGAGAGAAGTACCTAGCGGAGAATCTCGATTAACGGAACCATATAAAGGAACTAGGTTTCATTGATCATGAGAGTAGTTCAATGGCCTAGGGATGTTCCTTGAATGGAAAGTACGTTGATTTGCGAACTTTAATAGATCCTTGCTAATTATGGGCCATCAAGAGATAGGGCATAATTAGTGAAGGGTACAAACGCTACTTGCTTGATCGTGAGAAGTAGTGTAGGCTTAACGTACCATCCTTGATTTTTATGAAAATCTTTATTTTCAAAGACATGACTATATGATGAATAATTGGCTGAATGATTTCCAATCCCGAGAATGCTTCATTTTATAAGAGGTTTCCTAAAGTATTTTCTGCGTATGTTCTATTCTTTTCTCAAAACAAACTTTATTTCTCCCAATATCATTTACATTTCTTAGTAAAAACAAATTGGTCCCAAAGTAAACCCTGTCCTCGTGGGATTGACCCGTACTTGCACTCGCTATACTTCAATAGCCCGTGCGCTTGCGGAATTAAATAAACCGTTAGTTTTCGACCGAATAAGTTTTTGGCGCCGTTGCCGAGGACAACGGTTTACTTTTTGTTTTTGTCTTTACTACATAATTTTTTAATTTCATTTTAGTTTTTTACTTCCGATAATATGTTACATTTAATCTTCTTATTGAGTGTTCTTGTAGTGTATGAAACGGGCTCGGATCTTCTTTGACAATTTTGATCTAGAACCCGAAAGAACCTTTCACGAGAGACTAAGAAAACTCAAGGAGACATTAAACCACTATATGGCGGAAGGAGAGCCAGTAACACCTGCTAGGACCCTACGGGACTTTGTAAATCCAAGTACCCCGGGAACTAGATCCCCCATTGTTGTGCCGAATGCCAACGCGGCCAACTTTGAGATTAAGCCGCAGCTTTTGCATGAACAACCAATACAGCGCCACTGCTTTCGAAGATCCTCATCTCCACATCCAAACATTCTTGGAGTACTGTGACACCACTCGTATCAAAAATGTCACACCGAAAGCAATACGAATGTGCCTTTTTCCATTCTCTCTTAAGGATAAGGCCAAGCAATAGTTGAACTCGGTCCCCCAAAACTCTTTAACTACATGGGACCAATTTCAAGAAGCATTCCTTGGGCGTTTCTTCCCACCGAGCAAGACCGCCCAGATTCCTACTAAGATCACTAACTTTTGTCAAATGGGAAGTGAGACATTGTACGATGCATGGGAGCGTTTTAAGGAGCTTCTCAGAATGTGCCCCCACCACGGGCTCGAAAAGTGGTTGATAGCTCATACCTTCTACAATGGTCTCATGTTCAAAACAAGAGAGACCATTGATGCCGTTGTAGGAGGAGCATTGATGAACAAAGGAGTAGATGAGGCATATGACCTCATTGAAAATATTGCATTGAACCACTATCAATGGTCAAACGAGAGGGAGCAACAGCAAAGCACGCCAGCGAAAAAGCCAAAAGAACAAAGGTGCCAAGTAAGAAAGGCATTTTGAATTTTCGAAAGTGCTTGTAGGCAACTTGTTCTACCAAGAAAAAGATCGGGATGGAAAGCATGTTTGCCACAGAAAATTTTAATCTCTCCGGAAGGAATGCATTGACGAGTTGTCAAAGATGATAGACCGCCAAAATATCACGCATCACCTATTACCGGAAAGGGGTTGAGCTTATGACCTAAAACAAGCATCATCGGGATGGTAACCGATGGATTATTTTTGTTTATTTTATTTTATTTTATTATTTTACTATTATTATTATTATTATTATTATTATTATTATTATTATTATTAATATTATTATTATTATTATCTAACTTTGTTTTGTTGGATTTTACTATAAAAAATTGAAAAAAAAAAGGGTGGAGCGGCCGTGCGTTACAAGGTGGAGCGGCCGTGCAGTTCATATCGAGTTGACTGGTTGACTCAGTTAAGGGGAGTGGCCATGAAGATTTCTTAGCCCGGCCGTGCATGTCACCTGGAAAGTTGTGCCTTTTCAGTCAAAAGTCATAACTCTTCCTCTTTCCCCCAAATTAACTTCATCTTCTTCACTCTCTCTCAAAACCTCCGCCCCATCCACCTTAAATACTTCCAATTACACCATATATTCCCACAATACAACATCCATACTCACCAAATCCATCATCCAAACACCTTTCCATCACCAAATCATCACCAAAACCCTCCTAAAACCCCAATTCCGAAAAATCCCAAATCTTCACCCATTTCAAAAGTTGAAGAGATTGCTTTGGATTTGAAGCTCAAGGGGGAAACTTTTGGGCAACTTGAGGTTGTACAACAATGATTTCAAGGCTTTCAACATCAAATTCTCCAGGTAAATTTCTCCCTTCTCTTGTTCTTCAAATTTTTTGGGTCTTGATCAATGGCTTCAAAAGGAAAGGAAAGGCTACAAAAAGGGTGTCTAAAAAGTCCCGAAAAGAACCCGTCTCTACCTCTAACCTAAACCCAACTCTCAATAGCTTGGGTATTGAGTTTAGAAGTGCTTCGAAAATAGCTCGGTTTATTACCCTTCACTCCAAGCGAATGAGGCCAACCCAATTCCCTGATACCCGTGCCCTTAGATCATTGGGAATTTATTCAAATGTGTTTGCATTTCATATTGGGTTAGGTTGTTCGGGAATTCTTCAATTTCATGAGAAAAATTATGAGAGACTTACTTTAGAATTCTTATGTACTTTGAGAAGGAATGTCACAACAGAAATTTGCAGCCAAACCAGAGTCATACAATCTGCTCCATCTCAATTTTTGCCTTAAAGGAAGAGAGCTTCATCTTACCTCTTTTGATGTCAACAAAATTTTGGGTTGGCCCTCTTTCACTAATATTGAGGTCGATACTCCCATTGAATTTAGAGAAGATGTGTTTTGAAGCCAAATAACCAGATTCCCTCTTTTAGATCTAGAAACGCCAAAGCCTCCTACATTATCCACCCGTCCCTTCGCCTCTTGCATAGAATCTATGCCTGTACCAACTTTGCAAGGGAAGATAAGGTAACGGTTAATAGGAAAGAGCTATTTTTGTAGTGGTGTTTTGTTCGGGGGAATAGGAAGGTGAATATTAACAATTTCCTCATTGAGTTGATTAGTGATATTATTTCCCCAACCTACAATAGCAAGGTGAATATTAGCTATTTTTGTTGTGGTGTCTTGATCCAAACTGCCTCCTTGGCTGCATCGGATGCCGCTATATATTCGGCCTCAGTTGTAGAATCGGCTATAGTACTCTGCTTGGAACTCTTCCAACATATCGCACCTCCGTTAAGCATAAACTCAAAACCCGACTGGGATCGAAAATCATCTTTGTCGGTTTGGAAGCTTGCATCTGTGTAACCTCTTACAACAAGATCATCTTCCATTCCTCCAAAGACCAAGAACGCATCCTTAGTCCTTCTCAAGTACTTAAGGATCGTCTTAACTGCCATCCAATGGTTTTCACCAGGATCAGATTGGTATCGACTCGTCATGCTTAGAGCATACAAGACGTCGGTTCTAGTACAAATCATGGCATACATGATAGATCCAATAGTCGTAGTGTATGGAACCTCATTCATCCTCTTTCGCTCACCTGTTGTCTTAGGACACTGATTCTTGCTAAGAGTAACACCATGACCCATTGGCAAGTTACCTCTCTTAGAATTTTCCATTTTGAATCTTCTAAGAACCTTGTCAATGTAAGTACTTTGACTCAAACCAATTATCCTTTTAGATCTATCTCTATAGATCTTGATGACAAGGATGTGAGCAGCTTTACCCATATCTTTCATTGAGAAACATTTCCCTAACCAGGACTTGACAGTCTGAAAGGCAGGAATGTCATTCCCAATGGGTAAGATATCATCGACATACAATATTAGAAATATTACTGTGCTCCTAATGAATTTCATGTATACACAAGATTCATCTTCGTTCTTGACAAAACCAAACTCTTTAATCTTTTCGTCAAAATGAAGATTCCAACTCCTTGAAGCTTGCTTCAATCCATATATGGATCTCTGCAACTTGCACACTTTATTAGAATTTCTTGAATCGACAAAACCTTCGGGTTGTGTCATATGCACATCCTCAAGTAACTTCCCATTTAGGAAAGCTATTTTGACATCCATTTGCCATATCTCGTAGTCATAATACGCGGCTATGGCAATTAAAATTCTAATAGACTTCAGCATTGCAACAAGAGAAAAGGTTTCGTCATAGTCAATACCATGAACTTGCCTAAATCCCTTTGCTACAAGCCTAGCCTTGTAAGTATGCACCTTTCCATCCATGTCAGTCTTCTTCTTGAAGACCCATTTGCACAATATAGTTTTTACACCTTCAGGCGGCTCAATCAAGTTCCAAACTTGATTATCCGACATGGATTGTAATTCGGATTCCATGGCTTCCCGCCATTTATCCGAATCAGGAGTGGACATCACCTCTTGATAGGAAGTAGGTTCATCATTCTCAATGACTTCCACTTCATTACTTTCCGAAATGAGAAATCCATATCTCTCGGGTTCAGATCGTAACCTATCCGATCTAAGTTGGACTTCTGGATCTTGAATCGGTTCCACAACTCCTTATGGACTTGGTTCCATCTCTACTATTGGTTTCATGTTATTTTCGGGTTCTTGAATTTCTTCAAGATAAATTTTACTCCAGCTAGATGCTTTATTGAGAATCTGTTTCTCAAGAAAAGTACCATATTGAGCAACAAACACTTTGTTCTCATTGTGATAGTAAAAGTAATATCCTTTGGTTTCCTTAGGATAACCAACAAAAATAACTTTGTCAGATTTAGGTGCTAACTTATCAGAGACAAGTCTCTTTATATAAGCTTCGCAACCCCAAATCTTCATAAAAGACAAACTAGGTTTTCTTCCATGCCACATCTTATGTGGGGTCTTAGGAGTCAATTTAGTAGGGACTCTGTTCAGTATGAACGCAGCAGACTCTAATGCATGTCCCCAAAAGGATATAGGAAGGTCAACTCTGAAACAATTCCACAGTTTTTGAGATGATTGTCAAACTCTTGGCTCAAATATTCACCACCACGATCGGATCGAAGTGCTTTAATAGTTTTGCCAAGTTGATTTTGTACTTCATTTTGAAATGTTCTAAACATCTCAAACGATTCACTTTTGGACTTCATCAGATAGACATAGCCATATCTAGATAAGTCATCAGTGAATGTAATGAAATACCGAAATCCTCCCCTAGCAATGCTGCTTAATGGTCCACATACATCAGTATGTACTAGGGCCAATAAGTCACTAGCCTTTTCACTACTCTTAAGTGTAGGGTGGTTTGGTCATTTTTCCCAATAAAAAAGATTCGCATACCTCATATGATTCATAATCATGTGAGTCTAAAAGTTCATCCTTATGGAGTTTAGATATGCGTTTCTCATTTATATGACCAAGCCAGTAATGCCACATGAACGTGTTGTTCACGTCATTCGGTTTAGATTTCTTGTTTACATGATAAATATTTTCAACATTATTTTGTTTCTCAACATCAAGAACATAAAGGCCATTAAATGAATTTGCAATACAATAGAGCATATCATTTAAATAAATAGAAATTTTTTTATTCTCAATAAGAAAACTAAAATCTTCATTATCCAAACAAGAAACAGAAATAATATTCCTACTCAAATTCGGAACGTAATAACAATTGTTCAAAACAAGTACTAGTCCACTAGGTAAAGTTACATCATATATTCCTACGGCTAATACAGTAACTCTTACTCCATTCCCCACATGTAGGTAAACTTCACCTTGTTTGAGTAGCTTCCTATTCCTTAGTCCCTGTACATTTAAATAAATGTGAGATCCACATCCGGTATCTAATACCCATGAACTAGAAATAGAAAGGAAAATATCTATCACATAGATACCTGAATCAATAGCAATCGTAATGCCCTTCTTCGCCTTTAGGCCTTTCTTATAAGCCTTTAAATTACGCTTCCAATGACCAACTTCTTGGCAATGATAGCAAATCGCATCCTTTTGAGACACTTTGGATGTTGCCTCTCCGGCATTGGCAACTTTTGTCTTAGGTTTAGCAACAATTGCTTTACCTTTGCCTTCCTTTTTGAACCCTTTACCTTTGTTAACCATTAACACATTTTCCATTCCAGGCTTCTTGATATTCTTCTCTGCAGTCTTAAGCATCGCATGCAATTCTAAGAGATTCTTATCCATGCCACTCATGTGATAGTGCATAATGAAATGACCATAACTTTCAGGCAATAAATTTAATATCATATCCGTAACGAGTTTCAAACTCATAGGATTTCTAAGCCTTTCCAGATGCTCAATATGTCCTTTAATCTCTTAAGAACATGAGCACCAACCGACTGCCCCTCTTGCATCTTGCATGCATTCAGGGCTTCATACCTCTCTTGTCTAGCTTGAACTTGGAACATTTTCTTTAAGCGCTCATCTAGATCAAAAGCAGCTTCCATGTGTTCAAGGTCCTTCTGAAGAGCCTTACAAATGGTGGAAAGCATAAGGCATGCAACATCATTAGAATCATCAACATGTTTCTTATGTGCATCCTTATCTGCCCTTGAAGCATTATCAGCAGGTTGAGGTGGAATGGGTTCGTCAAGAATGTTTTCTCTTGCCTTAGAACAACTCTTAAGCTTCTGATCCAATCAGAATAGTTTGTACCATTCTCTTCGAGCTTGTCTTTCTCAAGGACGGATCGCAGTGATAGGGGTTGATTATTGTGAGTTGCCATTACTATAATAAGATATATAAACAATGAAACACATAAGTATCAACGCATTTACCATCTAAGAGAGAATAATGTATTTCATAAATACTCCCACTAAATTATACACCTTCAAATACAAGCATGTATCATATAATCATAATGGGCTAAGATCCATATTTCACTTAATTTTGGTTTAACTGAGTCAATGCCCGAAATTAAGCTATTTAGGTAGATAACATCAATCATATCATATATGACTCTTAGATCTTTTATGAGATTTCTAGACATCATATGTAAAAATATGTTTTAAATCTCATCTATGCCTTGGGTCAAATCTCATTTGAAAGCACCAATTAAGTTAAAACCTCTTTCAAACGTATGAGACACGGAATGATGCACCTAACTGAGTCAAAACTACATCAACCGTTATCTCATCTTGATCACAAATTAAGATATAATGATGCACCCAACTGAGTCGAAACTACATCAAAATACCCTAAAATTTCACAAGTGTTTTAATCAAGGGGTGGCATAAAACTTAAACATTTAGAAGGCTTTACACATAGTAACAAACATTGCATGATTGTATTATGAAATTTATGTGTACATAATTATGAACATAGGATTTCACAAAATTATTCCAAACAAACAATTTGTTTCAATTTTTGAAAAATTTACTAATATAATTGATCAAATTGTTAAACAAATTAATAACCCATGTAAAAGATTAATCATATTAATCAATTATTAATCATAACCATGGTATATATCACATATAATCTTTTTCTCAAAACAACACACATAAAATCATAGATCTATTTCATATAGCATGTAAAGCATTTAATCAAATTAAATCTAGCATGCCAATTTTAACCTAATCATGATAAGACGCGGCTCTGATACCACTATTGGGTTTTGGGGTTACAAACGCAGCGGAAATCTTATAAAACAACACAAAACACTAGCCATGAATCCGTCTAACATGAATAGATAAAACCATGAAATAGATTTTACATACCTTAATATCGATTTGTTGTTCGAACACGAATCTGAAATTAAGCTATTTAGGTAGATAACATCAATCATATCATATATGACTCTTAGATCTTTTATGAGATTTCTAGACATCATATGTCAAAACATGTTTTAAATCTCATCTATGCCTTGGGTCAAATCTCATTTAAAAGCACCAATAAAGTTAAAACCTCTTTCAAACGTATGAGACACGGAACGATGCACCTAACTGAGTCAAAACTACATCAACCGTTATTTCATCTTGATCACAAATTAAGATATAATGATGCACCCAACTGAGTCGAAACTACATCAAAATATCCTAAAATTTCACAAGTGTTCTAATCAATCAAGGGGTGGCATAAAACTTAAACATTTAGAAGGCTTTACACATAGTAACAAACATTGCATGGTTGTATTATGAAATTTATGTGTACATAATTATGAACATAGGATTTCACAAAATTATTCCAAACAAACAATTTGTTTCAATTTTTGAAAAATTTACTAATCTAATTGATCAAATTAAACAAATTAATAACCCATGTAAAAGATTAATCATATTAATCAATTGTTAATCATAACCATGGTATATCACATATAATTTTTTTTCTCAAAGCAACACACATAAAATCATAGATCTGTTTCATATAGCATGTAAAGCATTTAATCAAATTAAATCTAGCATGCCAATTTTAACCTAATCATGATAAGACGTGGCTCTGTACCACTTTTGGGTTTTGGGGTTACAAACGCAGCGAAAATCTTATAAAACAACACAAAACAGTAGCCATGAATCCGTCTAACATGAATAGATAAAACCATGAAATAGATTTTACATACCTTAATTGCGATTTGTTGTTCGAACACGAATCTGAAAATCGAATCCTTGAACCGTTGACAAACCTTTTGATTTTCTCCTTGGTCTTCCTTGTGATGAATTAATCTTCAAGCTTTAGGTGATAACGGAATCACCCTCTATCGGTAATCTACACGTGAACGAACCAAGATCTAATCTTGTTGGATTGCTAGATAATCCCCGATTGTTGAATCAATATTCAACAATCAATGGCTGAATATGGAACTGATTTGGGATGGTTTTTGATCTTTGATTCTCAATCAAAATCAAAACTTTAGAGTTTCAAAAACCCTAAAACAATGTGTGTCTTGGGCTGAGGAGATGGATTATATTTATACTTATTATAAATCCCTAACACTTAGGGAGAATCCTTGTCCAAACAAAAAACCTATTCAATAAAAGAAAAATGTGTACGGACCTGATTTAGATGTTGGCACAGTCGTGCTTTTGCCAAAACAGTCGTGACACGAGTCATTCCAATTATTGAACTCATGCTGATTGATGGCACGAGTCATGCCTGAGGGCACGAGTCATCCTCAACCCTAGAATTGCACAATTTCACGAGTCGTACTTTAAAATGCAGTCGTACTGATTTAAAGGGCACGAGTCGTGACCCAGGGCACGAGTCGTGACCCAGGGCACGAGTCGTGACCCTAGGCACGAGTCGTGCCAACTCCCAAATCAGATTTTCAGCCTTTTTTCCAATTCGTTCTTTGTGTGTGACCCTTTAGGAATTATATTTATGTTGGTAGTGAGTCAAAACATCGACCTCACAAGACATAAGTGGTTTCTAGCAAACCATTATATCCACCCAATTAATCTAACATCAAAGCTTGATTCCTTGATAGATCAAATGTCACAATCCCTTTGTCCACGATGTCATATTGAACATGAGTCATGGTCCACGTCAACTTATATTGTTCAATACTTTCTCGATTCCGAATATGTTGATAATTCAAGTGCATTTGATCTCTATCAAATCTCTTGAGTGTGGTCACACATTTCATCAACACTATTCATCGAGGGGCCCAAGCAAACATCTCTCTCAACGAGAGGGACAAATACCATCTTGACTTGTCATTCTTCCCTACAAGAATCCAATCATGCCAACATAGCCCTTATTTCTATCCTATTAAAGATAGTGTTAGACTACATCAAACACAATGTTCATCATGTGGAAGACGATGATAGTCTCAAGTACAAAGGATTCCAATGACACAACTATCATGAGATTTAATCATGACATATATGACTATAGACCATGTCTTAAATCTCATAGGTAAGTCATGTCTAGTACCTTGTTCTCTAACAAGTACCCATAAGTGTAATGTGCATCCCATGCATATAATCATCTCCATGATTATCCATTACCAACTTATATTAGTTATTCATAATAACTAGGGACGCAGGTTATTATAATAAACATGCAAAACATATAATAAACCAAATAAACATTCTCTATAATAAACGATAAAGTCGATTACATAGCGGTATTAAGTTATAAGTCAAACATAACTAAACGCCTAGGGCATTACACCAATAATTGCCACCATGGAGGTAGCTTCTTTTTCTATGACAGATCCAGATGCCTTCCTTTTCTTTTTGAGGGTATGGAAGTATTCCGCCTTCCCTCTTGTGGTACTCCTTAGACGCAGGGAGAGTGTGTTTTAACTACCGAGTACCTGGATTGGTACGAGCAGCATCTTGGGCAGACTCAAGTGATTTTGGGGAGCAGGCGCAAGACAATTCTGGGGCAAGATTGTCGTCTCAACTACAACCTTAGGAGTACAAAAGCTTGGGCTAACCCTCAGGATATCACGGGAGACGATTTGTTTGACTATGAGACTAGAGTTGACTGATTGATGGAGAGAGGTCCCCTTTTGCAGACTCGCAGGGAAGTGATCTGGGCCGAGGCATAGGCGAATGAAGCTCTGCGAGCTACTGGATTGCTTGACTCGACAGGGAGGACCCCTGATCTCGGAATGAGGGAGACAGAGCTAGCTCGCATGGAGCGAAGGAAGACTCTTCGGGGATGAGGGAAGAAAGGGAAGAATGGCAAAGGGACGAGCGCGAGTGGCGCAGAATGACCTCCTAAGTATCCACTCATTGTCATTTGCAGACACATTATTTGTTAAATGTATTAAGTTGTCTTTTAGCATGTTGTGAGCTTGAGAGTAGACCGTTCTTGTACTCATCAAGAAGTATTTTAATTGTTGTGGTTTGTGATTTACTTTTAAAGCTTTGTCAAGATGCAAAATCTCTTGCTTGCTTTTTTTCTAAGCCTTGATGGCATCCAATTTTTTAGATTTTTGTGTATTTTTAGACCGAACCAATGAAGGCTACCTACTTTCCCCCCTGACTGAGGGGCTCAGGTCTCCGTAGTCCGACACTTTTAGGAGTGACGAGAAGACGGAAAAGTCGATATTCTTCAGGCAAAGTATCGGCGAAGTTTGCTTCCGTTGACTGGATTTACGAACACGAACGGGCTGATCCATGTTGGTTCCCATTTTCCAAGCGGGTTGGTTCGGGTGGGAGGCTTTTCTTTGAGCACCAGATTGCCTTCCCTGATGTCTCGGGATTTGACTTTCTTATCGAAAGCCCTAACCATTCTGCTTTGGTAGGCTTAAATGTGTTTCATGGCCTTTAGTTGGCGTTCGTCAAGTAGGGTCAATTCGTCGTGTTGGCTTCGGAGCCATTCCACTTCGTTGATTTTATTTTCCAACAACACTCGGAGTGATGAGATTTCCAACTCAACGGGCAATACTGCTTCCATCCCATAGGTCAGGGCGAATGGGGTTTCTCCCATGGTGGTCCTGACTGATGTTCGGTAGCCCCAAAGTGCCAGATGCAGCTTCTCGGGCCAATCTCGTCCTCGTACGGTCATTTTTCTGATGATCCTTTCGAGGGTTTTGTTTGTTGCTTCTACTATGCCATTAGTTTGCGGCCTGTAGGGAGAGGACTTATGGCGTGTGATTTTGAATTTGGCCAATAGTCTATTGCATTCTCCTTCGAAGTGGGATCTGTTATCAGATATGACCTCGTTCGGGATGTCGTATCGGCATATGATGTTTTCTTTGAAGAATTGCATGACCTTCTTGGAAGTCAACACTTTGTAGGACTTGGCTTCGACCCATTTTGTGAAGTAGTCGATGGCTACCAAGACGAACTCGTGGCCGTTGCTGCCGGGCGGAGCGATCTTCCTGATGACCTCGATTCCCCAAGTGGCAAAATGCCAGAGAGTGGTCATGCAGTAGAGATTATGAGGGGGAAGATGGTTAAGGTTGGAGAACCGTTGGCACTTGTCACAGCTTCGACAAAGTGGATGCAGTCTGCCTCCATGGAGATCTAGTAGTAGCCGATTCAAAGAATGATCTGCATCAGGGCTATGGCATTCATGTGGGGACCGCAAGCTCCATTGTGGACTTCGTTCATGAGCTCATTTCCTTTTTCCTTGCTGATGCAGCGGAGGAGCGATCCTTGGTAGCGTTTCTTATATAGCATGTCCCGAAGGATGACAAAGTGAGAGGCAAGGCATTTTAGGGCCACGATGCTCTTGGCTTTAATTCCTTCTTTGTATTTGCCTTCCTCTTTTATGAAAGAGGTTTCCCCATTTTTGAGGTATTGGTAGATTTGGTTGTACCATGGCTCGTCGATTCGATCGGGCTCTGCCTCAATTTCGTAGCAGTAGGCAGGAATTTCATTTCTTCCTACTTTGAATGGCTTTACTACCTTCCCTTCGGGGATCTCTACGAGTGAAGCCAAGGTGGCTAGGTCATCTATAAACCGATTCCGGTCTCTTGGCAAGTAGTGGAAGGTGACCTCATTGAATTGCGCTATGAGGTCTTTCATGCAGGCATGGTATTTTTGCAGGCCCAGGTCTATCATTTTCCATTTATTGGAAACTTGATTAATGATCAAGGCTGAGTCCCCATAGACCTCTAACTCTTGGACATTCATTTCGAGGGCAGCCTCTAGTCCGGCAGTGCATGCTTCATATTCGGCGGCATTGTTGGTTACCTCAAAGTTTAGCTTTATGGCGATCGGGGTGTGCTCGTCTTTTGGGTCGACCAAGAGCATTCCAATGCCATTTCCTCTTTTGTTGGCTGCTCCATCGAAGAAAGGTTGTCATCGATTCTCGCCTTCAAGTGTGAAGATTCCTTCATCTGGAAATTACGGTTCGGGACCTTTGGCTTCGTCGGTTGGAAAGTCAGCCAATTGTTTGGCCATTACCCGTCCCTTGATCGACTTCTGGTTTACGTATTTGATGTCAAACTCCGCCAGGAAGAAAGACCATTTGGCTAATCTCATTGACAGTGATGGTTTGTAGAAGAGATATTTGATCGGATCCATTTTGGAGATTAGGTGCACTGTGTGCGATTGCATGTAGTGTCATAATTTTCCGATGACCCATACTACAGTTGCGCAGGTTTTTTCTAGGGCTGAGTAGTTGAGCTCGCTGCCTTGGAACTTTCGGCTGACGAAGTAGATGGCATTCTCGATCTTTGACTCTTTCTTTTCTTGGCATAGCATGGCTCCAACTGCGGTGTCGGTCACAGTCAGGTATAGCAAGAGTGGCTTCTCTTTGTGGGGAGGACAGAGGATAGGGGGACTCACAAGGTACGCCTTTATCTTTTCAAAGGCTTCTTGGCATTTCGGGTTCCACTCGGTGTTCGCATTCTTTTTAGTTAGTCGAAAGATTGGCTCACACATGGAAGTCAGCTGATTAACAAAGCGGCTGATGTACTGCAGGGGGCCCATGAAGCTTTTCACTTCTGTTTGGGTTTGCGGTGGTCTCATCTCGATTATGGCTTTGATCTTTTGGGGATCAACTTCGATGCCTCGTTATGTGACCAGGTATCCCAGGACTTTGCCTTGGATTACTCCGAATGTGCATTTGGCAGGGTTTAACCTCATTGAATTCTTTCGAAGGCGATCGAAGAACTTTCTCAAGTCGATGAGGTGTTGTCCGTCTGATCCCTTTGAGTGGATGATCATGTCATCGATGTACAGTAAGTACGCCAATCCAATTCGCAACCTTTTAGATGCATTTTAATGTAATAAGATTGCATTAAGGGGCATTTTGGTAAATTCCCAACCGATCCTGAGACTTCCAGAAATGTTTCATAAGTTTCCCGCGAAGGAAGTACCTTTTGGTACCTTACTCACGCCCAGGGACCTGTAGGGAATAAACCTTTTTGGACCTTTTGGGTATTTAGACCTGAATGTTCCAGAAACTGGTTTTGGCGCCAAAAGCGGTTGAGGCCACCTTGTGTCATGCGACAAGTCAAGGCATGGAAAGTGGTTACGTATAGTCGTGCGACACAAGGTGACCACTAACTGCAGCCTATAAATAAGACCCTCCCCCTCTCAGAAATGGATCCCAACTTCAGCCTACTGTTACTCTGCAGAAATTGCATCGTAACGAACCCCCCAGACACATCTCTCTCTCTCTCCCACCTTCAACCTACCCAATTCCCTCCAATCTAAACCCCTTTTCTCAAACCAATCCACTTGAACCTCTTTGCACCAACTCTCTCAAGATCTCAAGACCTGTAGCAATGAATTGAAGGGTTCTGTATCTAACTTGATACAGGATTCGTGGAAGCATCAAGGGTAACGAATCTCCAACTCCCTCCTCGCTCTTCCTTTAACTCAATTCTCTATAATTTCATTGTCTACTTCTGTTAGGATTCAGTAATCAGACTCCATCTGTCTAGATTACTGAATCCCAATCGCAATCTCTCTGTTTAAGTCATTTGATCTGTGTAATTGAATTGCTCTTGTTGAATACTTGCTTGAATTTGGTGTTCAAACCCCAAAGGGGGTGTGGATCTACCCATATCCACACTCTCGAGGTCGATTTGTTGTTATTTCTGTATTTCGTATATAATTTGGTTAATCAATTGGATCTGTATTAGTTGTTGTTGATTCTGGTGTTCATTGTGTAAGTTTCTGCAGATGGTCTCTGTATGTCACGCGACATATTGTTCCAAGGTGATCCTGTGTCACGCGACATATGTGGTCACTGGAATCATGTGTCATGCGATATATCATAACCTATTTGTAGAAACCTTTTTCAGTTGTAATCTGTTTTAGATTGTTGTAGCAGGGATGTGGCCTCCCTAAATAATGGGTTCACGAGTTGTAAATCTCAATTCATATTAATAAGATGCATGTTTACCACACTTGTTCATTGTCAACACTTGCACACACTTTGGATTTTGCTTGGATGTTTAATTGAAAGACTCGTCTACGGACGAGGCGTGTTGGGTGAACTCTCGGTTCTTCCCAACACGTAACCTGACCCCGAACCCGTGTTTTCTCTCTAAAAAGGTTTTCAATGTTTCCTCTCAAAAACGGCGTGGCGACTCCTTTACTTTCATCATTTCAAAATAAACCAAATTTCGGGCGAGCGCACATTCAGTGGCGACTCCGCTGGGGATAATTGACTTTGAAAACCTGTTTTTCAAATGTTAAGTGGGTCAAGCTTTCATTAAATTAGACATCCAATACATCCATTTTGTGTGCATCTTTGACAATCATTTGTGGTTCATGCATTTTGTTGAATATGAGACTTGTGAACCCCGTGTGCTTTTTATTCCTTGCGTTGTGTATTAGTTGTTTTTGCTTTGTTCTTGCCATGGAGATACAAGGGCTGATTTGATGGTTGCAGAATATTGGTTCAGTGACCATCCAGGTTGTGCGACATCTTTGCCTGATGTCCTGTGTCACGCGACAAGGAGTGGCCACTGAACAGATACTCAGAAGTCTGGTTTGAGGGCAGTCCCTTGGATCGAATGTGGCTCAGTTGATTGTTGTTCCCTATATTCCTATGAGGGTGTGTGTGTGTTTTCTTTTCTCTTTTCAAAAAATAAAAAAAATCTTGTTTTTTGTAAATAAAAGAATATAGTCATCCGTACACTACATCACTTAGACTTAGAACCCTCGGGTGCGATTGACGGCATCGCGGACGGCCATGAAATTCGCCTACGCTTGAGCGCCTGAAATCAAACCTAACCCCCTAGTGCGTTATAGGTGGCGCCACACATTTAACCTTACCCACGGTTGGTTTTGATACAATGTTTTTATTACAACAAAATGAATTGTTTTGAAACATATCGTAGGTCCTTATACCTTCCCCCAAAACCTCGCATCTTGTGGGCATGTTGCCAAATGCAACATGATTTCACGTAGGGACATGTCACTCCCGTGGCGTGTTCTAAACGAGAGATCATGCCGCATTGTCAACATGCACCGACGAGAGGTCATGCCGGATTTTTCTTCGAAATTCTTCGAAAAGACCCGTTATGCTGCCCAAATTTCCCTAGAAATTTGGACGATCTCTCCGTTCCATAATGATGTTAGGATTTGGTTAGGTATCATTACCTATTATATATTTCAAAGCAAGGCATTTAGTGTAATTTGAACGTTGCGTCCCTAGGCTTCCCCAAGGTATAGTTAGCATGAATAAAGGCTTCCCCTTTTCCAACCGTACTTAGGATTTAAAATACTAATTTATACTTGAAGATGAATAAGACTGTTTGTGCGAGTCTGTCCCTTTCCTTTCCCTCTCCCGTTCCTAAAAATTTCCCTTCAACACCTCATAAGCCCGTCTCTACCCCTGCAGCTACGGCGAGTTGGACCCGTTCATCCGTCCCAGGAGCTCATTTGGTTCGTGTTCAAGCAGTTTCAGTTGGTATAGAATCAGAGATGGCCGGGAACGGAGATGTATTTTCTGCTCAGTCCGCTGGAGGCTCAGTGACAATGGGTCAGCCAAGTTTGAACGATATGACCACAGAGGAATTAAGGGCGACGTTGGAAGCTGCTCTAGCCCGAGAACGTGAGGCCTGTCTATTGGCTCAGAATGCCAAGGCCCGTGAAGAAGAAGCTCATAACCGCTTTGTGGAGGCCATGAGAGCCAAAGGGATTGCAGTGCTTCGTCGGGAGGACGGTTCCTATGAGGAGATCACAGAAGACAGTCACAATGAGATCGGGTCCGCTTCACCTGCTCAGCCTACCCAGCCCAGTTACAATGCGATGCCTCCACCAGTAAGCTATGCCCCACGACCTAATCAAGTGTCATCTCCGGGAATGTTTGTGAGTGACCAAGGAAGGTTCATTCCCCCATCTTCTCAAGGTATAGCCAGGTTATCCCACAAGGTGCTAGCAAGAATGGTGGTCAAGCATCAAATTTCTTCGATCTCACTGCCTCTCCAACTCCCAATGTCCCAGCATCACAGTTTCAGTATGGATCTCAGTTTCAAGTAGGTTATCCCCAACCCCAGTCCAGAGCATATCCCGATAGTTTTCAGAATGGTCAGTATCGGCTTTCAGTTAATCAAATTTGTCAAGACAGTGTTTCAAGATATCAGCAGTTTCAGACCCAAGGCAGTGTCCCTCAGCCCGCAGTGTGTTCTCCCCTTACTCAGCATTTATATGGTTCCACTCCGTATTCTGCCCCATGCAGCAGTATAGGACTCTCTACTCTTGGTCAATTCAGAGGTCAGTCAACGCAGTAAGTTCCCAGAACCCCGGTGTGCAGTTTAACGGTTATGATATGTATGGGAACAGGATCCCTAGCTCGGTCAGCTTGTTGGACAGTAATGTTGGAATTCCCAGTACCTTTGGTCTCCCATCAGCAGCTTTACCCATTGGACCTAATTCAGACTTCCCAGTGCCTTCATCGACAGTGGCTCCCGCTATACCCCAAATTCCAGGATTGGCTCCAGAAGTGACAGCCTTGTTGAAGCAGATGCAGTAACAGATCGATAAATTGACCGTGGGTTCTAGTGGTCTTAAGGTTGTGGATCCTGCCCAAGTAACGCCTTTGCCGCACAAGTTTAAAATGCCCAAAATGGATTTCGATGGTACCGCCTGCCCGAAAACTCATATAGATACGTATGTTATGACAATGGGGGCAATGGGCTGTACACCCGAGTTTATGGCATCCCACTTCCACCTGACTTTGAAGGGATCAGCGCTCATATGGTTTCTGGCTTTGAAACAGGAGTGTCGCTCTACATGGAACCAGATAACACAAACTTTCTTGGAGAAGTACAAGGGCAATTTGGAGTGGCGTACCACCCGGGACGATCTAGTGGGGACTATCCAGAAGGCCGATGAGTCAATTACAGAATTCTACAAGCGGTGGAATGCCAAGCTTAATGAGTTATCAGAGCCAATACCCCTCCAGGACCAAAAAGACATTTTCTTATCATGTATTAAGCCAGTGCTCAGGGAAGCTATCGAAAAAGGTTGGTACCCGGATCTACGAGAAATGGTGGGAATGGGAGCTAGAAGCGAAAACAGATTGTTCAATCAAACCCCGAATGCAAATGCCGGTGGTGGCAGCAGTAGTGGAGGTTACCGATACCGAGCACCCAACCCTGTTTCAGCAATGGCGCCAAGAGGAAGAGATGTGGCCAAAGACAATAGTATCAACAATCTACAGAGAGGAGGTAATAATGTGCAGAATGCAGTGAGATTTCAGCCTAAGCCGCAGCCAAGATTTGATGATTTGGGCATGTCTACAGAGGAAGTTTTCAACGGATTGCTTCGTACCGGTATGATCAAGCCATTGGAGAATTATAGTCCTGCTCGTCCTAATCCCCATATGGATGCCAGCAAGTACTGTCGGTTTCACCAGTTCCCAGGGCATACCACAAATTCCTGCATAACCCTCAAAAAGATAATCCAAGGTTTGGTGGATGACAAGAAGATTGAGAAATTCCTCGCCCGAATGTGGTCAATAATCCTCTGCCAAGTAACAACGTGAATCTTATCGACTTCGGGCAAGACTATTTTGTTAATGTAATAGAGTTTGGGAAGTCAATAGATGAAAGTGTTAATGCTGGTTGTAATGAGATTGTGACTGATGTAATCCCATTTTCTGATGAAATGAAAGATAATTTCTGCTATGTTTTGTATCTTGATGATCTGTAGGGTTTGAATAATACTGCTGATTATGACGATTATGAAGAGCATGTGGTTGCCAACACTATATCATCCATGATTCCTAGGGATTCCCCAATCTCCTTGGAGGAACTCAGGATAGCGGCAAATGCAGAGGCGCCTTTGTCCATAAATGAAATAAGGCAGGCGGTGTGGCCATACAGCACTCGTCCTGTTCCGATTACATTAGCAGAGCTCAAAGAGGCCAGTAAAGGTTTTGTGGTTGAGAAAGATCAAGAAGTTAATCTGTTGACTCGTTCAGGGAGAATGTTGGGAGTGAATAATTCAGATCCGTCCGGGAAAGGTAAGGCAGTTGCGGTCTCTAACCCTCAGTCCTCTCAGAATCCTTACAGATCGGTGGGAAGCGAAGAAGTCCAGGAAGACCCCATCCTAACGCAGTTAAAGAGAACACAAGCCGATATCTCCTTATGGTCTTTACTCACATCCTCCTACCCTCACAAATTAAAGTTGGAAGAAGCTTTGTCCAAAATGAAAGTGTCTGTCAATGCCACCCCAGACGAAGTCTGTCAGCTGATTGGAACTGCGCAATATGGGAACATCATTACTTTTACAGATCTTGACTTGCCTGCTTATGGTGCGAAGCATAATGAGTCTCTGCACATCACGGTGCCCTTGGAAGGACGGCGGATTCCCCATGTATTGGTAGATAATGGGTCAGCTATGAATGTGCTCCCTACTAAAATGATGAGGATGTTAGACATCAATGCGCAGAATCTTAAACCATCCAACCAAACCATAAAAGCCTACGATTCGACATCTAGGGCGGTGTTGGGGATAGTCTCTCTGAATTTGATGTTTGGAGGCAAGGAGATGATGGTAGAATTTCAAGTTATTGACATTCCGGTCACATTCTCGGCATTACTGGGCAGACCCTGAATTCACGAGATTGGAACGGTAGCCTCCACTCTTCACCAGTGTTTAAAATTTGTGCAAGAAGGAGTGCTGACGACCATTTATGGTGATAGCGTTACGATTGGGGAAACCAGCACTAACACCTTGCCAGTGATGAAAATCAAGCTCGACCAGGAAAATCCGATGCTTAGTGGATTCACAATAGAGAAACCTAAAGGGCAGGTCTGCACCATAGATTTGACGACATCTTCAGACAAGATTCCCCCTGTGTTGAAAATACTGAGAGGTATGAGCTATATCCACAGTGCAGGGGGTACAGGGAAAACGCCAACAGGGACCGTGTAGGCTTGTGTTGCCAGAAGCCAAGAGAAACAAGCAAGGCCTGGGGTATGCCGTGACTAGAGAAGATAAGGCGTATGATAAGACTAAAGCTTTCAAATAAAAGATGACATCAGCAGCTGGTAAGAGGTACAAGAGGCCCGAGATGCGCCCATACAGTTGGTCTTTGAACAAGCATTTCGTCAGAGAGGATGGAGACATGTTTGTTTGTCCAGAACCAAGACTAAGTCAAATGGAAGAAAGAATGAGAACAATCCGGAGGTTCGCTAGCAGCCAAAGTCCGGCGAAGGAAATGTTTGATAGCTTGCCCAAAAGGCCAGATGTGACTGCCACTTACGAGAACAACTACCATTTCTGGGGGCCTGATCAGGTGAAACAGATTGAAAAGCTTGCTTTGGATGAACCCACAATATGTAAAATCCGCGGTGCTGACCCTATGGATATTGATGGTGACTTGGCAGATTTGTTTAAAAGAGCAGGGGCTGTCAGAGCCTGGGGATGATATGCTTTTGACAGAAGTACCTACAGGAGGGGTGGTTATTGTTAAATAGCCGAGTGATTTGATTGACTTTTCCTCTGATAGCGAGGTGGTGGCTATGTTAGAATTTGAGAAGGACTCAGTTGTGGAGCTAAACATGTTGGAGATGGTTGCAGAGAGACCTTTACAGAATTGGACTTCGTTCCGAGGACCGGTCGCCGAACGAGACTATGATTGAAAAGCTTGGGCTCAAGCCTCGTCCTTGTCCCTCCGAGTCTAAATTTGTTCCTCGTGTCTTGAGTCGGTCTCCTGAATCTCTTGTTATTGAATTCGAGTCTTCCGACCGGTCTAATGTCCTCACGACAGAAGACCATCTTCGAGTTGTAAACACTGTCTTTCCCTATGCTTTGAATAAAATGGTTGACCTTTCTGAGTATCCTGTGATTGCAAATCTAACAATTGAACGCTTAACAAAAAATAATCATCAAGATTTAAAAATAATTAAGCCTAATTCAATTGAAGATAATGCAGACTTAATAGACGAGCAAATTTTAGAAAATGATTCAAAGCAGGTTTGCGATCAAAAGGAAAGTCGGGCCCAAGCTACCGATGAGGTATTGACAACGGTGAACACAGGAGCAGTAGAAGAACCCAAAGAAACGCAGATTGGTAGCTTCTTCTCCGGAGATGAACGGGTTGCCCTGGTTGAATTGCTTAAAGAATATATGGACATCTTTGCTTGGTCTTACAAAGATATGCACAGGTGGATACTTCTATCGTAGAGCCCCGGATTCCTCTAGATCCAGAAATTAAGCCGATCAAGCAGAAGTTGAGGCAGATAAAACCTGAGTGGTCCTTGCAGGTGAAAGAAGAAATTGAAAAACTCCTACGGGTAGGCTTCATCAAAGTGATTGAATATCCGACTTGGTTGGCCAACATTGTAACAGTCACAAAAGCTAACGGAAAGGTTCGGGTTTGCGTAGATTTCCGAGATCTCAATAAGGCTAGCCCCAAAGATGACTTCCCTTTGCCCAACATTGATATGCTAGTAGATGCAACCGCAAACTTTGAGGTCAAGTCCTTCGTTGATGGTTTCACGGGTTACAATCAGATCAAAATGGCTGAGGAAGATCAGGACAAGACAGTGTTTACAACTCCATAGGGTACTTATTGTTACACAGTAATGCCGTTTGGTCTGAAGAATGCTGGGGCTACCTATCAGAGAGCCGTCACTACTCTGTTTCACGACATGATCCACAAGGAGATTGAAGTGTATGTATATGATATGATTATTCACTCGAAAGGGTCAGATGGACAGCATTTCATTGACTTGAGGAAACTCTTCAACAGACTCCGAGAGCACTCCATGAGACTAAATCCAGCCAAGTGCACCTTTGGGGTTGTTCGAGGTAAAGTCCAGGGGTATATGGTCACAGAACGCGGCATCGAAGTAGATCCCAGAAAGGTTAAAGCAATCGTCAAGATGAAGCCGCCCAGAACTGTCTCCAAAGTAAAAGGATTCATGGGTCGATTACAGTACATCAGCAGATTCGTCAACCAGCTGACCTCCATGTGTGAGCCGATCTTCAAGCTACTCAAGAAGAATCAGGAAGTGATTTGGAACGGGAATGCCAACTGGCCTTCGAGAGGATCAAAGCTTACCTTGTCAATCCTCCCATTCTTTGTCCGCCTCATGGGAGCAAGCCTTTACTGCTATACCTGACGGTCACAGACACAGCCAATGGGGCTATGCTAGCACAAGAGAAGAAATCAAAGATTGAGAATGCTATATACTTTGTTAGTCGCAAATTCCAAGGTAGCGAGTTGAACTACTCTGCCCTCGAGAAGACATGCGCAGCACTGGTCTGGGTAGTCGGAAAGCTAAAGCACTATATGCTATCCCACACTGTACACTTGGTCTCCAAGATGGACCCGATCAAATACCTGTTCCAGGGTGACAGAGGTAACATCTCCACCAAATTGGCGAAATGGACCTTCTTTTTAGCTGAGTTTGATATCAAATATGTGATACGGAAATCAATCAAAGGATAGGCTTTAGCGGATCAGTTGGCTGACTTCCCCAGTACAGAAGCCCGAGGACCAGATCTCCAGTTTCCAGACGAGGGGATTCTTGCTATAGAGAGCGGCAACCGGTGGCAGTTATTCTTTGATGGAGCAGCGAACAAAAGAGGTAATGGCATCGGGATGGTACTAGTAGACCCGAATGATATGCATACCCCCATAGCTATCAAGCTGAATTTCTCGGTTACTAACAATGCGGCCGAATATGAAGCTTGCATAGCTGGTCTAGAGGCTGCCCTCGAGCGACATGTGGAAGAGTTAGAAGTATTCGGTGATTACCAATTGATAATCAATCAGGCCGCCAACAAATGGAAAATTATAGATCCGTGTCTCCAAAAGTACCATGCTTACATCGCAGAACTCGTCGGTCAGTTCAAGGAAGTGTCATTCCAGTTCCTGCCACGAGACAAGAACAGATTTGTCGATGCCCTAGCCACTCTGGCCTCTTTGGTAGAAATCCCAGAAGGAAAGTCGATCAAACCGTTCAGGGTTGGTAGGCGAGAAAATCCTGCATATTGTTGTGAAATTGAGATCGAAACCGTCAGTGAGCCGTGGTACAACCAGATCTTTCAATATCTCAAGCATGGTGAAGCATCCTTCCCTGTTGACAAAGAAGGAGACTTAAAAGTTGTCCATACCAAAAGCTTGCAAGCTCTAAAGAGATTATCAGCGCAGTACGTCATACTGGGTAATGAGCTATGGAAGAAAAGGGAAGGTTGCCCACTCCTACTCTGTATCAGCAAGGAAAAGGCCCAAAGAGTAATGGAAGATGTTCATAACGGTGCCTGCGGACCTCATATGAACGCTCGATCTCTCATGCATAGCATCATCAGACTGGGTTACTTCTGGATTACTATGGAGACAGATTGCATCCAGTTTGTGCGGACTTGTGATAAATGCCAGCGGTTCTCCAATTTGAACCACATCCCTCCTCTTGACCTATACTGTATGACAACTCCGTGGCCCTTTGCAACATGGGGGATTGATGTCATTGGGAAAATAACTCCGCCCGGGAGCAATGGACATTCGTTTGTATTGGTTGCAGTAGATTACTTCACAAAGTGGGTAGAAGCTGCATCTTACAAAGTGCTCACCGCCAAGAAGGTTGCTCGATTCATAAAGGAACAGATCTTCTGCCGCTACGGAGTCCCAAATGAGATTATTTCTGAAAATGGAACCCATTTCGAAGGAGAAACTGATCGGTTACTCACAGAATACAGGGTCAAGCGCCATAAATCTTCACCATACAGACCGCAGACGAACGGTGCTGTTGAAGCTGCCAATAAGAACTTGGAAAGAATCATAAAGAAAATGGCCGAACGAGGACGAGACTGGCCGAAGAAGTTGCATTTAGCATTATGGGGCTACCGCACTTCAATTCGGACTGCCACCGGTGCAACTCCATACGCTCTGACTTACGGAATGGAGGCTGTCATGCCTATTGAATTAGAAATTCCATCCCTCAGGGTCTTGCTCGAAAATGAGGTGAATGAGATTGAATGGCTCCAAAGTCGATACAATGAATTGGCTCTGTTAGACGAACGCAGACTAAAAGCCATGGAGCATAACCGGGCGTACCAGAGAAGAATGGCCCGTGCTTTTGACAAGAAAGTGAAACCCAGGGATATCAAGGTTGGTGATCTGGTCCTTAAGATGAAGCCCTCGAATCAAAGCAGTGCATTGGGCAAATGGGCACCTGTTTGGGTCGGACCGTTTCTAGTGAAGAAAATATTCTCCGGAGGAGCTATGCAGCTGACAGACTTAGATGGCAACCCATTTCTGAACCCCGTCAACGGCGACAAGTTGCGGAGGTATTATGTATGATCGAGTCTTTTCCCCTCTAAAAAAAAAAAAACAAATAATAAAAAAAATGATGAGAAATAAAGGCGCAACAAAATTGTCCCAGATGAGACTGAAAACCTCTCAAAAGGTAGTCCATGCAAAAATAAGGGACGCGCCCGATGATAAAGAATATACCCAGCTAGACCGAAAACCCTAAAAAGGGCGGTCTAGGTAAAAAATAGGGTTGCACCATGTCCTCCTTCTATCTTCCCCTTTCTTAAACACAAAAGTCGATTGAGTCGAACTACGGAGACCTGAGCCCCTTAGTTCTCTTACAAAAGGGGAACGTAGGCAACCACTTGTGGTTCGGTCTAAAACTGCTGCAAAAATCTCTCCTCCTGCTAAAATGTGTTTTGATTACAGTTCCAAACCTTTTCAAAAGGTTCATTTGGAGTTAATATTCTTGTTGATGAGTTCAAGCACGGCCTACTTTTGACTCAAAGAGCCTGCTGCGAATAAAAGGAATAAATTTTCAACATCTATTTCGTCTGCATTAAGTAATCAAAGGATACTCAGTTTTCATACAAATAATTCCTACTCTCAAAACACAAAGCAAAAAAAAATAGTCTCCTATCTCTCAGAAAAAGTGTCTAGAGACTCGTCCCCGCTCCCGAACTCGCTCCTCTGTCCTTCCTCTTCCTCGGTCCCCGGGAGGTCTTTGGCTTAGGAATGTCGAATAAATCGGTTTGAGCCCGTCCCAATTCAGGAATAACGCGCATCGGTGGTTCAATCAGACCAGTCTCCCTCAAGGCGGCCCTAGCAACCCTCTCTTGTCTCAATGCCTCTCTGCGAGCCATCACCTCTGGATCATCCCTCAAAGCAGCCCTCCGGATCTCTCGCCTCCGATAATCCTCAGCAGCATCGCCGATAATATTGTCTGGGTTTTCCTGTGCCTCTGTATCCCTGAAAGACTGACTGGATGGATAATCTGCTCCCAAGTATTCCCGGCGGCGAGCCTCTATAGCCAATTGCGCAGGACCCTGATGCTCCTCATACCAAATCAGATACTCTGTGGTCAGAAATGTAAACCCTCTGGACTGCCGAAGAAGCACACGAGTGGGAAGAAAACCCTCCAGAAAGGATCTGCTGAAAAATTGTATAGTCTGGGGCTCGGTCATAGACATCGGAACAGCATCGGTCATCAGCCTCTCCCTCAAAGCTCGAACAATCTGCTGAGGGTACCTGTACTGCCTGCTCACCAACGATGGGATACAGAAAGAAGATACCTGCAGGCCTGGCAGTCTGACTACTACCGATCCATCCTCAATGTCTCTCATGGTCTGTAAGTTCCAGGCAGGAATCCAAAAGCTCAGATCAGTGGTCTCATACCGTGACAACCTCATCTGCCAACTGTCAGCAGCTATATCCCTTAGCAGCCTGCGTGGCTGGGTCACCCAAGGCATTGCCACCCGACCCTCTGGTAATGGCCCAATCAAGCGTAACCTCTCAGAGAACCACAGAGATAACAAACCGGGACTGCCTGCTCCCATGAAGTCTGATCCCCCTGCTAACCTGTCAATGCCGTGGTAGGTCTCAGCCAGCAACAGTGGTACAACATCCATCTCCCCTTGACCAGATTTAATTTGACAAAGATCTACACCCCGGTCACCCCTCAGTTGCCTGACAGTCTCCAGCAACGCACTTGAGCAGACTCCGACATAGCCGCAGAAATAATAAGCCGACAGGGCAAGCAGCATGAATATATCCAAAGAGGTAGAAAGGTCAAACAGCGCAGGACGGGACAGGCGCAACCTAGCTATCCGAGTCAAGTCTATGGACCCATCACCGAGAATCATAAAAAACACCTGATCCGCTGGCAGACACAAGAAGTCCGATAACTGCTCCACAACCGACCGACCGTCCCGTGGAAATGCTACAGTAACCGTCTCACCCAAGCCTGTCAATGCCCTAAAGTCTTCCATGGTTGGGGTCAGATCATTGTATGATAAAGAGAAGACATGACGCTCTGAGTCCCAGAAGCAGGAGGCAGCCCGGAGCAAATCCCAGTCGACCCTCCAGTCTTTTAAGGACCAAATGCACGGCATATTGTACCGCTTGTCAATAACCCTTCTATGGTGCCTCAGATGAAATCCCCAAAATTCGACAAAGTCCCGATGAAATTGACACTCCCAGGAAGCAACCTCTTCACTATAATGCTCCATTCTCAGCCGAAAGTATCAGTCTTGGCCAAATAATTTGCTTATACTCGCAAACGGGGTTCTTTGGTTTCCTCTACTGAGAAGACAGTGCTTGCAAATGAAGCCTGAGCCGACTTTAAAAAGGACCTGTTACGAGCTGCTCCTCTCAGTCGTGCGACACAATAGGCCAAGCAGACATGGCATGTCGGGCGACACATTTGGTTGACATCAGACAGTATAGAAAGGCCTGCAGTGGTTACCCCCAGAGTATTTTTCGACTCACCGCTGCTATAATACACCTCCTATCCTCATATACATGCCTATGAAAACACACAGGAGAGGACCCCTACTATACACACCTATCCGAGACAATCCCAAGGCCTCATGCACAAACCTGACAAAGCCGACCTTTTAAAACAATGATAGCGTTTCCTTCCCAGAACAGACAGACTCGTGCAAACAAGATAACATAGGTTAATCTTTGCTAACAAGATAGCTTAGTTAGATGTAGCGCTTGGAGTTGTTGTAGACTCCCTTGCAGGTACAATGATCAACTGAGTCTCACAAAACCTCAAAGACTGGCCCTCAAGACAAGCCGAAAAAAAAGAAAAGAAAGAAGAAGAATACAAAAAAGCCCGTATCTGTGATAGCCTCCCAAGCAGAGCCCAACAGAATCAATAGCCCCAAAACAAGAGGAAAGAAGCCGACTCCCCAGAAATGCAGAGTCCCCGGCCCCAAAACAAGAGGAAAGAAGCTGACTCCCCAGAAATGCAGAGTCCCCGGCTTACCGAACCAAGCGAGAAAGAAGCTAACTCCCCAGACAAGAGCAGAGTCCCTAGCTTCCCAAGCAAAGCTAAGGGCACAAAAGAAAAGACGAACAATCAGCAAGGACAGTCCAGCAACAAGACCGACAAAAGAACAACAAAGAGCAGAAACGGAAGTAGCGTGAGTCCCCTGGCAGCTACACTTATCCCCAACAGAACAAAAGAAGTAGCGTGAGACCCCTGGCAGCTACACCTATCCCCAGCAAAGCAGAAGCAGAGGTGGTATGAGACCCTCCGGCATCCACGAAGAGAAGCAGCAGTAGTGTGAGACCCTCCGACAACTGCTCTGCACCAACAAGGTGGTATGAGACCCTCCGGCATCCACGAAGAGAAGCAGCAGTAGTGTGAGACCCTCCGGCAACTACCCTGCACCAACAAAGTGGTATGAGACCCTCCGGCATCCACGAAAGACCCGTTGCAGCATGAGACCCTCCGGCAGCTACAACTCATCAGCAGCAGTAGTGTGAGACCCTCCGGCAACTACCCTGCACCAACAAAGTGGTATGAGACCCTCCAGCATCCACAAAGTTACCAGGTGCAGCATGAGACCCTCCGGCAGCTACAACTCGTCAACAGCGATAGCATGAGATCCGACAGCTACTTGCAAATACCAGTTGCAGCATGAGACCCTTCGGCAGCTACAACCTGGCACCAAAGGCAGCTACTAGCCAACCGCAGTAGTACCGACCCCTCAAGAAGTCACAGGTAAGCACAGCAAAGGTATGAAGACACATCTCTTCCCCCTTCTTGCTTGTGATTGGTAATTTCTGAACTACGATTTGGCTTGATTCCCTCAATCCAATCATTGGTGTGTCTCGATCATAGCATGGATCGTAGGGAGACGGTCATTCTTGGGTCCTCCCTTCTGGATTTCCTATTACAGGAGCATTTGGTTCTGGTTTCGCATTCCCAATCATTGCGGGATATCATGTTGACAGTCCCGAAGATGGCAGAGGGCCTACTCGCATAGGAGTTTTCGTTGAATGCTATCATATTGACTCTGTCGTTCCTGGGGAACGGATTTCCGACTGTGTTGGGGCCACGGGGGCGTTCCAACTTTTCTTCTTCAATTAGCCCTTGGACCACTTTTTTCAGCATGAAGCAATTGTCGGTGGTATGGCCGGGGTAGTTGTGGAAGGCACAGCGTTTGCTCATGTCCATGTTAGGATTGAGATTCTTAGGCTGGAAATTTTCAAGAGGTTTAAGAATGTTCCGCTTTACCAATGCTTCGAACACTTGACACAGGGGCATCTCGAGGTTGTCAAATCGTTGTAACTGCTGTTGCCGAGGAGGATTGTTGTTCCTTGGGGGCGCTTGATCGCGGCTTACTTGAACTCCATTTTGGATATAGTGGACTGCTCCGACAGCTTCCTTTCCTTTGTTTGGGACAGGTGCCGGATTTGACGGGTTTGCCCGATAACGGTAGGAAGAAGCAGGGATGGCTGCTGTCTTTTGTAGGCTCAACGTCTTTTTGAACTTGGTCCTGGCGTTGACCATGGCACGGAAGTCGGGATAGAAGTGGTGGTTGATCAGGGCTCTCAGGGATAGTTTGAGGCAGGAATGGAAGATGTCCATTTGCTCTTCTTTGGAAAGCAGAACCATTATCTCGCTTAGTTTCCAATTCCATCTTTTGTAAAACTCTCCCACGGGCTCGTCATCCTTCTGTTCGGTGGCTTGCAGATCATGGCGGTTGGTTTCCCACTCGAGGTTGGCACGGTACTTCTCCAGGAAGATCTCACTGATTTGATCCCAAGTGGAGCGATTTTCCGCTTTTACATTGAGGAACCACCTTAGTGCCGTGGATGTGAGGGAGTGTTGGAAGTGATCCGCAATTTGCTGTGGGGTGGCCCCTTTGGCTCTCATACCTAAGACGTAGGTATCGATGTGAGTCTTTGGGCATTCTGTCCCATCGAACTTCTCCATTTTCAGCATTCTGAACTTCGGGGGGAGAGGAACCACCTTGCTCGAATCTATGGGCATAAGGGAGTCCTTTCGAGAGTTGGCCAATTTCCCTTGCATATCCTTCATTTGTTCGACCAACCAAGCCATATGAGGGCCAGTAGACAGAGGCAGGCTGTCGTTTTCTGGGTTGGAAATCGAAGATGGAGGGGGATTGATTGACGAGATTGCCACTCGAGAATCTTGGGGAGGTAGTTGAGTGTATACCAACCCGTATCCTTGATTGTTGAAATTGGACCCAAGGGCGTGATTGCTCGGACCACCAGTGATTGTGTTTAGGAGCTGGGGGAATGTTTCATTAGTCCCAAGTGGCAGTCTGGCAGGTGGCATATTTGAAATGTCAAGGTATTCGCTCGGAACGTCTGTCCCTGGCGAACATTGGGATTTCAAGTTGTGGTTGCAGGGCTCGTATAGAGGCAAAGGATTGAGTCCTGAGGGATACCGAGAGGCATTGGAATCTGGGGGAGCGGGCCCATATGTGTGTTGGTGATATTGAGTTTGCGGAGCAGAGCCGAGAAACTGATTATGCTGGGGTTGGCATATTGGAGCTGCTTGACTGAGGCTCGAGTGGAGCTTTGAGCGGGAGCTACTTTGTATTGCCGGGTTTTTGTATCTTTGCGGAGGAGGGACCTGCTAATAGCTTTGGGCACCCGGGGGAACAGGCATGTCTTCGTCTTCTATTAAAACGAAGGTCCCATCGGGTTGGGGAACTACGACAGCTCCGCGATGGCGCATGGTGTCTACGATCCAGGCTTGCTGCTCTTCTTGGCGCTTCTTAAGGGTTTCGAAGGCTTGCAGCACCTCCTCCATTGCCTGTAGATTTCTCAGGGGCGGAGTTCCGTTTCCTTCACTGCTATCTGTCGACCCTGCCATAGGAGAGTGACGGACTGTTCGAACCGTTGAATCGGAAAGGCTATAGAACCTTGCGACTTCGACACTGAAAGATGGCTCCCGGGAACTCTCAACCACTCTCGATTCGCTGGAGGGGGTGAAAGGCAAGGTTTAGACTTGGGAGAGATTTTTGGATGAAGGGGGAAAGCTCATGCGACATGCAGTTTCCTCTTTTTTTATTTTTGTTGTTTTAATTTACTTAAAACATGTTTTCTCAGAATCCTAAATGGGTTGGAAAAAATTGCTCTTCTTTTTCGCAACTATTTCTAGATCATGGGTCAGTGGAAACCATCACTACGGCTATAAGCCCCTCGTTTTGCACCTGTATTTCGACCTCCTAGGGTGGACAGTCCCAGGCGAGGGTTCTATAGGGCAAGTGGTTTCCACCGGCCAAAAGAAAAACGAACCTAAAGATCGAACATGTCATGTTCGTTTTAATGCGTCTGCCATGTGAATAGTGAATGGAGCCAGTACCTAAGTCAAGATCGGGTCAAGAGTTCGACATGACCTCTCTTTACCTTGCTTGCGCAAGGGAACTATGACTTTAGGTTTTGGCTAGGTCATATTGTCATGGATGACGCATTAAAGGCTTGATGGCATGGTGTCATGTGGGCATGGACGTATATTCGGTACGGTTCATTGTCTAAGTGTAGCTTTAGAAATCAAGATCGGGTCAAGATTTTAGCATGACCTTTCATCGTCTTGCTTGCGCAAGAGATCTTGATCTCTGGGCTTTGACTCAGATAATGGCCAATATGGGATATGTATCCAGGCTTAATGACACGGACTGGATCAAAAACCAACCGAGTGTGGACAGAGTGTGACGCAAAAGTGCATGGTTGACACTGGCTAGGATGGGAAGTTTGGAATAATCCCATGTGCATTCAAAAGGAATAGGAACACCAATTGAACTACATCTGAGACCATCCCGAGTTTGGGGTTGTAGTGTGCAGTGTACAGGATAAGAGTGCGCGTAGTGTGTGGTCACTAAAATTCCTTTTCTGAGTAAAACAGAAAGTTTTGCAGTATGTATTTTAAAAGTATGTACACTTATGTATTATGATGCATTTTTTTTATATTTTTTGAATAAGCAAAAAAAATAAAGCACGTGCATACACACACAACAATTAAAGAAAGGGTAAAAATGAAAGTTTGACTCTCATCATTGTTTTAAAAATCTTTTTTTTAAAGTTTTTAAAATAACACTATCCCCATCAGAGTTGCCAACTGAAATTACCCGATCCGGTGCGCGGACGGCATCTCGCGCTGGAACGGTCGTTGTTGTTTTTCGTAGAGTCGCCACGCCGTTTTGATTATGCCCAAAACATTGAGAAAAGGCCTGTTTTTGTTTGTTTTGTTGTGTGATGAGATTTTGAGTTCGTAGGTCAGGTTACGTCTCGAGAAGAGATATTTGAGCTCACCCGAGTCGTCTCGTATACACGAATCTTTCGATATCCTTCTTTCTTTAAATGTTGTGTGTGCGTGTGTGCTTTTAAATAAAATGCATTAATTGAATAATTGAAAGACAATGCAGGAATAGTAACAAACCGCTATCACCGTCAGACCTCCATAGTGCAATGGAAGTCCTTGTGGGATCGTTTGGACGGTTTGGGTCTGCATGAATAGTAAATATAGACTACATTGTAAGTGTTGGTGTTATGACCTAGGCGTATAGTTATTTTGACCCATAACTAATACCGTTATGTAATCGTCCTTACAATTTATAAAAGAGAATGTTTATCTTGAGTATTATATGTTTTACATGTTTATTATAATATTCTGTGTCCCTAGTTATTGTGAATAATTAGTATAAGTTGGTAATGGATAATCATAGAGATGATTATATGCATGGGGATGCACATTACACTTATGGGTACTTGTTAGAGAACAAGGTATTGGACCGACCCATCTATGAGATTTATGACATGGTCTATGGTCATCTATGTCATGATTAAATCTCATGATAGTCGTGTCATTGGAATCCTTAATACCTGAGATTATCATCGTCTTCCACATGATGAACATTGTATTTGATGTAGTCTAACACTATCTTTAATAGGATAGCAATAAGGGCTATGTTGGCACGATTGGATTCTTGTAGGGAAGAATGATAAGTCAAGATGGGATTTGTCCCTCTTATGAAGAGAGATATTTGCTTGGGCCCCTCAATGAATGATGTTGATGAAATGTGTGGCCACACTCAAGTGATTTGATAGAGATCAAATGCATTTGGACTATACACATGAGGTTTATTTCAACTCACTACCAACATAAAATATAATTCCTAAAGGGTCACACACAAAGAACGGATTGAAATTGGCTTAAAAGTGGAACTGATCGACTGGGCAACCGCCGGTGGGGATAGTGGGCAACCGCCCACAAACCTCTGTGCTGATGGGCGACCGCCGAGGATAGTGTGGGCGACCGCACAAGTTTATTTTACGAAAACAATAAAAAGGCTGTACAATTGGGCCACCGTCGGGCCCTTGTGGGCGACCGCCCAGCCCCCGTTTTCAGCAATCCGTTTTGGCTTCGGATTAGGGCTTTTCTCCCTAACAGTTAGGGATATTTATAAAGTATAAATAGCCCCCTTCTCCCCAGCCAAAACATACGAAATATAGGGATTGAGAAACACAATTCTCTTGATTTTGATTACGAATCAAAGATCAAAACACTCTAGATTCAAATTCCATATTAGCCATAGATTGTTGAAAAGTGTTTCAATAATCGGGGATCATCTAGCAATCCAACAAGATTCGATCTTGATTCGTTCGCGTGTGGATTACCAATAGAGGGTGATTGCTTTATCACCTAAAGCTTGAAGGCCTAGCATTGTTGATTCATCACAAGAAAGAACAAGGAAGAAGATCAATGTTTCGTCTACGACTCAAAAGGTGAATTACGAATCGTATACGAAAGACAAGCTCGCAACCAAGGTTAGTAAATCTATTTCATAGTTTTAATCTCTTCATGTTAGACGGATTCATGGCAAGGATTTTGTGAATTATATAAATCTTTCGTTGCGCATGTAACCCCAAAACCCAACAGTAAGCAGTAAATTTAAAGCAATAAAGTATTTAAAGACTGAAATTAGAGCATTATTTAAATATGCGGAAGGAAAACTCACCAATGTTGGTTGGGTTCTATCTCCCTAGGGTTTGTAGGAGGAATGTGTTTGGTTGAGGGTGTTTAAAGAGGAGAGAGGTTTTGCCCTCACTAATGGCAAAATCTCCCCTAATTAACTCTTGGTATCACACTCAGGGTTTCTAAAGAGGAGAGAAATTTTGTACTCACTCGGGCAGAACCTCCCCTAATAAGCACTCATTCACACTCATTTGGACTCGCAGTTTTGGACCAGTTTAAGCTGTTTGGAGTTTGGCAAGGGATGAATAGGGTTTGTGGAACGTCAGGAGGTCGATCGGGACGGACCGGGATCGCCTCGGGAGGGCTTCAGAGCACCTCGGGATGGCTTGAGAGCGCCTCGAGATGGCTCGGGAGGCCTCGAGAAGGGTCGGAAGAGGTCAAGATGGCTTAGAGATGTACCTGAAGGCTGGGAGAGATAGGAGAAGGTTGAGGTGTGAATGAAATGGGAGGGGGAGCCTTCTATTTATAGGCCTCAAAAAATTGCAAAGTGATCCGTACGGACCTTTATGCAATTACAACTCTTTGGTTTTCCTGGATTTCAGGGAATATTGTGGACTTTGTAGAGATTTTACAATGATGTTGGCGTGTTGACATAAGTGTCCGTACGGACACATCTTGCATTGCAATGTGGTCCATACGGACATGTATGCAAGATGACTTGATTTTTGAAATTTTTGTTATTTCCTGCAAAGTCATTGGATTCCATTTTATCCCTGAATAGTCCTTCCTTGGTTTGGCTGGTCAGTCTGGACCTTTTGGACGTTACAGGTCTTCGGGATCACAAATGCGTGAATCCAAGGTGTTTCCCGTATGCTCGGATGGGGAGCGGTCCAGATTGGGGTACTTATAGAAGCCCCTCGATGATGTCACTTACGAAGGAAGTGGGGTCGTCGATAAAAATAAGGGGCCGTTTGGTTCGATGGAAAAAAAGTGAAGGAATAGAATGGTCAATGGAATTGAATTCCTGAAGGAATTGGAATGGAAAAAAATTGGTCAAACCCCTCCGTTTGGTTGGCACGGAATTGAATGAAATTGTCATTCAATTTTTTGGCAAATCATGTTTGGTTTGAAAATACAAATTATAGGAATTGAATGAAAGCATATAAAATGTCCAATTTACCCTTCTTTTAAAAAATTAATGAGTAAAAATTTTTTTTTTGGAAGGGGAGTGGGGTGGGGTAGGCAGGGGTATGAAACAACAACAATAAAAACAACAAAGCCTTAGTCCCAAAATAATTTGGGGTCGGCTAACATGAATCCTCATATGTCATCGTGAAAAATAAATAAATAAATAAATAATAAATAATAAATAATAAATAAATAAATAAATAAATAAATAAATAAACAAATAAATAAATAAACATACAAATCAAAAAAAAAAAATCAACCCCCCACATGGATTTTTGCCCTCCACTCCGGCCTCTTCAACACCATACTTTCATCCACTCCAAGTAAACTCATATCCTTTTCAATTACTCTAATCCAAGTTTGTTTGGGTCTTCCCCTACCCCTCGCCATTTTATCATTTCTCCACTGTTCCGGCCTCCTAACCGGTGCATCACTCGGTCTCCTTCTCACATGTCCGAACCACCTTAGACGATTTTCCCTCATTTTATCCTCAATGGGCGCAACTCCTACTTTACCTCTGATCACCTCATTCCCCAATCGATCCTTTCTTGTATGACCGCACATCCATCGCAGCATACGCATCTTCGCCACATTCATCTTATGCACGTGACATCATTTCACGGCCCAACATTCGGTCAGTAAAGCAATGCCGGCCTAATTGCCGTGCGGTAGAATTTTCCCTTTAATCTATTGGGCATGCCGCGATCACATAGAAACCCTGTGGCACTCTTCTACTTCAACCAACCTGCTTTAATCCTATGAGCCACATCTCCATCTAATTCTCCATACTTTTGGATAATGGATCCAAGATAGCGAAAAAACTCAGAAGCTTGGATAATATTTCCATCAAATGTGACCGCCCCGCCTCCCTACTTCCAACTCGCTAAACTTACACTCCAAATATTCGGTCTTGCTTCTGCTTAATCGAAAACCTCGAGATTCCAAAGTGTGTCTCCACAACTCCAATTTATTTTCAACACCCTCTCTTGTCTCATCAATCAGCACAATATCATCTGCGAACAACATACACTTTGGTATATCATCTTGGACAGACCTCGTCAATTCGTCCATTACCAAAGCAAAAAGAAAGGGTGGGGGTAGGGGGTGGGGGTAGGGTAGTGGCGGGTAGGGGTGGGTAGGCAGGGGTATGCAAAATGAGTAAAAATTATTTTTTTTGGGGTAGGTGGGGGTGGGGATAGGGCAGGATGGGTGGGGGTGGGGTAGGCGGGAGGTATGCAAAATGAGTAAAATAAAAAAAAAAATTTGGGGGGTGGTAGGTGGGCAGGTGGGTGGGGGTAGGTAGGGGTATGCAAAATGAGTAAAAAAAAATTTCGTGAGGGGTGGGGGGGTGAGGGGTAGGGCAGGGCAGGGCAGGGCTAGGTGGGGTAGGCAAGGGGTATGCAAAATGAGTAAAAAAAATTCGTGGGGGGTGGGGGGGTAGGCGGGGGTGGTAGGGCAGGGCCTGGGTGGGTGGGGTATAGTCAGGGGTATGAAAAATGAGTAAATTTTTTTTTTCATGGGGGGTGGGGGGGGTAGGGCAGGGGTTGGGTGGGTGGGGTAGACAGGGGGGTAGGTGGGGTAGGTAGGGGTGATTTGGGTTTGGGGGTATTTTGGTCATAACTTTTTTTTTTTTTTGAATTTCATTGCCGAAGGAATTGATCATTCCTCCCATATATGAAGGGAATGGCAAATTCCTATCTTGGATGGAATTGATCATTTCGGGGGAATGAAAAATTTGAAAAAACTTAAACCAAACATGGGAATGGAATTGGTCAAATGGAATTGACCATTCCATTCCATTGGCAGAATGACAAATACCACGAACCAAACGGGGCCTAAGGGTCCCGATCTGGACCGTTTCCTGTGTCATCAGCTACTAACGGTATTACGTCCAGTTTGCCTTCATTTGACCTATAAGTCCTTGATTCTGATGGACAACCCCATACATGAAGATGTTTTAGAGACGGTTTCTTGTTCGTCCGTAATTCACAAGGGGTTTTATCGGTAGCCTTTGAAGGTACTCTATTGAGAATATAAGCAGCGGTTTTTAATGTATCGCCCCATAATAAGTGTGGTAAGGAAGTATAAGAGATCATACTTCTTACCATATCTTTAAGGGTTCTATTACGTCTCTCAGCTACACCATTCATGCTAGGTTTTCCTAGCATGGTGTAGTGCGGGACAATCTCACACTCTTCAAGGTAGCGAGCAAAAGGATCTGAACGTTGTTTACCCGAACCTTCATTCCGTCCGTAGTATTCACCACCACGATCAAATCTAACATTCTTAATAGTCTTTCCAAGTTGGTTTTCAACTTCAGCTTTATAAGACTTGAAAACGTCCAATGATTGAAATTTTTCATGAAGCAAATAAATGTATCCATAATGAGAGTAATCGTCTATGAACGTGATGAAATATTGTTGACCATTCCATGAAGGTGTAGTGAATGATTCACAAATATCCGTATGAATTAGTTCCAATGCGTTTGATGCTCTCAAGGATTCTTTCCCTTTATTTTTTGTAAATTTTCCTTTAATGCACTCAATGCAAAAGTTTTTATCCGAAGTATCAAGTTTGTTTAGGATTCCCTCTGACAAAAGCTTATCAATTCTCCTTTGGGAGATATGACCTAAACGTCTATGCCATAGGGTATAAAAAATTTCACTTGATAACTTTCGCTTGGTCCCTCTGGTTTCATTAATATGAGTAGACATGCCCACGGTTCATGTTTGAACCGGATGAACTGGCGGTTTTTAACCATTGAAAAATCGTTGAAAATCGTGAACCGGATGAACCGTTAAGCCGGGTGAACCGTGAACCGGTGGTTTACAGTTCATATGTGGTTTAGGCTTCGAAATCGGAGGTTTGGATTGGCGGTTCATACCGACGGTTCATATGATTCATACCCACGGTTCATATTGTCCCCCTCTATGTAAATTTGCTTAATATTAATAAAATTATAAGGGTACCATCCCTTTTAAAAAAATATATTTTTGTCTCATTCCACCCATTAATTCCTATAAAAATATGAAATTTAAAATTTTCTTAATACTTAAGTAAAGTGAAATAATTTATAATGTATCAAAAAATTGAAAAAAAAAACAAACTTTGAAAAAAAAATGTCTAAGACCTGCTCAAAATATTTTATTTTTTAAAAAAGATGAACCTGTCGAACCGGTGAACCGTACCGTGAACCATGAGTTAACGGTTCATAAACGGTTTTGATTTTTGACGAACCGTGAACCGGCGGTTCATGAACCGTGAACCGTCATGAATCGTGAATCGGGCATGTCTAAATATGAGACTCATTTGCTGTTTTAATTGTGTCAAGTAAATAAAGATTATCATTACTTGACAAATTACTAGTATCGTCAATTTTTAAAATAAAAATCACATTTATTATTGCCAAATGAACAGGAATATCCTTCCCGATCTAAAAATGTGATAGATATTAAATTTTGTCTGATGGACGGTACAATAAATGTATTATTTAATACAAAATAATAACAAGTACTTAAAATAGACATGAGCAAACCGAAATCGGAACCGGGAAGAACCGAAGAACCGAACCGAAATCGGCGGAATCGGAACCGGCAAGAACCGGAACCGAGGTGAACCGAAATCGTCCGGTTCTCGGTTCCATCTCGGTTCGAAATTCCTGAAAACCGTGAACCGCCGGTTTTAACCGTGGAACCGGAACCGAAGAACCGGCGGTTCAGAACTGGCTTGAACCGGCGGTTCTAACGGAAAATTCAAAAAAACAGTCAAATTTTTTCAACTTTTCACAATTTTTACTATGAAACAGAAAAAAAAAAAAAAAGTAAAATCCTTACTCTTTAATGGACCTGGGAGTATTTATATATTTTTTATAACAGTTATTAACACACACACACCCGTATATATATATATATATATATATATATATATATATATATATATATATATATATATATATATATATAATGAACTATGTTTTCTTGTTAAATTATAATTAGAGATATTTAAAAAAACAGTAGACATTTATTTTAAGTCAGAAAGAATATTACATTTAACTTTGTTCCAATAATATTTATTTTGAGACTGAGATAGAGGTGTTTTTTTTTTGTGAGAAGCCGGAACCGGATAAACCGTGGAACCGGAACCGTCAGCCAGAACCAGAACCGGGAACCGGTATTTATCGGTTCCATCTCGGTTCCATGGTTTCCCAGAACCGGAACCGGAACCGGGAACCGGTTGCCCATGTCTACTTAACAACAATCTGAAAGTCCATATGCCTATTACTTCAACCGGATTCCCAGCTCGCATATAGATGTATCTTTCATCTTTACTATGTATTCGGTAATTCAGGTAACCCTTCATAGACATACTATGTGAGTTGTTGCACCAAAATCCAACCAGCATGTATATAAATGAATTGAAACCAAATTAGGCTCAGTACAAACAAGACCATATGACACACCTTTCTTAACACTCCAAGTGTGATATTTAGGGCAGTCGTTCTTTATGTGAGTAAGGTCCTTACAAAAGAACCATTTCTTAACTTTTCATGATCATTAGACTGATGCGATTGGAACGGTTCCACTTCTCAATATTTATGCCTCTTCTTTAGTGCTTTTATCGGTGAGAGCTGCGAGACTTGGTTCCCTTAATGCAAGATCAATGTCCATACAACCCAAGATCATAGTTATCTTATTTTCCAAGTTTTAAAATTTGTTCCATTAATCATCGGTATGTTATTTATAGCAGTAGTAACTAAAGAAACACTTAACATATCTGTTGGGGATGAGAACGAAGAATGAAAAATACAAAACATGTATCAATAACTACACACATAAGGTGATTAATTATATTAAATGAATTCCATCTATAAGATAGTCAACATGAGATTAAAACTAATCTTTGGATTGCGAGTTGACTAATAAGCAATTATCTTGAGGCAATCAAGAAATTAAACGATGTCTTAATCAAATACTTAATCTTCCTTTGAGTTGATTTAAGTACCTGAAAGACTAACTAATGTTCTTTTACTTGTTACCAAATGAATGTATAAATTTTGTCAAATAACACGATTTTCTTTGGAAAATTCACGTTATCCACATATTAATGTATACACTCAACACTTAACAATTCTGAATTTAAATAATGTAAATCACTTTGGTGACAATATTATTTAAAAAATTAAAATTGTTAAACATATAATTAATTACAAAAGGGCTTGAAAATGTATGTTTTTACTCAAAAATGAAGTAAACCACTATGAAACCTTGATAAATTGGCTGCTCGGCCGAGCAAGTAGATATTGACATTCCGCACAATGATGCTCAGCCGGGCATAGAGTAGTGCTCGGCCGAGCACTTAGATCCGCATGGCCATGCTTCAAACAACGCACGGCCGTGCCAATGGGATTTTTCTTAATTGTCATTCAACACAATGGAGCTCGACCGAGCAAGTAGATCCGCACGGCCATGCTTAAAACAACGTGTAATGGGATAGTTTTGCATGAACCATTGTGCCTTTTGACGAATTTTGTGCATTTTTTTGAGATAAAACTTCAACCCTTTCAAGAATTTAAACAAATTAATCATTAATAATACTCTATAAACGGATTTAGAGTGTTTTATCAACATCAAAATATAATGATTTCAACAGTATCATGAATTAAAGTAAAGCATTTCATGATATCTTAAAACTCAAACTTAATCCAAACAAGAGTAGGCTCTGATAATAAATTTTGGAACATTCTTGTTCATTTAATGCCACATACTCTAGTTTGGAAGAATTTTGAGAATAGATGGAGGCGAAAGCGTACCTGTTGAATACATCTATTCTTGATGTTGTAGAAAAAGAAGAGAAGAAAATAGGGAGATGAATTTCTTCTAAATGATGTGCTCTCTTTTGATTTTCAATTACTTATGAAGATGATGTATAAGAGAATATGAATATTTGTGTCTTTAAAGGCTGATGGAAGGCCATATATATATGAGACTAAAAGGCACTTCATTTAGAGACAATATCGTTTCACATGAAGTGGTGTGAAGTTACCGTTCTGCCCATCATTAAATGACAACTTACACCTCATGAATTCTACACATTAATTAATTTTCTACACTTATATTATAATATTATATTTATGATTTATACATTTACGTCTACATGTTTATATATATTTATCAAGTATACACATTTTGCAATACATGTTCTAACATTTTTCTCCTACTTTACTTTTATACTCACTACATCAATCAACTTACTATTCTTCCCACTCATTATTTCTCCTATTTTACTTTTCATTCTCACAACACTGCTCTTCTACTTAACTTTTCCTTAATTACCTTGTCAAAAAATTGGTTCAATTTGATGTGAAACGGAGGGAGTATAAAATTAAAGAGAATTGAATATCTCAGTTTTTAAGCAATTGAGACTTGAATTTATCAGTGATAATTTGATTTCTCAACTATTTTTAACATCACACAACTGTTAAATCACACACCCGTGAAATTAATTTATCTATTTTATTTTTAATATTATTTGACAACAAATTTGTCTCATTTATATAAATGATAGGGGACAACACACTTATCTTTATTAAATGTATGAGAAACTGATTTCTTATTTGTGTAAAGGGTATTCAACAGCATATTCATCTTTAAATTTAAACATCTGAATTTTTTTTTATTATTCAATTATGAACAATGAAAAATGACACAACTGTGTAATCATAATACATTGTAATCAAACAACTGTGTAATTATACAATTGTAAAATCAATTGAGAAATGATTTTACAATTGAAAAATGAAAAATGGCACAACTGTGAAATCACACAACAATGCAATCATACAACTGAAAAATCACACAATTGTTTAATCATACAATTGTGAAATCAATGAGAAATGATTTTAGAAGTGAAGATGAATAATGATACATCTGTGAAATCACACAACTGTGTAATCATACAACTGTGAAATCAATTGAGAAATGAAAAATGATTTTTATATATTTTTACAAGAGAGAAATATATTTTTATTTTTTAAAATTGAATCATATCCTAAAGTCAAAATCTTATAAAAAACGCATTTTTTCTTAAGCCTAGAAAAAATGTATTGTGTTTCTCCCACTAGTGCCAGTGCCAGTGCCAATGTAACAAAGTGCCAGTATAAAAAAGTGTCAGTGTTAGTGTAACAAAGTGCCAGTGTAAAAAAGTGCCAGTGCATGTATATTAAGTGCCAGTATAAAAAGTGTCAGTGTAAAAAAGTGCCAGTGTAAAAAAGTGTCAGTGTTAGTGTAACAAAGTGCCAATGTAAAAAAGTGCCAGTGTAAAAATGGTTTTTTCTAAGCTTAAAAAAAATGCATTTTTTGTAAGACCAACTCTATCCTAAATGTAAATGTTTGTTTCTTTTTAACGATACGATTAATCTGGTGGTTTTAACTTATATTTTCAATTTTTAGATTTTATGATATTGCATTTTAAAATTTTGAGGAAAAAAAGGAAGAGTGAGAAAGAAGAGAGAGGAGAAGAGAGATAAGAGATGAAAAGCGCACAACTCAAACACATTTAGCGCTGTTTTTTTTTGCCCGCTTGTGCGATGTGTGCACGCTTGAGGGAATTTAGGGGCATTTTGATCAAGCGAAAATTCAAGATTTTTTTGACAAGTTTTGAAAATGTCTATATTTATTAGTCGATTTCATTTGGACGAGAGAATTACTGGTTAAAGCCTCTTAATTTTTTTTTTGAATTTAACAAGAAAAGTAAATAATTAAGGCTTCAAACCCTAGGGCCCGTTAGCCAAATCAAAAACCCATAAATACTCATGAAATTATAACCCACACTCACCGATTTTTTTTTTAAATATTCCATTTTAAATCCATATTTACCTAAATGACTCAAGGGAAAATTTATGTACCAAAATGACCACATTTTGAGAAATCGGCATTGGTAGTACCGTTTTTGGCTTAAAGTCGGCACTACCAATGCCGATTTTGGTCAGTCAAAAGTCAGCCATTGGAGGAGGATTAATTGGGAGGATTAAATGGGAGGTTAAATTGCCTTAATTACGAAGTTTTTAATTTTAAGTAAAGTCGGCATTGATAATACCGACTTCATTTAGGGTTACAGTGAAGTCGGCATTACCAATGTCGTTTTCTGGAAAAGTGGGGTGAAGTCGGTATTGGTAGTGCCGACTTCTGCTTTAAAGAATCCCATGCGTGCAGATCCCCTTCCCCTTCCCTTCATCCCTTCATTCCCATCTTCTCTTCTCAGTCTCATCTTCTCTCTATCTCTCAGCCATAGCCATTGACACCAACCAAGATCTCATCAAGCCAACCAAGAATAACATTCAAAATCCTAAAAATGTTATTCATACTCACGTTTTTAAAATATAAGGTTAGTATTTTATTGATTTTTATTTCTATAATTTGCGTTTTAATTATATTTATTTCTATAATTTGTGTTAATTTTTGTTGAGTTTCCTACATACATGTTAGGTTATTTATTAAGATTTAATTAAACTTGATTTTTAATTTATTCGAATTTTGTTAGAAATTTAACGAAAATGTTAAGTTTATGTCAGAAACTTAACTGTATTGTCAAAAATTTAACGAGTTTTTCGTTGTTCAGTTAAATATTTAACGAGAATGGGCTTTTTACTGAATTATAGTTTAATAATTAACAGTTGTATCTTTTTATCAAAAATGCCATCTTACATTAAAAACTTAACTAAACCGTCAGAAAATTGTCCTTTTTCAGTTAAATATTTAACGGGCCAGCCTTTTTTTCACTGAATTTTAGTTTAATAGTTTTGTTGTTTGTTTCAGATGGACCAAACCCAAGCATTTGTTGATCCAGGGCCGCTAGACCCCTCCGTATTAAGATTACAAGATAAACACCGTTCAAATTTTATTTGGGCTAGACAGAAGTTGAGACTATTAGATTTAGGCGCGGTCCGAACTTCCTACAAACTTGGATGTTAGGATACGAGCAAACTTTTAGAAGTAGGATTCTACGGTGTTTATCAGTTAGGTCATTTCAAATATGACTGGCATTTGATAGCGGCTTTAGTTGAGAGATGGCATCCAGAGACGCACACATTCCATTTGCCGGTTGGGGAGATGACCATCACCCTTCGTGATGTTGGCTTTTTATGTGGCCTTCCTATAGACGGGGAGCCTGTGATTCATAGCCGAACCAATATGCATAGGTTGGAATGGTGCCAATTATGTCAGGAGTTACTTGGGATTCGACCACTTGAATCAGACTTGAAGGGTGGTAGATTGTCTATTAAGTGGATTATAGACCAACTGACTCAGTGGGAGGATCTTCCTGCAAATGCGCATGTCGAATTGATTAATCAGTATACTCGGGCCTATATTTTGATATCCATAGGGTCATTATTGATGCCGGACACGAGTAATATCTTGGTGAAACTGATGTACCTCCCTCTGCTTAGGAACGTTGACGCGATTGGGAACTACAGTTGGGGTAGTGCTACGTTAGCGTTTTTATATCGGGAGTTGTGTGTGGCGACAAAGCCCGATGCGAAATGTTGTGGTGGATTCTTAACAATTGTGCAGGTATGTCAATTATATTTGCTTATATTATTCTATTGAAGAAAATATGTTTTGTACGTGACACTAAATATTTTTCTTTATGTTTTTTTTAGCTTTGGGCTTGGGAACGGTTGTTGTGTCTACGACCCGTAAGGACACGTGGAGATGTCATTCTTCGGGATGCATTCGCCATATGGTTGCAGGTATTTTAAAATAAATTCATTTTAAAATCACATAATATTTTATGTACTTGATTTTGATTATTACACATTAATTTGTATGTGAAATTGCTCCATATGTAGGTGGCAAGGTCCCTTATCACATACGCATCTTACCGGCCACAACTTGCGTGGATATCGAGATCGCTAGCGTATTTGACTCGAGGATCGTGTTCAATGCGGCCACTGCTTTAGTGTCCGTGGTCCAAAGATATTGCTTCCAGGACAAAGATATATGGAGAGCGAAGGTGCCCTCATTTGCTTTGATAGGGTTGAGTGGCACCTTCCCGATCGAGTAATGAGGCGATTCGGGATGTTACGGGGTATCCCCGACCCACATGACACGAGTGATTACTGCATGGACTTGACCGACGAGGTCGAACGAAGTTAATTGGCTCAATTTCCACATATCTTACATAGGAATGTGGAATCAACGGGCTAATTTGGTGGTGGATGGGCAATACGGTATCGAGGATGTAGATTTAGCACATCCCTATATGTTATGGTACTCTCGAATCACACGGTTATTGATCCGTAATCCAAATGATGTGGAGGACGAGGGGTACAGGGCGCATGCTAGTCGTTATGAGGGTTTGGTAAGTTAAATAGTACATATTTACTTTAGTTCATTTTTTTTTACCATTTTATCTTATCGTTATTATTTATTCCTTCTTTATTATTTTCAACAGATTCAAAACCTTCAGCGCGCGTACATATCCAACGAGAATGCCATACTTGAGGTTGAGGGATACGCCTTACGCTCACAACACCTATATGTTACCCGTGGTGTCATCGACAATCGTTATCGTCTATTAGGCAGTGAGACGACTGGATGCCCTCCAAACTCCCCCACCACCAGTAGATCGTGTTGTAGGGGTGCCACAGAGACGAAATCGGGTTCGTAGACGTGGTCAACATGTGCAGGCTGATCCAGTGGCAAGGATCCCATTGTGGCGATCAGATATCAAACAAACTTCACGAGCCCTAATAACATGTCTGCAAAGAAGATGTAAGAACCAAGACCAGTTTTCATGGTCTTCTTTTTCAACAAGAGCAAAAGCAAGTGGAAGTAAACTATCATTCGCATCGACACCCATAGCAATAAGTATTACCCCTTTATATCTTCCATGCAAGAATGTGCCATCAACAGAAATGACAGGACGGCAATGAGAGAATGCTTCCAAACAAGGGCCAAATGCCCGTAACACACGGTCAAACGAACCTGGAGGACCACGATTAGAAAACTCCACAATGGTTGAAGGGTTCCACTTTTGAATAGCTGCTAACAAACGTGGCAACTATCTATAAGATTCGTCCCAGTCCCCATATGCTTGAGCGATGGCTTTTGTTTACCACACCATGCCTTCCGATATGAAACATCCTTACCGTGAGCCGATTTTATATTTATCATGATAAGCTTAATCTTGTACTGGATCGCCTTGACAAGATCAAAAACTTCTCGTCCTATAAACTTAGCATCTAAATTAGGATGATTGCCGCTAACATCTCGAAGCCAAGCAAGAATGTGGACCCTTGTACTTAGTTACTTCCCGGTACCCACCCTTCTTCGACTCACATTGACATAGAAATTGCGGGGAACTGTTTCACCAAACACTCAATAGTCCACTTTTGCGGTGTGCTCTTTCTCACCTTGAACCTCGATTCTTCTTAATATGGTACTTCTTTATACGGTACCGCACATCAATCTTGTCCGAGAAGCGAATACCTTTAGCGATTGCATCCTTCTCCGCATTCCATTCGGCAAACTTGTATTCGTATTATCATAATTCTCGATCCTTCACCAATATCACGGTAAAATTGATAGTCTCCTCTCCCATACATTTGATTTTGCGATTCACCTTGAAAAGTAATCATCGTGCTCCTACATCACCACCTTCCCATCATCACCCTCATTCTCGTTATCGGTTGCACTCGAACAATCTTCATATCCAGAATCGACATCGTAACTTACTGCAAGGATATGACTTTCATAATCTGAATCATCATCGTTTTCACGTTCCTCTACCTCTTCCGCTTCCCCTTCCACTTCCACTTCTCGCTTCCACTTCCTGTTCCACTTCCTTTCCTCTTCCCAATGTGTTTCAAAACCAAAAGCATCTCTCTCAAGGTAGTTATCATTTTGTATCGGCTCCTCACGTGTTTCAACCTCATCGTAACGCACGTATTATCAAGTCTAAAATTCATGATAATATACAACAAGCTACCAATCCCACCTAATTGAGCGAAACATCAAACATGACTTTCACACACATATCATTTTCGACTTCAAGCGGAATGTAATTTGCAAACCCATTGCCCATAATATGAGGATATCTACAAATAACTTTCAATTTAATATCGCTTGGATCTATATCAATTTTCTTATATAACTTCCTAATCAATTTTTTGTAACTCCAACGAGTTTTTGCCCTAAGGGGAAATTTCGGCCCCCTGTTCAAGATTACTATCTCCAAACGGGTTTTCATCATCTCCTCCCCAAGTAGCACATGAAAATAAGTGGAAGTCCACTCATATTTTTCCCTAAACAAATTAATTCAACAATCAAAATATATAAAAAAGCAACAAATCACATTATACAAATCAAAATATATCAATTCATTCGACAAAGTCAAAATATATAAAAAGAATAAAATGTACCTTGAATAATGCTTAATTCACAAAATATTGAAGAATGTTGAGCTCTGAAATTGAAATGGACGGAGAAATGGTTAGGAAAGAATGAGAAAGAAGAGGCTGTGAGGGGATTTATGTTGGGTTGAAATCGGCATTGCCAATGCCGACTTCACTATAACCCTAGTTGAAGTCGGTATTGGCAATACCGACTTCTCTTAATCCAAAACACCATTAATTAATCCTAAGCCTAAGCCTTCCTCGCTGACTTTTGACTGACCAAAATCGGCATTGGTAGTGCCGACTTTAAGCCAAAAACGGTACTACCAATGCCGATTTCTCAAAATGTGGTCATTTTGGTACATAAATTTTCCCTTGAGTCATTTAGGTAAATATGGATTTAAAATGGAATATTTAAAAAAAAAAATCCACACTCACCATTATTTTTCCACAAATTTTCATTTTCCATAAAAAATCATTAAAAAATTTCATGTTTCATTAATTTGTCGACTTCTATATCTAAGGTATACGATTATAATTACTCTCATACTTTAGGTATAAGAATATATTTTTTTACAACTTTTCATATTTTCTTAAAAAATATTAAAAATATTTCATATTCCTATACGTGAGGTATAAGACTAGACAAAAAAAATATTCCCTCCGTCCCATTCCATAGTTACACTTTTTTCAAATCACGCAAATTAAGGAAATAGGTGGAAAGAAAAAATGTTGTGAGTGTAAAAGTAAAATATGAGAGAGAATGAGCGGAGGAAATAGTAAATTTGAAAAGTGTTGTGAGTATAATAGTGAAATAGGAGAGAGAATTAGTGGGTGAAATAGTAAAGATTCTTTGCCATTTTAGAAAAGGTGAAGCTTTTAACGTGACATCCATTTTGGCAAAAAGTGAAGCTTGAAATGAGATAAAGAAAGCATTTTAGTGTGTACAGGTTGATGTGTGAATGAAAGGAGAAAGAGGAGGGAAATATATGTGAGTGAGTGAGTGAGAGAGTGGAGTGTTGGGTTATAATGAACTAGTGTTACACCCGTGCGTTAAACGCACGGCCAAAATGGGTATCTAATCCAAGCACTTATTTCCAGCAATTTGGGGGGGGGGACTAAAAGGTACAAAATTACTTATGAAGCAATTAAATTCCATAATGAAACATTACCTAAGAAACAGACATTGAAGGGAAGAGTAAACGCATGATCATGGAAAGATTTCAAATACACCAAAAGAGCACATTCAATTACAGTGATTCACTAAGCAACTTCTAGGGGTAATCCTAGAAAAGAAAATTTGAACCTTGACTGGGTTTAACTACAGATAAAGCTTGACACAATTGGTATGTCTTCAATTCACTGTAAGTACTGCTTCGTTGCCATGAATTTGTGCCATAGCTCTCCTATTTGCAGTGTTTGTTGCATGTTTCATCCTATTCTTCCACAGCTCTTTCTCAATGTCAATCATATCTTGTGGTAATTCAATTGCTCGGGATAGCTGTTTCAGATCTCATCATCAATTGATCATAATGTTAATTAATATTTTTGCATGATATAGGGGTAGAAAGATACCTCCCAGTCTGCGCAAATTTGGAGAATGCGCTTCAGGTTACAACATTGAGCCTGCATATATGGTTGTTTCATATTTCCATCCCTCTTGCTCCGCAATTTTCTGCAGAAGGCACAAAAGAAAATGTGTATTGTAAGCTTATCACCCCGTAGTTCTAGCTGAGAGTTAGGCTCACAAATGAAAATATGTATTGTAAGATTAACACCACATTTAGTCTTGTGTTTGTGGGGTTCCTTATTAAGCACGGTGATATTTGTCCAATTTATAACAGATTCCATATTAAGTGGTATTGTTATCATAGCATGGCAAATGAGCAAACAAAAATCAACATAAATAGATTTTATGTTCTTGGTAAATACTTTATAAACACAATGGTATTCATAAAAAGAAAAATCAAGCAAATATGATGTATGTACAAGTGTGTGCATATACACTTCTTGGGACAATCAACACGAAGTAAATGTGATTCAGCCTCTCAGGATTAACACCCCTAAACAGTGTACACTCAATCTCGAACTCAAACATGATAGGTTAACAAATTCCTAAAACAATGGTCTACAAATCATATCGTTATGATACTAAGAAAAACAGGAAGAATTTAATAGAAATTTTATGTTTCAAAAGCATACTCATATTACTCTAAGAGGAAGTTGGGGGGGGTAAGCAACCTTTATTGGAAATCAATGATGAGGCGTGATAATAAGAAAGGGGGGCGGAGTAAAAGAAAAGGAGGGAGTAAGCTCACCAAAGGGCGATCATCATCATCAACAGGAACTTTTTCCAAAACTGACAAGGTTGGCAAGCCTCCTACAACTCCATCAAAAACACTGTGTTTGAAGTTTAAATGGGTGTAGACTTGTACATGATGAAAAATTGTGAGCCATTCGTGTGGGGCCCACTGTTAGCCAGCTTGCTAACAACACCCCTTCCAGAATGAAGCAACTTTGAATTCACTTCATCACTGAAATTCTTTCCCCATATAGACTTGCCTCCTCTTCCAGTGCCTGTAGGATCACTACCTGGAATCATAAAGTTTCTGCAGAAATGGAAATAGCACTTTTCCATGTGAGAGGAATCCAAAGAAAACTCAAGTGTTCATATATAAAGGAAAATAGTTAGAAGCAATACCTTATATTTCTATGGAAGGCTACTCCGTTATAATAGCCTCGTTCACAAAGAGTTATGAAGTTTTCACACGTTCTAGGAGCAATGTCACAATGCAGTTCAATGTTCAAATCACCATGTGTTGTTTGCAGCTGAACGTAGCCTTGTTTATTGGGATTTTTTTCAACTTTGACATACTCAAAGTCATTTTTTGTAACCGGGTCATAAGCGGTAGAAGTAAAGGATCGTGATGCAGCGCCACTCGTGAAACGACTTTTCACCTGGATGCTTAAAAATATTAGAACTAACGATATAATATATGTGATGTGTTAAGCTTTATCAGGCCATGGTCAGTGTGGATTAGCTAAATGTGAAAGAAAAAGACAAGCTTCATATGCATGCACATTGAGCAATCATGACTATTTCGTCCACAAATCCTGTTACTATTGCTAAATAAATCCTTGCACAAAAGCTTCAAAAGAATAAGTGGGAGAAACAGAACGCCAAGAAAAAAGAAAATAGCAGTGCTATTGAGATTCTAGATCCAACCAGATTAGAGAAGAACTGAAGATAGTTCTAAATGTCTGCTCCTTTTGCTCACTGACCAGGAAGTCAAGCCTCTCAATCAAGTCACTTAATATTTGACAGCCTTACTTTCATGTTTCCAGACATTCCATTTTAAACTCCACAAATTTATCTTTGAACATGCTCACTGACCAGGAAGTCAAGCCTCTCAATCAAGTCACTTAATATTTGACAGCCTTACTTTCATGTTTCCAGACATTTCATTTTAAACTCCACAAATTTATCTTTGAACATGCAACAAGGTAACCACAAATTTTGAGGCAATAAAGACACCCTTTTCTTGCCTTCAAGTTTCCTCAAATTGTGCTTGAAAGCTAATGCTAAGTCTTCTCATTTTGCGAGCTTATAGCCTTATGCACATTTTTTTTTCTAAGAGAGAAATTTGGTAGCCTCACTTCCATGTTTCCAGACCTTCCATTTTAAACTCCACAAATTTAACTTCGAACATGCAAACAAGATACCGCAAAATTTGAGGTGATATAGAAACCTTTTTCTTGCCTTCAAGCTTCCTCACCTTGTGCGCCAAAGCTAATGCTAAGTCTTTTCTTTATGTGAGGTTATAGGCTTATGCCCATTTGTTTTTTCCTAGAGAAAATGTGATTTTCAACTTAGTATTAATCTCCAAAAAGAACTAATGCCTTATATGCCAACAAATCTTGCCACGTGCTTCCTAAGAAAGAAATACACGTAATGAATAGCTATAATTGCTGACAATATTCACGCATGGAGGTAATCTTGATTGTTCAAAAACCATTTGATTAACAAAACTGAAAGAAAGAGAAAAGAAGCCAAAAACATGGAACTACAGGCGTCTTTAGCAGAAAGTTTCTAAGAGGTAGCAAAAAGATTTAATGGCGTGTCGTGTAAGAAGGAGGCCACAACGTCATTTCAGAATTGTATTTATGGCATGCCTATGATAGTTTGTTTCATCAACTAAGTTGGAAAACTAACCAGTTTAGCATTTACTGGTGTCCTGTCACCAGCCATATGCATGGCTATTCGAGCAGCAGTTTTAGCACTTGAAGTAGCCTTCACAGCAGCAACACTTCTTCCATGTACAGATGCAGATGCAACATCTACAATACTTAAAGCATGTGTTTTAGCCTCAACATTCTTGTCCTCTTTGATACGTGATCTAGCAGCTAAAATGGTAGTAAGTGCAGCAGCTCTTTCATTCTGCGCCTTATTTCCACCACCCCCATGCAGTTCCTTTCTCTGTCCCAAGCTCCTTTAGCATTTGCTTAATATCCCCAGTAACATTTATGTTGTAGGATGGATCTGATTCCATTTTATTGACTTCTGAAAATAGACACCAAGAACTTCAAATTTGATTGGGGAAAAATGAAACATTACTGATCACTCCCTACAATTTGTAAAGCCTGCTACCCACCTTCATCTTCAACTCTCAAACTTTTCTTGACATGGTCAAAATCCTGCAGAGTCTTGATGTCCAGTGCATTGGGATTCTATGAAGGCATATATGAATCAGAAAACTTGAGAATTTTCTAACCATTACATCAGATAGAAGCAGGAGTCTACTGATGCCACAAATTACCTGAATTGTAATAAGGTCTTCCCTTGTGAATGGTTCCTCTGTGAGAAGATCCTTCCAGTTCTTGGTTTTAAGATTCAATTCTTTGATCGCCTATACAAGAAAAGCAGATGAACATAACAAATTACAATGAGAACTGAAACAAAAGAATGAAAATGACAGACCACCAAAAATATCTGCAAGTAGAAAATCAATAACCTATGTGACCAAATGATTTCAAAGAATCAAAAGTAGTCTTATATAAGTCGTTATCCTTGTTAACAACTGTCAGTCTAAGACTTAAGAATGGTCCAAACACTCATAATTGGACATCAACAGAAGCCTGATCTACCTTCGCCCATACAACAGAAACCAAAAAGGGAAGGTAAAAAAAGCCAAGACAACATCAAGTAAATATAATTGTGCGTAATTCAAAGCTTTTAGTTTTTATCTATGAATTAAGGACTTATTTGGTAGCAATATAAGGATAAGCAAGATTATATACCCTCATATTAATAGTCTCCGCCACTCCTCAAGCTCATCAAAGTGTAGTGTTCTTAAACAAAATCCCCTTCATTTCAAGAGCAGGCTAGCCTTCTATGGTATAAGGTTTAAGCTAATTGGAAGAAACCCAAATAAGGAAATTCGATGAAAATCAAAAATCCAAATAGATATTCCAAATCTCCATTTAATTCTAGCTATAAATGAGAAATAACAATAGACAAATCTAACGGTATATGCAAATTTTCTCTTTAAGGACTACAATGATATGAGCTTAAACAAAAAAAGAATCAAACACCAGTCCAATAATTGATTCAATTATAGTAGATATTAATGAATTACAATTCACAACAAACAACTGTTAATGAAAACGCTGCATGTACACACAGACACACTGTTATCCAAACATAAATATATATAGGTATGAGTATAAGCTAATCAAAAGAACCCAGAAAGGAGAAATCAAAATAGAATGGAGATTTTAATGGATATCATCGGTTAGTTAAGTTAACATATAAAAGCCGGGTGGAATTTGCTTTGAAGAACGAAAATGTGCTGATGAATATAAACTACAAGACGAATGACCTTTCGTATCTGCAGCCTTAAAATGATCATCGATTCCATAATCTCTTGTCTCCCATCCCAATCCGCATCAAGAGCCATACCGATGGCCATGAATAGATACAAAAGAGGGTATATATCCAGATGAATTAAATTTTTCAAAAATTAGAATGGAAAGGTCTGAGGCGAACACATATTTCACACACAATTCAAAACCCTATTTTTTTTAATTTAGAAATTTGAGATTAAATACAGAGGGAGATGATGAAGGGAGAAACAGATGCCTACCTGAACTGATCTTTAGCGATGCCGGTGACAGTCGTGGTGAATGGAGGGAATCGCTTCAGACGTCGTAAATGCGGGCGAATTAGAGACCCCCCCCCCCCGAATGTAGATCCGCCGCTGAGTAGGGTGGATTCGAGCAAGGCATCGACCAAGGAGGGTGAAGGGGGTGGCGCGTTGGTTGCAGTAGAGGAGGGCGGGGTGTTTTGAGGAAGAGGGAGAGACGCTATAGATAGAGAAGGAGCAGAGAGATAGAGAAGAAAGCGTGCGTAATTGGAATATCAAAGAACTCAGCGTTATTATTTTCATGCTTTTTTTTATTTTTTTTTGTCGGTTATCATCCGGTGTTATTTTTGGGCTGAGTATAAAAGGGGTGTACGAAGTAATTGATTTTAGGGGGAAAAGAACATGGTCTTTATTTGGTCTAGGTGCTTATTTGAGCGAAAAAAAAGTGGGTGTACTGAAGTATTTGCACTTCAGCTTTTATTTAGTTATAGATTTTGATTTGAATCAATATGGTTTTACTAAAGCCAAAATCTTGTAAAAAACGCATTTTTTCATAAGCTTATGAAAAAACGGGTTTTAAAATTACCGTAAAACCCGTCGCCTGCGTCTTCTTAAATTTTAAATTGGGGAAATCGGGGCCTGATTTGTGTAGCCTCCTCTCTCTCCTCAATCATACAGTAGTATTGTTTTGTCACAATAGCATGCACGCACTAACAGTGTGTGAGAGATAGATAAAGGGAAAGAGAAAAAAAAAGTTGGTTTCCAGTATCTCTCTGGTCCGTCCGTCCGTCGGTCCGACCCAACACTCGTATCTATAGTGTGATATCGGAGCCATCTGGGCGAATTGAATTGGTCCTTTGTTGTTAAAGAGATCGGGTGATTGAATCTTACAAAAATGGGGAAAACGGGGAGAGATTGGACTCAGATCTAAGCAATTTATGGAATGGACGATTGGCAGACCCCCATTTTTCTTCTTGTTCACGCCATCGCATTCTCCATTTTGTCCGTCGTTTTCCTCATCTACTTCGACTACATCTGCATCTTTTTTTTATTAAGTTTATGGATAAAATAGTGCCAGTGGACATAAAAAAAAATGCCAGGGGACTTCTAAAAAAGTGCCAGCGTTAGAGTAAAAAAATGCCAGTGCACGTCTAACAAAATACCGGTGTTAATGTAAAACAAGTGCCCGTGTTAGTTTAACAAAGTGCCAGTATTAGTGTAACAAAATGCCAGTGTTAGTGTAATAGAGTGTCAGTGTGAAGAGTGCTAGTTCATGAATATAAAAGTGCGAGTGTAAAAAGTGCCAGTGCCAGTTTAACAAAGTGCCAGTGTTAGTGTACTGACACTTTGTTAAACTGACACTGACACTTTTTATACTGGCACTTTGTTACACATGCATTGGCACTTTGTTTACACTGACACTTTGTTATATTGGTACTGACACTTTTTTACACTGGCACTTTGTTACACATGTACTGACACTTTATCACACTGACACTTTGTTAAACTGACACTGACACAAATAAAAAAAACAAACACATTTTTTCTAAATGCCAGAAAAAAAGTATTTTTTTATAAGATCAACTCTTTACTAAATTATGTAAATTTATACACAACTAGTCAGTAACCCGTCGATACTCGACGGGCATAATGAATCTAATAATTAAATATTATAAAAACAACATGGTGAAATTAGGATGGAGAGAATAATACAATTTAAACAAATTAAATTTAATTCAATAAAATAAACTAATCTAATAATCTAAAATCTAATATCGGGGATAATGATAAGAGAAATCAGTGCATGCTCCAAGACAATGTTTCTACTTTCTACCACCATCACATTTTTTCGGATGAAGTAGTTGAACCGCCGTAGTTTGAATTTATTACGTTTAAAAATATTTTCTTTGGATTTAAAAGCTAAAATTTGTGTTTTAATCAAAATCTATAATAAAACTCTTAATTGAATGTGACACATGGCCGCTAATAATTAGTGAACATAGAGCTGACTTGAAATTCCACGTGGCGAGATGTGTGGTCTTGAAATGTTTCTGCCTTTATATATTATATAGATATAATGACCATTATTGTCTCAAAATAAATGTTCTTTTAAATTTTTTGATTTTTTTTTTCATAATTCTTTATATTTTTACAAATCTAAAATATTGAAATTGAATTAAAAGAATGTTTATTATTTTTTCTAGATTAAAATTAAATTTTTTAAATGATTCTTAGATTTTGAAAAAAAATCATTAATTTTAGGATGGAGAGAATAATACAATTTAAACAAATTAAATTTAATCCAACAAAAAAAACTAATTTAATAATCTAAAATCTAATATGGGGGATAATGATAAGAGAAATCTGTGCATGCTCCAAGACAATGTTTCTACTTTCTACCACCATCACATTCTTTCGAATGAAGTAGTTGAACCGTTGTAGTTTGAATTTATTACGTTAAAAAATATTTTGTTTGGATTTGAAAGCTAAAATTTGTGTTTAAATCAAAATCTAAAATAAAACTCTTCATTGAATGTGACACATGGCGGCTAATAATTGGTGAACATAGAGCTGACTTGGAATTTCACGTGGCGAGCTGTATGGTCTTGAAATGTTTCTGCTTTTATATATTATATAGATTGAATGACCATTATTGTCTCAAAATAAATGTTCTTTTAAATTTTTTGATTTAATTTTCTTTCATAATTCATTATATTTTTACAAATCTAAAATTTTGAAAATGAATTAAAATAATGTTTATTATTTTTTCTAGATTAAAATTAAATTTTTTAAAATGATTCTTAAATTTTGAAAAAAATCATTCATTTTAGGATGAAGAGAATAATACAATTTAAACAAATTAAATTTAATACAATAAAATAAACTAATCTAATAATCTAAAATCTAATACGGGGGATAATGATAAGAGAAATCAGTGCATGCTCCAAGACAATGTTTCTACTTTCTACCACCATCACATTCTTTCGGATGAAGTAGTTGAACCGCTGTAGTTTTGAATTTATTACGTTTAAAAATATTTTGTTTGGATTTAAAAGCTAAAATTTGTGTTTAAATCAAAATCTAAAATAAAACTCTTCATTGAATGTGACACATGGCGGCTAATAATTGGTGAACATAGAGCTGACTTGAAATTTCACGTGGCAAGCTGCATGATCTTAAAATGTTTCTACTTTTATATATTATATAGATTGAATGACCATTTTTGTCTCAAAATAAATGTTCTTTTAAATTTTTTGATTTAATTTTTTTTTCATAATTCATTATATTTTTACAAATCTAAAATTTTGAAAATGAAATAAAAGAATGTTTATTTTTTTCTAGATTAAAATTAAATTTTTTAAAATGATTCTTAAATTTTGAAACAAAATCATTCATTTTAGGATGGAGAGAATAATACAATTTAAACAAATTAAATTTAATATAATAAAATAAACTAATTCAATAATCTAAAATCTAATACGGGGGGATAATGATAAGAGAAATCAGTGCATGCTCCAAGACAATGTTTCTACTTTCTACCACCATCACATTCTTTCGGATGAAGTAGTTGAACCGCTGTAGTTTGAATTTATTACGTTTAAAAATATTTTGTTTGGATTTATAAGCTAAAATTTGTGTTTAAATCAAAATCTAAAATAAAACTCTTCATTGAATGTGACACGTGGCGGCTAATAATTGGTGAACATAGAGCTGACTTGGAATTCCACGTGGCGAGCTGTATGATCTTGAAATGTTTCGGCTTTTATATATTATATAGATTGAATGACCATTATTGTCTCAAAATAAATGTTCTTTTAAATTTTTTGATTTTTTTTTCATAATTCATTATATTTTAACAAATCTAAAATTTTGAAAATGAATTAAAAGAATGTTTATTATTTTTTCTAGATTAATTATTTTTTAAATGATTCTTAAATTTTGAAAAAAATCATTCATTTTAGGCTGTAGAGAATAATAAAATTTAAACAAAATAAATTAATCCAATAAAATAAATTAATCTAATAATCTAAAATCCAATATGGGGGATAATGATAAGAGAAATCAGTGCATGCTCCAAGACAATGTTTCTACTTTCTACCACCATCACATTCTTTCGGATAAAGTAGTTGAACCTCTGTGGTTTGAATTTATTACGTTTAAAAATATTATGTTTGGATTTAAAAGCTAAAATTTGTGTTTAAATCAAAATCTAAAATAAAACTCTTCATTGAATGTGACACATGGCGGTAAATAATTGGTGAACATAGAGCTGATTTGGAATTCCACGTGGCGAGCTGTATGGTCTTGAAATGTTTCTGCTTTTATATATTTTATAGAATATAGATTGAATGACCATTATTGTCTCAAAATAAATGTTCTTTTAAATTTTTTGACTTAATTTTTTTCATAATTCATTATATTTTTACAAATCTAAAATTTTGAAAATGAATTAAAAGAATGTTTATTATTTTTTCTAGATTAAAATTATTTTTTTTAAAATGATTCTTAAATTTTGAAAAAAATCATTCATTTTAGGATGGAGAGAATAATACAATTTAAACAAATTAAATTTAATCCAATAAAATAAACTAATTTAATAATCTAAAATCTATTACGGGGGATAATGATAAGAGAATCAGTGCATGCTCCAAGATAATGTTTCTACTTTCTACCACCATCACATTCTTTCGGATGAAGTAGTTGAACCACTGTAGTTTGAATTTATTACGTTTAAAAATATTTTGTTTGGATTTAAAAGCTAAAATTTGTGTTTAAATCAAAATCTAAAATAAAACTCTTCATTGAATGTGACACATGGCGGCTAATAATTGGTGAACATAGAGCTGACTTGGAATTTCACGTGGCGAGCTGTATGGTCTTGAAATGTTTCTGCTTTTATATATTATATAGATTGAATGACCATTATTGCCTCAAAATAAATGTTATTTTAAATTTTGTGATTTTTTTTTTCATAATTCATTATATTTTTACAAATCTAAAATTTTGAAAATGAATTATAAGAATTTTTATTATTTTTTCTAGATTAAAATTAAATTTTTTAAAATGATTCTTAAATTTTGAAAAAAATCATTCATTTTAGGATGGAGAGAATCATAAAATTTAAACAAATTAAATTTAATACAATAAAATAAACTAATCTAATAATCTAAAATCTAATACGGGGGATAATGATAAGAGAAATCAGTGCATGCTCCAAGACAATGTTTCTACTTTCTACCACTATCACATTTTTTTGGCTAAAGTAGTTGAACCGCTGTAGTTTGAATTTATTACGTTTAAAAATATTTTGTTTGTATTTAAAAGCTATAATTTGTGTTTAAATCAAAATCTAAAATAAAACTCTTCATTGAATGTGACACATGGCGGTAAATAATTGGTGAACATAGAGCTGACTTGGAATTCCACGTGGCGAGCTGTATGGTCTTGAAATGTTTCTGCTTTTATATATTTTATAGAATATAGATTGAATGACCATTATTGTCTCAAAATAAATGTTCTTTTAAATTTTTTGACTTAATTTTTTTCATAATTCATTATATTTTTACAAATCTAAAATTTTGAAAATGAATTAAAAGAATGTTTATTATTTGTTCTAGATTAAATTTTTTTTTTTTTTTAAATGATTCTTAAATTTTGAAAAAAATCATTCATTTTAGGATGGAGAGAATAATACAATTTAAACAAATTAAATTTAATCCAATAAAATAAACTAATTTAATAATCTAAAATCTATTATGGGGGATCATTAGAGAAATCAGTGCATGCTCCAAGATAATGTTTCTACTTTCTACCACCATCACATTCTTTCGGATGAAGTAGTTGAACCACTGTAGTTTGAATTTATTACGTTTAAAAATATTTTGTTTGGATTTAAAAGCTAAAATTTGTGTTTAAATCAAAATCTAAAATAAAACTCTTCATTGAATGTGACACATGGCGGCTAATAATTGGTGAACATAGAGCTGACTTGGAATTTCACGTGGCGAGCTGTATGGTCTTGAAATGTTTCTGCTTTTATATATTATATAGATTGAATGACCATTATTGCCTCAAAATAAATGTTCTTTTAAATTTTGTGATTTAATTTTTTTTCATAATTCATTATATTTTTACAAATCTAAAATTTTGAAAATGAATTATAAGAATTTTTATTATTTTTTCTAGATTAAAATTAAATTTTTTAAAATGATTCTTAAATTTTGAAAAAAATCATTCATTTTAGGATGGAGAGAATCATAAAATTTAAACAAATTAAATTTAATACAATAAAATAAACTAATCTAATAATCTAAAATCTAATACGGGGGATAATGATAAGAGAAATCAGTGCATGCTCCAAGACAATGTTTCTACTTTCTACCACTATCACATTTTTTCGTCTGAAGTAGTTGAACCGCTGTAGTTTGAATTTATTACGTTTAAAAATATTTTGTTTATATTTAAAAGCTATAATTTGTGTTTAAATCAAAATCTAAAATAAAACTCTACATTGAATGTGACACATGGCGATTAATAATTGATGAACATAGAGCTGACTTGAAATTCCACGTGACGAATTATGTGGTCTTGAAATGTTTCTGCTTTTATATATTATATAGATTTTGTTTGAGCGAGTGACCAATAATTAATTAAGGCCTTATGTTACGGGCATCCCGTGGTCCGCACGAGCTAAATTGCCTACGGTAAGTCAAATACCCTCCAAGGAGTCAAATTTTTCATAGTCCAAACCAAAGTTGAAACTTAAAACCTCCTCACTCTTCAGGAGAACTAAAGGCGTTATTACTCGGCGGTTTTAGGGTTTTTCACCTTCATCGTTTCTGCTCTCCGCTCCTCTCCTCTCCCGGATTCTTTGTGTATGTATATTATTTTTTTCCGCTTTTATGGCAGATCTGTTTCTTTCAGTTTTACTAAATTTAACATTTTCCTCATCTTTGTTAGGGTTTTGTTTCTTGAGAAAGTATTCTCGACTGTTTGTTTATTTATTTAATTTGATTTTTTCCGTTTTTTTTTTGGGGTATGACGTTGTCTTGTTACTTGATTTCTTGCTTACTCTATAATCGCTTATCTACCTAGTGTTTTTTTTTTCTGGGCGAGTTTTCCTGATATTGAATATATGCTTTATTAATTTGAAGAATGTTATCTATTATGCTACTGATGCATACAAAAACTAGTCCAATTTATAAGAAAGGATAATTAGTTTTATTTAAAGAAGGTGCAAGTAAAGTACAAGTGTTGAATGGGATTTGTTGTGTGTGGCCTTTGGAGTAGTAACTAGTAAGATATTGTGCAATTTGTGTAATGTGAATGAGCTTGACTACTTGACCAGTTATTGAATTATTGCTGTCTGGCAAGCTCCACCCAATATTTGTAATTTATTCTTCTGATGTGCTCATGATAGGTGATTGTGATATTTTCAAGATGTCTCGTGTATATGTGGGAAATTTGGACCCACGAGTCGGTGAGAGAGAACTTGAAGATGAATTCCGTACATTTGGCGTAATCCGAAGGTAAATGGCTAAGCTCTAGTGTATGGATATCTTTTGGGCATAGTTATCTTTAGGGGTATTGCATAGGTAAATGACATATTATATTGCTTCCAAGACATTATTTCAGTCTTCTCTGTCCATGAACACCCTAAAACAAGAAAAAAATTGAAAGCGAGAGAAATTCGCTGCATTTTGCCTCTCTTGAAGCCTCTAAAGCCTTAGCCTAAACTTTCCACTAGCTACGAAGAGCGGTGACCTAAGGTTTCAAGTGACTGGATAATGTAGAAAATGGTGTGCATAAGCCTCTTTGTGCTTACACATGGGTGAGACCTTATTGGCAAATTTATGTTTCCCTTTTGATGCTTTGCTCAAGCTACTGGTTAATGCAATTTAAATCACAGCTGAGTAATAACACATTTGTTTTAGCTTTGCGGATTGGTGTTGGCTACTTATCCTATTTTTGTGTTTCATCTCCTTTATTTTGTTGAACGTTTAGTGAACTAATTGGCATTTTCTGTTTTTCTATTTTTCTATTTTTCTATTTTTCTATTTTTGTAGTTTCTAGGGAACTGCTAAATTACAAGGATTTGTTTCTTAATCTACTCCCTCTGTCCCTAAGTGAATGTCCATTTTCAAGAATTTTTTGTCCCAAAACGAATGTCCTTTTTCGAAAAAAACTGTCTCGAAATGTTTTTTCACCAAAATTCTTTCTCTAGTTACTTTATATATTTGCAAAACTAAATGTTTAGATAGTGTAAAGCAAGAATATTTATGCATCTTTGCCATTAAATTATATAAAGACTGCACATAATAAGTATGTCCCTCAAATGAAATTTGGACATTCATTTAGGGATGGAGGGAGTACATTATTCTACTATTGTACATGTACCCGTGGTTCTAATTGGAATTTCAATCTCAAACTTTTGAAAGACATCCTTGAGAGTGCACCTGGGGAAGTTATAAGGAGCTTATTTATGCTGGTTTTGGGTGTAGAAGTGCTAGGAAGTGTCAACCAAGAGCCTGTGACATGTATTTTGAACTTCTTGCTCTTGTAGGTGGTAAGTTATGAACTGACTTTACTGGGACACTGAAGTTTGATGTATGTGATCAGAACACTTCTTGTGGTTACTTTCGGTTGATTTGTTTTCTTTAGTTTAGCTTTTTGGTTAAAATGTTGTGTTGGGGTGGTTCCCTTCAATACTCTTCCTCACCTCAATCTTTTCTAAGACCACGTGTGGTAAACTCTGTTGCTGTTAGTTTTGGCATTGGTCCTCTGCTAGTCAGTATATGAAGAAAAAGGACTGAAGATACATGTGTCATTATAAAAATATCTTCTCAAACTATTAGTTATAAGAGGGTTATATTATCAGTATATAAAGACAGTACTCAAATTGGAAAGATTATGTTGGGATTGTGGACCTGATTTATGATTATCGAGAGCCATTGATGTCAGTAGTCTCGCTTATTATGATTGCTTGAAAGTGCACATAAAAACTAACATAAGAAGGATCATCACAAAACAAATCCTTTTAGGTTTATAGGTTCCCACTTATAAGGTGTAGTTCTATTTATGGAAGTTTTTTTTTGGACCACTATTCATCCTTTTTTTTTTTTTTGTAGAAAAGACATTGTCACTGAAGGCTAGCTTACTTTACATACAACTACATGGTGCAATTGACATATACATTTTCTGATTTGTGCAGTGTTTGGGTTGCAAGAAGACCTCCTGGCTATGCTTTCGTTGATTTTGATGACCAGAGAGATGCGAAAGATGCAATCCGTGAACTGGATGGTATGCATATATGTACTTTTCCACATGCTGTATAATTTTATTTCTAATATCTGTTTACCGTTTATTGTTTGTCTGAAGAAGCTCCCTGTACCTGCCAACTGGAAAGTATTTGGAGAGCATTACCACTGTTGCCTACCAACTTAACTTGAATTTCTTGAATTACTCTGCTCTTGGCGTAATTCAATACTACATGGTTCATTATAGCCTTGTTGCTTATACAAGTATTATGATCCTCTTCCCAAACAAAAATGTGATGGTTTTACCTATTTAGTACTCCCTCCGTCCCGAAATGATCTTCCCACTTTTTTATTGTTAGTACAAATGAATTTTGAGCAATAGTTTTAGGTTAATTCAATTATCCTAATACAACAACAACAACAACAACAACAAAGCCTTAGTCCCAAAATAATTTGGGGTCGGCTAACATGAATCCTCATATGTTAATTCAATTATCCTAATGAAAATCTAAAAAATGTTATTGATACACCATTATAAATACTACCAATAACAATTTGTAGATTTTAATTTGGATAATTGAGTTAACCTAAAATTATTGCTCAAAGTTCATTCGCCAACAAAAAGAGGGAAGATCGGGACGGAGGGAGTATATGTGATGCAAGCATTAATTTACTTACTAATTCCAGCACAACTTTTGACCTACTTTTAAACATTATAAAAGTCATACAGGAGAGGTAATGATTCTACGAATTTCATTCAGAGCTGGGTTTTTGTCCACAGTTGTGCATAAATACTCTCCTAAATAAGATCCCATTATTCCTTTCTTGATCTTATGGTGATACCTATGAGTGTTTTGTGTGTTAGATTTATTTACTTATTCAGTCATAACATTTTACCTATTCTTATTACTCCCTCCGTCCCGAAATGATCTTCCCACTTTTTTGTCATTAACACGAAGGTACTTTGAGCAATAATTTTAGGTTGATTTTATTATCCTAATGAAAATTTAAAATTGTATCGATACATCTTATAAATACTATCAATAACAATTATTACGTTAATTGTAGGTTGATTTAATTATCCTAAAATTATTGCTCAAAGTAACTTCACATTAACAACAATAAAAGTAGGAAGATCATTTTGGGACAGAGGGAGTATAATAAAGGTATAAGCTGCAGTCTTATATGAACTGTTGGGGATACTATGAGTTTCATTCATAGTTGGGTTCTGTCAATGATTATTCTTGGAACAGGTAAAAATGGCTGGAGAGTTGAGCTCTCTCATAATTCTAGAGGAGGAGCAGGAGGAGAAAGAGGGGGAGGTGGGCGTGGAGGGGGTCGTGGGCGCTCTGGTGGTTCTGATTTGAAGTGCTATGAGTGTGGTGAGGCTGGCCATTTCGCTCGTGAGTGCCGAAATCGTGGTTCTGGTGCTACTGTAAGACGCCGCAGTCGCAGCCCCAGATACCGCAGGAGTCCAAGCTATGGTCGAAGGTTAGTTTTCTTAAGTACAAGAAGTAATTTTCTCATTGCATTTGGTCTTTTTATCCCTAATCTTGTTGGGGGATACTTCAATGTATTTCAAATTTGGCTCCAAATAAAGTCTCTATGTTAGCTTTCTATTTACTATTTACTGTCTGTGAAGAAGCTGTAGCAGTTATCTATTAAATAAAAAACCAAGAAGAGGAAAGAGGCAACGTGAATACAACTTAGCTCCGTGTGAGACTGTGTATTGCGTATTTATCCTTTTCATGAGTTATTTATGAGATATCCTAGCTGGCATTTTTTTCCTTTTTGGAAAATATTAATTTGTCATCATAATAATTCAATCCCTTTCTTGTTTTTTAAGCAGGAGTTACAGCCCTCGTGGCCGTTCCCCAAAGCGTACCAGTTTGTCACCGCGTGGTCGCAGCTATAGTAGATCACCTCCTTATCGCGGACGCGAGGAGGTTCCTTATGCAAATGGGTAAAGCTCATTTATTCATCTTTATTAAATTGACCTTCAATAATCTTAAATGCTTATACATAATGCATTGGTGTCTTGATGATTCTTGTATGCATTCAAAGCCTTTAATCCTTGGGTGGTTGAATTTTTAGTTTTTGATATTAGTGAAGTTACCATGTCTCTTTATCCTTTTATTTGTAGTTTTAACACTCAACATTCCTACTTTACATTTTAGTATGTCTCAAAAAAAGCTTTCATTATTATTTAAGCCATATATTCTCATTCTTTTCTAAGTATTCCTTCACGATGTTCTCATGTGTCATAAAAAAGAATATGTAGTTTAGAGCATCTTTGGAAGCAATGCATGTAGGCGTAGTTGTTAAGGTGCGATGCCAGAGGGGGTGAGAGCTGAGAGGTACTTGGGGCGACTGAAAGAGAGGTCAAGAAAAACAACAATATAAGGGGAAAAAAAGAAGATACATAATGTTTGATTATAGTCTTTAAAATACGTTCTGAAAAAAAGTGACTTCGGTAGCAAAGATGCTTTAATACACTTACTATTCATCTTAAAAACTTTTAGTTTTGTAGATAGGTGAAAACTCATTTAGGAACAAATTTCTTTAGAAAATGAACATTCTTTTAGGGACAAACTTTCTTCGACAATGAACATTCATTTAGGCACACATGGTGTAAGAAATTTTGTCGGCAATATCATAAAATTTTAGATACTCTAAAATTTTGAACAAGAAATAAATTGTCATGCAATAAGAAACTAATTGGAAACCAAATGTACACGTGACAACAAAGTCATGTTAAGAAAAACCAAAAGTATAGAAAGTTTTGGACAAATGACATTGATAAAAGTTATGGCGTACAAAAAACAAGAAATTGGGGCAAAATTGCAAACTTATGGTGAAATTGCATGATCATGGCAACAACTTACAGGAGCAGTGGAGGAATGGAGCCCAGAGCTTGCCTCCGGCAGTGGAGCAGTTGTCTCTCTCTTTTCCCTCTCTCTCTCTCTCTCTTTCTCTCTCTCTCTCTCTCTCCATCCCTCCCTCTCCTTTGTTATCAATGAAGTGCAAATGTCGACAGAAACGGAGTCGAGCGATACTAATATAAATACTGTGGGTAAATAATAAAGTTACAAAAAAGTGTCACAAAATTTGGTTTACAAAATGATGTGTCAAGTTTTGTTGGTGCTTTTAATTAAAATGTGGCGGGTCCACAATCGATGTTACCAATAAAATATTGCCACCTTATTTTATATTCATCTTTTTGTAAACTTATTTTGTGCCCCTAGCATTGCCCAAATACAGTGAATCACTACATTGCTGTTTCAGCTATAGAACAGATGCGCAATTCTTTAAGGGGTTAAAAGTGCCACTTTTCCAAGTGGTCGCCTCTCACTCCAAGCGAGTGCCTCGATCCCCTTTGACAACTATGCATGAAGGTCAAAATGCTCTTCAGAAGTTTGTCGCCTCTCACCCCAAGCGAGTGCCTCGATAATCCCCTTTGACAACTATGCATGAAGGTCAAAATGCTCTTCAGAATTTTGACTTTCAGGATAGGAACTTCTTGAGAGAGGCCCGAGTAGCGTTCTGAACTATGGGAAGGTGGATGGATTCAAAGTATTATTTTTTAACTGCTGGGTTATATATGTATACACACACACACACACACTCAAAAGCGCCAATCTTACACACATTGTGTCTGCATTTAGTTCATTTTAATTTTTTAATAAAATAATTTTATACTCCCTCCATCCCATAATAAATGTCGTGCTTTTCTTTTTGATCTATCCCAAAACAAGTCACATTCTAAATATGGAAATATTTTTGGTGCAAGTTTACCATGGTACAAGCAATGTACAAAGAAGTAAAACACATTCCTTTAAATGCTTGTCAAGTCAATTGCAACATGTATTAAGAAGGCGGGTTTTTATGAGAAAAAATACAAAATAAATAATTAATTAATTGTAAGGTTGTGGTTTGTAATCAGAAAAAATAGGAGGGAAGGGTAATTACTTGGATGTAGAGTAGTCCTAGAGTCCAAAACCTCCTCTCCCTTAATAGTTAGTAATATATGTATATTTATATATATTAATTACACACATTAAACATTTAATTAATTTTAATGTGGTGGTTTCTATAAAAAGTTAATCAAGGTGGTGGTTCGTAATGAGAAAAAGGAAGAAGGGTAGTTAATGTATACATATATGTATGTAATGTGTGTGTATATATACACTAGAACTCAAAGAACCTTGTCAGAGTGAGTAAATTTATCTTCAAGTGATATCTATACAGAGTTACAGACATTTGTTGCATTGTGTGGCAGATGATTCTGACACAGGAGACATGTGGGCTTTTTTCTTTAGTATTATTAGGGGCTTTAGGTTTCGAAAGCTAGGTTTTAACAAGGTTTTTATTTACTGGTTTTAGGGGTTCAACGAACTGATTCAGATCTGATTGTTGAGGTTTGAAGATGAGAGGATTACCTGCTAATTTCAGATCTAATTACTGGCTAAAGAATGCTTTAAATATAAACGAAGAACTAGATATGGACGTCAACCGGAAGATAGGTCTAGGCATACAGCTACTGCCCATAGGCATCATACCACGTAGGACTCTTGAGCCTCACCGCAATGAGAAGATCATCATCAGACATGAAAGAAACACTCAAATGCTCATTCATTCACTAACTGATGAAACGAGAATAAAATTACACATGTATACGAGATTTTACTTCGGAACCAAGAAAAAATGTTGTGGCGAATTAGACTTTGGAGTTACTCTTGATTCTAAGGCTGCACTAAATAACCTAAGACTTTTAATTACCTTAGACCTAGGGTTAAAGTCATGTTCCTGTCTGGTAGCCCACAAAATTAACAATATTCCCCAAATGAGGAAACTTAGGGAGAACTGATTGGACTTGAAAGATAAACAATTAAGACACCAAGGAAAGATACCAAGATTTCAAAATTTCTGAACAGCACATTAAACCAAAAAAATCAATAAAATGAGTTTGCTTTCATCCCCACTTCTTGGGCTTTCCCTTAATTTATATCTTTCTAAGTAGGTGCTACTATTGCCAAACAAGATTTGATTTTTGAACTAGTTGCATTTGTGAAAGCAAGTAATAAGCTAAAGGCCATTCCCATGTGGCATGACTAGATAGAGCGGTTTTCCTTGGTAGACCACTTGTACTTTCACAACAATGCATTCTATCTCAAAATGTAGCATGTGATTTGCTTTTCTTTCCAACTTAGGAACTAAAACACATATCTCCTATTATCCTCAAACCTAAATTATGGGTTGGGGGGGGTGAGATGTTTGTGAGTCTAAATCTTGTGGGGATGAAGGTGGTTCCCCAAACGGAAACAACAACAACAACAAAGGCTTCATCCCAATGGTTGTCGGCTAAACATGAATCGACATGTGGACTCGTCAAAGAAGATATGAGAAAACAATGAAAAAGTGAAGAGATGGTATAATAAAAATTGTGAAATCTAAGGAGATATTTAAAAAAGAAAATGAAAACCAGCAAAGACATTAGTCCAAAAATGTTTAGAGTCGACTAATATGAATTGATGTATGGACTTATAAAAGCAGATATGAGAATACAATGAAAAAGTTTAGAGATGGTAAAAAAAATATGGTAAAAAAAATAAATAAATAAATAAATAAATATATATATATATATATATATATATATATATATATATATATATATATATATATATATATATATATATATATATATATATATATATATATATAGGTAGGTGCTCAAATGAGAACCATAACAAAAATGAGAACCGTGAGAACCACTTGTATACACTTGTTTACAGTAGATACTTAGCTAGTATACATATATCAGATACATATACGTATACGTATCGTCATATACGTCGTATATGTATACAGTAGTTAAGTATCTACTGTATACAAGTGTATAACCACACGTATACACTTGTATACAGTAGCTAAATATCTATTGTATATATATATAATAGCTAAATATCTACTGTATACAAGTGTATATAAGTGGTTCTTACGGTTCTCATTTTAAACGGTTCTCATTGGAGCGGACCCTATATATATATATATATATATATATATATATATATATATATATTTTTTTTTAAAGATTGTGAAAGCTAAGGAGATATTTATAAGAAAATGATAACCAGCTTGTGATTATTGATTTCTGACTTTGCTTACAGAATGGTTGCTGAAATCTTGTTTATATTTTTGCTAACTTATTGTTTGCGTTTGCTGACCTTGTGTAGAAATGGTCTTAGGGACCGCCGCCGTAGCAGGAGCTGAAGTACCGGAGAAGTTGACCGATGAGATCGTTTGGTTTGTGTTCACTGTGCTCTGACTTCGTTTCAACTTATTGTTTATGTAAACTCGCACCTGAGAACTCTATCACTCATGAATTCGGTTAAGTTTCTTCTCTTTCTTGAGAGACAAATTTGTTTTATTTTCTGTTTGTTAATTCTAGTATTTCAACTTAAATAATAGATCTTACGGTATAAATAGTATTTAAAACAATGCTAAATATTTATGCTTTTGTTTTTTTTTTTTTGTGTCGAGGTATCTTCATGGTTCTGCCTCATTCGTTTTCTGCTTCTACGTCCCCATGTTGGTTTTGTTCTCGCCACCTTACTCTGGGACTTCAATTTGAATGATTGTGGGTCCCAACTGGGTCGTGATTGGCTGTGATGTGCTCGCCCAAAATATAAGTGACATTTCGTTTAATAACTTGTAAAGATTGAGAAGCTGCTTCAAACACTTCTGCAGGTACTAATCTGCTTTTAGAAGCTAGGATGGTATTTATGTTTTCAAACTAACGAGGAAGCGTGTAGTCAGGGCAAATTTTCATCAATACATTTTGTATGCAATTAGAATAACATTTTTGGAAAAACTGTGAAAATAAAATAAACCCTATGGTATTGTGGATTCAGTTAATTATTTTTGCATCCAACTATTATTTTGTGACGCTCATGGTTGCTTTCACTACGCCGTTAAGTTGGCATGTGTTGCAAGGGAATAATTAATGCTATATTATATCTTAAACTCAACCGAATATAATGCACTTGTTTGTGACCCAATTACTACTTGCAATTCAAGTATGTAGCATACAGTTTTTTTTTTTTTTGGGAAATTGCACTTCACTGCTACTAAGTTTACATTGAGTTGCAGTGTGGAACTTAAACTTTCATTTTTTTTTTTTTTGCAATTTAATACCTTATGTTCACACTTCATTGCAATTCAAGACAACTTTGGACGCCCTCCAAAAATCTCATGAGTTGCTTTTGTTTGCCATGAGTTCCATCCATGATACCTTAACAAGTATTCAATTTCAAAGTGTGAATATAGTGTACTAAATTGCAAAAATGAAATTTAGGTCCCACATTAAAAATAAAACTATAGGTCCTATATTGCTGCAATTCGATGGAACTTAAATTGTTGACGTGGGTAGTAATGATCTCTGTGGCCAAGCCACAAACAAAGGAGTAACTTTTATTACATAAACTTACACTTGTTATATACAGAGTATTGCTTTAACCCATAACATAAATCACAAAACCATTTCTTTCATCTTCTTCCTCTAATGACCTCTCCCTTCTACAACCATTGGTCCTCCCCTTTAGAAGACTTACAAATAATGAACTTTATTATTAAAGACGTTGGGATATTTATACTTGTTTGGATTAGTTTTATCTAATTTAATTTAAGTATAATTATTCTTTATGATAAAACTAAGTTTATTTGGATGTCTAAGAATTTTGGATTTTTTTCTCAATTAATTCACTTTTAAAATTTTATTTACCAAAGTGATTTTATTGTTCAATTTTTTTTCCAAAATATCCCATTTTTTGAATCTCGCTACACCGTGTAGCGAGTTTGACTGGGACAGGTTAAACTCGCTACACAGTGTAGCGAGTTCCAAGTAATTAGGTTTGCCAGTTTGATTTTATTAGGTCAATTGACAGGTCAAACTCGCTACACGGTGTAGCGAGTTTCACCTTTTTTTTTTTTTGCTTAATAAGGTTTTCCAGATTCATTATCCTCCAATCCCTCGTTCATTCATTTTCATATCTTCATCGCAACCCTCAATCTTCTCGATCCAAATTCTATTAAACACAAAAAATGGATCCTAGAGAGCTCCCTTTTTTTACTGCCGTCCCAATTCCTCCGGTGAATCCTTCACCCCTCAATCTTCTCAATCCTCCTCTTCATCGCGTGTTATTCCTGGTCCCGCCGGTGCAGTAGAGTCCGCCATGCGCCAGAAAATTCTCGACCATCAGAGCTTATTTTCTCAAGAAACCCCCATCGCAACACAAGAGTATATACGGAGAGCGATTGAAGATCCGGTGAAGGATGAAGCTTTCCAAGACAATCCTTGGCTCTCTGCAATGGAATTTCTCACTGAAGTCGGTACATATTATTCGTTGAGCTCTATCAAGAAAAAATGCCATAATATTGATAGGGTGGATCAGGTATAATATCAAGATTAATTATAGTTAAATGTGTGTAAAGATAATTGATTTTTTACATTTATGTGTGTTCTATTAGGTTGTTGTCGTTATCAAGTTCTGCACACCAAATGGTCTTGGTGATCTCTGGGTGACTTTAAAGGTTAGGATATTCTATCATGGGTGAAATGTGTTTTGAGTAACTAACTGGGATAAAATTATTAGGGTCCTACGGATACCATAGATGCTTCCATTCACCGGAAAGTGTTAACTGAGAGTGAATTTGCAAATGATATATCTGTCGGTTCTGTTCTGATACTTTATAAGGTATGATATACTCCCTCCGTCCCACGTGAATGCAAACTTATTTCTATTTTGGTCCGTCCCACGTGAATGCAAACTTCCCAAAATGGCAAAGAATATTCACTATTTCACCCACTCATTCTCTCTCCTACTTTACTTTTACACTCACAACATTCTCTCTCCTCACTATTCCTCCCACTCATTCTCTCTCCTATTTAATTTTTCATACTCACAACATTTAACTTTTTCTCTTTCTTACATCACTTTTCCTTAATTCCCACACCCAAAAAGTTAGTCCACATTCACGTGGGACAGAGGGAGTATTAAATAGTGGAAGTCAACACACTTTGGAATCATCATTAATACTTCCATCTAAGTGTTTGTTTTGAAATATTTAGGATGTTGTTTTTGCCCCCAACCCATCACGATCAGTACGTTATCTTAACATCACACTCCCTAATGTCTTCAAGGTACATATTTTCTTATTTTTACTGAATTGTTGGAATCATATAGTAAATGATGTTAAGCTCATTTGTTTTGCAGATATTTCCTAAGAATAACAAAGTTAAGTGAATGAATGCTAAGCTCATTTGGTTTACTTGAATTTCCTAAATGTTTAAATTAATTAATGTAAGATTTTCTATGTGACCGGGATGTGGTCACTAACTTGATTATATTTATTTTGATGTTATTTTAGTTTTTTAAAATTATTTGGTACAGTTTGTGTTTGGTTTCGTTGCAATTTTTTCTGTCATCATTTTTTTAACACATGTAAAAAATTTTTTTTAAACAAAAGCATAATTCAGCAACACATGTAAAATAAAAAAAAAGTTTGTAAACAAAAACATAATAATTCATGAAGAAGAGTTGACGTTGAATATATTACTACCTCCGTCCCACTTCAAGGTCCTATCTTTTTTTATGTTAGCACGAAGGTATTTTGAGCAATAATTTGAATGAAAATTTAAAACTTGTTATTGATACACCATTATATGTACTACAAATAACATTTTTTAGATATTCATTAGGATAACTAAATTAACCTATATTTATTGCTCAAAATACCTTCATGGTAACATAAAAAAAAATGAAAATAAGAAACTTGAATTGAATAAAGTGGACTGGACAAACTCTGACCTAAAATCGCTACACCATGTAGCGATTTCACCTTTAATGAAACTCGATACATGGTGTAGCGAGTTTAAGCTGGCATTACCTCTTTCCAGCAGATGAGCTTCAGTTTTCAGCGGCATAAAGGTTCAGTTTAAAGCCACCATATTCATTATCTTCCTCTCTCGTATCTCTTCCTCTCGTATCTCTCATTCAAACTCTCTCACAAAAAAAAAAAAAAAACCCAAATCTTCTTCACATCATTTTATTCATCAGAATTATTGAAGATCAAGAATCAAGATAAATTAGCATCATCTTAATCATTGTTTTCTATTGTGTTTAGATATAAAATTTAAGTATTTAACTGTGTTTTAGTATATTGTAGATATAAATTTTAGAGTTTTGTTATATAGTATTTAACACTTTGATTTCGTAATGTAGGGTTAAAGATGAACTGGAATCCAATCATTTTCATGTGTTATTGGGGAGGTGATGATGAACAACCATTTGATGGTCCTCATTTCAAAAAATAGGGCTAATTATCGAAGTGTAAGTTTATGTAATAAGAGTACACACTGATGTAGATGCAATGCTAGACGACGATGAAGATGAATATGAGGAGGGTAGTAGTGATTCTGATGTAGATTTGGGAGAGGGTGATAATGGCCCGATTGATGATGATGTAGAAACACCTCTTGTTCATTATGAAGTGCCGGAAAATCAAAGATATAAGAGAGGGGATTATTCCTTTTACAGTGATATTGGTACTTCTGCTCGACAAGAACAAGGTTTCATTGATTACGATAATGCACATAGTTTTCCAGTTTGGGATCCCGATAACCAGGCGATTGCTAAAGGGATACGCTTTTCTGGTAAGAACGACGCACAATTTGATATAAAAAGGTACCATATTCGCACCAATGGCCAGTTCAGGGTAAGAAAGAGCACACCTCACACATGGGTAATTGAGTGTCTATTGAAAAATTATCCATGCAATTTTTCTGTTAGTTTGAGTGGGAGGAAGTTTGGCTATTGGGAACTGACCAAGTATAAGGCTCCTCATTGCTGCTTATATTCTGGAGAAAGTCGAGATCACCCCAACCTAGATGCCAAGTTTATCGGTCGAAAAGTTGTTGGTCTTATTAAGGCCGATTCAGATGTCAAGGTTGGAGTCATTATTGCACATATCTTTAGTAACTTTGGAAAGGAAATTACCTATAAGAAGGCATGGTGTGGAAAGCAGAAGGCCATTGCAGAGGTTTTTGGAGATTGGGAGGAATCTTATATAAGGTTACCCCGCGTCCTAGCAGCCATTAAAAAATACAACCCGCGCACAATTGTTGAGTATTCTCATCCTCCTCCTCCTGTCGGTGAGTTACACATGTTTCGACAGGTATTCTGGGTATTTGGCCCTTGCATTGAAGCTTTCTCTCATTGTCTGCCTGTCATTTCTGTTGATGGAACATTCCTGCATGGTAGATATAAAGGGGTAATATTGATTGCCATGGGTGATGGATAAAATTCCACTGTGTAATAAAATACCTTGCAAGTGTACAAGTTACCGAAGTAGCAATATACAAAAGTAAGGATCGAACCACAGAGACTTGTGTGTTTAACAAGTTGATTTAATTAGTGTAAAAAGAAACAAAGGAAAAAGGGGGGGTTTGATTTTGATTTTATTATTAAAACTAAGAAAGCAAAATAAATAAATTAAAGATATCAAGAGATAAGGGATTCATGGATTGGGGATCATAACAATTATCACTTTATGCTTTTTATTTCATGTAAAAAGGATTCAATCTCATTCTTGGGTTCGTTCACAAAATTATAGAATTAAGATGTTCATAAATTCCGCTAGGTCAATAAGAACATTAAAATCCTCCTAATTCTATCTTGTTTATATATTCCTCTAGGTCAATATAAACATTCAAGAATCCAATTAAAAGCTTAAGAACAATGGAACCTAGATTCGTTTGATTTCCGCTAGGTCCTCAATTGAATCTATTCTTCTCAATAATGGTCAAATTACAAATCATCCACGCTAGTGCAATGGTTCGTATCCAAATTAATTCAAGATATCAAAAGTATATTCCGCTAGGTCAATACAATTGATCTCAAGAACAAAATTAAAATCGTTGAGAAGAACAAGAACGAAAAAGAGATAGGAAGAATTAAAACCTTAGCATAAAGATCAAATTGTTACTCACCTCAATCCATGAATCAAATAAATTAGCCTTGAATGGCCATTAAAATAAATAAAGCAAAACCTTGTTCTTTAATCTTCATAAATAAATAAAACCTAAACTAAAAATATAGAGAGAAAATAAAAGAATAAAAGATCCAAAGATCCCAAGAAAATAAAAGATAAAAGATCAAAGATGAAGGATGATACAAAACTAGTCTAGGCTTGTTTATATAGGAGGAGGGAGGTGGAAATCCTTTTTGGAAACAAATTAGGGTCAAAATCCTAGTCAAAATAGAAGATCTCTCGAAATCCGTGGCTGATTCTGTGCAAATCTGTGAAAAATCTTTAGAATCCGTCCAAAATAAGGAAACTGGCTGCATCTGTCCGTACGTACCGGGCGCGCGCCCACTGAGACCGGGTGTACGCCTGTACTCAATCTGGATACTTTCGGGCGTGCGCCCAATGGACCCGGGCGTACGCCTGCCTTGATTCTTTGGCCAAACAGCTTTGTCCCAGCAAATCAACCTTGGCCCCAAACAAGCTTTCCTCGGCCGGCCAACCTGATGCAATGTCTCTGCAATGTCTCGGCCACAAACAACCATTTGTATCATTTTGTATTTATTTAATATTCGTTTCGTCCCGCAATTTTGTCGTCGCATTTTGGCCACTCTAATGACTTCTTTTGCACTTTGCTCTTTAGGATTTTATTTTTCATTTAATCCCACAAATTTTTATATTTCAAATTCATCCAAAAATTCCATATTTTCAGTTTAGTCCCTGAATTTCCAATATTTCCACTTTGGTCCTTGAACTTCGTAATTTCCGTTTAGTCCCAAATTTTCCAAAATTGCAATTTGATCAAAAAGCTTCCAAAGTATGCTCCAGTCCTCCGTTTTCAACATTGTTGCACTTCAACCCCTGTACTTTCAAAACACTATAAAATACATTAAATTCTCAAGGTTTCGAGCACCAAATAAGCTAGGAAATATATCTTTTGGATGGGTAAAACCACATCCATCAAATACCCCCAAACTTATCTTTTGCTCGTCCTCGAGTAAAACAAAAGAAATAACAAAAACAAAACTACCTTAACAACTAAAAACAATCAACAAAAATATTTTTGATATGTTCTCAATATATACAAGGTTGTCGGCCAAACAAGTCTCAGATTCTCACATAATATGCTAAACAAGTGCCAATAAGAATATGCAATTACAATCACCTTAATGCATCTAACCCACAATTTTCCACCTCGGCCTGAATGATGAATGAAATATGGGAGATCATTGTCACCAAAGTAAGATATTTTATAGGGTCACTAACCACATGCTCTAAATCAATGATACTAAGATGAAGTTTCTGCACAAGGGACACTCATATGCATATTTAAACAAAACTGTCAACCCGGCTACTCTTTAGGGATCAAATATGGCTTTATGGTTTGTAATGTATCGCGATAAACGCGGGCTAGGTTCACGGTTACAAATGAAGATAAGGACATACGAAGTCAAGCAAGTGAAACTAGAAAGTCTTCGTCATACATCCTCACATTGAAATTATCACTCCGCTCCAAGCCAATCCATTGATTTAACCCCCAAACTTATAATTTTGTATACTTTCAAACTTGGGCTTGATCACCTTTCTTTCTTTTTGATCGCTTTCCACTTCAACATTAGAGAGGGCTCGGCTTTTCTTTTCTTTTTTCTTTTTTTTTTCTTTGCACAAATATATCACGGAGAATGTGCATTCACTATTTTGCTCAAGCCCCTCTTTTTTCATTACATAACATGCCCCTTTTTTTTTTTTCATGACCACTTTCCACTCAACCCTTTGATTTTTCAAACTTCCCCCAAATATTTTCATTCATTCCCTAGTTTCACTTTCTTGAAAAGGTAAGAAAATAGTGTATAAGTTAAAAGGGTAGGATAATGAGGGTACAAAAGAAGGCGAATGGTGGTCTAAAATAACCTCCCTCTTTGTGAGAGATTCCATTCTTTTTCAAGCTCAAAAGGGGTTCTAGCGGAAAATTTTGTATAAGTGACGAGAAAGTTAAAGGCTCACAAATAGGGTTCAAAGAAATAGCCACATATCACTTCCCGAATAGCCTAATTGATGTGTTATTGACAGTCATGCAAACATGTTCTAGGGACCCCGAGAATGTCAAAGTGATCCTATAAAGGTCTCCTAAATTGGTAACAATGATCAAGAAAAAATAATGGAAGTGAATGGTGGTGCAATTGTGTTTTACATGTATTAATGCAATTCTTATTAACATATTCAAATTGGCACAAACTAGCAAAACCCAATCAAAAACTCTCTCAAATCATCACAGACGTTGGCCAACTTCCAAACATATAATGAGAACAAAATTTTTAAATTTTTCTATTTTTTTGGAGGGTGACACTATATACACTCCCCTATAAACCCACAAACTCGGAGAGATATCTACCCCCAAACTCAAAACATGCTATGTCCTCATAGCAAAGAGAACAAAAACATGCCTTGGGTTCAAAGGACAATATGACACAACAAAACAAATAAATAAAGCAAATAAAACGTACCTACTTGGGTTGCCTCCCAATTAGCGCATTCGTTAAGGTCGTTAGCCCGACGTTGCTTCCGTTTGGACTTCACCTTCCGTCCTTTGGCCCACTTCATGGTTTCGCGGGTCCTTATGCTCGCTCATGTCCCATGTAAATTCCTCGAGCTTTAATATTGTTTTGTGCCCAATGAAATTTTTGACGTTTCAATTTATTGGGTTTCTTCTCTTTCAAACTCTCGCCACTTTCTTCTCCCACAAAAACAGGGGGCGGTACAAGAATGATTGCCAATTTTTCTTCATTTCCAAGGTAATGGATAGGATTTTCACTATGGCCACATTCATTAGCCTTGATGATATGAGCGCACCACCTTGCACCGAATCATTGACCCACCCTTCACCACCATACGAGCTAACTCGTGCTCCTCAATGGCTTGTTCATGCTCGTTTTCTCTAAATTCTCTACATCCTCCCTCTCTATACACTCACTTGAACTAACACAAAGTGATTCATCCTTAAAGTCATCATTGGGGATTTCATAGACAAAATTCTCCTTTGATTTCTTCGTGCGTTGCTTTTGTTCTAGTGGTGGTAAATGAAAAAGTCGAATCATAAACACACTCTTCCCATCATCATTCGTATACCAAACTAGGGTCAAGGTGTCTCTTCGTAATAACTAACAATGCAGGAGTATGTACAGACGGTGTGAGAAGAAGAATGTACCTCATAGCTTATGGAACTCTCATCTCGAAGCGTGGTGATTGACTCAACATGATCGAGTGAATTAGACTTGAATCCGATTCTTGCTTCCTCAATGCCTTCAATGTTGTGTCAATGTGTCCATCTATCTTACTCAATACCGCTTCGGTTTGTTTCTCATGTTCCATTCTCTCGCTTCTTTCATCTCTTCCAATTATTCCTCCCAGTATTGCTTTTGAGGTGGCGGAGGTGATGGGTCATAGTAAATTGGCTCTCGCTCATTCCACGTCATGTTTGAATAATTTTTCCACCCTTGGTTATACGAGTTGGGAAGAATACCATACGGAGATTGCCATGACTGGAAATAATTTCTTTCTTGTACCTGTGGATAATATTCAGAAAAATATGTCCTAGACGGACAAGCATTAGTAGCATGAGAATAAAACCCACAATTTTGACCCGACTCATACATGCTATAATTATTCATTCTATAGTCCATTTGATTTTTTTATTTTTTTTTAATAATAAAAATAAAAACTAAATAAAATGAGAAGATAATTAAAGAAAACTATTTACACCCAAAAAAATAAGAAAAGAAAATTATTTACAATACACTAATCAAAATTAACTCGTAACTCACAACAAGTCCCCGGCAATGGCGCCAAAAACTTGGTGGATAAAATTCCACTGTGTAATAAAATACCTTGCAAGTGTACAAGTTACCGAAGTAGCAATATACAAAAGTAAGGGTCGAACCACAGAGACTTGTGTGTTTAACAAGTTGATTTAATTAGTGTAAAAAGAAACAAAGGAAAAAGGGGGGGGGGTTGATTTTGATTTTATTATTAAAACTAAGAAAGCAAAATAAATAAATTAAAGATATCAAGAGATAAGAGATTCATGGATTGGGGATCATAACAATTATCACTTTATGCTTTTTATTTCATGTAAAAAGGATTCAATCTCATTCTTGGGTTCGTTCACAAAATTATAGGATTAAGATGTTCATAAATTCCGCTAGGTCAATAAGAACATTAAAATCCTCCTAATTCTATCTTGTTTATATATTCCGCTAGGTCAATATAAACATTCAAGAATCCAATTAAAAGCTTAAGAACAATGGAACCTAGATTCGTTTGATTTCCGCTAGGTCCTCAATTGAATCTATTCTTCTCAATAATGGTCAAATTACAAATCATCCACGCTAGTGCAATGGTTCGTATCCAAATTAATTCAAGATATCAAAAGTATATTCCGCTAGGTCAATACAATTGATCTCAAGAACAAAATTAAAATCATTGAGAAGAACAAGAACGAAAAAGAGATAGGAAGAATTAAAACCTTAGCATAAAGATCAAATTGTTACTCACCTCAATCCATGAATCAAATAAATTAGCCTTAAATGGCCATTAAAATAAATAAAGCAAAACCTTGTTCTTTAATCTTCATAAATAAATAAAACCTAAACTAAAAATATAGAGAGAAAATAAAAGAATAAAAGATCCAAAGATCCCAAGAAAATAAAAGATAAAAGATCAAAGATGAAGGATGATACAAAACTAGTCTAGGCTTGTTTATATAGGAGGAGGGAGGTGGAAATCCTTTTTGGAAACAAATTAGGGTCAAAATCCTAGTCAAAATAGAATTTTTTTTTTTCTTTTTTTAAACGAAAGGAGACGTAGCTCCCTAGATTTTATAAATAAATAAAAGAAACAAAGCACGGTGGGGGATAAAGAACCAAATTTTCCAAAATTGCAATTTGATCCAAAAGCTTCCAAAGTATGCTCCAGTCCTCCGTTTTCAACATTGTTGCACTTCAACCCCTGTACTTTCAAAACACTAGAAAATACATTAAATTCTCAAGGTTTCGAGCACCAAATAAGCTAGGAAATATATCTTTTGGATGGATAAAACCACATCCATCAATGGGTGTTGACGCCCATGACAATATACTTCCTCTTGCATTTGCTGTTGTTGAAAAGGAGAACTGGACGAATTGGCGTTGGTTCTTATATCTGCTTTGCAAGCATATTATCAAGAGTCATGAAGTATGTTTGATATCTGACCGACATCACGGCATTCTTAAGACTATAGCTGAAGATACGTGGTGGCCAAATGTGCATCATCGATTTTGCTTGAGACATATGCGAGCAAATTTCTTGGATAATCATAGAGGGGAAGGGTTGAAGTATCTGTTTTGGAGAGCGGGTAGAGCAACTCAAGATAGAAAATTGAAATCTATCTTAGAGAGTATCCGTGGAATTAACCCCGAGGTAATTGTATGGTTTCAGAATTTGGATGCCAAAAAATGGACATTGGCACACGATGGTGGTTACAGATATGGCATCATGACTACCAACATGTCTGAGGTTTTCAATGGTGTGATGAAGGGAGTCCGTGGGATGCCAATCACTGCAATTGTTGAAACTGCCTTCTACCATTGTGTGGAGTACTTTCAAGTAAGGCATGGATTTTCACTTAATGCCTTAAGAGGTAATCCTAATAACCCTAACATCAATCCCCTACACCAATTCAGCCAGAAAGTTTATTACCGCTACTTGAAGAACACCGCGAAAGGGGCAACACATCAGGTAAGGAGGTTCAACAATCACGAAATGGGGGTGTATCAAGTGACAACCGCACGTCAGGGTGATAAGGGAGGAAATATCCAGATTGTTCGACTTAATGAGCGTACCTGCATGTGTGATAAATGGGTTGCCTATCACATGCCTTGTTCCTATCTTCTTGAATGTTGTTCTGCACAACATCTTGATGGTCGAGATTTTGTTTCTCGATTTTACACCATTGGGGAATACTACAAGACATGGAAGGGGGCATTTGAACCAATCGAGCATGAGGACTATTGGGGTGTGGATGGTTTGGTGCCAAGTTTTTTCCCTAATCCCCTAGGCTTTGACGTTCTGCGAAGTCCAGACGGCCTAGATCAAGAAGCTTCCGAAATTGTATGGACTTTCAAGTAGATAAACGGACGACTCTGTGTTCATCATGCCATCAAGAAGGGCACAATCGTCTTAGATGCCCGAATATTAGGGAGTAGCAGAATGTTTTTCATGTAATTTATGTTTGGTTTGAATTGGATTCAGTTTCAGTTGCAGTTGAATTTTATGTAATTTTCATTAAAATTGAAAACTTGAATGTAATTTATATTTGAGTTCAATTTTCCAGTTGCAGTTTCATTAGAATATGTTGTAAAAAAAAAACAGTTAGTTAGTTCCTATTTCAGTTTCAGTTGCAGTTTCATTAGAATATGTTGTAAAAAAAATTAATAAAATAACAGTTAGTTAGTTCCTATTTAAGTTCTAAGTTCAGTTTGTTAGGCCAGGGGAGTTAGTTCTGGACATTTTGTTCTAAAAGGAAGTATATATCCTCCACCCTAAAAACCTAAAACCAAAAGGAAAAGAAAATAGAAATAAAAAGACTTTTTTTAAAAAAGTAAACAACACGCGGAAGTGGATGGTCACATCACACTCGTGTCACGAGTCGTGACCGTAATTTCATTCGTGCTGAAAGGAGGCACGACTCGTGCACCAATTCACCACTCGTACAAATTGTTGACTCTTGCTGATGATTGAATTGGGCCAAAAAACCAGTTGAAGTGAACTCGCTACACGGTGTAGCGATTTCAATAAACTCGCTACACGGTGTAGCGATTTTCATGAAATCAATTGACAAGAGTTTAGAGTCAAAAGACGCGTTACCAAAATAATGTGAATTATGGCTTGTATATATAGGCATATCATTGTATAATCATTGTTGGATAGGAATGCATGGAGATATGATTTTACTCCAAGGAGGATTATAACTGTTCACAGTTCTTATTTGAGTAGGATTGGTAAATAACAATCTGCACGTGCACCTGGGGCGTGTTCCTCGTCGATATGGCCTGCTCGTCCTTGCATGACGCCGGTGAGGAGTCTCCTCGACTTGTATTACTTGGTCGGCTTAGATTATGCTGAAGAGGAGAGATGGAGAATGGGGAAGCCCATTTATGCTTTGTTGATGGCCGAAGAGGGGTTCCTCGTCTTCAAGGGGAGCCTTGCTCGGCCTTGGAGGGATACCTTCCTCGGCCTAGATGATGATGATGCTTCGTCGGCATAGGATCCTAGTTGGGCCTTAGTCATTATGTTAGGCCCAAGTAGGAAACAGGCTAGAGGGGGGGGGGTGAATAACCTTTTTATAATTTCTTAAAACTTCTTAAATTTTCCAAGTAACTTATCACTTAGCTAACCGATTGAAACCAGTTGCACAGCGGATAAAATATTACTGGTTTGACTCACACAAGATGGTTAGGCAAAGATATTTTCAAAGATAGTAAGTTAAAATATCATGCAATTGTATTTTCCAATGGAGAAACAAACAAGCAGTAAATAGGAGTCAATAGGTTGTGACCGATTGAGAGAATATCAACAGGTTACAATAACAAAAGTATCGAGCAAACAAACAAAGAAAATGACACAGTTGTTTGAAGAGGTTCACAGTGTTAAATAACTGCTACATCCTCAACCATGTTTGGTCAAAACTTGGATTTGTGAAAGTGCACTATTAATGATACCTAACTATTACAAGTTGCAAGCCTTATGATTTAAGGCTGCCAAAAGTAAAGTGTTCACTAATGGATCGTGCTACAAGTATGACCAGCTGTTTTCTAGAGATGTGTTCACAAGGTTGAACTGATTTCTCTAGGGTGTGTCTGTGATTCAATCAATGTGTTCCAATCAACGTCTTGTTTGGGAACACTACAACAATTGATTGATGGTGCTCAGTGTATGTCCTAATAGAGATAGTCTAGTGAATATGTGGGACTTGAATGCCTTTAACTTGAATGCTTGAATGCTTGAGCACTGTAGTTCTTGGCAACTCACTCTCAAAGATCTTCAATGCACCAACCCTCTTCAATGCTCTGTTAAAGGTATTTATAGTGATCTTCAAAAGAGAGTTGTTGTCTCTGAAGGGGTCGAAAGGATGACTTGGACTGAAAGGCATTCAATGAGAATATCTTCTGCAATAAATGCCTGAGATTTGATGAAGATATTTTCCACTTGATAGAGGAGGTTGTTGTGAGTACTGGTACCTTTGACATTCCTCTTTAAGTCACTGACAAGTTGCAGGAATGTCTTCATAACCAACTGTTCTACCAACTTTAGCAAAGTTGTGTGCTGAGTAGGTGAGAACATTAAATGCTTGAGGAAGCTTGTTGAAGAAGCTTGGCCTATCAGCTACAACTGAGGAGGTCTGACCGGTTGACTGTCTCAACCGGTTAATGGGTTCGGCCGATTTAAGCATGTTGACCGATTGAGGCTGTCAATCGGTTGAAGAAACTTCTTGGACAAGTAACCAGTTTACAACTTGAAAATTCTTCAGGGCCTTCAATTCTTCATACTTTGAGAAAAATACATTTATAAAAACACTGGCACTAGCACTAAAGGGAACCTAACATACATAGAAAATTCTAATTGGTCTAGTTAAAATTAGGGGTCCTCAATAATGCTTATTATGATTGGGATTAAGCAATTCTAAAGCTATACATATATTTGACTAACAATCTCCTCCTAATTGCTTAAGTCCAATCATCCTAGGTTAACATCTATCTTAACTTAGTAATAGAATAACTAAGAATTTATCTTTTAATTATGTGATTCCCTAAGTCAAGTGACAACTTGATGTAACCTAAGAAAGCTTACAAGATGAAAGTTTATAAAATTAAAACAAAAAGAAAATGGATGAATGATACAACCTGCAAATTTAAACAGTTAGTAGCAGTGAAGTCATTTAAAAACATAAAAGAAAAATTAAGAAATCAAAAAATTTAAAATGAAGAAGTTGAGGGTTAAGAAATTCTCATTGGAATATAAGCTTCAACCAGTTGGAATAAAGTGAAAGACAAGTACATCATCGGTTACATTCTATTCTTGAACAGGATCATCAGTTGAGTCCTTGTCCTTTGAAACCATTGATGTAGCCGATGAGATGACCGATGCAGACTTTGACCGCTTTGCTTCCTTGGCCTTCTTCTCTTCTTTCCTTCTCTTCCTTTTTGCCTCTTTCTCAGATTTGGTTAACTGACTGCTTGCAAATAATTTATGATAAATCTCATTCTGAGCCTTGACTTTGATCAGCTCAGCATTTGCATCTTTCAGTTGGCCAGCTAATTCACGGATCATGAGATTTGCTTTCTTGAGTTCATCAGTTGCTTTATTCAAGTCGGACTGAACGGCTATAGAATGATCACATAACTTTTGGTTTGTATGAGTTGAGTCATTGAGCTGTGTGATCAGATCGGTTATAGTGGCATCTTTATCATCCAGTTGAGCCATAACATTACCTATAGACTTAGCAAACCCAATTTCAATCCTTGTTAACCTTCGCTCTTCCTCCTCCTGATTGGACTTAGCAAGGTTAGCAATCAATTCAGCATTTGTTGCAGTTAATCCGTCGAGCAGCGCTTCATGGAACTCAATAAGATCACTCACAACAATTGGCCTTTAAGGGTCATCATCATAAGTGGAAGAGGCAAAAGCAGTCGGTTCAGAGGTTGGTTGGAAGGGAGACTTTTGGGCATCGATCATAGGCGTGTCGGTTAGAGGAATATTTGTAGAAGGAGAGAGATCGGTTGAAGGAATAGCAATATCGGTCAGGGCTAGAACGGTTGGATCAGCAACTTGATCGGTTGAGGCTTGATCGGCTGAAGAAATGGCTTGATCGGTAGTAGAAGGGTGATTGGAAGAGGTAACTTGGTCGGTAGGAGAGATCACAATATCTTCATCCATTTGCTCATCATCAAAAACAGTCAAAACTGGGGTCACAAACCCTTTGTTTTCTCTACTCAACTCCAAGGCACATTCAATAGTAGAGACTTCATCAAAAGAATCCATAATCATACTAGCAGCAATAGGAGCTAAAGGTATGGCTTTCTACTTTAACCTTATCAAGTGAAGCATCCTCAGAAGGTTTAGTAGTAAGAAGGCATGTCTGATGTTGCTTTGTGGCTTGATCTTTCCATCTTCTTATCTAACTGATAGCCTGGGCACTTGAGGCATAAATCCTACCAACTTGGTCACCTCGAATGACCAGTTAAAGACTTTTAGTTCCAATACTTTGGTCATCTGGTTATTCAGGGATAAGTACTTGATGAATAAGTTGCCGATTGAGAGAGAGAGCATTCAACTGGTCGACGTAACTGTTGGACAAGCTGACCGCCAATGTGGAGAGCCCTTGGCTGATATCTTTGCAGAGGATTGTAGATTGGTTTACGTTTTACTGAAAAGTCATACATAAATCAACTGCTGGTCGGTTTTACCAGGTATAAACTTTGCATCTCTGGCTGATGCAGATCTTCTTCTTAACCAAAGAATAAATGGGGCAACATCAAGACTTGTCTCACAGGAGGCATCAGATTTGGTTAATGGTGGAGGCATTGGGATCGGTTGGAGGCTAGAATGGCTAACAATCTTCTCATGAGGCTCAAAGAAAAGCATCCCGATTGATAACCGGGGGATTGAGGCTTTTGTTGTAAAGTAATTGAGCATAGACATGAGGTCTTTCTGATCATGTGAAAAATCAAAGCTGGCCGGTGGATGAGCAGCATCAAATGGGTTGTAGTCAAAGGAATCAATTGCTTTGAACTCTATCTCTTCTTCATCTTCAAGAAAGTCTGATGAAGGTAAATCAGCCTTAAGCATAAATAAAGGCTCCTCCTCAACTAGTGGTTTCCCTTTCAAAATGGAGGCTTGAATTGAACTAGCCTGGCTATCTAAAATAGAAGCTTGAATGGCTTGTTGAGTAGCCATCTCCTCAGCTCTTAATCGTTGATGGTCCAATTCAGTATCAACCAGGCTAGCTGCCATTTCCTTTTACAGTTCAATTTCCTCAGCATTATCTTCAATCGGTTTCTCTTCCATAACCGGTTCAGCAGATACATCGGTTAGAGGCATCTCAATCGGTTGAGTAACCGGTGAGGGATCGGTTACAGCAGCGCCTCCTCCTCCTAAGGTTATAACCGGTGAAGTCTTGGTTATGCCTCCTCCCAAACTCCTAACCGTTGCCATCAGTTTTGGAGTTACAAATTCCATTCTTTCAGATTGGTCATCATCAGCACTGGTACTGGAACTTGAGCTTGACCGAGCACTCTTATCATCTCCATCATTTCCTTCATCGATTTCACTATCATCTTCAAACAATTCCTCAATTTCTTCATCGATAGTGGTTGTCCACTTAGTTTTATTTAATTGAACCGATGAGAAAAAATCAGCTAAGGCAATATCTCCCATACCTTGTATTTGTTTATCAATCTCCACCATATTCTGTAACACATCTAAGACATTTCTTATCATCAGCTTGCTCAGGTCTTCCCAACTGGTAGGGGTCAGACTCCATGAGTGTGTCTTGGGCTTCATATAACAGTGCAAAATCAGCCCACACAGCATGTACCATCATGTCTTGTCGCAGCCTATCTTGAGCTAAGTAAATTGTATTCCATAAATTTGGAAGATGATCAAAATATCGGTTGTAGCGCTGGACAAGATCATGCTTTGACAAGGAAATATCATAATTGCTTAATAGACAAGGCTTGCTGAAGTAGATGCCTTTGTCTTTATGAATATTTTCATAGTCCACATAATCATTTGCTTCACTGATTGGGACATCATCTTTATTGATCTCGTGGAATTGAATCAATCTCCTGATGAACGGTGGTAGATGGTCAATGGGATAAACCCAGTTAGATGGGGCAAGCTTAGCTTATGAGAAATGGCCCAAGGATTAAAGTAGAAAATATGGTAGGTTGGTTCTTGATCGGTTGGCAACCGGTGTCCGATGGATTAGATGCATGACTGGTTATGGGAACTGCATCAGTCAGAAAATCATGATTGAATAACCATTTAGGGATGAAGATGGTTAGATCGGTTTCAATCCTTTTCTTTCTCTCAGCATTCTCCTTTGCTATTTGAGAGGAGGATTTTTGAATCGGTTTGGATTTTTGGACAGGTGGAGGGGCAGATTTTCTGGCTGTCTTCTTTGGCTGAGCAGGAGGAGAAGTAGAGGTTGACGGTTGAGCATCAGTTGAGGGATAGTGACAGGTTTAGTTTTGGCAGATGGCTTACCGGTTTGCTTTCTCTTGATCGGTAAAGGTAAAGTAGTAGCCGGTAGAGAAGGTTTAGGAGTGTCGGTAGATTTCTTCACTTTTGGCTTATAAACTCTTTTCTTCTTCTCAACAACCGATTGAGCGTCGGTTGAGGGCTCATTGATAGTAACATCACCGGTTGATGTCTTAGCCTCCTTAGCAATCCTCGCTTGATCAAATTTATCAAAGGCTTTGCAGAAGGATTGGGGGTACCTAGGCTGATCGGTTGAGACAGCAAGAACAGCAGGTATCCTCCTCAACACTCTACTTATCAACAAATAATGACAAGGCCTGGCCTTGTTCGCTCTAGCCAGTGGCTTCTCCTTCTGGAATTTCTTGAAGGCCACAATAATTATTCTGTAGATAAGGAGCAAAATGGCAGCCATGGCTTCCCACTGAATCATGGTGATGCAGTGATGAGAGCCTGACCGACATATGATACACCGGTCTACAACTTCAGCTAGGGCGTAGTTAACAGCATCCAGATCTGACTTTTTGTTACCCTCACCGGTAACGAACGGTTCAATGCCTCTGACCTTGGAACAAGCAAGTTCCATGTCCTTTACAAGAACGGTTGAGGGGCCGGTTGATGGAAGGTTGGGAAAAGCTTCGGATATAGAGGCTGGGTTAAAGGAGATAGGTATTCCAACAACGGTTGAGATAATAGAGCGCATCTCTCCATTCTTGACATCATTATCCAGACTGACTTTGTCAAACATCTCATTCACCAACTCATACAAAATATCTTCATTCCCATCAGGCATCAGAAATGGAAGAACACCAGCACCCATCAGAATGGCTTGAAGCAGCTTCCCTTCTTCAGATTCGAAGAAGCTGGGTAGAATGTAACCTCCGTAGATGTCTTTCTTTGGAGTAGATGATTTAGGAGCCATCTGTATAAATCAAACATCAAAACACAAACATTTTAAGTTAGAACATTTTATAAGTTATACAGATAAGAGTGTGTTCGTAACCAAAAAAAAACTTTTGAGTGTTCTAACATTAATATTCATAACTTAGAAAACTTTTGAACGCTTTAAGAAATTTTACCAGAAAAGTTTGAAAGTTGATGAAGAAGAATGAAGAACAGATGAAGATTTGAAGAACACATATGAATTTAAAGATCTTTGAGTGCAGTAGGATCCTTAACCGGTTGGAAGTTTGAATCTTGCAGAGAGTTTGACAATTCATGGTTTCGAAAGTTTGAATGTTGCTTTAGAAAATCCTTTTATAGGGAGAGAGAGAGAATGAAAGGCGAAGGGGTTATGTTGGGAGAAATAAAATGAGTTCAAACATTTTAACTGGGTTGCAGGAAGATAGGGATAATTTAGACACGATTTTAAATATGGAAGCTTAAAAATAGGTTCGTGTATGCAATAATTATGTTTAAACATAATAATGAGCAAAAAGAATAATCTTTTGGATGAATAAGAATGATTCAGAGATTACCTTTTTTTTTGATCAAAATTAAAATTTTGATCTACCTAGGAAAGGAAAAGTTGTAAACAACTCACTATGTTGTGTCAGACAAGTGGCTGACAAGACATACAGGGCAGCAGCGTCAGAGAACGAGCCGACTAAAATGAATTGGAAAATTTGATCCGGCCGCAGTTCGTCGGTTGATCGATTGACCGGTTGAAGGCTTTAACCGATTACAACTTGTAACCGGTTGGGATTATGATCGGTCGGGTGCAATGGCCGATTGGAGAGTTTGAGCTGTCGGTTAAGGGGCCATCGGTTAGGTTGAATCAACAACGGTAAAATGAGAACAAAATTGGGATATCACCTTTTGATCGGTTGATAGCTTACACAAGTAGCAAAGTTAGCACATTTTATCAACGGATATCAATCATGCCTAGTTCTCCTTCAAGAAATTAAAATCTTTTAATGTCTAAGGGTGGTTTTGTCAAAATATCAGCTAACTGATAATCAGTATGAACTTTCAAGAGAACAATATTACCCTTTTCAACAAGATCCTTGAGGAAGTGGTATTTGATGTCTTTTGATGTCTATATGCTTTGTCTTGGAATGAATCACAGGATTATTGGAGACTGAGATGGCTGAAGTGTTGTCACAGTAGATGGGACACACTTCTTGGAGAATTTCCTAGTCCACCAGTTGTTGCTTCATCCATAGAATTTGTGAGCAGCAACTTCCAGCAGCTATGTACTCAGCCTCGGTTGTAGAAGTGGAAATTGAAGCTTGCTTCTTACATGACCAGGAAACCAATCGGTTACCTAGAAATTGACAAGTTCCACTAGTACTTTTCCTTGTGACCCTACAAGCTGCAAAATCAGCATCTGAATAGCCAGTTAGTGTAAATGATAAATTTTTTGGTTACCATAAACTTAAGTTAACAGTTCCCACAAGATATCTAATTATTCTCTTAGCAGCTTGAAGGTGAGATTCTCTAGGATCGGCTTGAAACCTATCACATACACATACAGCAAACATGATAGCTGGCCTACTAACAGTTAAGTAAAGTAGAGATCCTATCATACCTCAGTAGAGTGTCATATCTACTTTCTTATCGGACTCATCTTTATCAAGATGCATATTAGTGGCCATTGGAGTTCTTTGAGGATGAGAAGAATCAAGACCAAATTTTTTGATAAGATCATTGGTGTATTTGGCTTGATTGATGAAGATTCCTTCTTGAGTTTGTTTAACTTGAAGTCCAAGGAAGAAGGTTAGCTCTCCCATCATGCTCATCTCGAACTTGCTTTGCATAAGTTTCTCAAATCTCTTGCATAATTTTTCGTTAGTAGATCCAAATATAATATCATCAACATATATTTGAACTAACAACGAATGACCATTATGCTTAGCAATAAATAAGTTGGCATCAATTTTACCTCTTTCGAACTTCTCACTAAGTAGGAATTTGGAGAGAGTTTCATACCATGCTCTTGGTGCTTGCTTGAGGCCATACAAAGCTTTGTTTAATCAATAGACATGATTAGGCTTCTTAGAGTCTTCAAATCATGGAGGTTGATCTACATAAACAAGCTCTTGAAGTTCTCCATTAAGAAAGGCACTTTTTACATCCATTAGGTATAACTTAAATTCCTTGTAGGCTGCATAGGCAAGAAACAACCTAATGACTTCTAATCTAGCTACGGGGGAAAAAGTCTCATCATAATCTATTCCTTCTTCTTGTCTGTACCCTTTTGCCACGAGTCTTGCTTTGTTCCTTGTTATCGTTCCACACTCATCCAATTTATTTCTAAAAACCCATTTCGTTCCAATCACTGTATGATCACTAGGACGAGGCACTAATTCCCATACTTTGCATCTATCAAACTGATTGAGCTCTTCATGCATAGCTTCTACCCAGCTGGGATCATTTAGTGCTTCTTCAGTCTTCTTTGGTTCTATATTTGCTACCATAGCAGAGGAGAATAGACCATGTTGTTCTTCCATGCTCCTCAACTGGCCTCTAGTCATTCTTGGACCAAAGGCATCACCAATCACATTTTCTATTGGGTGATCTCTAACTGGTCTCACTTCCCTTGGGATATCTTGCCTGACCGATTTTTGTCTTAGAGTTTCTAAGGGAGGAGCAAAACCGGTTGAGGGAGGTGTGACCAGTTGGGGAGATCGGTTAGGGAGTAGTGAGGCTGACCGATGATCAGTTTGTGGTGAAGGAAATGGTATATGAATGTTTGAAACTGGTTCAGGTTCAGGTGGTGTAAAAGGAACATTTGTAGAGGGGCTAGCTGGTAGATAATCGGTTGAGGGATTTTGAATATTGGTTTCTCTGACCGATTGAGGGAAGAATGAGTCATCAACTAGGGCTCTACTGGTTACACCACTTGGAACTAAATACTGAGCTGGAGGTTGATTTTCATTATTACTGGTGGTTTGATTGGAGTTAGAGTTGCTGGATTCACCTGTCTCAAAAATGCCAGAATTATCAGTACTATTTGGAGCCTTGTCAGACTCTAGCAAATCAAAGATACCTTCATCGACTTTCTCATCAAATTTACCTCGATACTCTTTACCGTTGTAAAGAACATAACACTTGCAGTCTAATATCTTGAAGAAACCGATGTTGGGAATTCTGCCACGCCAAAGCTCGTAAGGAGTCTTGTTGTGAAACTTGTTGACCAGTGACCGATTCTGAGTGAAGCATGCTGTGTAGATAGCTTCAGGCCAAAAGTACTTGGGTAGCCTTGCTTCAGATATCATCATTTTCCCAGCTTCGATCAAGGTTCTGTTCTTTCTTTCAACAACACCATTTTGTTGTGGCGTTCCAGCGGCTGAGAAGTTGTGGTCGATTCCGTGATCATCACAGTACTGAGCAATGCCATTGTTCTTGAACTCTGTTCCATTGTCGGATCTCATACTGATGATGTCACACTCCTTTTGAGTTTGAAGTAGACGAAATAGCTTGGTGGCAACTCCATAAGTGTAATCTTTGGAGGCGAAGGTTTCCACCCATGTATATCTTGAATAGTCGTCTACAATAACTAAGGCATATCTGCTTCCCCCTAAACTGTCAGTTGTTGTGGGGCCAAATAGATCCATATGTAGCAGGTGAAGGCACTTAGATGTGGACATGCAGGGCTTGCTATGAAATGATGCTTTATGTTGCTTTCCTAGCTGGTAGGCTCTGCATTTAATTCCATGATCAGCAGACACTTGAGGTAAGCCGGTGACCAAATTTGCATTGGCTAGCTTGGATAGGTACTTGAAGTTCAAGTGACTGAGTCTCTTGTGCCATAGCCATGAATTCTCACTGATGTTTTTTGCTACAAAACAAACATTAGTAACACTAGAAACATTATTTAAATCTATAGCATATATGATACCTTTTCTTTGTCTAGTGAGAAAGGTTTCTCCTGTAGCAATGTCTTTCACATAACAGTTGGAAGAATTGAAAATACAATGCATATCTCTATCACAGAATTGTGATATGGAGAGAAGGTTATGTTTCAGACCGTCCACCAAAGATACCTTCTGTACAGTAATTGTACCTCTTTTGATGGATCCATGACCGACTATTTTACCCTTTGCGTTGTCACCGAAGACAACTGGAGGACCTGATGCTTCTTCAAGATCGGTAAGGAGATCAGCATGGCCAGTCATATGCCGTGAGCATCCACTGTCCAAAATCCAAACATCCTTACTTGCATCAGTTGAGGCCACAAAGCATTCCTGAAATAAGACAATATGCTTATGGTCCCCCTTATTCTTTTGGGTCCAAATAGTTAGTTCTTCTTTGACAGCCATACTTGGCCACCACTTGAGCTTTGAGGCTCATTGGGTCCAGATAGGTGCTTCAAGAGGCATTCATAAGCCTTGTGACCGACAAATCCACAATTTGCACATTTATTTGAAGAAGGTTGTGAAGACGTGGATGAGTTGATATTCAATTTGCCTATTACTGCAGAAGGGTCAGAAGTTTGAGCAGGAACAAAAACTTTGGGCACAACAAAGGTGTTAGTTTTTCCTTTGTTAGCAGGTTGCATGGGTTAAGAAATCCATTATCAGTTGAAGAACTCTTACCGATTGGAGCAGTGTTGCCGGTGACAGATGTCTGACCGGTTGCTCCTTGACCGGCTGTAGTTGCTTTACCGGTTGAGGTTTCCAAACCTGTAACTTGACCAACAATTTTAATTCCAACTATGCTGTCACCAGCACCAAGTGGGACATAGGGTCCTAGCTTAGGATCAACTACCTTAGCCCATTGGGTTTTGTTCTTGTCACCCTTCTTGACCTTGGTCTGTTCCTTCACCTTAGGATAGGTGAGTGGAACAGCACCAAAGTACAATGAGTAATTTTCTTTAGCAGGTCAGATTGAGTATCATCAAACTTATCCATCAAGTTCTCAGTGACAAACTCAATAACTGGCTTATCTTTTTTTTTTTTTTTTTTTTTTTTTTTTTTTTTGAAGGGATCAACACATTTCACCGCTCCCCCTTGATGCACTTCACAGAGGCGCCTAGCTATGCTAGGGAGGGCAATGTCATTCCCTCTAATGGGGGAATCGAGTTGGAAATGAACTCTAACCATCAGATAGGTCTCTAAAAGACATTTGGTCTTGTAGGTTAGTATCAACAGCAGCTCTCGATTTAGAATAAGAATCAATTGTCTTGGAGAGTGAATTGTTTCTTGAAACTAAATCAGAAATTTGACAAAGACAGATATTTAGTCTTTCAGTGAGTTCTTGATTTTCTTTTCTTAACTGATCAGACTCTTGCTTACTTTCTTTCAAAACTTTTATTTCAGCTTTCAAAGAGTCATTATCAGCTGTGATTCTTTTAACATCAACATCCATAATTTTATGAACATCGTTTAGTTTTTCAAAATCAGTGAAGAGTTCATTCATCACCTCTGCCATTTCAGACTTTGACATATTGGGCATTGGGTCAATAGTAGGCTGAGAGGTTGAGAATGATGGTTCAAAGTTAGGATCAAAATTTGGTAAGGAGGATGTCGATTGGGAGCTTATATCGGTTAGGGTCTTCTTGAATTGGATCGGTCGGGGTTCAAACATAGGTTGTTGAGTAGAGATCGGTTGGGCTTGAGTTTGAAAGGTCAGTTGTAATGGTTGCATCAGAGGTCTGAGAGTGGGAGCGGTTTTGCATTGACTGTAGAGAGCTCCACCTATACTCTGAATTTTGAAGTTGTAGGGATTATCTGCCCTAAGTATAGGTTCGTCATAATATGACAGAGGAGATCTCACAGGTATGGTTGTGTCATTGTATGTTGACTGGTCAATGGAGTTGGGGTGTCTAAAGATTGGTGACTGTAAATGGATGTGTCCATCTTCAATTCCATCAAGAGCAACAAAACTAACATCAACATCTTCATCTGAGTCAGCATTCTCATTTTCAGAGTCAGTCTCAAACCAAACTGGCATAGCCTTTTCAGTTCCTTCCTCGGCTACTAAGCTTTTGGATCTGGGGTTTTTCCTAAAGGGTTTCTTCCTAAGAAATTCATACTTAGGTTGAGGACATTTTGAAGCGAAATGGCCGGATTTCCTACAGTTGTAGCAAACAAGCTCACCTTGGGTATTTTTGCCATCGGTTGAGGTTGAGGTTTGGCCAGATCTTTGGAAATTCCCAGATTTTTGGAATGATGAGGATTTGGAGTGGGAAGTTTTGTTGTCATGTTGCTGAGATCTTTTAAACTCCTTAAATTTTCTATAATTTCTGGCAAAGGCAGCAAATTCATCTTCTTCCTCAAAAGGCATACTATGATTGACATTGGTTTGGGTTTGATGAGACTGCGAGGTTGAGGTAGAGTCATTGGCAGATTGGTTGTTGAACATGGAAGAGCCCGGGACGATCTCAGTCTGAGATGGCAGAGATAAGTTTTTAAATTGTTTGAACTCCACCCAGCCTGTTGAGTTCTTCCTCATACAGAAACAAAGTTGACACAATATTTTGAATGTGAGTCTTATCCAAGTCTCGGTATTCTTTTAGAATAGCAACCTTAACATGCCACAAGTCTCCAAGAGAATTGAGGAACCGCATTTTAAGGTCTTTCATTGTATATTTTCTTCCTAAAGAAGCATAAGAGCTGCTTACCTCACAGAAATGGTCGTACGTTTCTTTAAGAGTCTCACTTGGGTTCTTCTTGAAGGACTCGAACTCAACTACACTTTTATACAGCCAGTTGCCTTTAGCCACTTGATCTCCTTCAAAATATCTGAGAAGACTTTGCCACACATGTTGAGCAGTCTCAAAGCATTGTACTTGTTTGTACAGCCTATCGTCAAGACCGGAGGTTAGAATGTGCATAACCTTTTTATCCAGGGCTTCACAAATCTTATCCTCTTCAGTCCATTCTTCGCGGGGCTTTGGAACAATAGTTTCATAAACTTCAAAATCTTGTTCTGAAGATCTATCGACGTGATCCATGAGAGGAGTTTTGGGTGCTCTAGGTGTGGTGTTGACTTTGATGGGTGTCATGGGACCATCTCTTACTACAGTCATTAATATGTCATCAATTGAATCCATGTACCGCATTATTCGTTTTCGTTTAACATGGGAATAGTTGCCATGTTCCACGTTTGCATGAGTTTTCTTGCCATTTTGGAATTGTCAATTCAAGCTGTTAAGCTTGAAAAAATATTTTTCAAAGTTGAAAGCTCTGATACCAATTGTTAGGCCCAAGTAGGAAAACAGGCTAGAGGGGGGGGGTGAATAGAATTTCTTAAAACTTCTTTTCAAAACCTTTGGAAATTATCCAAGTAACTTATCACTTAGCTAACCGATTGAAACCAGTTGCACAGCTGATAAAATATTACTGGTCTGACTCACACAAGATCGGTTAGGCAAAGATATTTTCAAAGAGAGTAAGTTAAAATATCATGCAATTATATTTTCCAATGGAGAAACAAACAAGCAGTAAATAGGAGTCTATAGGTTGTCACCTGTTGAGAGAATATCAACCGGTTACAATAACAAAAGTAACAAAAGTAATGAGCAAACAAACAAAGAAAATGACACAGTTATTTGAAGAGGTTCACAGCGTTAAATAACTGCTACGTCCTCTACCAAGTTTGGTCAAAATTTGGATTTGTGAAAGTGCACTATTAATGATACCTAACTATTACAAGTTGCAAGCCTTATGATTTAAGGCTGCTAAAAGTAAAGTGATCACTAATGGATCGTGCTACAAGAATGACCAGCTGTTTTCTAGAGATGTGTTAACAAGGTTGAACTGATTTCTCTAGGGTGTGTGTGTGATTCAATCAAAGTTTTCCAATCATCATCTTGTTTGGGAACACTACAAGAATTGATTGATGGTGCTTAGTGTATATCCTAACAGAGATAGTCTAGTGATCTTCAAAATAGAGTTGTTGTCTCTGATGGAGTTGAAAGGATGACTTAGACTAGCAGGCATTCAATGAGAATATCTTCTGCATTAAATGCCTGAGATTTGATGAAGATATTTTCCACTTGATAGAGGAGGTTGTTGTGAGTACTGGTAACTTTGACATTCCTCTTTGAGTCATTGACAAGTTGTAGGAATGTCTTCATAGCCAACTTTTCTACCAACTTCAGCAAAGTTGTGTGATGAGTAGGTGAGAACATTAAATGCTTGAGGAAGCTTGTTGAAGAAGCTTGGCCGATCAGCAGCAATTGAGGAGGTCTGACCGGTTGACTGTCTCAACCGGTTAAGGGGTTCGGTCGGTTTAAGCATGTTGACCGGTTGAGGCTGTCAACCGGTTGAAGAAACTTCTTGGAAAAGTAACCAGTTTACAACTTGGAAATTCTTCAGGGTCTTCAATTCTTCATACTTTGAGAAAAATAGATTTATTAAAACACTGGCACTAGTTAAAATTAGGGGTCCTCAATAATGCTTATTATGATTGGGATTAAGCAATTCTTAAGCTATACATATATAGGGGAATGACGAGGAGGCAATACGAGCAAAGGTAGGTGTTTTGGCTAAAAACAGTCAACAACGGAAGAATTTGAAATGGAGCTAAGGAGGGTGCTGTTGTGGGTATTTTTCAGCATGGTGACATCTTCAGTTGCTCCTGCATGTCAAGTTGTTATTCCGCTGTAAGTATTGTTTAATATTTACTTATTTGATTTTTCTTAATATCTTTATTATTATTTTCCAGTAAATAAGAGAGAAAAATACGGGATATTTTCCAAGCACGTTCAACACATCTTCAACGGCAAAGATGACTTGGTCTCACGGACGTTGAGAAGATAAGATTGGATCCCGAGATTGTAGGAACAACTTTTACCCATTCATACTTACTTATTTAAGGGGAGATGGAGACGGAAAAACACATGCTCATTCTCACACACACTACACACATCTCTTTTGTAATCCTCTCCATCATCTTCCGCAGTTGTAACTCAATTATTATAGTGAAACTTTTAAGGTTGGAGACCTAACTCCCGGGGTTTTTTCCAAAGAGGTTATCACCTCTAAGGTTTTCTCGTTAACAAATCGTGGTGTCACTCTCTCTTTTCATGTCTTTGTTCCATTTAGTCGAATTCCACAGTCCCCTCCTTATTATGTAAATCCACACACTTGTCAAAGTCAAGATTCTGTACTATTGTTTTTTCTACCAAAACAATTTGGCGCCCACCGAGGGGCCTCGTGGTTTATCGGTTATTTGGATCATTTCCTAAGCGAATTCATTATGTCTGCACCTCCTAATGTGTCCGCCGCCGACAAGAGTCCCGCCGTCACTCCATCATCAGGAGGTAGAACCAGCTTGTTGCCGCCACCTCCTCAGACCGGACCTCAGCAAACTCAACCTACAAAGTCTCCACAAAAGGAAGCAACCTCTTCCAATGTAGATGCCGACATCAGGAGTATCCTGACTAGGTTGGTTGAATAAGAGGCTGGACCAGAAAGACAGCAACTCGAAGGTGCTGGCCAATTCCATGATTAAGATGCAGAAAGATCAACAGTTCATCGCATCTCGGCTTGACAACATATCACCATTGCGTGCAAGGAACCTCAACTTCGACAACACCGAAGGATCTATGCTTTAGAGTGAATTTATCCCAATGGGTAGTCCGCCTCAAACTCTTCAGCTGACATCCTTAATGATGTCAACATCTTTGCCCGGGGACACCCTAATGACGCCACCTTCCGCAGGATTCACCCAGTTCATCTCATTTATTGACAACACCACTGTCACAACTACCACGGATAACTCTGGTTTGCTGAATGATCTTTTAAATAATAATAATTTCAATCGTATTCCTATGGATGACCCTTTTGCAGGAAACCCACTAGCCAAACAGATGCAGGATCTCAGGGAGCTGGTAATGAACGTGCCAGGCATAACTCCTCCAATCCAACCAGTGACTTAGAACTGCTACAATCAATCCCGGTTTGTCCCAGCAATTGCAAATGTCGACATCCCGAAGCGTTTCAATGTTCCCTCTATGAAGTTGTATGACGGCACCATAGACCCAGAGGAGCATGTTGCTCACTATCAAGAAAAGATGGACGTAGTCCATATTCCGCTTCAATTCCGGGAGGCTTGCTTATGCAGAGGATTTGGATCGACCTTGGTTGGACCAGCTCTCAAATGGCTGATTAGGCAGCCCCTAGGTTCAATTGGTTCATACGCCCAGCTTATCAACATGTTCTATAACCAATTCTCCTGCAGTCGACAATTTGAGAAGCTGACAAGTGACCTCTACAATGTGACCCAGCAGCCTAATGAAACTCTAAAAGACTATGTCCACCGGTTCAATAAGGAAGTACTAGAAATTCCCAACCTTGACATGTCGACAGCCACAGAAGCATTCAAAATGGGACTGAAGAAAGATTCACAGTATTACCAAGATTTGGTGATGACTCCTTGTAAGAGGTTGGAAGAGGTCAGGAGCAGGGCATTGAGATTCATAAGATTGGAGGAAGATGAGCTGCAAAGATCGAAGTCCTCATCCAATTTGTCGACATATGACAACCCTGAAGAAAGACTGAATCATCCCATCGCAGGAACAACCGTTCCAATCCTTATCCAAGAATTGATACTAGCAAAATTAATTCAATAGACGGTGAGGATGAAGATAGTGATAATGTGCCTAACATTTCTGATTATTGTTTTTCTGTTGACATTTCAGGTGTACTCTGTGCAATGGGCAACCTGGGAGACAAAGCCAGATGGCCAAAGAAGACGGATAAGACCACGGGATGGCGTGACAAATCAAAATGGTGCGCTTACCATGAAGACTTTGGGCATGTTACTGAAGATTGCATCGCACTAAGAAAGGAGATCAGTTACTTGCTCTCGAAGGGACATCTTAAGGAGTTGTTGGGATCCAGAAAGAAGAAGGCTGAAAATGCGAAAGCTCCTCATGAAGTCGAAAGACCAGTTTCTCCCCCAATATCAGCAAAGGTGATCAATTTCATTAGTGGAGGTTCAGAAATATGTGGCACATCCTATTCTGCCGCAAAGCGACATGCTAAGGAGTCAAAAGAGGAGAAACCAGAAAGACAACCTAGGATGTCAACACCATGGAGCGGTTCTGTGTAATTGATTGTGCAACATCCTACAATGTCATTCTTGGAAGACCGTGGATTCATGGGATGAAGGCTGTACCATCCAATTACCATCAGTGCGTGAAGTTCCCTACACCTTGGGGTGTCGCCAAAATATACAGTGATCAGCACGTGGCCAAGGAATGTTATAAGACTTCAATGAAGGCGTCGACATCTCCGAAACAAGCATAGCAATTACAGAGGAAAGTATGTGAAGTCCTGGAGGCTAGAGAGAATGATGTGAAAGAAGTATTACTAGATCCTTCCAATCCGGACATCAAGGTACTTATTGGCAGTGACATCCCATCAGATATAGAAGAAAAGCTTGTGGACCTATTAAGAAGCAGAGTAAAGAGTTTTGCTTGGAGACATGATGACATGACCGGCATCAGCAAAGATGTCATCACTCACAAACTTAACATAGATCCTAGTTTTAAACCAGTGCACCAGAAACGTAGGAAGTTTGCAGAAACAAGAAACCAGATCATCAAGGAAGAAGTAGAGCGCTTACTCAAAGCCAACATGATCCGAGAGGTAGATTATCCAAGATGGTTAGCAAATGTGGTCGTGGTTGAGAAGAAGAATGGGAAATGGCGAGTCTGTGTTGACTTCACCAACTTGAATAAAGCCTGTCCAAAAGATCCTTTCCCTTTGCCTCACATAGATTCGTTAGTTGATGCCACCTCCGGACATGAGCTCCTCACCTTCATGGACGCATCCTCAGGATTCTAACAAATCCAGATGGAACCATTTGACCAGGAGGACACCGCCTTCATAACGCCCACAGGTATTTATTGTTATATTGCAATGCCTTTTGGACTAAAAAATGCAGGTGCAACATATCAGAGGCTCGTCAACAAAATGTTCAAAGATCAGATTGGGGACACAATGGAAGTATATATTGACGACATGGTAGTAAAATCCAAGAAAGCCGAAGATCACATAAGCAACATATCTCAAGCCTTCGACATCTTAGATTGTTTCAATATGAAACTTAATCCAGCTAAATGCAACTTTGGAATGAAGGCAGGGAAGTTTTTGGGTTATATGGTTACTAAAAGAGGCATTGAAGCTGCCCCAGAACAGATACGTGCTATTATCAACCTGTCGTCACCTCAATCTGTCAAGGACGTCCAAAGATTGACAGGAAAGATTGCCACACTCACCAGGTTCATTTCAAAATCCTCGAATGACATCCTAAGGAAGAACAAGAAGTTCCAGTGGGAGAACCAACATGAAGAAGCATTTCAGGATCTCAAAACTTACGTGTCGACACCTCTATTATTGGCCAAGCCTCAGGAGGAGGAACATCTTTACATCTACCTAGCAGTATCAGAAGGCGCTGTAAGTGCACTCTTGGTGACAGAACGAGATGGTAGTCAGCACCCATCTACTATATAAGTAAGACACTTTTAGATGCAGAGACCAGGTATTCTCATTTACAGAAGTTAATTTTAGCTTTGATAATTGCTTCTATTAAATTGAGGCACTATTTTGAAACACATACTATAATTGTACGCACTAACTATCCTATTAAGAATGTTATGAGAAAACCAGAGATGTCAGGTCGAATGGCAAAGTGGTTTGTACAATTAAGCACATACGACATTAAATATGAGCCCAGAACAGCAATAAAATCTCAAGCTCTAGCTGATTTTGTGGCTGACTTTAGTCCAACCATGCAACAAGAGGTGGAATTGGAGGTTCAGCAACTTCAAGATGATGACAGCCTGAAGATCTGGACTCTCTACACAGATGGTGCTTCTAACATGAGAGGTACAGGTCTTGGAGTTGTACTAAAATTGCCACAAGGGGACATAATACCACAATCCATCAGTTGCAGTTTCAAGGCCACTAATAATGAAGCAGAATATGAGGCATTAATTGCAGGTTTAACAGCGGCCCAGGACCTAGATGTCAAGCATATCCGGGTGTTTATGGATTCTTTGCTAATTGTTAACCATTACAACGGATCCTACATAGCAAAAAATGCAAAGATGACGACATATTTGGATGTTGTTAAAATTCTGGCATCCAAATTCAAAACATTTACTTTGAGAAGATTCCACGTGAGGAAAATTCTCAAGCAGATGCTCTGGCAAACTTAGGTTCAGCTTTCAAAAGCATTTCATAGACAAGTATCCCAATTGTACATGTTGACATCCCAGCAATTGACCGTCTTGAGCTGTTCATTCTAGATGTCGACATACCTTCCCCTCCAGCAGCAACTTCTTGGACAACTCCTATTATCAAGTATCTCTTAGATGATACGATCCCAGCCGAGGAGAAAAATGCTAGAGCCTTCAGGGTAAGAGTATCTAAGTATTTACTTATTGATAACCTTTTGTTTAGAAAATCTGCTGCAGGTCACTACTTAAGATGTCTAGAAGCAGACCGAGCCCATCAGGTTCTCAAGGAGCTGCATGAAGGACAGTGTGGAAATCATACCGGGGGCAGAAGTCTGCATACCAAGGCTCTTAGGATGGGCTATTTTTGGCCCACAATGAGAAGAGACGCCGCAGATTATGCAAAGAAATGTGACTCCTGTCAACGACATGGGGACATCCTGCACCAGCCAGCTGAACTACTGCATCCTATCCTGTCGCCATGGCCGTTTATGGTTTGGGGAATGGACATCGTAGGAAAATTACCCAGGGCACCAGGAGGAAGAGTATTTCTACTAGCCATGACGGACTATTTTTCTAAATGGGTAGAAGCTGAGGCGTACGTACAAGTTCGTGACAGAGAAGTTATCTCTTTCATCAAAAGAAATATATTCAGCCAATTTGGGATACCTTCAGAGATAATTTGTGATAACGGCTCCCAATTCATTAGTAGGAAAACCCAAGATTTCTTGAAGAATTGGGGAGTCAAGATGGTGACATCTTCACCTGTTCACCCTCAAGCCAATGGACAGGCAGAATCCAGCAACAAAATAATCATGAGCAACTTAAAAAAGAGACTGAACCAGAAGAAAGGACGATGGGCAGAAGAGTTACCAATGGTTTTATGGGCTGACAGGACGACATCTAAGAATGCTACTGGTCAGACCCCCTATTCACTTGTATTTGGAACAGAATCAGTTATTCCAGCAGAAGTACTTGTACCTACGGCCAGATACAGTCTGTTGACATCTGAACATAATAAAGACATTTTGACATATGACTTGGATACCGTAGACGAACTAAGGGACATGGCCAAAGTTCGGATGGCAGCATATCAACAAAGGGTAGCCAGATCTTACAGCAAAAATGTAAGGGTTAGAAGGTTTCAGGTAGGAGACTTAGTTCTACAAAAGGCATTCCAAAATACAAAGGAGCTCAATGCAGGCAAGCTCGCCCCAATATGGAAAGGACCCTGCCTAATAGATGCACAGGCCGGGAAAGGAGCATATCGTCTGTCAACCTTGGATGGCCAAATGATACCACGGAGTTGGAATGCCATTCACCTTAAAAGGTATTACATCTAAACAATGCCCCCTTAAACTCATCTCATCCCAGGTATGGACAATCCTTTATTTATCTGTAACCTTTCATTTCCCTATTTACTGTTTTCTTACTTCTTTACAAATCAAGATGTCGCTAACACAACTTGTGGAGAGGCGTCAACATAGTTGACATCCATTTTTAACATGTCTCTGTCTTATGAGGTGTTGACATACGTAAATGGGGACATGTCGAAAGTACGCAAAGTCAGAAGGACAACGAATTCTCCTCCATCAGAGACTGGCCATCTCTTCTCAAGTAAAGGTACACAATCCCTTTTAAGGTTTAAAGAGTTAATTACCTCTTTCTTAAGATGTTAGGTTACCACACCTTCACCTGGAGCGCAAGTTATCTCTTTAATTGAGGTGTGGGGTGGGCCTATATGGGTAAACTCATATAGCTTACCCATTCCCACTCAGTTAAATGATTGATCTCATGTTTTATTCTTATAGTTATGACATGTACGTGTCATCTTAAGTATCTACCGCTTTGACATACTAACATGTCACCTTACGAGCATAACAAATGACCATCCAAAGAACAATTTCATCCAAAAGGAAACAAGCCTTGACATGCTTGAAAATTACTAAACCATAACTAAAGTTACCATAAGAATACCCCTAAAAAGTTAAATCAACATCCAAACTGCTAAAGTTAAAATGCAAAAGTGTTGGACCAACCCAACACATAAAAGAAATTGTCTTCGGTCCTTATGGATCTATTACATAACCAAACATAATTAAAGTTATCTTTGGGATTCCACCCCAGTAAAACCAGCAAAAAACCAGAACAAACTTATTTTACCTTTTTCAGATGGCATCCGCCTCAGGTGTTGCTTTGGGAGTAACTTCTCCAACCTCTGCTGCATCCTTTGCATTCACTTCATGTGGGCTTGATGACACCTCACCCTCATCTACTGGCTCACTTGTTAGCTTGGAGAAGTAGGCATATTCTTTATTGATATCCCAGTTCTGAGCCTTTCCTTCCTAGAATTCCTTCATCATCTTGATCTTACACTGGGAAACGATTTTAGCAGCAACCAATTTGCAAGAACCTTTCACTTCTGCAATCTCCTTAAGGTGATCCTCCTCACTTTTTGCCAAATTGTTCAATAGGTCCTTTACCGTCTGCTCCTGCTCTTCCAACGTCTTAACTTGTTGCTCCAAGGTCTTTTCATGCCCCTTCACCTTGTTCTCTAACATTATCTTCTCCTTCTTAACTAAAGCAATATAAGCTTTAGACTTCTTCTTCAGCATCTCCATTTCTTTTACCAAATCCTCCAAGTACCCTACAGCCTGTAAAATAATAACTTGACATCAATAGGTGTTATAAAAACTTTTGAATCAGTCAAAATCCAGTTAGTAACATCTTACCCCAGCTGCAAAACTCATACATTTCTTCTTGAACTCTCCTACTGGCATTCCTTCAAAAGTGTCTCCAACATCAATCACCTCCTCTTGAATAGCCTTTCTCTTCTTCACCCTAGAGCCAATACCTGCACTCTCATCTAAAGCAGGGATCTTCTTAGGGACAGGCGGAGGTTTCATATCTATCTTAAGAGTGGATTCATCAAACATGACTTCAATGTCGTCAAGATCAAAATCCGATCCTGAAACAACTGGTTTGGAGACTGCATTGACATATGAATATTGTCAGGAAATATAATGTATCAGATTGATAAACTAAAGTGGAAAGACAACATGCTTACCTGTAGACATAATGATGGAGGTCGATGCTTTTTGATCTTCTGGAACAACCAGAGGTGATTCCAGTAGTCCCCTAGGAGATCGCTTGTCCAAGGGAAGCCTGAAAAATTCGTCAACTTTTGCTAAGGTGTCTTCAGCCGGTGGGAATAATTCTCCCCAATCAATATCTGAAAAAAGGTAAGAGCAATTACAATTTCAGTTTGTTTTAAGAACAGAAAATCACAAAGTTAGGAATTCAAGTACCTCCCTTGTTCCACTCGCTTGAAACCTCATTCCCTTCTCCAATGCGTACGAATAGGCTATCTCATGAAGCCCTAGGTTTAACCCATTCTCCCTGTTCACTTTGATAATAAAAGCAAAAATTCTCCAAGCCATGGGCTTCAGTTGAGGATAAGCGAGTTGGGTCTTTTGAAAGAATTCAGAAACCAACGATGGGAAGGGGTAGCTAAACCCTAGAAGAAAGGGATACTCAAGAAAGCAAATCCACTTGGCGGAAATAAAGTCGGACCTAAGATTTACAGAAAAAGGGTGAAAAATTGCACCTTTAGGGAAGTAGTATTGTTGCTTTAATGATTCGATTTGGATATCACTGAACAAACAAGTCTCCTCATTCGGTTTCGCAAGGACATTTTCACAAATAAAATCATCAAGACTAATCCCTATGGGACCTTGTGGGGATGGGGCACTCTTAGTTTTGGATGAACTCCACCTAGTCCTACCCATGGTTGACAAACAAAAGAGAGAAGTAAAACAATGGATGAAAGTAAGAAATGGAGAAATTTTTACCTTGCAGAAAGAACAGCGCATTAGCAAGCAGGAGTGAAATGGAAGGTTTGAGAAGCTTATTAAGGAGCCTTCCAAGCGGTTATTTAAATTAAAAAGAACTCTATTTCCAAAAAACCACTTTTTTCTAAGCATTACTCCCCAACCGTCCATTGCCTCCACGTATCTATACCCGTCCCATCATGCAAGCTGGCAGTTGAGCATTTATTGGGAGAAAAACATTTGCCTCTTCAGTTGCCAAGATAGCCAAATGTTTTTGGGAACAAATTGTTGTGGGTATTATTCCGCTGTAAGTATTGTTTAATATTTACTTATTTGATTTTTCTTAATATCTTTATTATTATTTTCCAGTAAATAAGAGAGAAGAATATGGGATATTTTCCAAGCACGTTCAACACATCTTCAACGACAAAGATGACTTGGTCTCACGGACGTTGAGAAGATAAGATTGGATCCCGAGATTGTAGGAACAACTTTTACCCGTTCATACTTACTTATTTAAGGGGAGATGGAGACGGAAAAACACATGCTCATTCTCACACACACTACACACATCTCTTTTGTAATCCTCTCCATCATCTTCCGCAGTTGTAACTCAATTATTATAGTGAAACTTTTAAGGTTGGAGACCTAACTCCCGGGGTTTTTTCCAAAGAGGTTATCACCTCTAAGGTTTTCCTCGTTAACAAATCGTGGTGTCACTCTATCTTTTCATGTCTTTGTTCCATTTAGTCGAATTCCACAGTCCCCTCCTTATTATGTAAATCCACACACTTGTCAAAGTCAAGATTCTGTACTATTGTTTTTTCTACCAAAACAGGTGCAATGGAGTATAATTGGTACAATAATGAAATTAGGATGACACGATCATGTAACGAGGAAAACCCTTGAGATAACTATCTCGCCGACACAAAACCTCGGGAGGTGATTATGAGCACCTACCTTCCCAAACAATTGTATTATCACTGAGTTACAAGGTAGAAAGCTATGGCGGATTACAAAGTACTTGTGAGCTAAGTGTGTGTAATGCGTGTGTGTCCTCTTGTGTGCTTCCAGCCATGAGCTTAAATAAAAAAGAAAATAATGGAAAAAATAAAATCCTAACAAACTCCTCTATAATCTCGGTAAGTTATCTTCATCTTGACTTAGTCTTCCAAGCCGTTGAAAGGAGTCTATTGGACACGTTTTTCCCACGTTCTATTTATCCCTGTAATTAAATATAACAGAAATAAATAATTAATTAATTAAGTAAATAATTTTTACCTTGCCTTCGAGTGTGAAGATGTCGACATGCTGATAACAACTCAAGATGAAGCAATCCTGAATTTTACCCACAACAATTGTCCCCAAAAAACTGTCTTTTAAATGAATTTAAAAGGTCAGTTTTTTCCACTACTTTCTAGAAACTCTGCGGTTAATTAATTGAAAGGATACATGGCAGTTGAGAAGTTAATCTCCACTTAATTAGCGTAACCACCCCCAAGATCTAGGGCTTTAAACTGAAAACTCCTTTCACTTTCTCTTTCACTTTTTCCAATCACTTTCATCCATTCTTCTTCACGGCGGTGAATCTCCCTTGAAGGTAAAATCTTTCCCTCTCTTTTTCTTCCTGTTTCTTTTTCAAAAATGGTGAAATAAAAAAAGGGAAAAGCCGCGAAAAATTCTCTGAGCTTACATGAGGATGGGGGTTTTTCGTGTGAAGGTTTGTTGACAAAACCAGATGAAGAAATCTGTGTTTTTAACAATGAACTGATCGAATCCATCAAAGATCGACACTGCTTCCCAGATTCTACCATCTTTAGGCCATTTGATGTTCTCCTTAGGTCTGATTTCGTTTCTCCGAAATGGGTTTGTTTTTATGAGTACCCCTTTACTCTAGGTTTTTCTTATCCCTTCCCTGCACTGATAAACGAGTTTTTCAAAAAGACTAACCTTGCTTTTGTACAACTGATGCCCATGGTTTGGAGGATCTTTTCTTGTGTCTTGAGGGTGAACCATGAATTCGGTTTAGATATAGGTTTGAAGGAGTTGGCCTTTGTGTATGAGCTCCAAACTTTTGGTTCCACGAGATACCTTCTTAAGACTAGGTCTGGAATGAAACCTTTGTTCTTGAAAGTAACTGTGAGTGATAGGGGTTGGAAATCAAAATATTTTTTTGTCGAGAAGGATTCTTTGGAGGAAGGAGATTTCTTGGCGACTGAATGGAATAGGGAAGGTATGCCTCTTTCAAATTTCAATTTTTCCTTATTTCTCGCACTTACCTGTTGTAATTTCTTTGTTTGGTTTTGCAGCTATCGATTGGGTTAAGCTTTTCCCTCCACCTACTGAGACGATTGGGAAGGTGAATAGGTTGTTGGAATTCTATGAGGTTGAAAGATCTTTCCAACCTTACGAAGACATAGCCGTCTCCGAAAATAAGGAGATACCACCCTCCACCGAAATGTCTACTGGTAAGATTTTTTGATCTTTGCGCAAATTTTCTTGGTGTTGCTAGATTCTACATTCTTCTGACAGTACATTTCCTTTGACAGTTTCAAAATTAACTGCTGCCTTTTTCTTAAGGAGCTTCAAGATTTCGTGGGGCAAACCCAGGCGAGCAATCAAATGTTGGCGCCTAAAAGGGAGATGGAGGCACCATCCATAGGAGCCAGGGTGAAGAAGAGGAAGAGCAGCTCCAAGGAAGTAATAATTGTGGATGAAACAGGTCTAGGAGATGTGGAAGAAGCTTTGGCTAGGGCTGCAGTGGTAAGTTTCTTGGGAAAACAGAGGTTCGAATATATTCCTAATTTGAATAATGCATCTTAAGGTTTTGATCGAATATTTGGCTTTTGTAGGGTGTTGATACTGCTAAGATGAAAATGAACAGTCTCGAGGAAAGAAATAGGAAGTTGGTGCTAAAAGTTATTCAAGTCAAGAAACAGAGGGAAGCTGGGGCAAAGAAAATTGAAGATTTGCAGAAGGAGGTGGAAAGCTTGATGACATGAATGTCTTCCCTTCAAGACACGCAGCTGCATGAGATTGAAGATTTAAAGAAGAACATGATGGCCTCTGCTGCCCGAAGCATGATAGAGATCAAAGTTCAAATGATGGAAGAGTTTCAGGATGGGAAGCACAAAGAGTGGGATGTTGAACAACAACGTTCCCTTTTAAAGGCTTTGGATGCTAAGGGAGAGGAGGTAGGAGATGGATCTTCAGCAGCCAAGGGTGATGACATCCTTGAGGAAGGAGCAGCAGCAACATCAGCGGCAGTAGCCACCCCGTGAAGGAAGAAAGTAACATGGTAAAAAACTTTTGGTTTTGAAAAATTTGGTTTAAAAACTTTGGTTTTAACTGGGCTGCGTCCCAAAGACAATTTTTTTTAGTTTGTAATGGGCCCATAAGGGTCAAGACAATTTGTTTTTCAAGTGTTGGGTTGGTCCAACACTTTTTATGCTTTCTGTAGGAAAAATTTTGCTTGGGTTTTGGTAAAAACTTTCCCCAAATATCTTTGCGAAAAAATGATTTTAGGAGGTTGATATGTTAACCTCTTCGTAGATGGTAACAACTTGCGAGTGGATGTAGAAATCCTTTGCAATTACTTAGATTGACATGTAAATGTCAATAACCGTTTGTTCTTAGATGACACGTATGTGTCATAACCAATTGTAAAGATCTTAGGGTCTAACACATTGATTAAGTGGTGATGGGTAATTCGTATATATTAAACATACGGGCCCACCACACACCTCAATCAAGGTTGACATCATGCGCTCCAGGCGAGATGTTTAAACCTTAATGCGGTGAAAGAAAGTAATTTCTTTAAACCTTTGAAGGGATTAAGTACCTTAAACGGAAGTGAGATGGCCAGTCTCAAAATGGTTGTTTTCACGAGGATTTGGACTGAATTTGGAGACTTCCAATTTAAGGTGTCAACTTCTTGCAAAATAACAAGTTAATGAAAGATTTCGACATCTTTTCTGATGTCACATTTTATTTGATAAAAGAAGATAAAAGAACTATAAAAATACTTTCTAAACAAAGAGTAAGAGATAGTCCGTACCTGATTTAAGATGTTAAGTTCCTGGGACCTGATTTAAGATGTTAAGTTCCTGGGAGGATGCTTACATCTTAGTTAACCAATGAGTTTTATTCTAATGTTTCTTGTTTCCTTGCAAAACAGAAACATGTTAGGGGTGGGCGTTAGCTTAGCTAACGCCCCTCCGATGCTTAAGTCAGTAATTATTCCAAAAAATAGATAAAAATGGAAACAAGTACTTTTATTGAATTTAGAATGATAAAGATCGTACCTTGGTTTTATTTGCATTGTAAAATAATCATGCAAACTTACATAAAGTAGATTTTGAGATGGATAGCATTCCAGCTTCTGGGAATCCTTGCTCCCTCTAGAGTCGATAGCCAATAGGAACCTTTGCCTGCTTCAGCATCTACTAGGTATGGCCCTTCCCATTTGGGAGCCATCTTTCCAGCATTGGGCTCTCTTGTATTCTGAAACACCTTTCGTAGGACTAGATCACCAACTTGGAATTTTCGCAATCTAACATTCTTGTTGTAGAATCTTGCAATCTTCTGTTGATATGCTGCTATCCTGATCTTAGAAAGGTCCCTCAGTTCGTCAATGGTGTCTAGATCATGACTCAGGTTGGCATCATTTTGCTCAGGTGTCACCATCTTGAATCTGACAGTGGGGATGACAACTTCTGCCGGGATGACCGCTTCTGCTCCAAACACTAAGGAATTGGGGGTTTGACCTGTCATGTTCTTTGGTGTGGTTCTATCTGCCCAAAGGACAAAGGGAAGCTCCTCTGCCCATTTTCCTTTCTTTTGATCTAGCCTTTTCTTTAGGTTATTGATGATTATTTTGTTGCTTGATTCTGCCTGGCCATTAGCTTGAGGATGCACAGGTGAAGATTTCACCATCTTAACTTCCCACCTAGCAAGAAAATCTTGCATCTTCTTGCTGATGAACTGAGAGCCGTTGTCACATATTATTTCAGAGGGGATGCCAAACCTACTAAATATATTTATCTTAATGAAGGATATGACTTAGGCAATTTTCACACTATATCCATTCCCCACCTCATGAACGGCCAAGGAGAGAGGATTGGATAAAGCAATTCTGCGGGATGATGCAAGATGTCGCTATGGCTCTGGCAGGAATCACATTTCTTGGCAAAGATGGCAGCATCTTAGCGCATTGTTGGCCAGTAATAACCCATTCTCAGAGCCTTTGTATATAAGCTTCTGCCCCCAGAATGGTTATCACATGATCCTTCATGTAACTCTCTTAGGACTTCTTTAGCTTGGTCGGCTTCGAGACATCTCAAATATGGGCCTGCAAATGATTTCTTAAATAGTACATTATCTATTACTATAAATCTTGAAATTCTTACCCTGAATGCTCTAGCATTCTTTTCCTCATCAGGGATAGTACCATCTTGAAGATATTTGATTATTGGCTTCGTCTAAGATATCTCCATCTGACTCTCTGGAATGTCGTCATCTATGCAGAATAGTTCTAACCTTTCCACAGCAGGGATGTCAACATGTATGATTGGGATATTGGTCTGAGATAAGCTTTTGAAATCTGATCCAAGATTAGCCAATGCATCTGCTTGAGAAATATCTTCTCGGGGTATTTGTTCGAAAGAGAATATTTGAAATTTGCTTGCCAAAATTTTTACAATGCCCAAATAAGCTGTCATCTTGGCATTTTTTGCTGCATAGGAACCGTTAAAATGATTTACAAGTAATAATGAGTCACTATATACCTGTATTGCTTTACTGTTCATGTCTAGAGCCACGGTTAGGCCCACGATTAAGGTTTCGTACTCTGCTTCATTATTGGTGGCTTTAAAATCACAACTGATGGCCTGGGGTATGATGTCTCCTTGTGATGACTTTAGGACAACACCTAGCCCTGTGCCCCTCATATTAGAAGCACCATCTGTGAATAGAGTCCACATCCTCAGGATGTCCCCATCTTGGAGTTGTTGGACTTCAAGTTCTACTGCTGGTTACATACTTGGACTAAAGTCTGCCACAAAATCTGCAAGTGCTTGTGATTTTATTGCTGTTCTAGGCTCATATTTGATGTCATAAGTGCTTAACTAAACGGACCACTTGGCCATCCTTCCTGACATTTCTGGTTTTCTCATTACACTTTTTATTGGATAGTTAGTACGAATGACAAACATGAGTTTCAAAATAATGCCTTAACTTAATTGAAGCAGAAATTAAAGCTAATATTAACTTTTCAAGGTGTGAATACCTGGTTTCCGCATCGAGCAATGTTTTACTTACATAGTATATTGGCTGCTGGATGCCATCTTGATCACGGACCAGGACGGCACTAACTGCGATTTCGGAGACAGCTAAGTAGACACACAATGGCTCACCTTCTTGAGGCTTTGAAAGCAGGGGAGGTGTTGACTGGTACAGCTTCAAATCTTGAAAGGCTTGTTCATGCTTATCAGTCCACTCGAACCTAGAATTCTTCTTTAAGATGTCATAGAACGGCTTGCATCTGTCTGAGGATTTTGAGATGAATCGATTCAATGCTGCCACCTTCCCTATCAATCTTTGAACATCTTTTATGGATTTGGGTGACGTTAAATTGATGATAGCTTTTATTTGTTCTGGGCTTGCTTCTATCCCTCTCTGTGTCACCATGTACCCCAAGAATTTCCCGGACTTCATGCCAAAATTGCACTTTGCTGGGTTCAGCTTCATGGTGAACTTGTCTAGGATGTCAAATGTTTGAGCAAGATCTTGAACATGATCTTCAGCTTTCTTTGACTTTATCACCATATCGTCGATGTATACCTCCATGGTGTCCCTAATCTGCTCTTTGAACATCATGTTGACTAGTCTCTGGTATGTAGCACCTGCATTTCTTAGTCCAAAAGGCATTGCAATATAACAAATAAATACCTGTTGGGGTAATGAAGGCAGTATCCTCTTGGTCGGATGGTTCCATCTGGATTTGCTGGAATCCTGAAGATGCATCCAGGAAAGTCAACACTTCATGTCCAGAAGTAGCATCTACCAGAGTATCAATGTGTGGCAAGGGGAAGGGATCTTTTAGACAAGCTTTGTTTAAGTCTGTGAAGTCAACACAAACTCTCCATTTTCCGTTCTTTTCTACTACCACCACATTTGCTAGCCATCTTGGGTATTCGACCTCTCTGATCATCTTAGCTTTGAGCAGTCTGTCCACTTCTTCTTGAATGATAATGTTCCTTTCCTGTGCAAACTTCCTTCTCTTTTGGTGGATTGGTCTAAAGGATGGATCAATGTTGAGTTTGTGGGTGATCACATCTTTACTGATGCCTGTCATATCTTCATGTTTCCATGCGAAGCTTCTAATCCTGCTTTTCAAAAGATTAATAAGGTCTTCTTCTATTTTTGCTGGAACATCTTGGCCAACCAGCACCTTGAGATCTGGGTTTGAGGGGTCTAAGAGTATCTCTTTCAAATCATGCTCCTTCGCCTCCAGAACTTCACGGGCCTTTCTCTGTAATTGCTATGCCATCTTAGGGGTTGTTGATGCCTTCATAGAAGTCATATAACATTCTTTAGTTGACTGTTGATCACTGTAAACCTTGACCACCCCCCAAGGTGTCGGCATCTTGACACATTGGTGATAGGTGGATGGTACAGCCTTCATCCCATGGATCCACGGTCTTCCCAAGATTACATTGTAACAAGTTGCACTATCAATTACGCAGAATCTCTCCATGGAATTGATACCCTCGATGTAGATTGGAAGTGTAATCTCACCCACTGTACTTTTAGTTTCTCCACTGAAACCCAAGAGCACCGAGGTTCTTTTTACAATGCTATCTTCAGGGATCTTCATTTCCTTCAGAGCATCCAGCATAATGAGATTCACAGAGCTGCCCCCATCTATTAGGATACGTCTGACCTTGCAGTTGGCTATCTGAAGTGCAACGACCAAGGCGTCATGATGTGGATCCATAACATTGTCCCGGTCACTTTCTTCGAAGGAGATGACATCTTGGGATGTGAGCTATGACATCTTGGAAGATCTTTCGGGCTTCTCATCCTTAGCTTGCTTGGTGAATCTCTTAGCTGCAGAATAAGAAGTACCACAAATATCAGAACCACCACTAATAACATTGATTACCTTTGTTATCGGTGGGGGAGAAGGTGGTCTGGTTGCAACGGGTTCTTTGTTCTCCATCTTGGTCTTGCGGTTCCCAAGGAGCTCTTTAAGATGTCCCTTAGACAACAGGTAACTAATCTCTCTCCTCAAGGCGATGCAATCCTCAGTAAGATGTCCAAAATCTTCATGATAGGCACACCACTTGGATTTATCCTTCCAGCCGGATGACTTGTCAGTCTTTCGAGGTCACCTTGCTTTATCTCCAAGATTGCTCATTGCATACATGATACCTGAAACATCAACAGAAAAACAATAATCAGAAATTTTAGGAGATTCAATATCATCATCATCTCCATCATCTTCCACATAATTGACTTTGTTATGGTCATTTCTGTGGTATGGTCTAGATCTACTCTGTTTTTGATGAGATGAATCTATCTTCCTGTCAGGATGGTCATATGTTGAAGCTTTGTCAGGATTCTTGGATTGCTGCATCTTGTCCTCTTCCAGCCTGATAAATCTTAGGGCCCGATTTTGGATATCTTCCATCTTCTTGCACGGGTTCATCACCAGATCTTCATAGTAAGGAGAATCCTTCTTCAAGCCCATTTTGAAAGCTTCTGCAGCTGTTGCCATGTCCAGGTTGGGGATCTCCAAGACTTCTTTATTAAACCTGTTAACAAAGTCTTTTAAGGCTTCAGTGGGTTACTGAGTGATACGATAAAGATCGCTGGTGAGCTTTTCAAATTGCCGGCTGCAAGAAAATTGATTATTGAAGAGGTTGACAAGCTGAGCAAATGAGCCAATAGAACCAGGAGGTTGGGGGATCAACCACTTCAATGCCGGTCCTACCAACGTCGAACCGAACCCTCGACACAAATAAGCCTCACGAAACTGGAGCGGGATGCGAACGATCTCCATCTTTTCTTGGTAGTGGGTGACATGCTCCTGAGGATCAGAACTTCCATCATATAACTTCATGGCAGGAACGCTGAATCCTTTCGGGATGTCGACATGCGCAATTGCTGGAGTAAAGCGAGATTGATTGCAACATGTTGGGGAGACTTGTTGGATAGGCGGGGTGACACCTGGCACATTCATGATCATATCTCTCAATTCCTGAAGCTGATTTGCAATGTAGGTTCCTGCAAAAGGGTTAGTGGTATGAGCAGTATTATCTATAGCAAAACTAGTATTGTAATTAATGAAAGGATTAACATTATCTGTAGAGGACATCAGAACAGTGCTATTAGTGAAGATAGGCCCTTTTGGAAAAGTCATCCTGTAGGCACTGGTAGCCAAGGGTGTCGACATCGCCACAGAAGTAATGGGAGGAGAAGATGTCGACATCCTCACAGATGAAGCCATCGAAAGGAATTCGTTGAAAGTTTGAGAGCTGTCCCTAATGTTGAAATCAAGGGCTCTAGGACGGTAAGGAGATACATCATCCATTCTTTTGGAGAGTAGCTCCTGATCTTTCTGCACCTTGATCAAGCTTTCGGCTATCAAGGAGGTGCTATTTTGTTGACGATCCAACTGATTTTTCATCTGCATCAGCATGCTCTTGATCTCAAGATCAGGAGATGGCGACATCTACTTCTTGCCAGAATTCACAGGAGGAGGAGGAGGCAATGTTTCTTGGCCTCCGGTTGTCGACCGTCTACTGGTTTGAGGATTCACATTGCTAGAAAGGGCTTTGGTGACGGCGGAAGTCAAAGGTTGGGTAGACATGATAAAAACGTAAGAGTTTTGAACCAATTAAAAAACCAATGGCCCATCGGTGGGCACCAAACTATTTTGGCTAAAAACAGTCAACAACGGAAGAATTTGAAATGGAGCTAAGGAGGGTGCAATGGAGTATAATTGGTACAATAATGAAATTAGGATGACACGATCATGTAACGAGGAAAACCCTTGAGATAACTATCTCGCCGGCACAAAACCTCGGGAGGTGATTATGAGCACCTATCTTCCCAAACAATTGTATTATCACTTAGTTACAAGGTAGAAAGCTATGGCGGATTACAAAGTACTTGTGAGCTAAGTGTGTGTAATGCGTGTGTGTCCTCTTGTGTGCTTCCAGCCATGAGCTTAAATAAAAAAGAAAATAACGGAAAAAATAAAATCCTAACAAACTCCCGTATAATCTCGATAAGTTATCTTCATCTTGACTTAGTCTTCCAAGCCGTTGAAAGGAGTCTATTGGACACGTTTTTCCCACATTCTATTTATCCCTGTAATTAAATATAACAAAAATAAATAATTAATTAATTAAGTAAATAATTTTTACCTTGCCTTCGAGTGTGAAGATGTCGACATGCTGATAACAACTCAAGATGAAGCAATCCTGAATTTTACCCACAACAGTAGGGAAGACCCACTCCCTTTGTCGTAATTGATACTTGTATGGATTATATTTTTGGCCCAATCCATTGGGCCTTGCCAGGCTACTGATCCACGTTCGTACCTCGACTTATATCGTTCAGTGACCCCCGACTTCCTAGCTCGGCTATGACGAGTAGGAAGTTGTGGTCTACCTCAGTTTAAACAAATTTTAACGGGTTTTCCACGTGTCACGAGGCGCTTCATATTTCGCCGGTTCATTTCGTACAATGATGGGGCGCATCTGTAAATGTCTGACATCCCCTTGGGAACCCACTAGGGCATTAATTCCAACGGAGGCTACTGCTTTTTTACCCGTATTTTGACCCATACCCATTTTTGTATTTGGGTATAAAAGGCAAAACCCAAAACGATTTCACTCTTTTATCACCCTTTGAGTTTGAGAGAGAAATAGCAAGTTTTTGAAACTGCATTTTTGTGTTCTTGATTTCTTGATTACGTTGCCCAGATTTGTGCCATTGTACTCGATTTCATCTGTTCATTCTCCATCAAACTTCGATCTAAGGTATAAGTTCTTCCTTTCTTCTTTATTTTCTGCATTTGGTTTGATTTTCTGGGTTTTTTTCGCGTGTTCATGGTGTTTTTAGAGAAATCTCCATTGTTGAGTTCTTTCTTGAAGCTTTTCTTGAGTAAATCTCTTGTTCCTTTGTCGTTCTTTAGAAATGGCCAGAACATGGAGGAGCAACCCGAATGCCCTTTATGACTACCATATCCAAAACCTTAGGCTCTACCCAAGGACCGACGGGCCATTGTTGATGCTAAGTCTGGCTGAGATGGGGGAAATTTTGACGAGATACCAAAGCCCTAGAACCGACATCGGTTACCCTAGACGGTTTAGGATAGACCAGGTTAATGTTGATTTACCGAATATCGTTATGATCCATGGTTTTACTGAGATCCTTGATCACATCAACATGTACTATCTGAAGTCCGACCATCTGGGGCGACCTCCATTGTTGGGCAAGTTAAACTGGTGCTTACTGTTGCACCAGGTGCCGATTCCCTCCTCGATTTTAGTTTGTCAGACGAGGAGGGATGTTCTTCCTCTTCCTCGTCTTCCATATGCCTTGGCCAAATAATAACCTTTTGATTCTTTTGTTTGTGCAGCTATGATGGGAAGAGGAAGTGGCCCTTCTACATCGACAAGGATTGTTGATGCATTTTTCGAGGGAGAACCATCTAGAGGCCGAGGAAGAGACCGGGGTAGATCAGGCCGAGGTAGGGTGTATGTTCCTAGGCCCAAACCCATTAAGGCTAGTGAGCCCATGTTAGAAGAGCTTTATACTAAGTATGGAGTGCCGAGGGAGGAGTACCGCCTTAGTTATGTCCCCGACATGCCCCCCTTAAGGACGAGGAAGCCATGAGGGATTTTATGTATTCTTTGAACCACGTTCACTTCTTCTTCAAACAGTTCTAGTTAGGTCTTCGTTTGCCCCTAGATCCTTTCATAAATGAGTTTCTAGAAGATATGCAGGTTGTCCCAGCCATGCTAGGTGCCAATGCCATGAGGTTCCTCACCGGCTTTATTGTGCTTTGTCGTAGCTTAGGCTTTAAGCCTTGTCAGTATGCCTTCCACCACTTCTTCACCATTACTTATAAGAGTGATTCGAGATTGATAGTGATAAGAAGGGACCCAAATCAGCCCAAGCTTATCTATCCCATGTCTAGCAAAGTGTCGGGGTAGAATAATCATGTGATCAGGGTAGAGAGCCGACAAGGCTGGGAATTTGCCTCACCCTCTAAATATCCTTGTGTTCCCGAGAAAGTGTGGCGGCCAGAATGAAATGGTGAGTTGATTGAAAGGCTAAGGCAGTTTGCCGAGGTGGGCACTTTGTGATGGTCGACCCTGGAAACTGACCATAGGTATTATGTACAAGCTGGATAATGCCTGGTCCCTAAGACGGTTTAGTGCCCATGGCCCCCGTGACTAGGGGGAATAGATATCCTGATTGGAGGGTACATCCCGACCTAGTCTTTCATGCCGATTGTGACATGTGCAGGCTCAACGACAATCGGTGCTTGATCGTTGATGATTTGCCCGGCTGTAATGTTTCTTTTCCTTCTCGTCTTTAACTACTATATTGTCTTCTTGGCTTTGCTGATTGGTATTTCTTGCCTTTTCCAGATTTAACTAAAGCACAAATTAAACAAATGGAAGAGGAGTATGTTGATCCCAATCAGCTGGCCAAGTTGAAGAGGACTTCACGTTCCTTGGCCAAAAGTAAGAGGCAGTCAGATTCTACAGAGAGGCAGGCCATCTTGGCCTCTAAAGAAGCTGGGGCCTTACCCCTAAAGCCGGTGGGGGGAGATGAGGCCTCCACTAAAGAGACTGAGGGCCAGGCAATCCAGGCCGGGGAAGGACAGACCTCCCATGCACCCAAAGCACCCAATGCCCAAGCCGAGGAGGCACTTATGTAGACCAGACAAACTGAAGCCGATGAGGCTGTAAGTACCCAAATCCGGATCGTTAGAATCCGTTAACTCACACTTTCCAAGTTAACGAGACTTTTCAGGACTGCCCCGAGCATTCAAATCAAAGTGTATCAAAAACACGTTCGAATGTGTGGAACATATCACTTTCCCAAAAATACGCAATTTTCGGGACTTTCTGGGGAATTAACATGTTTTTTCAGTTGGCGACTCCGCTGGGGAATTAACATGTTTTTTCAAAACTGCCTTCGTTTTAAAAACATTCTGTGGGTCAAACTTTCATTTACCCTTCCTCGTTTTCGTGCATGTGTATTTTCATATCATTTTGCGTTACTTGATTTTCTTTTCAAAAAAAAAACTTTAAACAACTCCGATTTTCAAAACATTGGACTGTTTTCAAAAAAAAAAGATGATAACTTGTTCGTGCATATTCGTTCATATTTGTTTTTTTGTGCAATATTTTGAACTGCTCATAAATTCTTTAAAACTCATTCTGAAAATCTCTATTTTACTCAGAAAAATAATTTAGTGACCGCACACTACGCATATTGCTGCCTCGGTACACTGCACACTACAACCCTTAACCCGGGGTGACCGTTCAGCTGCAACTTGATTTGCCTTCCTATGCCTTTCGATCACGCACGGGGTCATCCCAAATAGTCCATCCTAGCCCGTGTAACCATGCACTCTTTGTGTCACACTTCGTCCAAGACCTTGGTTGGTTTTTAGCTTAATTCGTGTCATAAAGCCCAAGTGTATGTTTTTACACCGATCTCCCTCACAAGTCAGAACTTAAAAGTTGAGATCATTGGTCATTTCTCGACCCGAAGTCTTAGATTTTGGCTTTGACTTTGACGCAGAACCGTGTTAAAAACATACCTGAAGGTTCAGTGTGATGCAATGTCATCAAACCCTCAACGTATGAACCATACCGGCCACAACTTGGCCAATGCCAAAAGCTAAGGCCCCTAGCGAAAGCGAGTCAAGAGAGGTCATGCCGAAATTTTGGCATGATTTCTGCCTTAACTCAAGGATGTTGACTTTGACCGTAACCCGTATGGCATATTCACATGACCGGCTAGCCCTAAGTTCACTTTTCCTTTTGTCGGTGGAATCCGCTTGCCCTATAGGACCCTCGCTCGGGATTGTCCATCCCGGGAAGATGAGTTACAGGTGAAAAACGAGGGGTCTATAGACGTAGTGTCGGGATCCACTAATTTAAGACCTAGTGTAGTTCCGAAAAAGAAGAGCAATTTTTTCCAACCATTTAGGATTCTGAGAAAGACATGTTTTCAGTAAACTTGAACAGTTAATAGAATAACAATTGCATGGTCCCATTTCTGGAAAATTTCATATCCCGACCTTTCACGGTCAAATCTCCAATCGACACCCTCACGGTCCGATCTCCGATCTCCAATCGAGACCTTTCACGGTCAAATCTCCAATCGAGACCCTCACGGTCCGATCTCCGATCTCCAATCCTGACATTTCATGGTCAAATCTCCAATCGAGACCCTCACGGTCCGATCTCTGATCATCGATCTCGACCTTTCATGGTCAAATCTCCAATCGAGACCCTTCACGGTCCAATCTTCAATCCCGACCTTTCACGGTCTAATCTCCAATCGAGACCCTCACGGTCCGATCTCCAATTTCCGTTCTCGACCTTTGCGGTCCAATCTCCGATATCGACCTTTCATGGTTAAATAAGTCAATCTCGACCTTTCACGATTAAATCTCCAATCGAGACCCTCACGGTCCGATCTCCGATCTCCAATCGAGACCTTTCACGGTCAAATCTCCAATCGAGTCCCTCTCTGATCTCCTATCTCCAATCGAGACCTTTCACGGTCAAATCTCCAATTGAGACCCTCATGGTCCGATCTCCGATCTCCGTTCCTGACCTTTCACGGTCAAATCTCCAATCGAGACCCTTCACGGTTCGATCTCCGATCCCCAATCCTGACCTTTCATGGTCCAATCTCCAATCGAGACCCTTCAATGATCCGATCTTCAATCTCCAATCTTGACCTTTCACGGTCCGATCTCCAATTTCCATTCCCGACCTTTCACGATCCGATCTTCAATCTTCGATCGTGACATTTCATGGTCTGATCTCCAATTCCCGATATCGACCATTCATGGTCAAATATTCAATCCCGACCTTTCATGGTCAAATCTTTAGTCTCGACCTTTCACAGCCCAATTTTTGATCTCGACCTTCCAAGGTCTAATCTTTTCCGACCAGTTAGGATTCTGAGAAAATGTGTTTTAAGAAAACTGAAGCGGTAACTGCACGTTGCACAAGCCCAAAGCCTTTGAGCCAAATACCCCTTCCGAAACCTAAGCCCTACCTTTCGTTCCTTGCAATAAACAAAGAGTGTTTCAGAATTCCGGGTCAGCGCCTCGCCAGAATTATAGTTACGGAAGCGTCAGACAGTTCCTCAGTTTCCTCAGTTCCTACAGCAAGATTCTCTGATATGTCAGGCTCGCCGAGAAATCGTGATGGGAATGGAACCCCGCCACCGGTAAACGACATGACACTGGAAGAAGCCATCCGGGCCTGTAAGGTTCACAAGAAACAGAAAGAAGATCAATAGAATTTTGTGGTACAGCTTCTTCTGAATGAGCGAGGTATAGCAGCTATCCCTCAGCCAGATGGTACTTTCATCCTAATCGAGGGCGAAGATCCTCCCCAATCAGTTCCCCAAACCTTCAACCAGGTTCCTCCGCCTTTGAATTACGGGAATCCTTCAATCCAAGGAAACAGCCGACCGAGGCTTCATATTGCCACTTCTCAAGGTGCCCCTATCATACATGGCCAAGCCATTTCTACCCCCTTCACTCAATATAACCAGCGCAGCGCTGGACCATATCAAACAGATCCCAATATCCCCCTATATCCTCCAGAGTTCAACCCGTTACCCATATACGAACCTCAAAACAACGGGACAAAATCCCGGTTTAACCCAGAAAAGGCCCCTGCCTATCCAAATATCTCAAACCTGCCACCTTCAATTACTGCCTCTCTGATAGCAGCACCCGACACCGAGCCTCAAAGTCCACAATTGGATCCAATTTCAAGAGCCCAACATAGCGGACTTCATGCGGGCTCAAATTAGCGGGCTTTTGCGGGCTTTAAACGGGCATTGAGCGGGCTCGGGCTTGACGGGCCCAAATTTAAAATTACAAACTTCAACTTCAAGATCAAAAGAATTGCCATAAAGTTAACAATTTAATGAAAAAAAAAGAAGAGATTTTTAGGAACCACATGGGATTACTCATCTGCAAGTAGCTGTGTGCCATACTGTATCTGTGTTTACTTAAAAAGGTTTTAAGTTTAGATATTTTTAATTGCCAGTAAGATGGACACAAAATTGAAGATGTTTATGTTCTTTCTAGTTTCTTCTTCCTTACTTCCCTTCTGTTTCCATAACTTATTTAATCATCGAAATATTTTCCCTCTTTTCATCCTAATTCACTTTTTTTTTGGGAACAAACTCAGAAGCTTATGTATAAGGCCAGGAGAGTTTTTAATTAATATGGCGCAGAGCTACTTGTAGAGCTACTTGCAGATGAGTAATCCCATGTGGTTCCTAAAAATCTCTTCTTTTTTTTTTTCATTAAATGACATGCATGAATGGAGAATATATTGTGGCACAGTGTGGTAAGTAAATCAGTAAATGCCTAAATGGGGTTTTGAGTCTTTTGAAGGATGCGGGCCGAGCATAACGGGTCGAAAAACTATAAGAGCCCGATCTCAGCCCAACCCCGCGGGCCTTCAAGTAGTCAAGCCCAATAGGGTTGAAAACCTTGCGGGTGCGGGCCTTGCTGGCTTTACGGGCCGATGGGCGGGTTTGCACACCCCTAGCGTCAGGATCGTCGGTTGTGCTCGAAAAGGGCCGGGACACCTCGGGATGGACCGAAATGCCTTGGGATGGATTGGAAGGGCTTCGAGATGGATCTGCAAGGATTCGAAATGCCTCGGGAGTGCCTCGGGGTAGCTCGGGAGCATCACGGGAGCGCTCAGTAGGGCTCGGCAGAGCTTCGGAGTACCACGAGGGGCCTCGGAATGCTCCGGAGGGAATCGAAAGGGACCGAGATTGCTCTGAAGGGTCTTAGAGAGGCTGCCTGACACTGGCAACCATTACCAGTTTTTTGATTTTCCTGGATTTAAGGGAATATAATGGACTTTAAGGGGACTTTGTAATTATGATGTCCATTGGCAAGGTGTGTCGCGTGGTACTAGCAGCCATTACCAATTTTTTGGTTTTCCTGGATTTAAGGGAATATTGTGGACTTTAAGGGGATTTTGTAATTATGATATTTCTTGGCAAGGTGTGTCGCACGGCACAAGCTATCAATTTCATATTTTACAAAATTCCTTAAAAGTCCTTTTGTACTTTTTAATCCCAGAATGGCCCCCCTTGGTTTGGTTGGTGGTTTTTGGGTTTTTGAAGGCTACGGGTGTTCGAGACTGCATTTGTGTGAGTCTGTGGTGTTTCCCATACATTTGGAAGAGAGTGATCCAGATTGGGGTACTTACAGAAGCCCCTCGACAATGTCACTTACGGAGGAAGTAGGGTCGTCGATAAGATAGGGTCCTGATCTGGATCGCGTGCTGGGAGAGGATGTGACCGTGTAGGTCAGTTCGTGAGGACGTGGTGGTGTCCTGATGTGATGTGACTGTTGAGGTCGGCTGTGAGGACGTGGTGGTGTCCTAAGGCATGACCGTTTAGGTCAGTTGGCTGGAACCTTTGATAGGATTCCTACGTATCCCTAGCAGGAATCAAGCCTGATCGTAGTTCGTGTGTGGGGTGAGTGTTGTCGTGCACGAGGACGTGTGATATCCTCTGACTGAGACTCGATGTGTGGACGTGGTGGTGTCCTATGGGTGACCATTTAGGTTGGTTGTGAGGACGTGGTTTGTCCTTGGTGTGACCGTTTAGGTCAGTTGGCTGGACCTTTTGATAGGATTCCTATGTATCCCTAGAGGGAATCAAGCCTGGTCGTAGTTTCTGTGTGGGGTGAGTGTGTCATGCACGAGGACGTGTGATATCCTCTGACTGAGTGTGTGGACGTGGTGGTGTCTTGTGGGTGACCGTTTAGGTCAGTTGTGAGGACGTGGTTTGTCCTCGATGTGACCATTTAGGTCAGTTGGCTGGACCCTTTGATAGGATTTCTACATATCCCTAACGGGAATTAAGCCTGTTCATAGTTCGAAGGTCGTGTAATCATGAGTGTATGTGGGCGTGGTGGTGCCCTAAGGTGATGTGACCGCTGAGGTCGGCTGTGAGGACGTGGTGGTGTCCTAAAATGGAAATTTTATGGTTTTACGAACCTGGTAATTTAAAGCCTTTCGGGCTGTGGATAATGATTTGGGAGGTTTATAAGGTCTTCCGCACCGAGTAATTTAAAGCCTTCCGGGCTACGGATGATGATGAGGACGTGTTATGCCCTCTAACTGAGGTTGTGTCGTGCGTGAGGACGTGACTTGTCCTCTGACTAAGTTTGTGTCGTGCGTGAGGATGTGACTTGTCCTCTGAGGTTGTGTCGTGCGTGAGGATGTGACTTGTCCTCTGAGGTTGTGTCGTGCGTGAGGACGTGACTTTGTCCTCTGACTGAGTTTGTATCGTGCGTGAGGACGTGACTTGTCCTCTGACTGAGTTTGTGTCATTCGTGAGGACGTGACTTGTCCTCTGACTGAGGTTGTGTCGTGCGTGAGGACGTGACTTATCCTCTGACTGAGTTTGTGTCGTGCGCGAGGACGTGACTTGTCCTCTAACTGATTTTGTGTCGTGCGTGAGGACGTGACTTGTCCTCTGGCTGAGTTTGTGTCGCGCGTGAGGACGTGACTTGTCCTCTGACTGAGGTTGAGAGTGTTTGTTCTTCGGTTCATGAGTATGAACCTGGTGAGGCCTCTTGCTTTTGAGAGGCGTGATTGCCTTGTGTTTTGTTTTTGTGAGGCATGATTGCCTCGTGTTTTGTGAGGCCTGATTGCCTCGTGTTTTGTTTTTGTGAGGCATGATTGCCTTGTGTTTTTTTCGCTGGGGAATGGTTGGACTTACGATGACTGCCGATGCTCATCTGCTGGGGATGCATGGTCTTATACGGGTTTTCAAAAATTCTCGTTTGAGTTTTTGTCTGCTGAGGAAGGGATTTCGGGCTTACTTTGATGGCCGGTGTTTGGTTTACCGTTTTGTGTTTTTTGAAGGCATTTTGTGCCTTAGGATGTGTGCTCGAAGGCATTTTGTGCCTTTGAATTTGTCTTGCCATTTTAGTGGGCGATGTTCGGGCTTACGAATGGCGGTCGGGGGAATGACTTGTTTGTTGTGAAGGCATTTTTGCCTTGGGATGCGAGTTCGAAGACTTTTTTGGTGCCTTGGGATTTATTTGCGCAGGCGTTTGGGGCCTTGGGATTTGTGTTTGGAGGCATTTGCGCCTTTTGTGTTTGTTTTGCCATTTAGTGGGCGAGGGTCGAACTTACGATGACGGCCGGGAAAGGCGAGGAGTATCTAAGTTGAGTTTCTTTGAAGGTGTCTATACCCTAAGTGAGACTGTTTGGGGGTATCTACCCTATGTTGATACTTAGTTCAGGAGTATGACCTAAGTTGAGACTATTCTAAGGCGTCTGGACCAAAATTGAGACTTAGTTCAGGAGTATGACCTAAGTTGAGACTATTCTAAGGCGTCTGGACCTAATTTGAGACTTAGTTCAGGAGTATGATCTAAGTTGAGACTATTTTAAGGCGTCAAGACCTAAATTGGAACTTAGTTCAGGAGTATGACCTAAGTTGGGGCTTAGTTTCAGGAGTATGAACCTAAATTGGGACCTAGTTCAGGAGTATGACCTAAGTTGGGGTTTAGCTTCAGGAGTATGAACCTAAATTGGGACCTAGTTTAGGAGTATGACCTAAGTTTGGGTTTAGCTTCAGGAGTATGAACCTAAATTGGGACCTAGTTCAGGAGTATGACCTAAGTTGGGGTTTAGCTTCAGGAGTATGAACCTAAATTGGGACCTAGTTCAGGAGTATGACCTAAGTTGAGACTATTCTAAGGCGTCTGGACCTAAGTGAGACTTAGTTCAGGAGTATGACCCTAAGTTGAGACTATTCTAAGGCGTCTGAACCTATGTTGGGTTTGATGGTGTATTTTGTGAGTCATGTAAGAACTTTGTTAGGAAGGAATCATGGAGTGCTGGTATTCTTCTTTCATGTAGCGTTTATTACAACTATTTTATTGACGTACCTTTGTTGTGTTTACCTGCAGGTGGAGGTGCCTTTATGAGGAGGGAGTTGAAATATTGAGGATGTGGGGCGCCTCTGACCGAGATGATGAGGACGTGGTGGCGCCTATGGCTGAATTGTTGAAGTGTTTTGAGGACGTGTGGCGCCTCTGACCGAGTTACTGAAATGTTGAGGACGTGTGGCGCCTCTGACCGAGTTGTTGACATGTTGAGGACGTGTGGCACCTCTGAGCGAGTTGCTGAAATATTGATGACGTGTGGCGCCTCTGATCGAGTTGTTGACATGTTGAGGACGTGTGGCGCCTCTGACCGAGTTGCTGAAATGTTGAGGACGTGTCGCGCCTCTGACCGAGTAGAGGAGAGGGATGGTTCATCTTCTCTTTCCTTCTTCATTCTGACATCTGCGGACGTCTTGGAGTATCCGGTCAAGGAAGGTGCTCAATTCACCGAGAATGATGAGGTGGCTGGCGGAGGCGCCGAGATGTGGCAGTCTTTACCAGGCGATGGTGTCGATGACTCAGAGTAGGACTCTTTTTTCTTTTCTTTTCTGTGCATGTTAGTGAGAAGAGCAACAAAATATTTGTATTTATATGCACAATGTATTCACATGTAATGAACTCTTTTATTTTTGCTTTAGGGGTTATTTCTACTCCCTTTTATTTTATGTTCTGTGCATGTCGCACGAGCTTGAAATGTTTGTGGTTAGTGTATGGTGGCTGGAAATGGCTTTGGTAAGGCTTTTGAGCAATTGGGGGCTGAAGCAGCATTGACAGTTTCATGAGCGACGGCAGGAGTGATGTCTCCTGGGACGTGTTTGTTGGATGTGGTAGGCCATTGCCGGGGAGTACATCGTTCCCTTTGTTTCGGGGGAGACTTTCCACGGCATAGATCGCTTCGGCGATGGGGGACCGATTCATGCGTGGGGGAAGCCCCTGCTTTGGTCACTTTGTGGTTGTGAGAGAGGCTTCAAGCAATGCATGTGCTTCTGACATCTCTTGGTCCGTGGACGTTTGCTCAGCGACCTCTTATCTTGGATATGGATTAGTCCGCTTGGGAGAGGTGGATGGTTTGCCTTGGCACGCATCACCTCCGTTGGTGGGTTCCTCATTGGGGAATTGAGACTAGGAGGGCCTGTCAGGAAGGTTCCTATGTTGTCAGAGTTACGTGTTTGTCTTGGTCTTCTTTGCTTGTTTCCAGGCAGTTCGGGATGAGGCAGGAGCCTTTGCTGGGCTGGGAAGGCATTGGCACTGTAGCCTCCTTCTGTATGACATATCCAGATGCCTTTCTGTATTTTCTAAGGGTATGGAAGTATTCCGCTTTCCCTCCTGTGGTGCTCCTTCGACGTTGGGAGAGCGTTGTGTTGACCACCGAGTACCTGGATTGGTACGAGCAGCATGTCGGGCAGACCCAAGTGGTTTTGGGGAGCAGGCGTGAAGTGATTCTGGGGCAAGGTTGCCATCTCAACTATAGCCTTAGAAGTGCAGAAGCCTGGTCTAACCCTCAGGATGTCACGGGAGACGCTTTGTTTGACTATGAGACCAGAGTTAACCGACTGACGGGGAGGGGTCCTCTTTTGCAGGCTCGCAGGGAGGAGATCCTGAGCCGAGGTCCGGGTGAACGATGCTCTGAGAGCGAATGGTTTGTTTGACATGACGAGGAGGACTCCTGATCTAGGAAAGAGGGAGACAGAGTTGGATCACGTGGAGCGAAGAAAGACTCACCGGGGACGAGGGAAGAAAGGAAAGAATGGCGAGGGGACAAACGCGAGTGACGCGGAATGAACTTCTAAAACTCTAAGCATCCATTCATTGTCGTTTGCAGACACATTAATTGTTAAATGCTTTACGTTGTATTTTAGCATGTTGTGAGTTTGAGAGTAGACCGTGCTTGAACTCATCAAGAAGTGTTTTAACTGTGATGATTTGTGATTTGCTTTTAAAGCTTTGTCGAGACACAAAATCTCTTGCTTGCTTCTTGTCTGAGCCTTGGTGGCGTCAATTTTTGGAATTTTATGTATTCCTTAGACCGAACCAATAAAGGCTGCCTACGTTCCCCTTGAGGGGCTCAGGTCTGCGTAGTTCGACCTTCTTTTGTGAGAGAAATGACTTGTAATGTACACTCGCAAGGGCATATATATTATTTTTGAAAAGGTGGGAACATGTCCCCTTTTGTGTAAATGCCTTATTTGATGTAGGCACAAAAGAAATGCTATTGGGTTTGACTCTTTTGAGAGAGTATGAGAACTGAAAAGCTTGTAAAAGTGTATGGAAGCCCTTGCTGATAGAAAATCAGTGTTTAGCTCTATTTTTCCTATTTTGTTGAAAAATAAGACTTGTCGAGGCATCTGAAAACTTGATTTGTTCGCAATGATCACATGTTTGCTTAAAACCCTTTGTTGATGTTCAGGTTATTCAACAATTAAACTTGATATGCTTTGATTAATCACGAGGAGAAAGTCAACCAGTATCAAGGATCGAGTTGGTCTGGTGTGACAAAAGGTTTGTGTATAGGAGAGGTCATTGGTGAGACCGGGTTTGTGGATTTGTATGTGTTTATGACTGGACCCTTTCTGGTTGCCTACGTTCCCCTTAAGATAAGGAGCTCAGGTCGACGTAGTTCGGGGCCGAACCGTGATTGGCTTTGGGGCCAGGGCATAAATATTTGTGCGGCCTTTGACGAAAAGGCTCGGAAAGTTGAATGATGAGGCACGGGCCTTGAGGTGATTCCTTGACAAGTCGTATTTGACTGCAGTTTCAATGAATCCATTGCTTCTTGATCGTTGCTCTCTCGGGGAGAGAAAGAATTTGAATATCGCTTAAGGACTTATGATGCGTTTTTTGCCTTCACCTTCTTCTATTGAGCTTCTGAATGGAAGTGCTGGGTCCTTGGCTCTTTCTATCTTTTTTTTTTTTTGAACCTTCTGCTTGAGCTTTTTTTTTGAAGCTCGTGAGGGGCGAAGGCACCCTAGCTTGGAGTTGATATGGGTCAGTCTTTTGATGCTGAGTGACCTTTTGATGTCCTTTGATGTTGCCTCCGTCATTTGACTTGGTCAAGGTGATGGTGGGGGCATGTTTTGGAAAGTGTATGGCTTGATGGAGTCCTTTATGTGGAGTATGGTAAGGTGTATGGGGAGCTATCGATTGACTTTCTCACACCAATTAATCAAAGCATTAATCATTTGTGGAATTACTTGTTGAGCAATGCAAGTGATCACATAGAACAAAACCATTTCGTTAAATGTAATGTGGGGTGCAAAATAATGTCTCAAGTGTAGCAAGAAAAGAAAAAGACTTATGTACAGAAAATTGAAGACTTAATTACAATGTCCTAGGAAGAATTGATTGAATGAGAAAAGTACTAGAACCTACGAGGTTGACTGTATGATTTTTTTCTCTTTTTTTTTTGTAGAGGGGGGAGAAGAAGACTCGATATTCTTTAGGCGAAGTATCGACGGAGAATTCTCCGATTTGCGTCTCTGTAGGCTCTTCAGCAGTTCCCAAATTTATTTTGGGTTAGAACATTCTCGGCAGCTTGGGCCCGATTTTCCTCTTGTTTGACAACATGCTTAAAGATTTGTTTAATGCATTGTTCATTAATGTGTCTGCGTCTTTATCAAGTGAATCATTGTTAACTGTTTTGATTAGTTAATTTATCATTTGTTAAAGTGGCAATGAGGGGATACTCAGAAAGGTCGAACTTTTATTCAAAGCATAAGGAAGCGCGGTTTATGTTACAAACGCATAATCTTTAGGCGTAAGGCCGTCAGACGACTCGAGAGACTCAAACTTAAATACGACAGACTCGGGGTCATTTATTTTCGAAGCTAGACTCTAGGAGACTGGGGTTAGACCAAGCTTCCGGACCATTTCTTCTTTGCTGGATGTGGGTCATGAGAAGATAACCCAGTTCCTCAATGGCATTTTAGACGCGCTTGAGAAGGTCAAAAGGCTTCTCACTGCTGCTTTCCCCAATTGTTTCCGGGGAATTGATTTCCGACTGTGTTGGGACCGCGTGGGCATTCCAACTTTCCTTCTTCAATCAGCCCCTGGATCGTTTGTTTTAGTATGATGCAATTGTCGGTGGTGTGGCTGGGGTAGTTGTGAAAAGCGCAATGCTTGCTCATATCCATATTTGGGTTAGGATTCCTTAGCTGATAATTCTCAAGGGGCTTGAGCATGTTCTACTTCAACAACGCCTCGAACACTTAGCTTAGAGGCATTTCGAGGTTGTCGAAGTGCTGAAAACGCTGCGGCCGGGGAGGATTGTTATTTCTCGGGGGCGCTTGATCGCGGCTTCCTTGGACTACGTTCTGAATGTAGTGAACTGCTCCGGCGGCTTATTTTCCATTGTTTAGGATAAGTGCCAGATTTGGTGGGCCTGCCCGGTAGCGAAAGGAAGAAGCGGGAGTGGCCGCTGTCTTTTGCAGGCTCAACGTCTTTTCGAACTTGGTCCCGGCATTGACCATGGCACGAAGGTCGGGATAGAAGTGGTGGCTAATCAGGGCCTTCAGGGATGGTTTGAGGCAAGAATGGAAGATTTCCATTTGCTCTTCTTTGGAAAGCAGATCCATTATCTCGCTTAGCTTCCAGTTCCATCTTTTGTAGAACTCGCCTACTGATTCGTCATCCTTTTGTTCGGTGGCTTGCAGATCATGGCGGTTTGTTTCCCATTCAAGGTTGGCGCGGTACTTCTCCAGGAAGATTTCACTAATTTGATCCCAGGTGGAGCGGTTTTTAGCCTTTACGTTGAGGAACCACCTTAATGTCGTGGATTTGAGGGAATGCTGGAAGTGATCCGCCATTTGTTGTGGTGTGGCCCCTTTGGCTCTCATTCCCATGACGTAGGTGTCGATGTGGGTCTTCGGGCATTCTGTCCCATCAAACTTTTCCATTTCTGGCATCCTGAATTTTGGAGGGAGGGGAACCACCTTACTCGGATCTGTGGGCATAAGGGAGTCCTTCCGAGAGTTGGCTAGTTTGCCTTGCATATCTTTCATTTGTTCGACCAACCGAGCTATATGAGGGTCAGCGGGTAGAGGCAGGCTGCCGTTTTCTGGGATGGAAACTGAGGATGGAGGTGGATTGGCTGATGGGATCGCCATTCGGGAGTCTTGGGGAGGTAGTTGAGTGTACACCATCCTGTATCCCTGATGGTTGCAATTGGGGCCAAGGGCGTGATTGCCCGGACCACCAAGGGTTATGTTTGGGAAGTGGGGAAACGTTTCATTAGCCCCAAGTGGCAGACCAGCGGGTGGTAGGTTTGAAATGTCAGGATATCCGCTTGGGATTTTTGGTTATGGTTGCGAGGCTCGTATAGAGGCAAAGGATTGAATCCCGGGGGATATCGAGATACATTGGGATCTGGCGGAGCAGGCCCGTATGTGTGCTGTTGATATTGAGCTTGTGGCGCAGGGCCGGGAAACTGGCTATGCTGAGGCGGGTAAGTCGGAGCTGCTTGACTGATGCTTGAGTGAATCTTTAAGCGGGAGTTGCTTTGCGTTGCTGGGTTTTCGTAGCTTGGCGGAGGCGGAACCTGCTGATAGCTTTGAGGATCTGGGGGAGCAGGTATTTCTTCCTCTTCTGTGAGAACAAAGGTCTCATCCATTTGGGGAATGGCGATGGTTTCGCGATGGCGCATGGGGTCTACGATCCAGGCTTGCTGTTCTTCTTGGCGCTTCTTGAGAGTCTCGAAGGCCTACCTCCTCCATTTTCTGGAGGTTTCTCAGTGGCAGGGTTCTGTTTCCCTCACTGTTATCTGTTGATCCCGCCATGGGGGAGTAGCAAACTGTTCGGACCGCTGAACTGGAAGGGCTGTCGGACCTTGTGACCTCGATACTGAAAAGGCGGCTCCCGGGTACTCTCAACCACTCTCGATTCGCTGGAGGGGGTGACGGGTAAGGTTTAGTCATGGGAAGGCCTTTTTGGATGAAGGGGGAAATCTTATGTGACATGCAGTTTCCGTTTTTTTATTTATTTATGATTTTTTTATTGTTTTAATTTACTTAAAACATGTTTTCTCAGAATCCTAAGTTGGTTGGAAAAGATTGCTCTTCTTTTTCGCAACTATGCTAGATCCTGGGTCAGTGGAGACCATCTGTGCGGCTATAAGCCCCTCGTTTTGCACTTGTATTTCGACATCCCGGGGTGGACAGCCCCAGGCGAAGGTCCTATAGGGCAAGCGGTTTCCACCGGCCTAAAGAAAAATCGAACCTAAGGATCGAGCCTGTCATGTTCGTTTTAATGCGTCGGCCATGTGAATAGTGAGCCGAGCCGGCACCTGAGTCAAGATCTGGTCGAGAGTTCGGCATGACCTCTCTTTACCTTGCTTGCGCAAGGGATCTGTAACGTTAGGCGTTGGCTGGGTCATATTGTCATGGCTGACGTATTAAAGTCTTGATCACATGGTGCCATGTGGGCATGGATGTATATCCGGGACAGAGCATTGTCTGGGTGTAGCTTCGGAAATCAAGATCAGGTCAAGATTTTAGCATGACCTTTCATCGCTTTGCTTGCGCAAGGGATCTTGAGTTCTGAGCTTCGGCCTAGAAGATGGCCGGCATGGGATATGTATCCAGGCTGTATGACACGGACTGGGTAAAAACCAACCGAGTCTGGACAGAGTGTGATGCAAGCGTACAGCGTTGACACTGGCTAGGATGGGATGTTTGGAATGATCCCGTGCGCATCCAAGAGGCCTAGGAAGACCAAACGGACTGCAACTGAGACCACCCCGGGTTGAGGGTTGTAGTGTGCAGTGTATCAGAGGCAGCAAGTGCGCGTAGCGTGCGGTGTACTGAGGCAACAGTGCGAGTAGTGTGCGGTCACTAAAATTCTTTTTCTAAGTAAAACAGAAGTTTTTTTTGAAGAATTTTAAATGTATGTACACAGATGTATATTGATGCATCTTTTTTTTGTATTTTTATTTTTTTGTAAAATAAAAAGTAAAGCACATGCACACACACAACAGTTAAAGAAAGGGGTAAAATGAAAGTTTGACCCTCATCATCGTTTTAAAAATCTTTTGTTTTTGTTTAAAAGTTTTTAAAACAAAATTTTCCCAGCAGAGTCACCAACTGAAATTACCCGGATCCGGCTCGCGCGCAGGCCCCGGCATCTCGCATCGCTTTGGTCGAGGAGGAGGTGTCTCGCTGTGTTTTGTTCGTAGAGTCGCCACGCCGTTTTGATTTAGCCCAAAACATTGAAAAAAGGTTTAGTTTAAAAACTGTTGTTATGTGATGAGATTTTTGAGTTCGGAGGTCAGGTTACTCCTCGGGAAGGGCAAAGTAAATGCACACCCGAGTCGCCTCATAAAAATGAGTCTTTCGGTACCCCTTTTTTCTTTAAATGTTGTGTGTGTGTGTATGTGCTTTTCAAAATGCATGCTGTATATAATGTCTACATAGTACGCTATATATTGAAATGGAAGGAAGCCTTACCAATGTTGGTTCGTGTCTGCCTTCCACTGGGAAATAGTGTTTGAGGGTTGAATAGTGTTCCGGGACTGATCGGGACGGCATCGGGACGTGCCGGTGTTTGCGGGTAGAGCTTCGGTGTGGCTCGAGATTGTCAGATGTGTACTCGGGCAGAGTTTCTGCGTGCATTGGGATTGCAGGGATCGTTGACTGGACTCAAGCATAGGTTCGGCGTGCGTGGGGATCGTCGGTTATGCTCGAAAAGGGCCGGGACACCTCGGGATGGACCGAAATGCCTCGGGATGGATTGGCAGGGCTTCGGGATGGATCGACAAAGCTTTGGAATGCCTCAGGAGTGCCTCGGGGCAGCTCGGGAGCATCTCGGGAGCGCTCAGTAGGGCTCAGCAGAGCTTCGGAGTACCACGAGGGGCCTCGGAATGCTCCGGAGGGAATCGAAAGGGACTGGGATTGCCCCGAAGGGTCTTAGAGGGGCTTCCTGAAGGCTGGGAGAGAGGAGAGAAGAGGGAGGTGTGTGAAAAATGAGAGGGGGAGGCCTCTATTTATAGGGTCCAGATTCTGGCTGGTTGTGTCGCACAACACTGGCAACCATTACCAATTTTTTGGTTTTCCTGGATTTAAGGGAATATAATGGACTTTAAGGGGATTTTGTAATTATGATGTCCTTTGGCAAGGTGTGTCGCGCGGTACTGGCAGCCATTACCAGTTTTTTGGTTTTCCTGAATTTAAGGGAATATTTTTGTAATTTTCGTTTTTTTTTATTAATAAAATTTAGGGAGCTACGTCTCCTTTCGTTAAAAAAAAAAAAAAATAAATAAAATAAAAAAAAAAAAAAAAGGGGGATTTTGTAATTAGGATTTCTCTTGGCAAGGTGTGTCGCACGGCACAAGCTACCAATTTCATATTTTACAAAATTCCTTAAAAGTCCTTTTGTACTTTTTAATCCCAGAATGGCCCCCTGGTTTGGTTGGTGGTTTTTGGGATTTTTAAGGCTACGGGTGTTCGAGACTGCGTTTGTGTGAGTCTGCGATGTTTCCCGTGCGTTTGGAAGAGAGTGATCCAGATTGAGGTACTTACAGTTACCTCGATCTTCCTTAGCACGTAGTCTCCAACATTGAATGACCTTTTCTTGACCTTCTTGTCGTGATAGCCCTTGGTTTTCTGTTTGTAGTTTACCATTCTAAGCTGAGCAGTTACCCGTTTCTCTTCTAGCAAGAACAAGTCGAGCAACCTGTTGGAGTTATTCTGATTCTGATAAAAAAAGCCACCCTAATTGTAAGAATTCATAGCTCTACAGGTGCCATAGCTTCCGACCCAAAAGTAAAGGTGAATGGGGTTTCCCTTGTAGGCCCCCTAGTGGTTGTGCAGACTGCCCAAAAAGTGAGGGACAGTTCATCCAACTATCTACCAGCTCTTCCAATGAGGCCCCTTACTTAGTGCTGACAAGACAAGTTTGTTAGCTGCTTCTGCCTGTCCGTTACATTGGGGATATGCGACCGATGACTTCCAATATTTTACTCCCAATCAATTCAGCTCCGTCTCAAAAGATGTTGAAAATTGTTGTCTTTTGTCCAATACAATTGAATGTGGCACCCCAAAGCGACACCAAATGTAGTCGTGGATAAAGTTGATGTCATTTTCCTTAGTTATCTTAGCTAAAGGTTTAGCCATGATCCACTTGGTGAAATAATCTATAGCCACAATAACGTACTTACAATTTCCACAGGCGGGTGGGAAGGGGGTTTGATCTAATCTACCCCCCACATGTCGAACGACCAAGCTGCGACCACGGGTGTTTGTTCGGTTATTGGGAGCTTTGGTAGGTCGGCATACCTTTGACACTTGTCACATTTTCTTACGAATTCACGAGCATCCTCCCTTAAGTGAGGCCAATTTATAGTATCCTGATGTAAGTATTTTGTCTGCCATAGTTCTGGGCCCCGGGTGTCCACTACATACCCCACTATGCACTTCGAGCAAGAGTTGAGGAACCTCCATAGGATAAACACACCTCAGTAATGGTTTTACGAACGACCTTCTGAATAATGCATCCCCATGTATGGAAAACCTTGGGGACTTCTTCTTGATCGTTCTTGCCTTTTGCTCGTCTGATGGTAGCTCACCTGTTTCGATGTAGGCCTTCATCTCGTCAATCCAACACTTAGAGACGTAGACCGAGCATAGAACCTGCACTCTTTCGTATGCTGGTTGCTCCAAGTATGAGATTGGTTCTCCATGGTGCTCATTAGTTTGGAAAGTAGATCGGCCAATTCATTCTCTTCGCGGCCTACCCTTTGTATCTCCCAAAATTCTATGTTTTGGACCAGCTTCCTCACCAGCTCGCAGTACTTGATCAGGACTGGATTGATCACCTCGTATTCTCCCTTGACTTGTTTTTTTTTTTTTTTGGCGAAAGGAGACGGTACTCCCTAGATTTTATTAATTAAGCAAAGGAAATTACAAACGAAGGTGGGGGACATGACAACCTCAACCACCTTAAAGAAAATTACATATGGCTTAAAGCCGAAATAAAAGAAACAAGATCTACGGGAAAGGGTTCAGCTGCTAAAGAGCTGCCCATTACAAAGGGGGAAAGGGGAACGAGAAAACCGACTTGCCGACCGCCTACGCGACCTGAGACTGAATCCAACCCGCATGACGTCCTCATAGAAAGTTAGATTCTGAGATAAGGGACCATCGCTCAGTCAAGCTTGAAGCAACCCTTGCAACGGATAGGGAGATTTGAAAAGGAATAAATATCCAAGTCTTGAGTAGAATCAGCCGCCTCATTTGCCAACCCATCAGCCACTTGATTTCCTTCCCGATAAATGTGAGAAACCCGAACATGCATTAAGGACATAAGACGCTTGATATTAGCAACAATATACCAGATTGACCAAGGGATGTGGTAGATACCATTCAGAACTTTTGAAAGGATCTCAGAATCAACTTCAAGCCAAATAGTGTGATGACCCAACTCCCAAGCATACGTAAGCCCACCTTAGGAATTGTGACAATAAGATTGCTTGTCCAGCTACGAGGCATTTGGAAACCCATAAAGAAGTCAGCAATAGCTCTGTGCAGATCAACCTTAATAATGTCCCAACAGCCCTTATAAAATTCCCCGGTGAACCCATCCGGCCCAGCTGCACTTTGACCATTCATATCAAACACAACATCACGAATCTCCTCAACTGAAGGGCAAGCTGTAAGCAAATCATTATCTTCATTGGAAACAAGCCTTGGGATGACCGCAAGGATCTCATTAACCGGATACTCCGCAGAACCTTGCAATTGATGGGAATAAAATTGGATAACTTCCTTTTGTATCTCCTCCTTGGACGTAATCCATCGGCCTTGACTATCCTTGTTTTATGAATAACTAACCGCTGCCTCTTTTATTTGACATAAGAATGAAAATATTTTGTGTTACGATCCCCTTCCTTTAACCACTTAAGATTCGCCTTTTGCTGCCAAAACTCTTCCTCCACCTTTAAAGTAGACAACAAGGAGGCATTAGCAAGGCTCAAGGCAGCCCTGTTTTCTTCCGAAGGCTCACTTTGATAATTAACTTCACTAGCCAAAACAGCATCTTCCGCTAACTTGACTTATTGATCCACACGGCCAAAAGTTCCCCTGTTCCAAATAGAAATAACTTTACTCAGATGCACCAACTTCTTGGCGAAGCAAACCATAGGCCGGCCATCCATACTTTTTATCTAGGAATTCCGAACCAAATCCCCAAACATATCATGTTTCAGCCAGACATTAATAAAGCGAAAAGAACCTCTGGTAGCCTCAGCATCAACTTTCAAGGACACAACCAAAGGAGCATGGTCAGAGGTCAATCGAGCAAGATGTGACACCTTGGTATGGTGAAACAAATGGAGCCATCTATCATTATAAAGAGCCTTATCAAGGCGTTGATAAATAGCTGCACGGCCAGGTCTTTTATTATACCAGGTGAAAATATTCCCATGATAACCCGCATCCATAAGATTACAATACTGGATGGTGTCTGAGAATTCAGCCACCACACTCTCCTTTATAGGTCTTCCTCCAGCTTTTTCATTATGCTTAGTCACAGAGTTAAAATCTCCAACAACCATCCAAGGATTATCGTTCATAAGAAACGTAAAGGCAAGGAGAAAGGGCTAGGTACGCAGTCTGCTGCCTACAACCCGGTGATCACAGCCCCCCCAGTACTCAGCCCGCAGACCGCAATCTGTGAGACTCTCCTTTCTATTTTTCCACATACTTTCTTTTAAATTGTTTAAATGGTGTCCTTTTTAAGTTGGAATGCTAGGGGGTAGGTAATGCTGCAACGCTCCGTAGAGCGAAGCAGTTATTTCGTACTACTAATTCTTCTTTGTTTGCTATTTATGAGCCAAAGAAAGGGGTAGATTATCTTGTTCCTTTCTCTCGGAGACTTGGTTGCGAAGGTAGCCTTACTAATATGGCTAACATAATTTGGGTTGTTTGGAGACATGGGCTGAATTGCATGGTGGTCAGTGATGTGAGACAAGCTCTTACTATCCGTGTTACTCATTCTGGGTGGCATGTTCCTATTTTTATTTCTTTTGTGCATGCTATTTGTAATCGGTACTCCCGTAGAGATTTATTGGAGGAATTAATGGGGCTAACCACTTCCGTGAATTCACATTCCCCATCATCTAGGTTCACAAACTCATGCTCCTTTTGCTCCATATGAAACTCTAAGACATGTGAAATAGAGGTCACAGCCGGACCTCGAGGAGATAAATTTAAGGAGCTATAGGTATTCATCTTGGCAATAGATGAACCTTTCGCTCTTGAGGCCGAATCATCCTTAAGGGGAGTGCACAGTTTCTTCAAATTCTGCAGCTCCAGAATAGCACAAGATTCATTCAAAAAAGTAGAGAGCATAGGCTTTTTAAGAGCCTCATTAACTGCCTTAGGAAGCTCCAAACCCCTTTTAGGCAATCGAATAATATTAGGCTGATCAATCACATTTTTAGGGATAACATTTTTCCCCAAGACCTCGACAACTGGTAGTTTAAGATTCGCCTTTCCATCCTTCACCTCTTTGCCTTTAACAGTTTACGATCAACTGTGAGTCACAATAAGCTATGACTTTTGTCGCTCCAAAACACTATGCACATTCAATTGCTGCAATCAATGCCTCATACTCGGCCTGGTTGTTGGAGGCTCGGAATTTGAACCTTAAAGCTTCGTCAAAGGCCTTTCCAGTTTTTTGGCTCGACCAAAAGAATCCCAGCTCCACTAACATTCTTAGTAGCTGACCCATCTAAGTAAACCTTCCAACAATCATCGAGTAGACTCACTGTCTGCTCGCTCGACTGTTCCTTCCCCTTTGAGCTTTCCTTTGGGGTGTTCTTTGTGTTATCTTCCTTGGTGAACGTAAGCTTGACCAAGAAGTCTACCAAAGGCTGATCTTGCAAGGCTTTTTGAGGTCTGTACTCAATGTCAAATTATGTTAATTCATTGGACTAGGTGAGTAGTTGACCTGAACTTTCTGGCTTGTGCAATATCTTTCTCAATGGAGTGTTTGTCAGCACGATAATGGAGTGAGCCAAGAAATATGCCCGTAATTTTTTGGCTGCAACCACCAAGGCGTAGTCTACCTTCTCAGCATTGAAGTATCTTCCTTCCACGTCGGATAAAGCCCCACTAATATACTGGCTTTTGAAGGCCATTTTCCTCTCTGACCAACACTGCGGCTATAGCTTGATCTCCAGTAGATAGGTAGACATACAAGCTCTCTCCATGGACTGTGCTACTCAAAAATGAGGGGGGGGAGGCGAGGTACTCCTTGAGTTGTTGGAATGACGAGGAACATTCGGTCGTCCACTCAAAGTTTTTTGTCCCCCTCAAAGTTTTGAAGAAGGGGAGAGACCTTTCTGCTGACCTGGCTATGAAACAACCCAAAGCTGCAACCCTTCCATTCAATCGCTGCACCTCCTTGATGTACGTTGGTTCCTGCATCTCTACCAAAGCTTTGATCTTCTCCGGGTTAGCCTCAATACCCCTTTGAGATACCATGAACCCCATAAACTTGCCTGCAGCTATTACGAACACACACTTGCTCGGATTCAGCTTCATGTCGTTTGCTCGTAGATTGGCGAACGTTTCCCTTAGGTCGACCACATGAAGACCAGCCTTGGTTTTGATGACCATGTCGTCGATGTAGGCCTCCATGTTTTGACCAATCTGAGTAGCAAAGACCTTATTCACCATCCTTTAATAGGTAGCCCCAACATTCTTCATCCCGAATGGCATCTTCGTGTAGCAATATACTCCTCCAGCAGCTTGGAAGGCAGTCTTTTCTATGTCATCCTCATGCATTATTATCTGATGGTACCCCGAGTAAGCACCGAGGAAACTGAGTGTGGCATGTCTAGCTATTGAGTCAACCAAATTATCAATCCGTGGGAGTAGGTAGCTGTCTTTTAGGCTACATTCAGGTCGGTGAAGTCGACACTCATCCTCCACTTTCCGTTGGCCTTCTTGACCATCACTAAGTTTGCCAACCAAGTAGTGTAGGATGCCTCTTTGATTATACCTGCACTAAGGAGTTTATTTACCTCTTGTTTGATGTCCATCTCCATGTCTGTAGCAAAAACTCGTAGCTTTTGGCTTTTGAATTTTATGGTGGAGTTGACCTCCAAACGATGCACTGCGACCTCTTCCTTGATGCCCCTCATGTCTTCTACTCTCCAGGCAAAGACATATGTGCTTTCCTTCAACAGTTCGACTATCTCCACCCATTCTTCTGGTGACAGTTGTCTCCCTATTTAGATTTTTTGGTCGGGGTAGGAGGGATTGGCTTCTATTTCTTCCAGCTCATCGACAGGTTCCAGTTCTGGGCCATCTATGAACTGTAGGGTCTCAATAATGATCTCTCTGACCCTTCTCCTTTCCTCAGCTCCCAAGTGTGGAGCCTCAACTTCAATCATGTCATCTAGCTCGGCAGCTATTTCCCCGTTGGAGGCCCCTGAGTTTTGGTTGACTGGGAGGCATAGGTCGCCTTTGATGATCTGGTCGACCAAAACTGAAACTGTTGTGACCCAAGTATTTTCAGAGGGACGTGTTGGCTCAGTCATAATGTGGTAATGTGAGGGATAGGTCGCCTCTTCTACACACCTGATTGTAGACAGTCTGGAAGTAGTGGTGACGAATTTAGAGAACTTCCAGCTCGCTTCCGGAGTATCAATCTCCAACTCCCTCTTTTTCTTGGACCACAACACATGATCCAGATAATCCCTAGCTGTGCTCAAAACGCACCCCACTCCCAGTTTTGTGGGGAACTTTACCCTTTGGTGGGGGATTGAAGGAACCATCCCTAGAGCGACCTGTCCAGGGATACCCAATATAGCATGGTAATCACTTATAACGTCAATTACTATAAATGTTACCTTGGCCACTGTCCTCAAAGGATGTTGTCCAATGTCGACCTCCAGCTCGATCTGTCCCTTGGCATCAACCCTGTGATTGGTGAAACCCTCCAGTTGACCTGCGTAAGGTGACAACCTAGCATCTGTCAGTCCCATGTCCAAGAAGTTTTTTGTAGTAGAGAATATCTTTGCAGGCCCCCGTGTTGACCAATATTCTACTTGACGTTCACTCATCAATTAACTCCGGAATCACCAAAATTTGTTCCCTAGCCGTCATGCTGGTAGCCAACTCGTAGGGATAAAAACTGATTACCTCATCTTTAACACAACTCCTAGGAGGCACGTAAGGAGCTTTACTTAGCTGAAAATTTTTGTACTTAAGGGCAGTGTTGCTTGTTTCCACATCAATCACTCCCAAAGTCAATCTAGGCTGCCTTGGCTCGGGAACACCTCTTGCAGGTCGATCTCTACCAGCAGGACAATCTCCCTTGATAAACCTATCTAACCTTCCTTCATTCACCCACTTCTGGATGATCCTCTTTAGACTCATACCCTCTTCCGTGGTATGCCTGGTATCCTTGTGATACTCACAATACCTACTGTTGTTCATTCTGAATTTATTTTGAGCATTCATTGGGGCTGGAGGACCTAGGTCGACCGTATTCATAATCTCGGTCCGACTTACTGTAAGTAGGGTGAAGCTTTCAGGGACACTTTCTGTCGCCCTAGTTCTGTTCTTCCCCTTATTGTCATTATTTTTCACCGATCCCCCTTTTTTCGACTCACCAGCTTCAGAATGATTTTAGCCCTTGTCTTTCTTTCTTTCTTTCTTTCTTTCTTTCCTTTCTCTCTTCAGCCACGGCCACATTATAGGCTCTCTCAAACAGCTCCTTCCTTGTGGTCGTTCTCCTAACCTATAGCTCGTAGTCTATATCGGGAGAGGACACCCCATTTCAAAAGCAGTTGATGACCTCCCTATCTGTGAGGTCTTCCTCAATCTGGTCGACCATCTCTTTGAAGCGGGTGAAGTAACTCATAGTTAGAGCCGTCAATTTGGGATGGTCCCGTCCCGCCATACAAATGGGACGGGATGGGACAAAAAATTTTAGGCCCATGAAAATTTGTCCTGTCCCGTCCCGCATTAGTCGCGGTAGTGCCGTCCCGTCCCGTTATCCCGTATTAACGGCTCTACTTGTACCTAAGTTTTGAAACATGAAGTGAAATGTATACCAACCTCCAACCCAATTTGCATTCACTTTTAAAATTCATCAATGCCAGGCCAGTCTTAATATATTTTGATTATATAATTCCATCCAGCCTTGCTAATTGTTTGGCCACATATACTGTATACTTAAGCTTGAGCTAGTCTAACACAAACATGTTGAAGTATTTAAAGTCTTCTTGTCCCGCATTGTCCCGCATCCCGCAGTAGAATTGGGACGGGACAGAATATTTTAGTCCCGTGAAAATTTGTCCCGTCCCATCCCGCATTAGTCGTGGAACAACATAGTGTCGTCCCGTTCCATCCCGTCCCGTTATCCTGTATTGACGGCTCTACTCATAGTGCTCTCCGTCTGGCCCTGAATCATGTTTTTTAGGTCAGTAAAAGTTTTCTTACGAGCTCCAGCTGTTGAGAATCTGTCCAAGAATTTTTTCCTCATATAATCCATGAGGTGATACAGCCAGTAGTCAGGCCACGAAACCAATTTAGTGCTGCACCTGTGAAGGTCCTAGTTAGTGCCTTGCACAGCACGTCAGAGGAGACCAAGCACATTGTGGCCTCAAAATGATGTATATCATTCAAGGCATTGGTCGCGCCTGAATATTGTTGGTTTTTACGGTCCATGCGCAACGGAATTAAGTATCTAATAACATAAAACCCAAGGAGCCTAGGATCCATTCTATACAATTAATTTGAATACTATGAGATAGATAAAACCAACCTTGAACGCTTTCCGTTCTTGAGCTATCGAACGATTTAACAATGTGATTTCGAATCACAAACTTCGTTCTTCAGATTGCTTGAACTCTAGGCCTTGATCAATGAATGAGCGAAGACCCTCTTTCGGTATCCACACCTTTGAATGAATCCAAGAACTCTTCTTGAAGATTGCTAGATCCTTTAAACCTTGGAAGAATATTGAGAATATAGTGATTTTCTTTTGTGAATTTCAGCTAGGGCTTTTTGGGTTGACAGACCTTCATATTTATACTACATTAGTATAAAATATGTTTCCTAATCAAATTAGAAAACCAGTCTTCAAACCGCCTCTGAGGTCTTGTTGTGTCGTACGACCAGACGAGTCCCATGGACAGGTTCTGTCGCATGACCAAGCAAGACTGATAAAGTGTTTCTCAATCATTCTTCCCTTGGTTTATCAAATTCATTCCAATTGTGTGAGACCCAATAGGATTATATTATGTTGCCAATGAGCTCGATCATATCGATCCTCATAAGACATAAGCAGACTAATGCAAGCCATTATGTCTACCCAAATAATATAACGTAAGAGTTCACGTTTCCAATGGTACACTTCCATTTATCCCTTTGTCTCACGATGTTATATTGAACCCAAGTCATGGTCCATGTCAACTTGTACTTTGTTCAATGCTTTCTCGATCTTGAGTATAATGATAATCCAATCGAATTTGGGTATGGACATACACTTTCATCATTATCACTCATCGAGGGGCCCAAGTAAGACATCTCTCTTTTGAGGGACAAATTCCATCTTGACTTATCATCCTTCCCATCATGATTCCGATCATGCCAAAATTAGCCTTTATAAATATCGTGTTAAGATATCGTGTGACTAAAATCAAACATGACTTTCCTCATATGTAAGGTCATGATAATCTCAGGTCTAGGGACTAAATGAAGTGACCATATGAGATTTAATTATGACATTTGACCATGACATAAATCTCATACGGGTCAAGTCCAGTCACTTGTTCTCTAACAAGTACCCATAAATTTAATGTGCATCTCCATGCATATAAATCATCATATGATTATCCATTAACATTTATACTAATTATTCACATAATAGTTAGGGACAGAGATTATTATAAACAAACATGCAAAACATATAATAATCAAATGATAAACATTTCATATAATAATAAACAATGTCAACACATAAGTCTATCAACCATAGGACTAGGGCATAACACCAACAAATACTTGTCTAACGCGGGCAATTTTAAACCCACGGGAGGCCTTTGGTCGAGCAAATTATGGGACATTGGTCGAAGAGTTCTATAATTTCATTCAACCTTCCCATCTGTCTCCCTCCAGTCTGCCTCCATGTTATCCAACCTTCTTTTCAAGTTGAGAAGCTCCCTAGCATCCAGGTTGCTTCTTTGATGGGAGACAAAATTAGACTTTTGTCTCTCCTCCTGGTGGGGCTCCCTTCTAGAGAGGGCCCGCTGTCTTTCATTCCATGGAGGCATCACCTCTCTCCTTTCCCAACGGGACAGTGATCTTTCTCCCCTTAAGGGAGACCTACGTCGAGCCATGTCAGCTTCCAGCTGCCTCCTCTAAGCTGAGTCGGCCTCTTGTTCCCTTTGCTGGTTGAGCCTATCCCTTAGGTCACCAATCGGGTCTATGGAAATATGGGAGGGGGGAGGCATCTCAATCTTCATTTATTCACCAGACGGTCTAGGACCTCTGTTGGTCCGCCTGTGAAAAGTGAGAGATGGAGCTACACTTTACGATCTCCTATCATCCTTGTTAGGAGACTCAGGCATCTTAACCAGTTCGTCTTGCACATCGAACAAGCTTTTAGTATCCTACCTCGCTCCAACAGAATATCCTTCCTACTAGGTGAGTAGTTGAGGGACCTGTAATGTCGCCTGCAATTGTTTGACCCGTTTGGACTCTCTTCACCTGCTAGCTCACCCCTTGATCGGGGATGGGCCTTTTATGCCTTCTCCCATCTTGTAAGCCCACACGGTCAGCCACGCTGCTGGAGCGAGTGGCCCTCCTAGTGGAATTGTTTGGTGGAGGAGGAAGCAAGTTTGCAGTGTGACCAGCACCAGCCTCAGCATTTCTTACTGTATTACCAAGCATTGGATGATTGGAGGAAGTTTTGGTATGACCATCGGACACCATGTTTGTGGTTTGATTAAAGTTTTAAGGTTTAGCGTCTATCGTTTCCCGGCAATGGAACCAAACTGATGGCGCAGGAAATGATCCAGATCAGCCTTAGTCCAGCAGTTAGGTTGATCTCCATCCAATGTGACCTGAAACCACGAACAAACGACTAGCCGGGTTGGCCTCCGGCTAAGACCCTCCGGTGTGATGATGATATAATGAGTATTAGGCTTATAAACTGAATTGAATAATGTAGTTCTCAAATAGCAAATAAGACATCACCCTTGAACATTGGATGTTGTTAGGTATTTATAGTGTTGATGTAGGATCGTGTTGAATCCCTAAAATCACGGGGATAATGTTGGCGTAACTGACTCTGAGAAAGTAGGAGGCAGTTACAAGTAACGATGTGGGTTGGTGCACGTGTTGGTAGGTCGAGGTCGCTTGAATGGTCAAGGGAGACCTGACTTTGTAACTTGGTTTGATTTGAATTGTATAAGTATGTGATCTTATGTCGGACGAAGCTAGGTCGGGACTAATGATGGTCGAACAATGAGCTTGGCCGACTGATCTATGATGGGCCGTTGGTGTTGTAGCGATTGGACCGGCCCATTTGATAGTATGGTCTTAATAATGTATAAAAGGTTGGGCCTCACTCATTATGCCTGGACCATCACTTTTATTCCATCCAGTAGCTATTTTGTAGGATATGTTGAGAGATCTAGGGGATATAAATTCTATGCCCGAAAACTAGAACCTTTTATGAAACGGGAAATGCTAGGTTCTTTGAGGATGTTAAATTTAGAGGGGAAATTTGGAATAGTTTTGAATTTGAAGAAGAGGGGGAATCCATTTCTATACCTCTTCCCATAATTCCCGTTGAAAATCAAGTACTTATACCTGAAATTCAACAGGAATATACAATTCAAAACAATAAAGAATCTCCTATAAATCTTGAACAACCTGAAAATATTGATAATGAGGATCAAATTCAACAAATCCATGTAGAACCATTGCCCTTAAGGAGATCCAATAGAGTAAAAAGAAGTGCAATTCTGGATAATTATGATGTATATCTTGTCGAGAATGAGGAACATTTAGAATTAGTGGGAGATGAACCGCTCACCTTTCATGAATTCATTAATAGTCCTAATTCTCATAAATGGATCAATGCCATAAATGAAGAGTTAAAATCCATGAAAGACAATGACGTTTGGGATCTTGTTCCATTACCTAAAAATGTGAAACTTATTGGGTATAAATGGGTCTTTAAGACCAAAAGGGATTCATTGGGTAATGTGGAAAGATATAAGGCTCGTCTTGTTGCTAAGGGATTTATTCAAAAGGAAGGTATTGATTAGAAAGAAACATTTTCTCTGGTATCATCTAAAAACTCTTTTAGGATCATTATTGCAGTTGTAGCACATTATGATCTTTAGCTTCATCAAATGGATATAAAGATGGATTTTCTCAATGGAGATATTGAGGAAACCATCTACATGAAGAAACCAGAGATGGTGACTGATTTAGATCAAACTAATCAATTAGTTTGTAAACTTAAAAAATCCATTTATGGTGTCAAGCAAGCTTCTCGTCAATGGTACTTAAAATTCAATCAAGTTATTCTTTCATTTGGTTTTGAAACGAATCTTGCTGAAGATTGTGTGTACCATAAGTTTAGTAAGATTCGATTTATATTTTTGGTCTTATATGTGGATGATATTTTGCTTGCTATTAATTATATGGACCTTTTTAAGGAAAATAAGAAATTTCTTTCAAACAAATTTGAAAGTAAAGATCTTGGTGAGACATCTTTGTATTAGGAATCCAAATTCACCATGATCGTTCACGAGGTATTTTAGGATTGTCGCAAAAGAGCTATATACAGAAGGTATTACAAAGGTTTAGCATGTAAAATTGTAATCCACATAACACCCCTGTTTATAAGGGAGACAAATTTAGTCTCAAACAATGTCCTAAAAATAAAATAGAATCCAACTATATGGAAAATATCCCTTATGCATCAGCAGTAGAAAGCTTAATGTATGCACAAGTCTGTAATTGTCCAGACCTTGCATTTTTTGTTGGAATGTTTGGTCAATACCAAAGCAATTCGGGGAGAGAACATTGGGTTGCAGCCAAAAGAGTGATGAGATACCTACAAAACACTAAGGACTACATACTTACATATTCAAAACCGGATCATCTTGAGATCATTGGGTATTTCGATTAATTTCGTTGGATACCACGATAGTCGAAAATCGACGTCCGGTTATGTCTTCACATTAGCCGGTGGAGAAATATATTGGAGGAGTGCCAAGAAAACACTCATAACTTACACTACCATGCAAGCCGAGTTTGTTGCTTGTTACGAATCATCCAATCAAGCTATATGGCTGCGCAATTTTATTGAAGGAATGCAAATTATCGATAGTATCAAGAGACCACTCAAGATACATTGTGACAATCGAGCATCAATATTGTACTCTAACAATAATAATAGTTTATCTAAATCCAATCATATATATATTAAGTTTCTTGTTGTAAGGGAAAGAGTACGAAATGAACAAATAGAAATACAACTTATAGGATCAAATTCCATGCTTACGGATCCGTTTACTAAAGGGTTATCTCCTTTATTGTTGCACGAGCATACTGCTCATATGGGTGTAACAACTTTTGATAACATTTAATATAGTGGGAGTTGGTGTTGTAATTTTATTAATTATTTTTCTAAAGTATTGATCTCATTTGGTTAAATAAGACAAGTTGGGAGAATTTATATACGTTCATTTTATGTATATATATTTATCAATTTTTCCATGCTACACATATACATTTAATATATGTCGTTTAGTTGGATATATATATGTGATCATTGTGGGTTTAGTTGCGAATCAATTACAACGACTGCTTCTTTAATCCTTATATTTGTAAAACTTATGGACGGGATTGTGTTGAATGACAATAAATGTGCATATAGGATTGTCATTTACATTATAAATATGATTATAAGGGTTTATTAAGTATAAACACATACTCATGCAATACAAGTGGGAGAATGTTAGAACATGGGTTGCAAAATGTGTATACTAGATAAATATAAATAAACATGTATACGTATATGTATAAATCATAAATATAATGTTATAATATAAGTGTAGAAAATTAATTAGTGTGTAGAATTTCTGAGGTGTAAGTTGTCATTTAATGATAGGCAAAACGGTAACTTCACATCACTTCATGTGAAAGGGTGTAGTATCTAAATGAAGTGCCTTTTAGTCTTATATATATATATGGCATTCCATCAGCCTTTATCGACACACAAATATTCAAATTCTCTTATAAATCATCTTTATAAGTAATTGAAAATCAAAAGAGGGCACTATCATTTATAAGAACTTTATCTCCCTATTTTCTTTTCTTCTTTTTTTTACAACATCAATAATAGATAGATTCAACTAGTACGCTTCCGCTTTCATCTATTCTCAAACTAGAGTATTGTGGCATTAAAGGAGCATGAATGTTCCAAAAAAAAAATGAATGGAAAGAATAATGTAAATATTTTGTCATTTTAAAAAGGGCAAATGACAATTTAGGGCCTGAAGTCTACGAGGAGTACCAGATTGGGGCCTGAAGTCTTAAATATATCAATTTAGGGCCCAAAGTATTTTGATCAATTTGGGGCTTTTTGACGTTTTTCGTCCAAAAAGCCGTTAAGTGACCACGTGCAATTCACGTGAGATTCAGTGAGGGCATTTTGGTCATTTCGCGTTCAGGCCCAGTCTGGTACCTCCCCGTAGACTTCAGACCCTAAATTGTCATTTGCCCTATAAAATAATAAAAATTATAAACTATTATATAAAATAATTAATTTATTTTATAAAATTTATAACAACATAATTAAGAAAATATTTTTGAAGAATAATATATATAAAAAATATCTAAATAATTCAATAAAATAAATTTTATAAAATAAATTATTTTCTTAATTATGTTGTTATAAACTTTATAAAATAAATTATTTTTTCGACATTTTGTTCTAAAAAGTAAAAATAAAATAAGGGTTTCACTTTTCCTTCGAAAACTAAATGTGTTGAATTAAAAAAAAAACAAAAAACAAACTCAATAAATTCTTGAAATTTGGATTTCGAGAGAGTAGAAATTTTGAAAACTTCACATTTGGGTAGATGTGTTGAACCGAGCCCTAGCAATCATTTTTCCAACAAATCATCCTCCCACCATACACAACCATCGTCCATCAACATATGGACGATTGCAGACCTGCAGATTTGGGGAGGGGGGAGGCAGTTATCGATCTAGTTTTGTGGAAGGGGGAGGCGATTGCAGATCTGCAGATTTGGGGGTTAGGGCGGAGAAGATGAAGCTAGAGAGAAGGATATTTTATAGGCTAGGAGATGTAGATCTAGGTTTTTGGGTGAGTCCAATGGGGTGACAATTTAGGGACGGCGTGGGGTGAAGGAGGAGGAGGTGCGATTGGGGTGGATCAACAACTTACCAGAGGTGAGGTGTGGGTGACGGTGGCCATGGCCATGGCCATGGTCATGAGGTGAGGTGAGAGAGTGGGGTGACTGCCATGGTTGAGAGAAAGATGAGGAAAATTTCATATCAATTTACCCTTTGAATTCCAATCCCAGGAAATGTTGATGTTGTTTCTTTGAAGAAGATTTCAATCAATCTATATGAGTATTAGATCTTCAAATGTGGTAATTAAAAAGAAAAGAGAAGCAGCATATTTTTTGTAATTTTTTTAGTTTTAGTTTAAATTTTTTATATTTTTTATTTACATTATATAATTATTCAATCTAAAATAATTAGTAATTTTTTTGAAGCAAAATAATTAATAATTTAAGTTATTAGAAAAAAGGATAATACTTAATATCTTAAATTATTTTAAATCATATTAACTAGAGTTGGTCTTATAAAAAACTAGTTTTTTCTTAAGATATGAAAAAACGTGTTTTCAAATTAAGCGGTGGCAATTTTGTAAATACTGGCAACCATGTTCAAAATAAACGGTGGCATTTTTGTAATTACTGGTTTCCCCGTTTATGCCAGTGTCTGTTTAACAAACTGCCAGTGTGATAAAGTGCCAGTTCATGTATCACAAATTGCCAGTGAAAAAAGTGCCAGTACCAATTTAACAAAGTGCCAGTGTAAACTGACACTGGCACTTTGTTAAACTGGCACTGGCACTTTTACACGGGCACTTTTATATACATGAACTGGCACTCTTCACACTGGCACTCTGTTCAACTAACACTGGCACTTTGTTACACTAATATTTTTGCTGGCTCTCAAAAACACAAGCACTGGCATTCAAAAAAACATGAACTGGCATTCAAAATCACGTACACTGGCACTCAAATACACAGACACTGGCACTCAAAAAACACTGATAATCATTTTTGCTGGCATTCAAAAAATATGGACTGGCACTCTATTTTACACAGACTGGCACTTGATTATACACTAACGGGCACTCTGTTATATACCAACTGGCACTCTATTTTACACAGACTGGCACTTGATTTTGATACTCAAATACTTATAAACTGGCATTAATTTACACATACACTGGCACATAAAATCCTAACACTGGCACGTAAATAACACATAACACACGGCAAATAAACTCTCTCTTTTTTTTTTGGCGAAAGGAGACGGTACTCCCTAGATTTTATTAAATAAAGAAAATAAGTACAAACATGGTGGGGGACATTACAACCTCAACCACCAGGAAAATGAAATCTAGGGGGGAGGCCATACACACGTCGTATGGTCCTCTACAATATAAGGAGGGGTGACTACAAAAAATAGAAAACAACCTATATAAAAATCTGGCCATAGAGCTAATGAAAACGAGCATGAGGGATCCTAGCCTTGTCCAGAACAACACAGCCTTTGCAAGGCCTAGGAATATCACTAAAAGAGGTGAATGTGAAATTTTGGACCTCGTCGCAAAGAAATTAGCTAAACCATCTCGCTACTCCATTCCCTTCGCGAAGAATATGAGTAATTCGAACTTCCATTTGAGTCAATAATCTATGAATATGAGAAATAACATACCAAACAGCCCATGGGATATGGTACTCTCGAATAAGAATCTGCAACAAAACTTGAGAATCAACCTCTAACCAAACACGATGGAATCCATGCGCTTGAGCCAAAATAAGCCCATCCCTTGCAGCCATAGCCTCCGCCATCATATTGGAATGGCAGCCATAAAAATGGGAGAAACCAAGAACAAAATCCCCTTTATGATTCCTAAAAACACCTCCCCCAGAAGCAATACCCGGATGACCCCTAGAAACTCCATCCGTGTGAAGCTTAATCTCATCAACATTAGGGAACCCATAAAACCATTCGGATTTTAGGAATCAAAAAGGGTTTAGAGGCCAAATGAAAAAGATCCATCAAATAATGATTATCTTGACTTCTCGTGAAAGAAAGGGAAAAAGAGATGGCGATATTAGAAGCTTGAGAACGAACCTTATGGATAATAGCATTGGAACTCATCTGAACATCTTCAAATCTGCTCTTATTTCGAGTGCACCAAATTTCCCATAAAATAAGAGCTGGAAGGAGACGAGATAGCCATGAACAAACATTGGAATCAGAATTGGAATGACTTTGCCACCAACTAATGAGGACCTGATTCAAATGACCCATGAAACAACGAATGCCACACAAACCACTGAAGAAATCCCAAACTTTCTTAGCAATATCTCCATAAACCAAAATATGCGCCATAGATTCTTCACTTGCTGCATTACAACAATTACATTTAGAAGCAAGGGAGATACCTTTAGAGCGAGTTCTCTCATCCGTAGGCAATCCATTATGCAAAGCACGCCAAAGGAATACTCGAAATCTTTTTGGGAATATATTTGCTCCAAAGAAGAGTAAATAATAGAGTGAGGACGGCTAGAACGACATTCTCTCCAAGCTGAATTAACGAGAGAACTTACCAGAAGAAGAAGGCATCCAAATAGGGACGTCCTCCTTGTCCGATAAAGAAATAGAATGAGAATTTATGAGAGATGCAAGCTGCTGGCCAAAAGACTCTCGGATGTGATTAATATTAGGAGCGGCATTATGGAAAAGAGAAGAGACCTCAATGTGATCGAAGGAAATTGACCCATATCCCCTTCTAACCATTTTTCATGAATGGAAATGTCTCCTCTCCCAACCCTCCAAGCTAATCTATCCTCCACTAAAGGCTTTGCTTCAATTAATCTTTTCCAAATATGAGAAGAGTATGATGTGATACATGCATCCATAGGGTGAATTTCCCAGCAATATTTAGCCAACATAAGCTCACTCCATAAAGAATTAGAGGTACGTAAACGCCACCAAAGTTTCATGGAAAAAGCCATAGCCATATCTTCAAATTTTCGAATCCCCAAACCTCCCTCTTCAATCGGCCAGGTGATTTTGTCCCAAGAAAGCCAATGACATTTCTTCTCCCCATCATTAGAACTCCAAAATCTCATAATAATCCTCTCCAAAGCACGAAATACCCCTTTTGGAGGATCAATAAGGGATAAATAATAGAGAGGCATAGCAGATAAGCAAGATTGAATAAGAGTGAGTTTGGCTCCAAAAGAGAGTAATTTACCCTTCCAAGAAGCAAGTCTCGATTCCATTTTTCTAATGAGAGGAGTAAAGAGGCTGATCTTCTTTTACCCATGTATAACGGGCATCCCAAATATAGCAATGGGAGATCTTGTTTTACAAAACCCGTAGTGGCTGCTATAATCTCATCTCTATTACCATTATTACCCGTAATGAAGCAAGACTTGTTGATATTCACTAACTGGCCCGAAAAATTCTGGTACCAATCCAAGTATTTCATATGCGCTTCTAAAGAAGATTTCGACCCATTACAAAAAGATAATCACATCATCCGCATAGGCAAGGTGAGAAATTAACGGAGAATTGATATGAATACGGATTCGGTAATCGAGGGAACATAGTATGCAGCAAATTTAAACCCCTACTCATCATTTCCGCTGCAATAATAAAAAGATAAGGAGATAAGGGGTCGCCTTGCCTAAGGCCCCTAGTAGAGTGAAAAAAACCACAACTTTCACCATTAACAAGGACTCGAAAACCAGCTATTGGAAATACACCGGAAGATGAGATCAATCCAAACCTCATTAAAACCAAATTGCCGCATCACCTTTATAAGAGCAAACCAAGATAGCCGATCATAAGCTTTCGCCATATCAAGCTTGAGAGCCACATTAGAACCCCGAACTTTCTTGTTTATAGAATGCATAATTTCCTGAGCCAATAAGACATTCTCATGAATAACCCTACCTTGAACAAACCCACTCTGCTCCAGGAAATAATGCGAGGAAGAATGGGAGCCAAACAACACGTTAATAATTTTGTAACCACCTTATTACAGAAATTGCAGAGGCTAATCGGTCTCGTGTCCGAAAAAGAAGAGGGAGAATCCACCTTAGGAATTGTGACAATTAAAGTACTAGTCCAGCCTTCTTGGCATTTGAAACCCGTAAAAGAAATCACCAATAGCACGCACCAAATCAGCCTTAATTATATCCCAACAGCCCTTATAAAATTCACCCGTGAAACCATCCGGGCCACCTGCACTTTGGCCATTCATAGAAAAAATGACCTCTCGAACTTCATCCTCATTAGGAACAGCCGTAAGCGAGGTGTTATCCTCTTCGTAATCAGCCGTGGAATAAGAAACATAAAATCATCGAAGGAATCTCACAATGACCTTGAAGCTGCTCCGAATAAAACCTTATAGCCTCCTCTTTAATTTCACTTTTCTCTTTCAGCCACACGCCATCTCTATTCTTTATTTTGTGAATACATAATTTACGCCTCTTTTTCTTTACAACAGAATGAAAGAACTTTGTGTTTCTATCTCCCTCCTATAACCACTTTAAATTAGCTTTTTGGGCCCATAATTCTTCATCTAATTTCAACTTTGAAAGTAATTGCGCCTGGGCTAAATTTAGAGCAGCCCTAGAATCATCATCACCAAGAGTTTGATATTGAGCTTCCCTAACCAAAACTTCATCTTCTGCGTTTTTTATTTGCTGATCAATTCTCCCATATATATGCTTATTCCATTCAGAAATAGTCTTCCGGAGACGCCCAAGTTTCTTAGCAAAGCACACCATCGGTCTACCATCCATAGGGGCAGCCCAAGAAGTTTTTACAAGCTCCTGAAATGAATGATGCTTCAGCCACACATTAAGAAAGCGAAAAGAGCCATGACGCACTTCAGCTTCAAGTTGCAAAGTGATAAGAATAGGAGCATGATCTGAGCAAGTTCTAGCTAAATGAGTAACACGGGTAGAGTGAAACAAATGCAACCATTGCTCATTATACAAAGCTCTGTCTAATCTTAAAGGGGTGTACAAACTGGGTCATTTAGATTCAAAGCATATCCTGATACAATTAACAACGGAGGCAGATTATCAGCGTCTTTGGATGAAGGAGGTTTGGTATGTTTTTAAATTCCCCATGCGTACGTTGGCTTGGTCTCCGGCATGGAGGCCTGAACAGGAATCATCTATAGTTCCTATTTGGGTTGGATTGCCCGGACTCCCGGTTCACCTATTCAATAAATCATTCCTTTTCTCTCTCGCAAAAGCTATTGGATCTCCTTTAGCGCTTGACAAAGCTACATTGGAGCTTTCTCGCCCCAGTATTGCTAAGATTTTAATCCAAGTTGATGTTCTTAAAAAGTTACCTACGGAAGTGTTCATTGATTGTGGTGATGTCCTTCCAAGTTTCTATCAAAAAATTGAGTATGATAACATCCCGAGATATTGCAAGCATTGCTTCAAATTGGGGCATGATATTTCTCAGTGTAAGAGAGCGAATCCTCAGTTTCGAAGTAATAAAGAAAAAGATGTGGTTGGTAAAAAGGTGGTTAATGATGCTGGTAATAGGGAGGATTTAGAGAACCATCAGGTTGGAGTCTCCTCCAATACCAATGATAAGGGTCAAGAACCAGTCTTGAATATTAATCAGCAAAACCCTATACAGAAGAAGGTGTATGTGGTAAAGCGTGGTCAACCAATTCCAGAGGCTGTGGAAGAAAGTTTAAAAAAGGCATGTGAAAAGGTTGTTCATGACAATAATATTGTCCAAGAGGACAATGATTTGTGCACTACTGAGCAGGAGAATGCCTCTGCGGCTGAAGAAAAAATTCTTCAGAATGTTGCTAATATATACCATGGAAAAGTGATAAATGATGAATTGGTGGATCTTGAATTGGAGTTGTCCCCGATTGATGATCCTGTCAGCAACCTAAATCTTTCCCCCAAGGGCAACACCGCCTTCATCCTCTTTTATTACAGCCATGGCTGGCTCTACTCCTTTTGTTTCTCATCACAAACATCAGGTAGATGCTGAGGGCTTCACCAAAGTCTCATATCGGAAAAACAGGAGCAAATCCGCCTCTCCTCAATCTTAAGTCTGGTTAGCATTCCATTTATTTCTTTTTATAGTTTCTCAATGGTAGCAATAATTAGTTGGAATCTCCGTGGCATTGGAAACAAGGTCACTGTTAGGAGAATTAAAAAGCTTCTTTTTCTGCATAATGCTTCGGCTGTGGCTATCTATGAGCCCAAAATTCATAAGTCTAATTTAGATTGCTTGGTTCGCAAGCTAAACTGCTCTGGGGGTGTTTCTAATGATAGTGGAAGGATTTGGTTTATTTGGAAGCATGGTTTCTCTTGTGAAGTTGTCCAAGATAGTATTCAAGCCTTGTCAATTCAAGTGAAGCATTGTCTTTGGCCTAATCCTATTCTTTTGACATGTGTTCATGCTAGTTGTAACAAGTTTGATAGAAGAATCCTTTGGGATGATTTAATTGGTCTAAGTGATACTACTCTTGCGTGGCTGGTTTGTGGAGACTTCAATGTAGTTCTTAATCAGGAGGAAAAGCTAGGAGGCCGCCCTATTTCTTCTCGGAAAATTGCTGAATTTTCTGATACTATTCAAGTGTCTTCTCTTATTGATGCTGGCTATGAGGGTTCCAAATTTTCGTGGTGGAACATGCAGCTTGGGAGGAAGTCTATCCGACAACGTCTTGACAGGGTGTTTTATAATGAGAAGTGGCTTAACTCCTTTGATAATACTTCTGTAAAGCATCTTAATAAAACTTGCTCAGATCATTCCCCATTGGTGATCAACATTCGAGTGGAAGCTGAAGTGCATAAATGTTCTTTTCGTTTCATCAATGCTTGGATAAAGCATCCTTCGTTTTTTGATACTGTTAAAAATTCTTGGGCTGCTTGGATTGATGGGCGCCCCATGGTTCGTTTTGGTAAGAAGCTTGCTCGGCTTAGAAGGGAGTTATCGAATTGGAACAAATGTACGTTTGGGCGGATTGATCAGCAAGTGGCTATTGCTGAAGATGAAGTTCTCCGCAAAGAGTTGGCTCTTGAAAGTAACCCTTCTGTTGATTCAAGGGCCGCTTTAAATTTGGCCCAGGCTCAGTTAAAATTTGCTTTAGCTACGGAAGATGAATTTTGGCGTCAAAAAGCGAATATAAAGTGGATCAAAGAGGGAGACAGAAACACTAAATTCTTTCAGTCCTATGTGAAAAAAAAGAGGCAAAGGTTATTCTTACATAAAATTCGAAATCGTGAGGGAGTTCTGATCACGAATAAGGAGGACATTCGTAATGAGGCTGTGGATTTCTATCAGAACCAGTTGACGGCGGATAGGGAGGTGTCTAATGTGCATGATGACCTCTTGAATCTTATTCCATCTTTAATTTCTGAAGAAGAAAATGACATTCTTAAAGCTGTTCCAAGTATGGAAGAAGTGTTTGAGATTATAAAAGGCATGAATGGTCAAGGAGCAGCTGGCCCTGATGGATTTACGGGTGTTTTCTATGTTGCTTGCTGGGAGATTATTAAAGAAGACCTTTATCGTGCTATTAGGGAGTTCTTTGCTGGCTTTGAGCTGCCCAGATCGTGGACTAGCACCCTCATTGTTACTATTCCAAAAATTGATAATCCGATATATTTCTCTGATTTGCGTCCTATTAGTCTCTGTAATTTTTCAAACAAGATTATCACAAAAATCTTCACAGAGAGATTAGGGCAGATTCTTCCTCGCATTATCTCTCCTAATCAAAGTGGGTTTGTTCAAGGGCGGGTTATTCATGATAACATCCTGTTAGCGCAAGAAATGATGTCGTCTGTTAAAAAGAAAGTCCGGGGTTCGAATATTGCCATCAAGCTAGACATGGCCAAGGCTTATGATAGGATTTCTTGGGTTGCTCTTATCAAGGTGTTGAAAAAGTTCGGTTTTGCTATTGAATGGGTGGACATGATTTATAGGTGTATCTCTAACTGTTGGTTTTCTGTTATCGTGAATGGAGAAAGCTGTGGTTTCTTTCACTCGTCTAGGGGCCTTCGCCAGGGAGACCCTCTTTCGCCTAGTCTTTTTATCATTGCCGCTGAAATTCTAAGCAGAGGGCTGAATTATCTTCATCTCCACAACTCTAATATCAGATTCCGGGCCCACATCCACACGCCGGTGATTTCCCATTTATCATATGCGGATGATATCATTATTTTTTGTAATGGGGCGAAAGACTCTCTTAGGATGCATATGAAGTGTTTGGAAAAATATCAAGAATTTTCGGGTCAGCTTGTTAGCATCGGTAAATCTTGCTTCATCACGGGGAGGAATGATGCTTCGCGTGATGTTGCTATTTCTGAAGTCACGGGCTTTGTTAAAAAAGCTTCTCCTATTATATATTTGGGGTGTCCTTTATATGTGGGCCGAAAGACTCAAGCTTTATTTAACCCTCTAATTCAGAAGATGGAAAAGAGACTTGAATCTTGGCAAGGTAAGCTTCTCTCCTACGGTGCTAAGGTAACCCTTATCAAATCTTGTCTCCAAGCAATTCCTATATATTACATGTCTGTCATTGAGCCCCCAAAAAATGTGATTACATCCATGCAACGTTTGATAATGAATTTCTTTTGGAGTGGTTCGGATGGCTCGCAAAAGTGTCACTGGATTGGATGGAGAAGGATCAGCCGGCCGCTGGATAAAGGGGGTCTTGGTATCAGGAAGTTTGAGGATTTAAGCACTGCCTTTGCTATGAAATTATGGTGGAGATTGCGTGGCTCCTCGTCCCTTTGGACTGAGTTCATGTTGGCAAAATATTGTTATGAGATTCACCCTATGGATGCTGTTGTCACGAGCTTTGCTTCTCACATATGGAAACGCATGATAGGGGTAAAAGATTTTATGGAGCAGCGTATTGCATGGAGGCTTGGTAAAGGGCAAATCTCTATACATGAAAATTGGTTTGAAGGGGTTAAGCCTATTCTTCCACACCAGCACATTGAGGTCTCTAATTTATTCGAAAAGCTTGACTTTGCCTCGGGTTGAATATATCGTGCAATAGCTTTGGAGACCCTCTTTTAAATTTAATTAAGGACCAAAATATAAAGCTTAATGGGAAGGATGATATTCTCATTTGGAAACCTTCAACCTCAGGCATGTTTTCTATATCATCGGCTTGGCGGGAGTGTCGTCAATCTCAATTCTCGAGACCTGTTTTTTCGATGCTTTGGCATAAGCATATTCCCCCCAAATACTCTATTCTGTTATGGCGAATTCTTCACAGAGGTCTTCCCACTGATGACTCTTTGCAGTAAGCGGGGTATTGACTGTCTCAAGGTGTGGATGCTGCTATTTGCCTTCTACGGAGTCTATGGATCATCTTTTTGTGAATGGTGACATTGCTAAAGTTACTTGGAAGTATTTCAGCCAAGTTTGTGGTGTGGATATTAATTTGGGTTCATTCCAAGCAGCTCTTTCCTCTTGGTGGTTTAATCGTCCCAAGAATATATCCCAACTTAACAAATGGATATCTCTCATTCTTCCGGGGGTCATTGCTTGGACTATTTGGCATCATAGAAATAAATGGTTTTGAAGGCATTAGGATGCAAGGTGTGGATATCATTGCTTGTTATTCAGCAAATAACAAATATAGGCTGACATTGCGTTCAACCCTCCTGTTAAGCCCTCAATCTTCGACAGTTCCGTGTTGCAAGTCTTTAAAATTTCAGTGACTGCTCCGTCTCCTCGTGTGGCTAAAATGGTTAAGTGGATTAAGCCAAGGCAAGGATGTTATAAGATCAACACTGATGGTGCTTCTAGGGGTAATCCACAGCGTCTTTCTTTGGTGGAGGAGTAATTAGAAATGCTAAGGGAGAGTTGATCTTTGCGTTCGGGAATTATTATGGGCATCGCTCAAATATGTGGTCGGAGGCTAAAGCCGCTCTCGATGGGTTAACATTTGCTCACACTCTTGGTATTAATCATGTTTGGTTGGAGATCGATTCTGAAGTCCTAATGAAAGTAATCACCAAAGTATATCACATTCCATGGGAGGTATTCTATATTATCCAACAAATTTTCATTATCATGGAGCATATGAATATTCATGTGAGTCATATATTTCGTGAAGGGAACAAGGTTGCTGACTCCTTGGCGAACATCGCTGTGGAATCCATGGTTGATCATATTTGGGTCTCGTCTTCTCAACTCCCTCCTTTGTGCCGTGGCTATATTCTTATGGATAGAGCGGGCTTCCCATCTTTTCGTCATAAATGATTTTATGGTTGGGTTTATTGTGTGTTTTTGGGTGCTAAGTTCCATTTCTCTTCGTGGTGCTGATGTCTGTATGGCCAATTCCCTTGCTGCTGGTGGCTGCTCGATGTTGCTGTTGTTTGGCGTCCGCTGGTGTCTTGGGCGGTCGCCCAAGTACTTCGGCTGGGCTTGCGCGGCCGCCCTTGTCGCGTGGTGGGCCGATGTCTGGTTTGTCCGTACACTTCCTTTATTTATGTATGTCAATTTTTATTTTTTTGATAGGTTGTTCCCCTTCCCTCCTTGTAGAGTACCTTACAGCTTGTGTAAGGACTCCCCCGTTGCTTTTTCAGGTGGTTGAGGTTGTCATGTCCCCCACCTTGTTTTGTACTTTTCTTTTTATTAATAAAATCTAGGGAGTACCGCCTCCTTTCGCCAAAAAAAAAAAAAAAAAAAAATAATAATAATAATAACATTACCTTCATAACCAGCATCCATAAGGTTAGAGTATTGAATCATATCCGAGAATTCCGTTACAGCCATACCATTAAGAAGTTTTCCTCCAATCTTCTCACTCTGATCAATAACACAGTTAAAATCACCCACAACCAACCAAGGGAATTCCACCTCACTAATAGTCATTAGCTCTTCCCATAGAGAAATACGAGAAAATGCATTCTGACTAGCATGAACAAAAGAAACCCAAACAGACTTTCTCCCAAAGCGGATGAGAAATTTGCAAAGTTAATGCTTGATCCGAATCTTGAATAACCATGCACTGCGGCCCATTGCTTCCATAAAACCCAAACTCTATTATTTCTATTATTCACCCCATCTTCACAACCCAACTTAGAATAAGAGGACCCATAGCAGCAAAATCAGATTTTGGCTCATAAATAGCCATAAGCGAAACACCATGAGAACGGAATAAACGTTTGATTCTACGGATTGTGGCCCCATTAGCTATGCCACGAGCATTCCAACTTATAAAACACACCATTAAAAACAACTATAAAGAAAGTAAATGAGGGAATAGAACGAAAAGGAAAAACTCACGAGTGAAGGGGATTTGTCCCTACTCTTTTCCTTTTATGAGTACTTGATAATGAAACCGTCATCAACTTGGGCCTGCAATGCGGTTAGTGATTCTTTGAAATCCATTTGCATGTTCATGACTTGATTCGGCGAGGTAACTTGAGGAGCTCTAGGCGGCAGATTAAGAGAACCAAAAGCATTCATCTTTGCATGGGAAGAGGACTTTACACGCATAGCAGAATCATCTCGCAAAGGCGTACATAATTTAAGAGGATCTTGAACTTCAGGAATAGATATTTGAGTATCCTCCCCTCCGTCCATTTGAGAGATACCAGCCTTAGTCTTTATAGCCTTTAGGCTTTTAGACAGAAAGCATCATTAACAGACTTTGGCAAAGCAATACCCCTTCTAGCCATCAAAGGAGCCGTGAATTCCTTAGAGCCACCATCTTTCTTTGTAAGATCAATAACATCTTTTTTGGCTTCATTAAAATCAGCACTCTTGCTTGTACCTTCTTGATTACCCTTATTTTTGTCTTTCCGAATCCAAGCTTCATTTTTTGTTTCCCCCTTCTTATGATCCTCCTTTTCATCCCTTTTCAATCCTTGATCAGCCTTCTTCTTCCCATCCCCATCACCATTTTTCTTGAATTCAGAATTTAGAATACGACAATTAAAAGTGTCATGACCTAATAGAGAACAATGGCTGCGGTACATAGGCATGTTATCATACTCAACAGGTTGCACAAAACTCGGCATACAATCACCACAATCTATATGAATTTTTTCAGGCAGCCGTTTTAATAAATCCACTTGCACCAAAATTTTAGCCACACTTGGCCTAGACAGTTCAGCAGTAGCTTTATCAATCGACATAGGCTTTCCAAAGATTCGAGCCAAAGAGAATAAAAAGATTTTATTGAATAGATGTACGGGCAATCCAGGAAGACTTACCCATACGAGAACAATAGAAGAATCCGTTTGAGGCTTCCATGAAGGTGTCCAAACTGAAGTACGCATAGGAAATCTGTTCACATACCATACCTCCCTAGTCCAAATGCGTTGGAAATCTTCTTCATTAGTGAGTTGAATCAACATATGACGAGAATCAATATGGCCCAATTTAAACGCTCCCTTCAAATGAAACGTAGCAAAGGCAATTCTTGCAGCCTCCATAGTAGGTCTGCCATTAGAGAATTTTCCAACCAAAGTCCAAGCAAAAGGCTTAGCAAAAGCCTCTAAAGCTTCCTTAGAAAGTTTCAAAGAAGGCATACCTTTGTGAGTAGCGGCTGGAATCAATGGAATATCTTGGATTGGAGTCGATTGAGAGGGGCTGAATATAGAAGCAAAAGATTTATTAGGGTTTGGGGGAGGCGGCTGCATTGTAGGGTTTGCATGGGGTAAAACGGCTGAAGCAAAATTAGGATCAGCAATAGGGTTTTGCGGATTAGGGTTAACATTATGCTTGGAATTAAGATTAGGAAGAGGAGGAAACATGGCCGGATCAGCCATGGAAGGCCAAACCCTAATTAGGGTTCAACCAAAAACGGCAATTCTAGAGAGAATTTGAATTTAGTGCGTGTGTGTGAGAGAGAAAGTCATGAATAAACACGGCAAATAAACTCTCTCTCTCACTAAACGCAAATAATCTCTCTCTCTCTCTAAACGCAAATGAGACCTTCTCTCTCTAATCGTCAACCTTCTTGCTCCGATCAAGGCCATCGCCAAACAGATTCCAGGCTATTAGATTCCGATGAGGTAATTTAATTCTTCTTCTTCTTCTTCAGGGAGGTCGCCGGTTGATTTGGAGAGAAGGAGCTCGGTGATGGCGATTGGAATTGGAGGAATTGATGGGCGTTGATTGGAATTGGGTGAAGATTTGGTTGGTGAAGAAGGCCGCCGTGGTGAAGGTTAGGTTAGGGAGGAGATTGGCCGGACGAAGGTGAGATTCGAAGGTGAGGAGGAGGTTGAGATCGGTTCGCCGATTGATTTGAGGGCTCCTCCTCTGCGTATTTGCGTATAGAGAGAGAAGAAATTCCGGATAGAGAGAGAGAGCGCAAGACCGGGTAAAACACGTTTTTTGTTAAGCTTAACAAAAAACGCGTTTTTTGTGAGTTTTTCGCTATTAACTATTATCTTTATTTTTTTTAATATTTTAAATTTACTAATTATTTTTTGTAAAAAAAAACTAAATATTTTTATTTATTATTTTATAGGGAAAATGATAATTTAGGGCCTGAAGTCTACGGGGAGGTACCAGATTGGGGCCTGAACGCAAAATGACCAAAATGCCCTCACTGAATCATCTCACGTGGTCACTTAACGGCCTTTATGGACGGAAAACGTCAAAAAGTCCCAAATTGATCAAAATAGTAACTTTGGGTCCTAAATTGACATATTTAAGACTTAAGGCCCCAATCTGGTACTCCTCGTAGACTTCAGGCCCTAAATTTTCATTTGCCCTTTTTAAAACTCCAAATTGAGGTCCAAATTGAGGCGAGCTGGACGAAAATAAAAATAAGTCTCATTTGTTGAAGTGGACGGAGGAAGTAAACAAGTCTTCCATATGCCACTGCGACTCTACCCCTTCCCCCACCACCCTCCACTCCCTTCCTACTTACTTCAATGACATACTCCATTCTTATTTACACCCCCTTTGACAATTCCCCCATCTCTATCTCCTCTTCCCAACACACACACACACACATAATTTTTGAGAATTGTTATTTATCCCCGCACATTTACTTAATACCCCCCGTATTACTAAGTTTACTTATAAAAATTAAAACTACACCCCCATTATTACTCTACCCTTTTTAACCCTTCAATAAACACCTTCCTAATCTATCAAAATATACCCACAAAAATATACCCCCATTATAAAAAAAATTCTTCAATCATTGAAAAAAGAATCAGTAAAATAAATGAGAAAAGCATAAAAAACCTAGTGATTTCTACCTGTCAGCTACACCTTGGCCTTCTGTTCCTGGAAGCCAAGCAGCTACAAGTCCATCAATGGTGGCAACATATGGCATAAGCCTCAATCACAACTGGACGACCCGAGATTAGGACAACAACACATTTCACGGCCCCACAAACTTTCTTGATAATGCTTGGGATAGGTTAAGGTATTGTCAGATTTTGACTGTCCCCAAAAGTCTCTGCATAAGGAGGCTCTCCCACCACAACAATGGCGTGATTAAACTTGGAGGATTTGAGAAATCTAGCAGTAGGGTTCTGTTGAATCCCTCATTTGCCACGCCAAAATCAAACGGAAATGAAATCAACTCTTCCTTACTTCCTTGGACGCTTCATTACTATTGAATTTCTGTACCCGAATTGGCAAACAACAAGTAATAATAATAAACACTATTATTATTATTACTACACAATTACTTACAATGGAAAAAGTACAAGTGCTTTCTTGCACACACTAATACACTCACCACAATAGATTGTAGCTCACACTAGGAGCCTTACACTCAATTCTTATTCTCTGGACTCTAACTCATGAGTACACAAATTGGGGAAGTCAATTCCCTATTTATACTCATCCTAAGTTGCTTAAGGAATCACCCCCAACTCTTCAGAAACTTCCATCCCATTTGGGCTCCTCTCTCAAGTATGGAAGCTTCTCCTTTCTTCTTTATCTGGAGCCTTCTTCTATCTTCCAAAGGAGGAGTTAGTAGAACATTCTAGAAATCTCTCGAATTTTCTAGATAAATCTAGAGTTGGTAGAACATTCTAGAAAGCTCTAGAATATTCTAGATAACTCTAGAGTTGGTAGAACATTCTAGAAAGCTCTAGAATATTCTAGATAAATCTAGAGCCGGTGTTGACTCTCAACACTCCCCCTCAACAATGACTCTTTCTTCTTGAACAGTACGAGCGGATTTCTCCCACTTGATCCTTTTTGTTGGCTTTGTTCTTCATCGGCTCTCCTTGACCATTTACCTTTCTCTTCAATCGTCTTTTTCATGCGCCCGTTCGTGACATTGCTTACTCCTGATCGTTCTTGGAGAAATTGTGATTGCTTCTCGAAATCCATATTCAATGGTGATTTCTCTCGAGCTTGTTCATGTGTTGAATCTTGTTGATGTTGCTCCCCCTTTATCTCTAACTTCTTTTCATCTATGGACTTTGGAGCATCTAAATTTTTATCGATCATTTCAATTATCCCTTCTTCTGAGCCGACATCATGCAAGCACGTTAATGCTTTAGCAGTGTTGTTGTCATCTAGATTATCTTTACATCCAACATTGATCATGACAGCTAGATCTTCGAACCATCGACCTTTGTCAAAGTCAATCTCTTCTTCGCTTTCCACGTTGTCATCAATCCAACATTCTTCGGTAGTAACTGGGTAGGCATGGTCCTCAAACCATTCATCCTCTTCTGGGTCGTCTTTATGAATCCTTATATCTGTGAAGGAAGCTTCCATGTCCCATTCTTCTTCACTATCATAGGGATCTTGATTGGTAACTGCATTTCCTTCGACAATCTTCTTCTTGAATGGACAATCTTTTAGGAAATGCCCTTTACGACCGTAGTTGTAACATTCATTGGTTCGTCTCCACTCATCAATTCGAGGATCATCTTTATTTTTTGGTTTTGCTTCCCCTGCATGAGAGCATCCTTTGTACCTCGGACCTTCATGCTCGTCTTGGATCTCATCTTTCTTTTTCCATCCCGCAACAACACATCCTTGTTGCCTTCTGCGACCTCGGTAGCTAAAGAGTGCTTCCTCTGAATCCATTGGTTTTGGCGTTGAAGGCCTAGATGTATGTTTGTCTAGTGTTTCTTGGCTGGCCAACAAACTCTCTAACTCTAAAAGAGATGGTTATGTGGCCCAACCACGAATTGCCGTAACTAACCCCTTAAACTCGGGTCTCAGCCCATGGATGATTATCCTCTTCATTCTTTGCTCGTTAATCTTTGAGTCTAGATCTAACTTCAAGATCTCATGACATAAAGATTTAACTTTATGAAAATATTGACTTACTGTTGGATTTTGCTGCGTAGTCGACATTAGCTCATTCTCGAGCATCTGGAGACGAGCCTCATTGGTCCTCGAAAATAACGTCGCATATGTATCCCATATCTATTTTGGAGTTTGTGCATCCTCGACATGCTCCAAAAGTTCATCCTCGATGCTAATCTTTAGCGCGTACATAGCCTTCCCGGCTTTAGCTTCCCATTTCCGAAATGCTTGAGCATCCTCCTTTTCTGGTGGCGTAGTCTCGCTACCACCCACGAAATTCCATAACTCTTGTCCTTGTAAGTATGATGGCCTACACGTTCGCCAATACTTATAATTGCCATTGTTGAGTCTCCTGACTCCACCAAATGCGCTTGCCGGATCTACCATCGTGACTTGGTACTGCCTCTGTGCACATCACCAAGTAAGCCTGGTCTCCCACCACGAGCTTCACAGTCTCCTACTGTGCACCTGCAATGATCCTGAACAATGCCTCTACAACAGCGGTTCCCACGATCCTGGGTCGTATCGCTCTGATACCACTTGTTGAATTTCTGTACCCGAATTGGCAAACCACAAGTAATAATAATAAACACCATTATTATTATTACTACACAATTACTTACAATGGATAAAGTACAAGTGATTTCTTGCACACACTAATATACTCACAACACTAGATTGTAGCTCACACTAGGAGCCTTACACTCAATTCTTATTCTCTAGACTCTAACTCATGAGTACACAAATTGGGGAAGTCAATTCCCTATTTATACTCATCCTAAGTTGCTTAAGGAATCACTCCCAACTCTCCAGAAACTTCCATCCCATTTGGGCTCCTCTCTCAAGTATGGAAGCTTCTCCTTTCTTCTTTATCTGGAGCCTTCTTCTATCTTCCAAAGGAGGAGTTAGTAGAACATTCTATCTAGAAAGCTCTCGAATTTTCTAGATAAATCTAGAGTTGGTAGAACATTCTAGAAAGCTCTAGAATATTCTAGATAAATCTAGAGTTGGTAGAACATTCTAGAAAGTTCTAGAATATTCTAGATACATCTAGAGTTGGTAGGACATTCTAGAAAGCTCTAGAATATTCTAGATAAATCTAGAGTCGGTGTTGACTCTCAACAATTACATCAATCAATCATTGAGTAATTTAACAGAGATCAACTCTCATTTTGCCAGATATAAAGAATGTATCCACAAAGATTATCTCTCACTCAGGCGGATTTATTCTCAATTCTTGGTTAATTGCGGGTGTACAACATATTAGTGAAGTGAAGGGTAATAGAGTCTTTTCAATTAATGGCATTTTTTTTTTGAAAATTGTATTGTGGGGGTATTAAGTAAATGTGTGGGGGTGAATAACAATTCTATAATGTTTCTCTTTTTAAACCTGCATCAAACAACCATTGAAGGCCATGAAAAAACACCACCTACAAGGAAACCAACCACAACCTATTTCAAGAAACTGGACAATCTCAACTGGGTATATATCTTTTCCATCTCCTAAATTTTCTTAGTGGTCAGAAAATGGTGATGGAAGGGATACAAGAAGATATAGGTGAAGGCAGATCTTGAAGGTATTTTTGATCTATTTCAATGGGAGAAAATTCAGGTCCTTCAAACAAAGTAAGTGATGCTGCCAAAAAGATCGAATCAGCCCAAATCCAGCGGTCGGTTGTACTCCGGCGATTGAATAGCCTGAAAATAAGACAAGAAACGTAAACTAAGCCGGGGCTTCTCCGGCGAAGGCCCTCCAGCGTGAGAGTAAGTTCACGGTTTGTGTATAGAGAAATCAAATTGACAGAGCTTCGAGTCAAAGAGATAACATACCAAAATATTGGAATTATGGCTTGTATTTATAGGTGTAAATACGTAGAATCCATGTTGAACTTGGACTGTAAAGAGATAAGGTATAATTATAAGAGGATTATATCTGCTGAGGGGTCCTTATTTGACTTGAATTGATATAGGAAGTGGTAACAATCCTGATAAGATTACAACTGCTTAGTGTCCTTATTGGGATATGACTGCATAAGCTCTACACGATAGCCGAGATGCTCCCTTCCTCGTCATACATAGCCATCTCGGCCTACTATGAGCCGGGAAAAGGATGAAAGATAACGGGGAAGCCCGTCATGATGGCGTCATAGCCGAGGAAGCCTCCTCGTCCTCAAGAGAGATCACCTCGGCCTTGGGGGGAGTTCCTTGGCACTTGAGCTGGGCTTTGGTCATGTCGCATGTTGGGCCTTGTCCAGCCTTAGGGAATGACGAGATACAAAGACGAGGAAGCCCAAGTCTTCCCTCGTAGCTGAGACTTGATGGATTATTGTAAGTACTCTAATTTATTTTATTTTATTTTTTTTTAGAGAAAGGAGACGGTACTCCCTAGAATTTATTAATTAAAAGGAAAAGTACAAAGCAAGGTGGGGGACATGACAACCTCAACCACCATAGAACAAATATAAGGGGGGAGTCCTTACACAAGATGTAAGGTCCTCTACAATAAAGGAAGGGGAGACTAAAAAAAGAAAACTAAATCCTAATGTAAGGAGTAGATGCCTTATCATTTAGATAAGGCCTCAAACAAAACATTGGAAGATCACTACTAGAAATAAACTCAAAATCAGCCACGTGATCCATGACATAATTAGCTAAACCATCCGCTACACAGATTACCCTCTCTCAAGATGTGAGTGACTCGAATCTCAAGCAGCTGCATCATACGATGGATTTCCTGAATGAAATGCCAAACTTCCCACGGAACAAGACAAGACTTATGTAAAATACGCACCAGCACTTCCGAGTCCATCTCAATCCACAAGGAATGATATCCACGCTCAAGAGCAAAACGAATCCCATCCAAAGCCGCTCTAACTTCAGCTACAACATTCAAAGAAGAACCATAGAACTTGCCAAGCCGAAAACCATATTTCCCTTACTATCTCTAAATATACCACCTCCTGCTGCAAGACCCGGATTGTTTCTAGACACACCATCGGTATTTAACTTAATTTGAGCATTGGAAGGGGCTGCCCAAACCACTAACCGAATTGGTTTGCTCACATGAACAGAAACCGGAATATTGAAGAACTCCATCACATATGAATCAAACGGACCGCAGGGAAGAGAAATATTGAACGCCTTAACAATATCCCGCACTTGATTTTGAACTAAGAGAATAATGGCGTTGGCATCCATTTTAATGCCCTCAAATCTGGATTTATTACGTGCCTTCCAAATATTCCAGCAGATGAGACTAGGCAAAATAGCACAAATCCATTTGATACAACCGGAAGCTCTTAACGGAAGATTATAACTCCAAGAAATTAACCATTGAGAGAGGGAAGAACCAAAGATCCGAATCCCAAGCATATCACCAAAAAAATGCCAAATTTTGAAGCAACACTACCATGTAAAACAATGTGAGACAAAGTTTCCATAAAATGAGAGGAGCAGCAATCACACCGAGAAGCAATATGAATACCTCGCCGTTGAATAGATTCATCTGTAGGCAAAGCATTTTTTAAAGCTTTCCACATAAAAACCGATATTTGAAGGGAATATGAGAATGCCAACAACTTGCAAAAACCATTCGAGACGGCCTAGCAATGCGGCAAACTTTCCAAGTCAAGAAACAGAAAACTTACCCGTTGAAGAAGGAGTCCAAAAAGGAATGTACGGCCCATCGGATATAGAAATAAGTCTAGTACGAGATTAAGTTGATTACTTGCAGCCCATATGATTGCCTAACATGGTCAACTTGCGGTAGATCTGTCAATAAACAAGGATGAAATCGGAACATGAGCCTCATTAGGAAGAACAAGATCCTTATCTAGCCAATGCTCTGAACCGATATGTTTCCGGCCTTAACACCCCAAAACAAATTGTCCTCAACTAAGTTCTTTGCGGCGATCATTCTCTTCCAAATGTGAGAACGGCCGCTCGAATGGAAGCATCCATAGGATGAGAGTTATGACAATATTTTTCCAAAAGGAACCTAGCCCATAAAGAATCTCCACAACGAAAGCGCCACCATAATTTCATGGCAAAAGCAAGAGACATATCTTCAAATTTTCGAAAACCCAAACCTCCTTCAGTAGTATGCCAAAAGAATTCCTTCTTAGAAACCCAATGACAACGCTTCTCTCCATCCGCATTACTCCAAAAAAAATTAGAGATAAGACGAGTAATAGCATCGATAGTACCTTTAGGAGGCTCAAGAAGAGATAGATAGTAGATAGTAATGGCTTGAAGGCAAGATTTAATAAGAATAACCTTAGCCCCCATAGATAAAATCTTTCCTTGCCACGATTAGAGTCTCTCCTCCATCTTTCTAAGGATCGGAACAAAAAGAGCCTGCATCCTCCTCCCGGAATACAAAGGACACCCAAGATAAATAATAGGAAGCTATTTGTGTTGAAAACCCGTCCACTCAGCCACTAAATCCGCCCTGTGCAAGTCTCTTCTACCCAAAATAAAGCAAGATTTGGCCACACTAACCAATTGACCCGAAAAATCTTGATAAGAATTAAGAAAGTGTATATGCATATCAATAGAAAGCTTGCTCCCATTGCAAAAAATTATAACATCATCCGCATAAGAAAGATGAGATACAAACGAGGCATGAATAGCACCAGAATGGAAGATAACATGATGATGGTTCTCATGAAGAGCATTAAGGCCACGACTAAGAATTTCAGCAAGAAGAATAATGAATAAGGAAGGAGAAATAGGATCTCCTTGGCAAAGCCCTCTTGTCGAAGGAAAAAACCCCACTGCCTCCCCATTAATAAGAATGGAGAACCAACAATCCGAGATGCATCTGAAAATCAAATCTATCCATGTCTCGGAAAAGCCAAAATTACGCATAACCTTTAACAAAGCAAACCAAGAAAGACGATCATATGCCTTTGCCATATCAAGCTTTAAGGCAATATTCCCCCCAAAGACTCTCCTGTTAATAGAATGCATAAGTTCTTGAGCAAGTAACACGTTCTCATGAATGAGCCGACCTTTAAGAAAACCACTTTGGTTAAGAGAAATGATTTTAGGCGGAATTAAGGACAGTAGGCCATTTAAAAGCTTCGAAATGATCTTATTTGAGAAGTTACATTATTGGCCTCCAATCAGAAAAAGAATTTGGAGCAGCAACCTTAGGAAGAAGGACAATAGTTGTACTAGTCCATCCCCTAGGCATGCGAAAACCAGCAAAGAATTCCAAAACAGCTCTAAACAGATCATCTTTAATATACTCCCAGCAATTATGATAAAAGTCACCACTGAATCCATCAGGGCCAGCCGCACTAGCACCTGACAAAGAGAAAACAACTTCACGAACTTCTTCAAGAGAAGGAGCAGCAATAAGAGATTCATTATCAGCATCATTCAAAATGCTGGGAATATGATCAAGAAGGTGTTGCGAAGAACAATTGTTATCACCCGATAAATGGTCCGAGAAGAATTGAATGGCTTCATTTTGTATCTCGGACAACTCCTCCAACCAAACACCATTTATGTCAAGAATACGGTGGATATGCAAACTTTAATCTCTTTTTCTTCACATAGGAATGGAAAAATTTTGTATTACGATCCCCATCTTTTAACCAAGATAAATTGGCCTTTTGCATCCAGAAATCTTCCTCAATCTTTAAGCGATGAAGTAAGTGAGCCTTGGCCAAATGTAAAGCAGCCCTATTCTCCTCCGAAGGATCTTGGTCAAAGGCTAACTCTTTAGCAGTAACATCATCCTCCGCAAGCCTGACTTGTTGATCAATTCGACCAAAAACCTCTTTGTTCCAGATTTGAATACGATGCTTTAACCTATTTAACTTTTTAGCAAACCTGACCATGGGTCTCCCATCCATATACTCGGCCCAAGAAGATTCAACAAGGGGAATAAAAGAATTATGCTTCAACCAAACATTGAGAAAACGGAAGGCACCTTTCTTCAAAACAGCCGAGATATTGATATTTAAAAGAAGAGGAGAGTTATAACATTCCTAACATTTCTAACAATTCCTAACTTTTCTAACCAAGCAAGGGTAAAGTGGGCATTGTTATTTAAGGTTAAACCTAGAAAAGAATCTCAAAAAGCAAAAGAATTAAGAAAATCCCGAATCTGGTAAGTTGAAAAACATAACCAGTTTGATTTTTTGAAAAATATTCTTTGTGTCCAAAGCCTGCAGCTGCAATTAATGAACAGTGCACGCTGCAGGAACCCTCCGCGCGGATGGTATTGCAATTTTCAGAGGGCTATAAATTGAGCCCTCCAGTCTCAGAAAAGGGAGAGAAAAAACATTTTTCACAACTGCACCTTGGCGAAAATAGAGAGAAAACAGTGAGAATTCTCTAGAATTGTCACCTTTTTCTCAACTATTCACCCAAAATCACACTCACTCAAACACTCTCATATTCAAACCTCAAACACTCTTACATTCAAGCCAAAAACTCAAGACACAAAGAAGATTGGTAAACCCTCCTTCTCCTTACCCTAAACTCCTTCATTCATGCATGCATTTTCAAACTCCAAAATGTAGTTTGTTCATCTTCTTGTCTTAGATCCAAGAAGGTCACCATGGAAGTTCATCTCCATGGATGATCTTCTACAAGGATCAATATTATTTTCAAAGTTTTCTTACTTACTTGCAAAGAAAACACATTTTCAAAACCCTAAAAATCATTTTCATACATCAAATCTCTTTTTCAAAGGATAAAATTCCCCTTCCCAAGCAAATGAAGTGCTTAGTCCTAATGTACCCCAAGGATGGTTTGATATAGTTGATTCACCACTAAAATGTCAAGTGATCACTAATCAAAACCTAGGGAAATGGGGACAAGCATGGATGCAAAACCCCCTTTAAAATCATGTTTTCCTTCTTGAGAAGTTGCTGTCCAGTAGCAATTTTCTAAGACCTCTATCCATGGTCTAATTTTTTGGACACAGATAAACTTGGAATTTGGTGTTGACTACAAAACACTTTTTGTAGCCAACATCTAGAGCTTTCCAGACATATTTTCACTTTATTTTTTTCGTGAGTAAAACTCCATTTTTCAAATTTTCTTTTGAAGGTCATATCACCTGTCTCTGGAAGTCCAGATCTCATACCTGAGATTTCCAGAAGGTTTTGGGTCCTCAAATCTTTTCCAAAATGGAAAATTCTTTCACAGAAATCTTATTTGAGGTTTCTGGAACAACTTTAATTCTCTGAGTTTTCTCAGATTATGAAGTTTTGAAGCCCTTAAATCCATTTCAAAGTCAAGTGTCCACTGCCTTTTTCATTCTGGCAGAAATGGTTTTCAACTTCCAAAAATCTTTTGAGTACCAAATCTCAACCCAAAAATCACACCAAAAATCATGGGACAGATCCCATGATTTTTGGTGTGATTTTGGTTTCCTCAGTTTCAACTTATTTTGGCCAAAGTAACACACACACACACACACACACACACACACAAACAAACAAATGGTTTTTAGCTTAGAAGACTCGTTTTACGAGGCATTCCGGGTGAACACTAACGTTCTTCCCAGCGCGTAACGTGACCTCCGAACTCGAATCTCTCGATTTTGGGCATTTTTCAAAGTTTTGGCCCTTAAAACAAAAATGGCGTGGCGACTCCGATTTTTTCGATTGTTTTTTCAAAGAAACGAAAAAATTCAAAGTCCTTTCGAAAAATTGGCACATCATCACAGTGGCGACTCCGTTGGGGATCACTAAGCTTTATTTTAAAAAAAAAATGATATTTGCTATATTGGTGGAAACCATTAAACTTCCCGTTATCGCCTCCTAACACGAGTCGGGGATAAATTGTGGTTTAAAAATCCCACGTACCGGTATCATTGTTTTCAAAAAAAAAAAAAGCTTTTGAGGGTCAAGCTTCCGTCCCGGCATTTAAAATCATTTGTGGTGTGTGTCGATTTTTCACATTTTCGTGTTGTTTTGGCCGCCTTGGAAAAGTCAAAGTTTTGACTATCGGACCCGTTGCCTTGAATTTTGAATTATGTGCTTATGTGTGCATTTACTTTCAAAAAAAAAATTCAAAAAAAAAAAGAATTTCAAAAAACAAGAGTTTCAAAAAAAAAAAGAAAATTTTCAAAAAAAAATCATGCATCATACTTTTTAAGACACATGAAAAATTTCTATTTTACTCAGAAAAAGAAGATAGACTGCTTGCACACTACGCGCACGTGACCGTACACTGCACACTACGTCCCTAACCAGGGAAATCCTTGTCGCCGCCCGTTTGGTCTTATTACGCCTCTCGGTGCACGCACAGGACTACCCAAACATCCCATGGAGCCTCGTGTCGACCATGCACTTGTCCGTGACACACTTTGTCCGAGACCCGGTTGGTTTTTAGTCTCGGGTTCGTGTCATGCCCCGTCCTCGTGCATAGACCTTTCCTTTCAAGCCTTTGTCGGCACACCGACTCAATATCTTTCGGGGACCACTGTCGGTCGAAGTCATGCCGGTTTTCCGCCGCGGACTTTGACCAAGATATTGACCGGCGCCTTGACTTCGGCTCTCGGCGGCACAAATTATACAACGGCTCCCAGCATGAAACTGAGTCATCAAGGATTAATGATTATTCCATGCCTAATTACGGCCTTATTGACGACAAGTCAAGATCAATTGTGGACATTCATCGGTCCAAATCATGCCGACTTTTCGTCGAGCCCTCGGACATGATCTTGACTTTTGACGTCAGCTTTGTCCGTAATTTACATCGAATGCTCGTTAAGACTCGATTACCCGCCGTACTTTTAGGATCGTTTTCCTTCGATCGGTGGGATCCGCTTGCCCTATAGGACCCTCACCTGGGCGATCCACCCCGGGAGGTCGAAATACGGAGTGGAATACGAGGGGCTTATAGACGTAGTGACGGGGCCCACCGATCCGGGATCCGAGTAGTTTGCGAAAAGAAGAGCAATCTTTTCCAACCGATTAGGTTAATAAAACATGTTTTAAGTAAACAAGAACAAATAAGCGCATGTTGCATGAGCCCAAAGCCCAAACACCTACCCTCCTTCAATCCCTAAATCTCTCGAACCTTCGTGCCTTTTCCCCGCAGCCTCCTCACAAAGGTTGGTTTCGAGCACCGGTCACCGTTTGATTAGCCGGGAAGAGTCAAGCGCATCATCGGCTTCGCCGTTTGTTCCGACTCCGGGTTTGAGAATGTCCGCATCGGCCGGTAATGATGGGGATAACGTCACTCCGCCTCCCGGGACCCCTCGAGGCAATGAGCGGAGTGGAATCGGTTAGCGAAACGGATGAGATTACGACAGAAGCACGGTGAATAGCCTTATGGAGGCTATTAAGAGCCACGGTTTGGCCGCCGGCCTCAATCCCGATGGTACCTTCACCGTGGAAGAAGACGAGGATGCCAATCCCACTCTCGGTCGCCACGATTACTCCCAGATGCCACCACCCACCTCCTATGGTACCACTATCGAACCCATGCTCCTCGATCTTCGGGTCGGCCCGGCTCCCCAACCACGAACCACTGGATCCATGCGGCAGACGGCACAAACCGGTTCGCGGTCCCTCGGTGGGGGACAAAGCCAATACTGAAATGTCTTCTCATGGTTGGGGTTATCTCGGAATGCCACGGCTAATTGGGATCCCGCCTCGGTTTTGGAACCAATCAATCCGGGCCTTCGCGACAGTTGAAGGACCAGCAACGGTTCGGCATGCCTCAAGCGGCCGTCGAGCCCCTCCTCGAGAATGATGTTAGCTCGGTCGCTCCTCCCACGGCTTTCACCAACCCATTCCTCACTCGGGGTTCGATGGGTTACCAAACCTCCATCCCAGTTTCATCAGAATCACCAGGACCGCAGTACCCCCCGGGTTATACACCATCGCCTCAGTCGGCCATGCAATTCAACAGTCAGGGACAGCAGCCCGCACTTAAGCTTACTTATGGGCCCCACTCTGGAAATCCAAGCTATCCAGCTACATCAGGACTGCCTCCACCCACTTTGTCGGTTGAAAATCAACACTGCCCCTGCTCCTGCTAAAGGCAAAGAGATGATTAATTACGAGGGACAGGAATGTAATAACACAACTCTTTTTTCTCCCAGAAAACCAGCCGAGCCCAGACCACGGGTCATGAAACTCGAAAACTTTGGAATGCCTCTGAACGACATCTTTAGGGGACTGGTGAAAGAAGGCTTGCTGCGGCCTTTGGAGAATTTCCAACCCAGGAATCCGAATGCTCCCGTGGATACCTCAAAATATTGTGCTTTTCATCAAGCTCACGGACATCGGCCCGACAATTGCTTCACTCTGAAAAAGGCAATCCAGGATTGATAGAGCAAGGAAAGTTGGAAGGCCCCAGAAGGGCCTAATACGATCAAAAATCCTCTGCCAAGGAACCATAATCGAGTAAATATGATTGAATGCGGAGAACCTTCGCATGCCCGGGAAGATGCCGATGAAGGTCCCCAAATACCCATGTGCCAACCTTGTCGAGGATCACGACTCGGATTCCCCTCGGCCTTGATGATATTGAGCAGAATCAGCCCACCTTGGTCTCATGTCGGAGACTTCCTGCGAGGAATACGAGGCACTGCTATTTCTCGGATGAAGGGAAAACCGATCTTGAAGAAGCTGGGGTACATTAGGTCAAAACATGAGAAAACCATTTACACAAGATGGTTAGAACAATCGAGAAGAATCGAACAAGAAAGCTTCCGGCGAGCGCCTATACGGGGCTTATCGGCAAAGAGGCCGAGGAGCATGCGGAGCTAGTACACTTTTGCAAATTGGCTTTGGGAGAGGCCGAATATGGTCCCGAGAACAATGAAGAATCGGAGGAGGAGGATTCCTTCTATATCCTGCAGGAGTCAAATACGTGCCCCCTCTCACTCTTCCCGCGGTTTACGGGAGGAGAAGGCGAGTCGCAACTATCACTTAGGGAATGGGAGCATATGACAATTTACGCATTTGCCGCACGCACCCATATTCCCTAACGGGTTTGATAGGCGTTCCCTCTCAGTAGAAATCCCGGTAGTATGGGAAGATGATTCCGATGACAGCGGCGACGATGATGATGACGAGAGCGAAGAGTCAAGCGAGGCCCCGGATCCGGAATTAATGCGGAACAATCATGCGGAAATGAGCCCATGGGAGCCGGGCACAATGGTTGGTTGTCGGCGGCGACGACGAAGACACTTCGGAAGACGAATATGAAACCGAGGATATGAAGGCCATGAAGTTTCTGGGTGCGAGCACGTGGATGTCTTAGAATTTAACACTTGCCTACCATGCTTTGGGGAAAGGGTTTTCGGGCATCCGATCCAGTGATAGTCGAAGATCGATAGAGAGAGGAAACTAACTCCCATCCGCCCAAATGAGATAATAACCGTGGTCGAGATCAAATCCGCCCCGGAACAAAGTAACACTCCTTGTCGGGGTTACCCAAGAAGAGGTCACCTTCCCGAATGTATGTCGGCTCTCGGAGAAGTCACGGAAACCGGCATGATACCGAATGCACCTCCCACACAGAATGCTATAATCATTTCCAGCTCTGAGTATTACAGAAAGGAACCAGAATGGTTGCACTATACCGGGGATGAAATTGAAAAGCCGCTGAGCCCCGACAATAGCGACTCTTGTTGTATGATAACTATGAGCAAGGCAGGCTGTGGGAGCGAATCAGAGGACGCCCTAGACCTGTGGGCCATCCAGGGGGCAACAACATAACCCCAGACTCAAAAGCCTGTGACTTGGGAAGCAGTTATAAGGGCCGCCCAGGAAGGAGCCAGTACAGTGACCGTTGCTAGACTTCGTCAGAACCAGTGGCCGATAGCCAAAAAGGCTCCCCGTTGGCCGTAGCGGCGTTGAATAAATCTAGTCAAGAAGCAGCGATGAGGAAGTTAACCCTGTTGACCCGATCCGAGCAAATCTTCCAAGGGAATCCCAAGGCGAGATAAGAAGGCCGCGAATCAAGCACTGAGGAGAACCGCCGCCCCTATGCTAAGACGGCCCGAAGCTCCGACCCGGAAAGGAGGATCCCGTGCTCACCCGGTTGGAAGCAAACACAAGGCCAACATCTCTCTATGGTCCACTGCCACCTCATCCTATCCCCACAAGCTAAAGCCGGAAGAAATCCTAGCCCGCACCTTGGTCCCTATTGATGCTACTCCCAATGACGGTAGTACGGTGATTGGAAACATCCACTAGGGGAACATAATCACTTTCACGGATCTCGACCTCCCTCAATTTGGGGCTGATCATAACGAGCCTCTCTTCATCACAGTCCAATTGGATGAACGATGCCTTCCTCGGGTCCTGGTTGATAATGGGTCCGGAATGAACATTCTTCCGGCAAAGATCATGAGCCTGCTTGACATCCCGAGCAGTCAAAGCTTACGACTCGACATCCCGAGCAGTCCTTGGAGTTGCTACCTTGGACCTCTGGTTTGGACAGAAATTGATACCTGTGGAATTCCAGGTTATTGACATCCCGATCACTTTTAATGCCTTATTGGGAAGACCTTGGGCGCATCGGAGTCAAGGGGGTCGCCTCAAGCCTCCACCGGTGTGTGAAATTCGTCTCGAATGGGGACGACAACCATTTATGGGGATTTAGTCACCTTGGAGGGCACGGATACGAGTGGAATACCTATTGCAGGAAATCAAACATGACGAGGAAGGCCTCATGCTAACGGGCTTCACGGTCGAGCCTCCAAAGGCCCAAGTTTGCAACATAGATCGACAATCACCCAGGGATAAAATCCCCCGGTCTTGAAAATGATGAGAAAGATGAGCTATCTACGGCCTCGATGCAGGGAAGCACCAACAAGGAACTCACAAACTCATCGAGGTGAAAGGACGAGAAAACTTCGCCATGGCACGGGATATGAGGCCTCCTCGGTGGACATCGCGAAAGGAAAAGAAATTGCCGGAAAAGGAGAAAGCGCCACGGGAAGGGTCCCGCTCAACGAGCCACTAAATCTCTCCCTTTCGGTCCTAATTTGGTGACTACTTCGTAAAGGGTCCCACACAACGGGTAACATCACGCAGCCCACGAAGGGTGGCGAAGCTACGGGATAGCCTCAATAAGTTCGGGGGAGCCAAAGCTAACCCGGTCCGTAGAATGTTCCTGGACCTACCCAAGATGCAGTGCCACTACCATGAAGAGTGAGTACACTTTCAAAGGCACGCCAAGCCTAGTGGAACAGTTCGAGAAGCTCACAACCACAATTCCTCTTTGCCATGAAGGTCCGAAACCCGAGTTTGAATTGACCGTGCCGAAAGCCAAAGCCACGAAGTCTTTTCGGATGATTGGGATGGTCCGATTATGCAACAGTTATTCGGGGAAGAGATCCAGTGCCGGACACTGATTGATTTCGGCTCGATCAAAGAAATGGTAGCGATGATCGAAGAAGGAGCACGATACAATTCCCGAGTCATGACGCCCCGACAGCCGATGCCATTAAGGAATCGGGAAACTCTCTCGAGCCCGTCCGCGACCGAAGAAGAAATGATCACCAAGCTGGAATTGGTCTCCCGTCCCTTTGTGTCAATCTAGGAAGAGTCCTCAGAGTCTCTCATTGTTAAGGTCGAGTCTCTAGGGTCGTCCGATGGCCTTACGCACGAAGACTACGAGTGCATGGCGAATGCTTTGTACTTCCTTTCGTTCCTAATGAAATGATGAACCTTTCTGAGTATCCCTTGATTGCCACTTTAACTAATGATGAATTAAAAAAAAAACATTTAATAATAATTCATTAGATAAAGAAGCGGAGACACATTAAATAAAAAAAAAGAAGAAAACAAAAATCTTTAAGCGGAGTTGTTCGGAAGAGGAAAATCGAGCTCAAGCCGCCGAAGAGATTTTGCCGAGTGTGAATGCAGGAGGCTGCGGAAGAGCCTAAAGAGACGCCTTGATTGGTAGTTTCTCCGAGGAAACTAGAAAGGATGCCCTACAAAATCCTCAACTCAAGGAAAGTAGCCCTCTTCATCAAAGAAAACATCATATGCGAGATACGGGTTGCCAGTAGAAATCATCTCGAGATAATGGATCCCACTTCGAAGGGAATGCGACGAGTGTGGCGGAATCGAGAATAACCCGTCACAAGTCATCTCCCTACGGGCCCCAAACCAACGGAGCCGTCGAAGCGGCAAACAAGACTCTGGAAAACATCATCCGGAAAATGGCTGTCCAAGGTCGAGATTGGCCCGAAAAGTTACACACTGGCACTGCAGGGCTACGGAACATCCGTCGGAATGGCAACCGGGAAACACCGTTTGCCCTCACCTACGGAATGGAAGCCGTACTCCCAATCGAGCTAGAAATCCCCTCACTCCTGTGTCTTTGTTGGAGCCGGATCAACGAGGTTGAATGGCTCCAAAGTCGCCATGATGAATTGGCCCTACTAGATGAGCGCCGATTGAAAGCAATGGAACATATTCGAGCTTACCAAGAGAGAATGGCCAGAGCCTTCGACAAGAAAGTAAAGCACCGGGAGATCCGAGAAGGTGATCTCGTTTTGAAAGAGAAGCCCCCAGTCCGTATCAACCCGCTTGGCAAATGGGAGCCTGTCTGGATCGGGCCATATGTTGTCCAGAAGATCTTCTCCGGAGGAGCCATGCAACTTGCAGACCTCGACGGAAATCCCTTTGTACACCCAGTGAATGGTGACAAGCTGCGCAGATACTACGCGTAAAAACATTGAGTCAAAAAAAAGGAGTGCCAAAAGAGTAATACCCAACTAGGTTGAAAACCCGAAAAGGGCGGCCTAGGTAAAAACGGGAGGTTGCACCAAAAAAAACAAAAAAACAAAAAAAAAAAAAACAAAAAAAAAAAACAAAACAAAAAGAAAAACCGGGTCGAACTACGGAGACTGAGCCCTTTGTCGAGAGGAACGTGGCGGACCGAAACGGTTCGGTCTAAAACACAAATAAAAGTCATACTACGACATCAATACACCGATCGGACCATGAAAGCGTCTCGAAAAACTCTAAAGTAATTCACATATTCATTACGGTTAAAAGCTTTTTGATGAGTCTAAGCCCGGTTCATTCCTGCTGGCAACTGCTAAAAGAAACTAAGATACATAACGAACTAATGTGCGCTACGACAAGAAAGGGATACTCGGAAACCTCAAGGTCACTCCAAGCCGCTCGTCTTGGCATCTCCCCTCTTCTTCCCCTTCAAGTCTTCTTCTTACGAGCAGGGAAAGATGTCGGTCTTCCTCCTACCGAAGCTCGTATAGGAGCGGGATCTATCAAACCGGCCTTTGTCGGGGCCTTAGTGGCCCTAGCATCATCTCTCATCTCTGTAGCCTGGCGGTAGCATAGAGTCCTCCCCCTCACCGTCTCTTGACATAAGCCTCATAGTCGGTCACAACATCCGCTCACATTACGAGGGTTGGCCCTCGCCTCGGTCCTCCTCCTCTCCGAAACTTTCAGGTCCTCCGCACCCAAAATGGCCTCACGTCGTCTCAAAATAGCCATCTGAGTCTCTCCCAAATGCCTCTCGTACCAATCCAGGTACCAAGTGGTCAAGAACACAGATCTCGGACGCCTGAGGATAACCCGAGGAGGAAAGACGTCATACCTCCATACTCGGGAAAGAAAGGAAAACACCGAAGGATCATCCATAGAAGCGAAGCCACCACCACAGTAGCTATATCATCAAAGTCCTCCAAAGGAACTGCTCCAAACCAAAGCGTCTCGGAGACCAAATCCGAATGTAGAAGCTTTGGGTAGAAAGCCCACGAAACCATAACCACGGGAGATCCGTCTGAAGCACCCTCCGAGTCTCCACCCGCCAATAAGGCACCGACCATCTGATATCTTCAGTCTGACGACCAGCCATCCAACGTTCCCACGAGCCCTGATCACCAAAATCTACAGCAACCCCTCTCCTGGTAAATGTCCAAGGCTTGATCATATCCGATGTTTCCCGAAGAACCCCCAAACGCTCCATCAGCCACAAAGTCAAGAGAAACGGGCTGCCCCCGTGCACATACCGTCTTCCGGTAGCCAGCCTATCGAGAGCATGAAAAGTCTCCCCCAGGATCAAAGGTACAACGTCTCTGCCCAAGCGACAGTGAACGACTACATCTAGCAGAGCCCGATGACAGATCCCAAACGAATAAACCATGAACAAGGTCCCGAACATGCAAAGTGCAAAGGCATCCCAATAGGCATCGTCAAGCAAGCCTAAGCCCCTAAATCTATCAGGAAGACCAGAAATATCAAAATGATCATGACCGCGGATCATACCTTGTGCTTCCTCCGGGGAAAGATGAAGAAGGTTGCACAGCTTGTCAACAAAAGAGGCCCCTCCGGGCAAAGGAACCGCAATCTCTTCCACCTCCGGACCGCCAAGAAAAGCCCAAAATTCTTTAACAGTCGGAACAACCTCATTGTAAGAAAGGCAAAAGACATGCCTTCTAGTATCCCAAAATGATGAAGAAGCTCTCAAGAGGTCGTAGTCCGAAACCAATTCTTTGAGGGACCATAAGCACTTCACCTTGTACCTTTCTTCGAAAAATGACCTCCTCTCATGCATAATCTCCCGAGACCACTCTTTAAACTTGTTGAAAAATGACATTTGTGATTCTTGGGACAATTTTGATGGAGTTCTTCTAAGATTTTCCATGGCTTCTCTCTTCTCTCTCCCGAAATTCCAGTTTGAACTGAAGAAGATGAAGTTTCAGGTGACATTTATGCCCCAAACCAGATCCAACCACCGAATAAATGAACCACGATAGATGTCATCCCCATCCGCGGATAGGATTGTTACCAAAAAAAAAATTTTCTTTGCAGTTTAAAGCTGTTCTTTGCACCACAAAGGAATATTTTGTCCCAGCCAAAGCCTGTCCAAACCAGTCCATACACCAAACATCTACACCCTTGCCAAAAAACCGAGGCTCATGCAACATTGCATTCATACAACATTGCATTCAAAAAAAATAAAAATAAAATACAATAATCCTAGATTATTACATTCCAAAAAAAAAAAAAAAAGAAAGAAAGAAAAGCAAAGAAAAAAAATATGCATGGAAATAAAATGTATCTGTCTGAATAGGTACAATCACAATCTCAGATAATCAATCTCAGAAATCAGTCAATCAGAGTCCTCGGTGGCCGGTGCCTTCCCCCGATCCCTCTTCCGGCTCGGGCCCGCTTCCTCAGTAGCCATGAAGATCTCAGGCTCAGAATCATCATTCTCGTCTCCGGAGGAAGGCTCGTCAAGACCAACCGGCACGCTCTGATAGGGCAAGCCAAGATCTGCAAAGAAATCATATCCGAAGGTGAATGCGTCGGACTCCCGAACGTGCGAAGAAGATCCACCATGATGTCAGACGTGTCCCTGCCCGTACGAATCCCCGAGAATGACGTGGTCGAAGCGGCGCACCACGCGGGGATATATGAGAGGAGAAAGAGGACTCTCGGAGGAAGTCTCTGAAGGAATAGGGGAAGCCTCCCGCCAGACAGGCGCCGGCTGTGCTCGCCTCGCTCTAGCCTGAGGGGCTCCACAAGCAACCATCCTCCTAATGAATCTCTTAGCCCCGATCACCTGTTTCGTCAGCTTCTCCACGACCACCTCCAAGCGCACGGGAAAGAAAGTCGTCAAAAAAAAAAGTGATGCGAAAAATGATGAAACGAGAATGGAGAAGACAAAAAAAAAGAAGAAGAAGGAGAAGCCATACCTTCATACCCGGACGAGGCTGAAAAGCTCGTGGAAGCCGCTCAGGCTGAGGGATCTGCACCCTCAATCGGACCCCATCCTGGACATATGAAAAGTCCGTCCGCGGGTACCGTACGATCCCTACCCCCTCCGCTCAAGGACTGGGGCATCCTCGGCCTCCTCAAGATGAATACGGAGTCTTGCTCAATCGCCACAAATGCCGAGAAGTTCTGGCCGCCTCGGTAATCACCCCAGGTCTCCGATCTCTCACTCGGATGCATCATGTCGGCGGGAGGCTCAACCGGTGTCATCAAAGGCGAATTCACGCCATGGCGCGTCACTCTCTCCCGGATAATACACGTCGCAAGTCAAGCCCCTCAAAATCCTCCTCATTGCACGGTCCATATCTCGGCGCCCTCGGCTGCGCCACATCGAAACGATCCGGGGATAGAATATCATCCCCTCATCCGTCTCGGCCCAGTCAGGCGGGCGGTCCACACATATCGAGGGTCGTGCGCCCTCTGGAACCTTTCTTCTCCCGGGCATACTTGGACCGAGGAACGCATGGCCGGATACGCCCGATATACTCCGCCAGTGTCGCCACATCGTGACGTGAAAGAACTCCAACGCCCATACACTGCGAAGGTAAAGATCACATCAATTAAGTGCAAAAAGATACGTGCTTAAAGAAAAGAGGAAAGCAAAAGAAAGCTTATACCTCCGGAGGGAACTCGAAGCATGTCAAGGAGCGCTGACCTTCGGCTATACCGATCTAGAGCGAAATAGAGCTCTGCCGGCCTGCCTCTCCCCAAGAGACCTCTCGGCCATCCTCACATCCTCCGGGGACCGCAAAGCAAAACGGCCGTCCCTCGGCGTGTCCAAAAAGGGTGCTCGAAAAAGCAAACCATAGAAAAGCCACAGCAATCTGCTCACGCCTATCCTCTCGTCCCCGGCCTCGCATAGCTCCCGATGCTCTCCACAATCTTTCCCTTGACCGGCCACGGCATACTCCATACCCATCCCCTTTTTGGGAATAGGGGAAAATCCCGAGAAGGGCTGCGGGTCCAAGTCGGCTGTAACCATCCCGCCACTCAATCTTTGCGTCCATTAAAGACGGACCGTGATCGCGGCATAGTCGGAAGGCGTAACCAGTCGCCTTGCCCCGGAAGAAGTGGAGATGTGTGGGTCACGTCCCACATCTTTGTGCCAAAGCAAAGATCGAGGCCCTTACTCCTGGGAAATTTGACCAACCCCCTCAAGCACTCGATGAACTCGTACAAGCCAGTCTCAATGACGATCTGTCTAGGACTCATCATCGCTCCTCTGCCCATATCTGGAAGCCGGTCCCATAGACCAATAACAGACTCCACTAATCCTCGAGTCTTCATCTTGTTCGAGTGCTCAGATCACGAAATTGTTTCCACCTGCAATAAAAAAAAAAAAAAGAGAGGGAAACAAAAATGTCAAAAGTGTCAAAATTTTGCATTCAAAAAAAAAAAAAAGAGAGAGCATACACATGCATCATAAAATTTTGAAGAAAATTCGGAAGCATAACAGCATACAATGAACCTAGCCCCATTTTTCTTGCACAAAGGAAAAGAGTTTTCAAACAATCACCACTCATTCATTCATACATCGAGTCGACGGAAGTAAAAACTCCGTCCCATTTTTCATGAAATAGCACAAATAAACAGTTTTTCACAAGTCATTCATTCAACGGGAGCAAAAATCCCTCCCATTTTTCACAAGAAATCATGTTTTCAGAAAAAAAAAAGAGCATGCATATATTCATGTCATATCGACATTGCGAGAATTCTACATTGCAAAAAAAAAAAAATCCATCCCGGATTCGGGCAAGTTTTCATCACCGTCTCATATTTCAAAAAAAAATGGCAAAATGCCCATTCTTTTTCTCAAACAAAATGAACATTTGGGTTACCCATAAACTCATTGCAACATGCATATCATCAAAATCAAGATTCAAAGTCAAAAACACAAATTTTTCAAATTTAATTACAATTTTCGGACAATTTTTTTTTTTTTTGGCAAAAATGCCCATTCTTTTTTCAAGCAAAATGCACATTTGGGTTACCCACAAACTCATTACAACATGCAAAGCATCAAGATCAAATTTCAAGCCCAAGAACATTGATTTTCGGATTTTCAAAAAAAAAAATTTCAAAAAATCACAAAAAATCAATTTCAAATGAAAAATCGACAAAGGGATCGAAAAGATTCGAAGTATACCGTTCGGAGACTCGGATCGGTGGCCCCAATGTTGCCACGCATCGAGTAGGGCTCCTCCGCAATCGATTGCGAAAGAGTATAATGTCTCCTCATTCGAACGAGCTCTAATCGCCTCTCCGCGACCGGACCGCGTCCTTGGCCTTGAAAAGCAACTCCCCCGTGTTCCATTGCTTGAAAAATCGAAGAAAATCGGAAGGATTTCGAGTTTTTGGCCTTCATATGGCGGTGGGGCAATTTTCTCTCTCTCCCTCGTAATTTTTGAAAAAGCGGCAGGGAAGAAGAAGGGCGTTGGCCCTCATTAAAACCAATTCAGGTCACGCCCTATCCGCGCGGATGGTTTTGAAGGGTCAAAATAACCCTTTTGCCCTTTAAAATTTCAGGACTCTGCAGTTTAGTCCTCAACTTAACAGAGTTAACCAAAGTTAACCCCCTCTTCAAAAGAGCTTCCCGGCAGTAAAACGTAAGTCCGATCTCTCCGAGAAAGTTAACGGAATCCCGTTTCTTTCATCAAAATCATTCCACGGCAGTAAAACGTAAGTCCGATCTCTCCGAGAAAGTTAACGGAATCCCGTTTCTTTCATCAAAATCATTCGACGGCAGTCAAACGTAAGACCGATTTCTCCGAGAAAGATAACGGAATCCCGTTTCTTTCATCAAAATCATCAACGACAGTCAAACGTAAGTCCAATTTCCCCGAGAAAGATAACGACATCCCGTCTCTTTCATCAAAATCATCAACGGCAGTCAAACGTAAGACCGATTTCTCCGAGAGATCGGACTTACGTTTTACTTCCGTGGAATGATTTTGATGAAAGAAACGGGATTCCGTTAACTTTCTCGGAGAGATCGGACTTACGTTTTACTGCCGGGAAGCTCTTTTGAAGAGGGGGTTAACTTTGGTTAACTCTGTTAAGTTGAGGACTAAACTGCAGAGTCCTGAAATTTTAAAGGGCAAAAGGGTTATTTTGACCCTTCAAAATCATCAACGGCAGTAAAACGTAAGTCCGATCTCCCTGAGAAAGATAACGGGATCCCGTATCTTTCATCAAAATCATCAACGGCAGTCAAACGTAAGTCCGATTTCTCCGAGAAAGATAACGGAATCCCGTTTCTTTCATCAAAATCATTCCCCGGCAGTCAAACGTAAGTCCGATCTCTTCGAGAAAGCTAACGAAATCCCGTTTCTTTCATCAAAATCATTCCCCGACAGTCAAACGTAAGTCCGATTTCTCCGAGAAAGATAACGGAATCCCGTTTCTTTCATCAAAATCATCAACGGCAGTAAAACGTAAGTCCGATCTCTCCGAGAAAGCTAACGGAATCCCGTTTCTTTCATCAAAATCATTCCCCGGCAGTAAAACGTAAGACCGATTTCCCCGACGAATACATCTGGTTTTTCCCCAGCAAAGGCTAACAAAATCCCCAGCAAAGTTAACGGAATCCCAAAAGCCAACGGAATCTCGAGTGGATCTCGAACTATGAAAGGGCTTGATTCCCACTAGGGATACGTAGGTAGCCTATCATTAGGTCCAGCCACCCGACCAAAACGGTCACCCTCTCCTTCGGCAGCAGACGAACGAAGTCCACCGAAGGACCATCCATCCCAAACCATTAAGGGAAAACATTTCAAATCAAGGTCCGAGGCACCTAAAAAGCCATCATCATCAAGGTTTGAGGCACCTAAAATGCTATCATCACCAAAGGTCCGAGGCACCTAAAACGCCATCATCTTTAAGGGACGAGGCACCTAAAACGCCATCATTACCGGGTTGACGCCTCAAAATAGTCATCCAGGGTCAAATACCCGAACTACGACTGGCTTGATTCCTCTTAAGGATACGTAGGTAGCCTATCATTAGGTTCAGCCATCCGACCGAAAATGGTCATTCCTATCCCCAGCAGAGCGGATAGCCGTCCGACCGAAAATGGTCATTCCTATCCCCAGCAGAGCGAATATACAATTTCAGCCATCCGACCGAAAACGGTCATCTCTTATCCCCAGTAGAGTTTCTCTCCAGCACCCGACTGCAGAGCTCGCTTTTCAAGGTTCGAGACACCTAAAATGCCATCATCTCCAGGGTCAAAGACCCAAACTACGGCCGGCTTGATTCCTCTTAAGGATACGTAGGTAGCCTATTAAATAGGTTCAGCCACTCGATCACTTGATCATCCTGTCAAATTTGGAGCCTTACTCTTATCGACGACCCCGCTTCCTTCGAAAGCGCCGTCGCCGAGGGGCTACTGTAAGTACTCCAATTTGAGATGTTAGTATTCTCGTTAGAAAATTAACGAGAGTTATAACATTCCTAACATTTCTAACAATTCCTAACTTTTCTAACCAAGCAAGGGTAAAGTGGGCATTGTTATTTAAGGTTAAACCTAGAAAAGAATCTCAAAAAGCAAAAGAATTAAGAAAATCCCGAATCTGGTAAGTTGAAAAACATAACCAGTTTGATTTTTTGAAAAATATTCTTTGTGTCCAAAGCCTGCAGCTGCAATTAATGAACAGTGCACGTTGCAGGAACCCTCCGCGCGGATGGTATTGCAATTTTCAGAGGGCTATAAATTGAGCCCTCCAGTCTCAGAAAAGGGAGAGAAAAAATATTTTTCACAACTGCACCTTGGCGAAAATAGAGAGAAAAAGGAGAATTCTCTAGAATTGTCACCTTTTTCTCAACTATTCACCCAAAATCACACTCACTCAAACACTCTCATATTCAAACCTCAAACACTCTTACATTCAAGCCAAAAACTCAAGACACAAAGAAGATTGATAAACCCTCCTTCTCCTTACCCTAAACTCCTTCATTCATGCATGCATTTTAAACTCCAAAATGTAGTTTGTTCATCTTCTTGTCTTAGATCCAAGAAGGTCACCATGGAAGTTCATCTCCATGGATGATCTTCTACAAGGATCAACATTATTTTCAAAGTGTTCTTACTTACTTGCAAAGAAAACACATTTTTAAAACCCTAAAAATCATTTTCATACATCAAATCTCTTTTTCAAAGGATAAAATTCCCCTTCCCAAGCAAATGAAGTGCTTAGTCCTAATGTACCCCAAGGATGGTTTGATATAGTTGATTCACCACTAAAATGTCAAGTGATCACTAATCAAAACCTAGGGAAATGGGGACAAGCATGGATGCAAAACCCCCTTTAAAATCATGTTTTCCTTCTTGAGAAGTTGCTGTCCAGTAGCAATTTTCTAAGACCTCTGTCCATGGTCTAATTTTTTGGACACAGATAAACTTGGAATTTGGTGTTGACTACAAAACACTTTTTGTAGCCAACATCCAGAGCTTTCCAAACATAATTTTACTTTATTTTTTGCGTGAGTAAAACTCCATTTTTCAAATTTTCTTTTGAAGGTCAGATCACCAGTCTCTGGAAGTCCAGATCTCATACCTGAGATTTCCAGAAGGTTTTGGGTCCTCAAATCTTCTCCAAAATGGAAAATTCTTTTGAGGTGTCTGGAACAACTTTCATTCTCTGAGTTTTCTCATATTATGAAGTTTTGAAGCCCTTAAATCCATTTCAAAGTCAAGTGTCCACTGCCTTTTTCATTCTGGCAGAAATGGTTTTCAACTTCCAAAAATCTTTTGAGTACCAAAACTCAACCCAAAAATCACACCAAAAATCATGGGATCTGTCCAAAGTCTTATAAAGAATTCCCAATTTTTGTTTTCCTCAGTTTCAACTTATTTTGGCCAAAGTCACACACACACACACACACACACACACAAACAAATGGTTTTTAGCTTGGAAGACTCATTTTACGAGACGTTCCGGGTGAACACTAACGTTCTTCCCGGCGCGTAACGTGACCTCCGAACTCGAATCTCTCGATTTTGGGCATTTTTCAAAGTTCGGCCCTTAAAACAAAAATGGCGTGGCGACTCAGGTTTTTCGATTGGTTTTTCAAAGAAACGAAAAATTCAAAGTCCTTTCGAAAAATTGGCACATCATCACAATTATGTTTAGGGCCCATTCCACTTGGGCCTTACCCGGACAAGCTCGTGTTCGTATCTCGGTTTATACTGTTCAATGACCCCCGACTTTCTAGCTCAGCTACGATGAGGAGAAAGTGATCTCGTCCTCGACTATGAGAATACGAACAGGTGTCACGTGGCAATGTCGCTTCGATGTTTGTGTCTTTCCATTATCCGCTGGTTACTAGTGCAATGATGGGCGTTGCCCACTATGTCAGACAGGTCTTGGGAACCCACAAACGTATTAAATGTTGGGGGCGCCATACCCGTGCAACCCGTTTTGATATGAGTTTGACCTGTTGGTTTGAGTTATAAAAACAAAGCTTCCCTTCAATTCCAAACTTTATCAATCTAAGCATTTGAGAGCGAAACCCCAAGATTCAAAAACCCTTCATGTTCTTGAGCTTGATTTGCCCAGAATCGCCAGAAACGGTTGAATCGTCCGCTCGTTTTCGTTCATCTTCATCGCAAACAGGTATAACCGCTTTTCCCCTTCTGATTTCTGCGTTTTAACTTGTAATTTCTAGGGTTTTGTTGTTTTTTATTTTTGAAATCGCCATTGTTGAACCCATGAAGCTTTTCTTGAGTTTCTTGCCTTGATAAAATTCTTGAACCCTTCGTCTCGTTTTAGAAATGGCTCGTACTTGGGACCATAGCCCTCGTTTCGTCCATGAATACCACAAAGGTAACCTTAGGGTTTACCAAAGGGAGAAAGAGCCATGGTTGTTGGTGAATTTGGCGGAGATTGGGGAAATGTTGACAAGGTATAGATGTTCGAGAATGTACATCCAGTATCCAAGCAAGATGAGAATATACAGGGTTGATTCAATGTCCCCAAGTATGATAGTATTCCAAAGCAGGGCCGAGATGATTGAACATATCAATTTGTTTTACCCGGCGTCGGACCATCTTGACCGTCCACCTTTGAAGGGTAAGGCTCCCTCCTCATCCTTATTATAAACGACGAGGAGGGGCAATCTTCCTCTTCCCCGTCTTGATGCCTTGGGCAATTTTAGTGATTCTTGTTCCTCGGATTTTTGCGGATATGACGGGAAGAGGAGTAGAAACCTCTACGTCGACCCGGTATAGTTGATGCCTTTGTAGAGGCGAGCAAGTAGAAGGCCGAGGAAGGGCGGGTAGAGGCCGAGGTAGATCCGGCCGCAGTAGGCTCAAACTCCAAGACCTAAACCAGTTAGAGCTGGAGATCCAATGTTGGAAGTGTTGTATACCAAGTACGAAGTGCCGAGGGAAGAGTACAAGCTGACTTATGTCGGTCATCCAACCTTCGAGAACGAGAGAGAGAGAGACATGTTTTATTATAGCCTGGACCATGTCCATTTCTATTTTAAACAATTCCAACAGGGACTTCGTCTTCCCTTGGACCCCTTTATTAATGAATTTTTAGGCGACATGCAAGCCGTAGGTTTATTTCCGGTGGTTAAGGCCGTCATGTCCCCCACCTTGTTTTGTACCTTTTCTTTTTCTATTAATAAAATCTAGGGAGTACCGTCTCCTTTCGCCAAAAAAAATTTAACCAAACCCAATCCATTCTGAAGGGTGATCCGATTCGAAATTTTCGGATTTGGTAGGTTTTTTATGATCCGATCGGATTTCGGATCGGATTCGGTTTAGGTATGATCCGATCCGAGATCCGATCCGATTTTCTTCAATTTATTATCCGGTTCGATATCCGGTCTGATATCCGATCCGATCCGCTTTCATTAACCTTACTATTTTTCATTTTTACCCCTCATGTTCTTTAAATTTGCATTTATGTCTTCCTTATTCTCTCTATTGCGCAGCAGCTCTCTCTCTCTCTTTCTTGGCTGACGGTCTCGGATCGGATCGGATCGGATATCGGATCGGATCGGATATGGCTTTCTAGTATTCTATTAAATTGATTAAATAAAAAAAAGTTACAGCTTCGGATCAGATTGGGGCTCGGATCGGGGCTCGAATCAAGTAAGTTCGAGATCGGATTCGGATATGGCTTTCTAGTATTCGAATCGGATTCAAAACAGGACTGATCCGACCTGACCCGATCCGATTGCCATCCCTAGCCATAGCCTAGGGTTTGAGCCTACCCAGTCTGCATTCCACCATTTCTTCTCTATTAGCTTCACCAAGGAGACCAAACTTGTAGTGATAAGAAGTGACTCGAAAAAGCCCAAGATCATTCTTCCCATGTCGAGTAAAGTATCAGGCACGGGACAACCATGTAATAAGAGTTGAGAGCCGACAAGGCCGGGAATTCCTTCTCCTATTCATGATCCTTACGCACCCAAGAAAGTACCGAGGGCCGAATGGACGATGCTTTGATAACTCGTCTAACGTAGTTTGTCGGGGTAGGTCTCCTCGATTGGTTGGCCTTGGAAGCGAGATGATCGTTACTATGTCCAGCCGGGATAATGCCGGGACCGAAAGAACGACATGGAGCCTCTCGTCCCCATTAATAGGGGAGAAGATTTAATGACTGGAGGGTCCATCCGTGCTGGTCTTCCATTCGATTGTGACCGTTGTAAACTTGTCCCCAAGGATCAATGTCTTCTAGAAGAGGACGCCGTAGGCTATAATCTTCTTTCCTCGTATTTCATACTTTGTAAATATTTCTTGTTTTGTTAATCACGTCGTAATATAATGTTTCTTCCTCGGCTTTGTGTAGATCCTAACACCCGAGCGGGAGAGCCGAGATGGCCTCCCAAGACGTCGTAGATCCCAAGGAGGCCGAGTCAAGATGAAGAGAAAGGTTAGCAAAGGCCTCGGCTATCTGTAGAGGAAGGATGAGGCCACTCATCGTCAACTCCTTCTATCTACCAAGGGGATGTTGCCTTGCCCATCCAACCGGCCGGAGATGCCGTTGCTGTTGATGAGGATACCTCGGGAAACCAAGGGAAACAAACAATTGAGGGGCATAGCCCCCGTATTCCAACCATTGAAGCCGAGGTGCATGCTGATATCCTGGCTGTCGAGGAGACGAACCTCGTTCATAGGGCCTCGAGCCGAAGAGGCCTTATTCTAGTTCAACCGAGGAGCCTCCTTCAGCAAACGGATCGCGATGCTTTGACTCCTCCACCCTCACCCCTTAAACGATCAAGAACTATGTCGAGCCCGAGGAGCTAGCTCGTTGATTGCCACACCCAAACCCTTAAGAGGCCTCACCTTACTTGCTGGGAGGGCGCTCACGTTAGCCGGGCCGAGCGGCTATTCAAAGGGCGGCTGGATGAGGAGGCATACGAGAAGTTGTGTCGGGATAAGCCTAGCAAGGAAAACATGGTTGGCCGGAAAGGCCTGCGATATCCGAGGTGACTATCTCGTATTTTACTTCTCCAGTGACTTTCTCAGCACTTATATTATCTCTCGACAAGTTGCTTTTAATATTGCGGAAACTTTGCTTTACCATATGCGACCTACGAGAATGTTACCTGCACCTTAAGCGCCGTGGAAAAGCAAATGAGCCGAGCTTAAAGCCGGCCGATTTGAAGTGGGGGAGAATCAGAGCCGGCCGCAGATTCTTGCCGAGAGTTCTTGAAGGCTAGGGATGAGGGAGCTTGATGCCGAGAAGGTGGCCAAGGCCAAGGCCGAGGAGAGGAGGGCGAAGAGAGGCCGAGGAGGCTAAAAGCTTCCCCGGCCGAGGAAGCCACTTAAGTTGAAGCGAGGCCAGAGATGGCCGAGCTAGAGTAAGCTCAAAGGTCGAGGCACTTAAGGTCCGCCAGGGTTAGGCTGCGCCAAGAACACCGGAGCTAGAAACCAGAGATTCCTTCCCTGTAAGTACCCAAATCGCTCTTGCCTTCCAGTTAAGTTTCTCGGCAATTCCCCCAGGACTTTCCTAAAGTTCAGGGGCAAGATTTGGGAACTTCTTCCAAAACCTTTTCCGAGGGCGCGAAAGGACTTGTTAGGGAATTAAAATTCCATGTAAGTCCCTCGCTGGAAAAGTCCTTCTAGAATGCCACCTTGCATGGTTCTAGAAATAAAGGCCGAGTCACTAATGGATAAGCACCGCACGGTTTCATTATTAGCCAAAGGTTGACAAATGCATGGGCTTCATTAGTGAAGCACAAAACTTTGCCTATAAATAAAGGCCTACCCTCTATTCATTTTCAAGCACAATTTTAGGCACTTTCATATTTACTCTGCGCAAAAAATACAACCACGAATTTCCAGAAGAACAAAACCTCCCAAAATCACCTCCCTCCTCTCCAAAATCCTTCCAAAGTTGCTCCTTCCTTAGGAAACTTTCAAGGAGATAGAGGAACACCACCATTGGTAACCTCTCATCCTCTTCTCTTTAAAATATACTTGTTATATTGCTCCTTGCTATTATTATTGCCATTTACTTGCTTTATATTTGATTTGTTGCTACAAAAATCAAGTCTTTATCCATGTAGATCATCATACCCCATTCCCCTATCACATGGATTCATGGAGGATCCATCCCAAGGATGAACAATAAGATCATAAATGGCTTGTTCTAGGATGGATCTCTCACATGATGATGTGAAAATGTCATCTTTTCCATTAAAAATGTCATCATTTCCATTAAAAATGTCATCTTTCCATTAAAAATGTCATCTTTTACATTAAAAATGTCATCTTTATGATCATTATGTCACCCCCTTCCCATAGACCTTGCTTCCAAGGATTGTCCACCTAAATGGTTCTTAAAGGACATAGGAAAGCCATAATGAAACTGCGAAGGTCCTCCCTTTACATTCCTAGTCCTAGCTTGCATAATGTTCATTACATATGTTAGCATAAAAATGTCATTTTTACTTCAAAATGCATTCCCCATGTCCCTCATGGTTAGATCACTCTCCAAGGATTGCCTAGTGACCTTCTTAAGGCACAAAAAGGCATAGGATGAGTATAAAGATCCAATCTTTATACCCCTCCCCTTAGTCCCTTTGGTACTTGAAGCATCTCTTGAGGTGTAATGATGTAAAGGTCCTATCTTTACATCATTTCCTCCACATAAAAGATGCCATAGTCGAAAATCCCTTTAGAAAAGGATGAACTTGAGCCCCTACATCTCCGATCATCACTTGAGACAAGCATAAATGTCCCGACAAAGCTCAAATCGTCTCAAGATGTAGGATTGATGGGCAACGGTCCTTCCTTTCTAAAGAGTCTCATCCTTGGACTATAAAAGAGGCGTCCCTATACCGATTGCACACGTGACCCAAGGTCTCATAATGATGGTCGTAAGTCCAAGATGAGCACGGGTTCAAAGTCCCGAACATATCAAAAAAATCCAAGGAATCCCGAGCGATAACCAACTCATGGTTTATACGCCCCTTTCATCAAAACACATCCCACACACGAAAGCACAAAAGGCAAGCATGAAAGTCGGATCTTGGAAGACTTGCTTCGCAAGAGCTCCTTGGGTGAATGTCGATCCGTTCTTCAATGGGGTAACTTAACCTCCGGACCCAAATCCTTTTTCAAAGTTTTGAGGAGAAATCAAAATGACGTGGCGACTCCGTTTTTCAATTTAAACCGGATGTCTTCAAACCGATGTGAGGCGGTGACTCCTTACACGAGAAAGCGGTTCAAAACACAAAAAGCGCCACGATCTTGGGCATCACCACATATTCACAGTTTGGCGACTCCGCTGGGGCGGATAAAAAAAGCTTTTATTTTTAATAAAAAAATGATACTTGGTATATAGGTGGAAACCATTAAACTTCCCGTTATCGCCTCCTAACACGAGTCTGGGATAAAATATGGTCTAACAATGCCACGTACGGTATCCATTTGAAAAAAATAGAAAAAGCTTTTTGAGCGGGTTAGCCTTTCGCCGCGGATCCGATTCTCATGCTTGCCTTTTTTCCTTGCATTGCATGCATTGTTGGTTTTTGGGATTGTGCATATTCTCAATGCCGAACAGAAGCTCGGAGCCGAAAAGGTGCCAAAAAAAGCCGGGAAACAACCTGCAAATGGAAGAAAATGGAACACAGAGAAAATTGATTGATGCGTACGGCTTGATTCTCCTTGGATCCCACCGGCGGCTTCATTGGCAATTCCACCAGACAAAATCCGAGGCTAATCTCGACACCTTAGAGCGGCTTGGGGCTATTCGGCCCACGATCGACCGGGCTCCGTAAAATGCTTAATTGTTGCATTTCCCGTCCCGAAAATCATTCCTTTTAAAACACATTTGAAAATTTTTGTTTTAACTCGAAAGGAACATTTTTAGGAGGCCGCACACTACACGCACCTTATATATCCTGTACACTTTGCACGCACGTCCTTTTAACTGGGATGGTTTGTTCGCCACAGTCACGGACAGCCTTACGATGCTCCCGGCACGCACGGAATCATCCCAAACTCCCATGGCTAAATGTCGACCAATGCACAGTCCGTCTCACACATTTTAAAACCGTGACTTTTGGTTGGTTTTTGGTCTAGACCGTGTCATATAGCCCAGTTGCATACCCCCATAAAGGTCAAACCTTAGCCCATGTCGAGAGTCGAGATCTTCCGCGCAAGCGGAGTTCTGCCGAAATTCTGCCAAGGAAAATTGGCAGAATCTTGACCCCAGCATTGACTTTGACTTTGACCCGCACGGGATACGTATAGGTCAAACCTTAGCCCATATCGAGAGTCGAGATCTTCCGCGCAAGCGGAGCTCTGCTGAAATTCCGCCAAAGAAAATTGGCAGAATCTTGACTCCGGCATTGACTTTGACTTTGACCCGCACGGGATACGTAAGATTCAAGCACGAGTCCATGCCAAAATCAAAATATCTTTCGCGCAAGTAGTTTTAGCTCGCCGAAATTCCGACAAGGAAAAATTGGCAAGATCGCTATTGACCCGCATTGACTTTAACTTTCACTCGCACAACGTATGCAATAAAGTTCAATGTGACACCGTATCATCCGACTTTTACCGCCCGACCCATGCCTATTATCTTCTTGGACAATGCCAAAAAGTCAAAACATCAATCGCGCAAGCGAAACTCGAATTTTTTTTTTGTTAAGGCCGAAAGACGAGACTTTCCCACATTACCTTGACTATAATCCGCATCGCTCATGCGTTAAAAGTTCCCTATGACCCACTAGACCCATTAGGAGCGTTCTTCCCTCTCGGTCGGTGGGATCCGCGTGCCCTATAAGATCCTCGCCCGGGCCGTCCACCCCGGGAGGTCGAAATACTGTGTGAAATACGAGGGGCTTATAGACATAGTGACGGAACCCACCGATCCAAGATCTAGAGTAGTTGCAAAAATAAGGGCAACCCCCTTTTCCAACCAAATAGAAATAATTAAAAGACACTATTTTAAGTAAACTTGAACAATTAATGAATCATAATTGCATGGTCCTATTTCTTGAATCTCTAATCACGACCTCCACGGTCCGATCTCCGATCTTCAATCCTGACCTTTCATGGTAAAATTTCCAATCGCGACCTCCACGGTCCGATCTCTGATTTTCGATCCTGACCTATCACGGTCAAATTTCCAATCTTGACCTTTCACGGTCAAGTTTCCAATCGCGACCTCCAAGGTCGATCTCCGCTCTTCGATTCCGACCTCTCACGGTCAAATTTCTAATCGAGACCCTCCCGGTCTGATCTTCAATCTCTAACCGAGACCTTCACTGTCCAACCTCCGATATCAATTTTTCGTGGTCAAATAGGCAATCCTGACCTTTTACGGTCTAGTCTCCCATCAAGACCCTCATGGTCCAATTTTCGATCTTGACTTTTCAAGGTCTCATCTTTTCCGATCAAATTAGGATACGGAGAAAGATGTGTCTTGAGCAAAATTAAAGCAAATAAGTGCATGTTACTTGAGCCTTCGGCGCAAATTTCAAATACTTACCTCCGAGTCTAAACCTTGCCTACTCCCGAGCTCTAAAACCTTGTCTATCCCTTTCCCGCAGCCGAGAAAGAAGTGGGTGAGAATGTCTGGGCCGGTCGGTCACGCAAAATTTCTCGTGCTCGAGATAGTTCGTCGGGAATCGTCCGTTTCTGTCACCCGTAAATTCGTAATGGCAAATTAAATGACAGAAAACAGGGATGGTTTGGGTAAATCAATGACCAGAAGAGGAAAGAGTTAGTCCTAGCTTTGGAAAATGCCCATAGGATTCATGAAGAGCTAACTTGTCATGCTCATCGGTGCTCTCCGCCGTCATGGAGTTCAAGGTAGCAGGTTGAGGCAAATGGTTCCACAGTTGTTATGGTATCGAAGATGAAACTCCGTAACTTGAGTGATTTTAGTCCCTCCATAACCAAATACCCGCGCAGCACTTAATCCTCCAAACAGTATCCCAATATCCCTCAAAGTCCTCCTGTGTTCACTTCCTTCCAAAGCAATATGCTCTACCAACAAGTTTCACTCCTCGTGACTTTTCCTACCCAAGTTTCTTTGGACACCTTATACCTCTGCTCCGAACTCGCTCCATGGCCCTCAAGTCCCTCCCACTTCCACCAAAGATCATGGGCACGTAATCGATCTCTCGCCTGGCCTCCGCGATAATGGAGATCCAAAAGTTAACAGTAAAATGAAAAGCTCAAGCATCCTGGCGATTGACCAACCGGATAGTAGTAAGGTAGGGGTTACCTATCCTTGAGCAAGATTAAGAAATAAAATAGTCTCTCAGTCAACAATCCTACGTAGGTTCTTAGTACTTTCCCCCCTTTTCAACTCAAGTCCTCCTCGGACATTGTAATTAATCTTCAATCTTCTATACAAAGAGTCTTTTTCTTTTCTTTGCTAGGACTTAAGACATTATTTGCACACCTACATTTACATTTAATGAAATGGTTTTATTTTATGTGAGTCACTTGCATTGCTTCAACAAATAATCTCTCGAAATAATTAACGTTCTAATTAATCGGTGTGAGAAAAGAGTCAACTAATGCCTTCCCCATACACTTCTCTCTTACCTCAAAAAAAGGCCCTCTCCATCAAGCCATACACTTTCCTTACCTCACAAAAGCA